>OZ005657.1:39038281-39726327 GCA_963930645.1 Salticus scenicus | reverse complement strand
GTGTGGCTCCTGAACATGTGTACCAAATTTCAAGCCAATAACGTGATTTTTGCGGCCGTTATTGCGTGACAGACAGACAGGCAAACAGACAGACGCACAAACAGACGGAACCTAAAATCTTTTCAGTCTTCACATGGAGGCTTCCACTGACGTTTCGGCAAAAACACTCTTAAATTAACTAGTGGATCTGAAGATCAGGAGCCTCAACGTTTTATTTGCATCACACATTATTTAATACATCATTTTTATTTATTCCTTTATATAATATATATATATGGACTCGATTGACTCGCTACACAAACATGCATTTCTGAGGGGGACTGCCGCCCCCTTCAACCCCACGCTGTATCTATCTTTTCATAATTATCTGTATATATATATATATAAATATATATATATTTAGTAATTGATAGGCTTGTATTAACTCCTTCTAACTCATAAATACTTGTACCAAATTTCATACAAAATGATTGCATAATATATCGGAATTATTTTGTGGAACCCTGTAAACTAATAATGAATTCTATGCTAAAATTTTCACAGGAAAAGTTGCTTTTAAATATTATAATAACGTTTCATTATATTAAATGTGGTGTAACCATGATAACATACAATTTTAAGAAATACCATATATGGACCTTAATGGTACAAAATTACTTTCGGTGGTTCTGTAAATAAATTAGTCTATACATACCTTTATTTTAGAGAAAACATTCTATTAAGCATTTTTATGAGATATGTTAATTCCATTTTTTCGAATACAGCATAAACGCGTTAAAATGCAGTTCAATAAAAATTTGCCCATAGGTTCTAATATCACGAAATTTTCTGCAAAAGAACCGTAAACATTGTATACACCAGTAAAATTGATTCAACCTATTCTACATTTTTCATGAATAATTGTTCAAAATTTGACATAATTTGGATGATTGCGTGACACTGTCGGAAAAAATTTGTAAAGTCATGTACATTAATTATGAAGCCTAAGACTCAGCGAAAGAGACTCTGAGACTCAGGGCTCAGCCAAATTGGCGAAGTATGCAGCAAAGGTAAGTGCATGTTTCCTAGCATGGCCCTCAGGCAAAATATTCTCTTCTAATTAAATTTTGCTTAGCGATCGTTTTGCGAACCACAGCTTCCGCTCGTCTTCCATAGCGCTGTGCCCAACTAGTGCGCATCGATAGTTCTGTGAGCAGGCAGATTGTGAGGCAGTGAAATGATGTGCCTGTTTCGCCAAAGGCGCAGTCCGAGTTTCTCTTCTTCTTGAACCAATGAAGGTAGGCTGGGAAAGTGCCGTTGCCTGTGTATATCTGTGTGAGGAGCCTACAGCTGACGAGTGTTTTTGTGTCTACAGTGGGAAAATATTTATGTGTCAGCCTGCCCGTGTCCCCATATCCTACTCAAATTGCCACATGTCTTTAATTATCTTTTTGAGGCATTTCTTGAGGTAGGAAATTGGTTTTTCCAAGTGGTATGGGTTTTGTTCGTTCTGATTTTCTGATGCTGTTTTTGCAAATTTATCTTCTTCGTTGCCTGTTACGCCTATGTGGGCTTTCACCCATTCTATTTTAAAATTATTGTTTGTTCTGATTGTTTCGTTATGTATCTTATGCACAATGCTATCTACAGTAAATGGTTTCGAGAGGGCTTGTATTCCTGACATGCAGTCCGAGCGGATACTGTATGAAATTACCAAGGTGTTTCTTCACTCAGCAGCCTTTAGTATTGTTAGTAGTTCGGCCTGGAAAGCACTGTTGCACTTCCTTAATGGCACTGACCATGCCTGGTTTTTTGTATTGTTTTTGAATGCTAAAAAAGCCGATCCTATAGCTCCTGATTCCAGCTTCGAACCATCCGTGGAAATTTGTGTCCTCAGCGGCTGATTTTAGTTGAGGTTATGGAGTGTTAGCAGGGTGCTTGCGCCAAATGGTCTGCTTTTACATATAGTCTGTATGGTTGAATGTGTGTTCTTGGAGTGTGTAGTTACTGTGTAGTCTCGTTAGTGTACCGTATGCTGCTTCATATTGTACTTGGAGGTGTACTGGAATCAGGCCTCATAATACCAACAGAGCCGAGGTCGGGGCTGTTCTATATGCCCTCACGATGGCCAGTGCGAAGTGCCCTTGACAGCTTAGCAATTTATCTTTGTTCTGTTGCGGCAATTTATGTTCTCAGATTGGGGCTACGTAGGTCAGTGTTTTTTCCACTACTGTCTTGCACCAAATTTTTATCAAGCTTGGCTTGAGTTCCCATCCCCTTGAGACCATTCACCCGAAGAGTTGGAAAGATTTATACATTTTCCTGATTTGGTGATCTATATGATGTTGCCATTTTAGGTTTTTATCTAAAATTACTCCTAGATATTCATTTGTTATGTGGATTCAAGTGTTACGTCCTTGTATCTGACACCTTCAACCTTATAGGTATTTGCTATTGCAAGATTGCCAGTGTGTGGTCTATTGAGGTACAGTAGTTCTGTTTTGCTCCAATTAATCGTCAAATGATTTTGATTTGCCCAAGAGCCTAAAATTTCTAGTGCTGTGTTTGCTATTGTGATTAGTGAGTCAGTGTTAGTGGCCTTAATGATAAGTATAAAGTCATCTGCGAAGGCTTGGATCCTGATGTCATTCCCCCAGTTAAAGCTGAGGGCTGTCTCGGCTATTAGTAGCCAAAGGAGTGGGCCTAAACAACTTCCTTGCGGACAGCCTCCATAAGTTTGTTTGTGAGCTGTAATTCCGTTCTCTTCAAGTTTGACATACCTGTCTTCCAGAAAACTTACTACCCATTTGACTAGGTATGTCAGGTAACGAGACTGAGTTTGGTTCTGAGCAAGAGTCGGCCACCTGATGTTGTCGAAGGCACCTTTTATATCTATTGAAATTAAGAGTGTCTGGTGTTTGTCTACTTTCTCTTGGTGTATTGTGTCTATTAATTTTTCTAGTGTATATTTTGTGGAGGTGCCTTGTTTGAAACCAAATTGGTTGGAGTTCCAGTAATTGGTAATAGTTAAGTGGTGGTTTATTCTACCATGTATGATCCTCACGAAAATTTTGCTTATAGCAAGGATGAAGCAGATTGGCCTATGGTTTTTTTGGGTCTTTGGGATCCTTGCCTTCCTTGCGCAACAAAACCACTGTACCCTTTTTGAACTGCGTCGGTAAATATTCTAGCCGTAGGCATTTATTAAAAAGTGATAAAAGAAAATTTTGACTCCTTCGGTTTATGCGCTTGATTAGATTGTAGTCAATGTAATCGTAGCCTAGGGCTTTGTTTTGTTTGATATTGTTTACTATTCTGTTAAACTCTTGGGTTGTTATTGATTTCGGAAGGCACATACCGAAGCGGCATACATTTAAAATTCATTAAAAAAATATACATTTCAAATACATTTTTGTCTGTTTCATATTGCAGTAGATAAAGAGTTTAAAACTTAAAAGTACTCTATGTGCTCAAATATGTGTATTTCATTGCATTTTATTGGATTCGTTGTATCGGCGAAATTTTTTTCTAGCTGTTATGTTCTTAAAATTTTGAATGTTAAATACTAATATTGCATGTTATACAAATATGTAGTAAAACACAATAAACCAAAACGAATCAGTCTTTATATTACTACATTACAATAAATCATAATAATTCTTCAATATCATAATATCCCAGGTCGCGCTCGCCGTCTTAGCTGTTCGGAGTTTTCCGTGCATTTCTCTTAAACCCTTTTATATATGGACTAGGGTCCCTTAGACAACCGTGGAGAGTATTCCACCTAGTGGGCCCTAGTGTTATCAATTGACCTTAATCCACACAACCACAACCAATATCGCAATAAATATGTTTATACGAAAAATCAAATTGTTTTTACATTTTTTTTTAAAACGCAAAACAATGTAGAGTAGAGTACTAATTGTATCTATAAAAGTTTAAATTTATAATGTAACACATTTTATTTCTCTTCTTCGTTTACCTCTTTTACTACCTAAACGTTTATTAATACTGTGTTTACATAGTTTTTCTAAACTAACACTTACATAGAATTTTTTACACGTTTCTATGCTTAAAATGTAAACAGATATTTCATACTTCTTTTTGTACGATTACTTAGATGTTAATTTCTTTACTTATTGTCCTTGTTAGTATTAGATATATAACATACAATACACTGATAAAAAAGTGCAAGAAACAAATCGAATGAAAGACAAACCTTCATTTATACAAAAAAAAAAATGAGCTTATAAATCACAGTAAATAATCATACCTTCGCACTTTGTTTCAATATTCTAATATATTTCTATGTTTCTGTTTGTAATAATTTGTTTTTCAAGAAAAAAGCATGTATATATCTCTCTCTATATTATGTTATATTATATTATATTCATACACAGTAAGATTTAAACTTTTAGACGTTTGACATGTAGCACAAGAGTCTGAATGTCTGATTTAGTTGAGGATGCTCATTGTAAACACTTTGTGAAATCTAATTTTGCTCTATAATATAACTTCATTAATAATTTTATTCTGTAACTGCCAGAGTTGCAGTAATTATACCTTCTTCTAACTTTTCAAGGACAATTTTACATTGAACTGAAAGAAAGAAAACAAAACAATGTGTTCACTGAAAAGAGTGTTAAACCACTATATTTATTGAAGAATTTTGCAAATATTATTTAGGAATTCCGTTTTTGTATAAAATATTTCATTTATTTCATAGAAGATTCAAAGTTATTTAGTATTCTACTCCGGATATCCTTATTTTAACTCCGAACATATTTCTTTGTTTAACTTCCTTTTACAAAATTCTTTGTACTGGAAAAAATTAATAGTATTTTTCTATACTAATAATCAGTACTCTTGATTTCAGTAATTCACTTTTTTGACAATCGAGATGTAAAGTCATATCTACATGAAAGCAATTTTATATTTGTCTAATCTATTCTGTTAAATTTTTTTCCAAGAAAATGCTATGTTATTGTGGCTAACAAAGGGAGTACGAATATTCCCGCGAAGAAAAAAATCATATAAAAATTGAAGATTACTTTTACCGCCTTCTTTAATGACTTCTTTTTCCCAGTGTTATCGTCAAAGTTTTTTCTATACTGCTGTAAAGCTCGTGATGCATTTTTATAGTACTGATCTTCGTGTATCAACAGGTAGACGAACTATGCTTTATTTTCTTTTTTAAATTTAAGTTTTATATGGAATATTCTTTATTTCAAATAGTCTAAGGAAGTAGGTTGATTATAGGTTGAAAGAGTTCCTCTAAATTTTCTAATAAATATTGCACCTGGCCTCAGAAACTGATTTATTCAAAGTGTCTCTCGAATATACTGTTATAATTATCCTTCTCCTTTTATTTTATCATTATACTACAGGTATGGAAAACTTAAGAATACGGAAAAAATTTCGACCTTCGGTTTTTAACTTATTTATACATTTGAGGTGTGAATAATCTGAAAATCACCAGTGAAATTCAGATATAGTGACACCAATATGGTGTTCGCTGTAGGTAAGTTAGTTTATGAGTTAGTCGTATAGATATTTCTGAAGAATCAATCCCCATAAAGAAGTTTGAAGTCCCATGTACGATGATGACAAAAACAGTGATGAATGTTAACATTGTACTTTGAAACTTCGTAAGTTTCTTTTAGTTTAAGGTTCGTAATTTATGATTCTCTTAATATGGAAAATAGGGCAAAATTTCATATCAGCATATATTATTTGAACTATTTCGTAAAATACTCGGACTGGTATTACTCATTAATTTGACTTGAACATTGGTGAATATGAACATTTCTCTTTAAAAACACCGTTAAGTTTTTTAAAATAATGATTTTCTTAACACATCAGAATAGGGCAAAATTTCGCTTAAACGCGCATTACGAAGATTATTTTCACCTTACAAATGTAGAATTAATTTTAAAATTTTATTTATGATTCTGGCATAAACATTCATAAATAGCAATTTTCTACTTTGAAAATTTCGTATGTAATTCATAAATTTAAAAAAAAAAAAATCATAAAATAGAAAAACAGGTAAAATTTTACCTGCATTTTAATTATGAGAATTGCTGCAGAGAAAATAGGAAATAATTGTCAAAAAACTTCAGTGGGAAAACTACGTAGCATATTAGGATATGGTAAATGTCTAGAAGCATTGAAAAGGTAGCTTAGTGGATGGTGCATTCCAGTTTATCACCGCACTTGGTGATCAGCCGAGTTCTCTGCTCTTTTCATAAATATAGCGTGACTTGTAACTGAAATACATAAGAAGAAAAAATGACAGGCCACTGAACAGAGTTCACCTTTGCCAATTAGTTTATTTATACGTTGGCCAAACTGGAAAAGCATTTATCTGTAATAGCTACTACTTGGCTATTTTAATAATCTAGCTCTTTAGAAACAAAATTAGAAGAGAAGAATGATTAGGTGTTCTTTATTTAGGTTTTATGTACAATGGATATTGAATAAAATATTCATCGATGCAAAATAATAGACATTTTGTGCAGAAAAGTATTTTTTATTCGTTATTAGAAGTTCTCTCCATAAATAGTCAATTAGCGAGCTATATGCTCATTTCGTTTCTGGTAGTAATATTATTTGTTGAGGCTGTACTTCAAAAAATTTGGTTAACATTTTTTTTTTTTTTTTTTTTGGTCCCAATAATATAGTTTTATGAGTTATTACAGTTGAGATGGGAGATAAATGAGATTTATATTTGAACATTTTTGAAGTATGTTCTAAATTTTTGTTGTTCTACCAAAATATATTTTTTACGCGTTATAGTGAGATACTATATTTCAACATTTCAGACAGGTTCATTACTTTTGTTGATCCAACAAAAGATATTTCATATTTTATTACATTAAATGGAAGATAATTTTAATACTATATTTGTGCATTACATATGTTCAGAATGTTTGTTGTTTTAACAAAATATATTTTTATATGTAATTACAGTTTGAGATGGAAGATTAATGTAAACATTTCCGACGTATGTTCGTCTGTTCAAAATAATTTTAGAAACAGTTTTATTTTAGATACCTTCCTTTGTAGGAGGTCCTGCACGCCTCAATCCTGTATAAATATTGTACCTACATTCATGAAAGTTTTAGGTCTGATATTAAATTATAAAAGAATACTTCAGTTATTTAGAGAATGTTCACCCACATGCCCCAAATAAACTTATTCGATTAGTAAGTAGTAGTCCTATATATTGCCTATAAATTGAACATGTGCCAGCTAAATATTGTACTTAAATTTGGCTAATCAAAAATTTTTATAACATAACCTAAAATTTAATAATAATTATAATTTTTTATGTGACCCTGTAAAAGAAAGATGCCTTTATACATTATATATAAAGTGTAAGTCGATTTAGTTTTGTTTGGTTATGGAAGTTAAAATAAATCAACGTCAAATTTCGTGCATAGACGTGGTGTATTTGAATAATTATGTTTATCCGTGCAAAGGAACCCTTCTCTGACTTCAATTAAAATTTTCAAGCAACATCCGCATAAGGTTAGCATGTTGAGATAGTTCTTCGTGGCAAGTTTTTCAATCAGCCTGATAAAAGGCTCAAATCAGACACACGCACACGACCTACCGTTAAAAACTGGATTTTCATATTCGGGAAACATCAAAACTATTAAATATAGCAAAAGTTCACTTTTGCAAACTTTAACAAAACAATACTGTCTGTAATATACTTCAGTAAGAAAAAGTAAAAATGGAACATGCTATTTTTTTAACACTTTCTAACGCAGTTAAATGTGTTTATGATTTGTTTGTCTGTCTGTCAATCTATCTGTCCGCACTCTTACATATGTAAATATTTATGGAATTCCTTGAAACTGATATATGTTATTTAAATTAACTATCAAATGCTCGTTATTGAAAATGGGGTAAATACCGTCTCTGGTTTGTGTACAGGAACACCCGAAAAAATTCCAAAGCATTGCGTTCTGTGAGAGGTATTTCTAAAAAACAAAATAAAATAATAATACCTTTCTTTTCCAAAAATCATAATGACATAAAAATTTATTATTCATCTACACAGAAAATGTGTATGATTAACGCACACAAAAACATTCACATACAATACGTGCTACACTAAAAATTGCTGCAATTTTATTTTCGTTTATATTAGATTTTTTAACCATTTTTAGCAATGTTTAAGTATGATTTTTATATGAATTAGTCTATCAGTCTGTATATCTCTTATTCTGTCCGCCTCTATCGCCCGCAAACATTTTCAGAGTCTCTTAAAAATGATATATGTTCTTCATGTTTATCATGGCATATTCCTATCTAAAATCGTATAAATACCACTGCTGATTTGTGTGCTCGGACATCCGAAAGAATGCCAGTGCTGTGCATTTTATAAGATGCAATTTTATAAATCATGTTTAAATAATTTTCTACTTGCACATATCCTTATGAAACTGACATCATTATTAACATGCTAAAAAAATGTTTTCCATAGTATATGGCATGTTTAGCGCTAAGTTTTATCGGGCTACGCTAAAATATTCAAATACATTAAAGGCTGCTTCAGTTGGAAATTGCTAGCATTGCATTTTGTTTGTGTTAAGCATTTTAGCAATTTCTAAAATGTTTAAGAGAGATTAAAAATTAAATTAGTCAATTTGTCTGTCTTTCTGCTGTTTTGTCCGATGTGTATTCACGTATGGATTGAACGATTCAACGTGCACGTACAATTCAAAGGTGTTAACAATCTATCTTTGATTTTATTATGATTTTTCATTTTTGTTTTTCTTAGCAGTGAGTTGTTTAATATGGTTTTATTACTTCTTTCTTTTTTATTGTAATTGATTTATTTATTTAAAATTTGGGTGAGAATTAGTACAGTATTTTGGTATAATAAACGATGAATTTAACTGAAATCTGTTTTTATTTAAAAATAAATAATAACTTCAGAGAAATTGGTGAATATTGCCTTGAATAAAGAATCAAGATTTGTAAGCTACTGATTGGAGTGATAATTATGCAAAGATTTTAGTCAGTATGTGAATATTTAATTTATTAAATAATAATTCAGATTACTTTTCTGACATTTTAATCATTATTTTTTTTTTCTCGAATCTTTGACGAAATATCATAATTCTTTGTATCTTCGTAATCTTGTAAACTTCGTAATTCACTGATCGTATTTTGATCATATTTGTAATTCTTTATTTTAAAAAATTTCCACAACTACTTTAAAGACTTCTCCAAATGTTTAAAATATTAACAATTGTAAAATATAGATATCAATTTGCACACCATACCAGACTTTGATCTTTTTCTTTATCTTTCATAATTATAAACGCTTTTTTCCCCCTTACTCTTTGTTCATTATCTTCGGATTGAACTAACTCTATAAAACCTTTTATAAAAGTAGTCAATTTTTTTCTATAATATCTCTTTTTATATTTACGAGTTCATTATCATTCTTTTATTATTTAATTAATTACCAATTTTCTTACACATATAGAGATGAATTATAAATTTTAGTTAATGAAATACTATTATATTATATTAAAAATTGCATAAATCTATGTTTTGATCTGAAATTAAGAAATTAAATTAGTTTTTG
This sequence comes from Salticus scenicus, assembly GCA_963930645.1. Classification (NCBI taxonomy): domain Eukaryota; kingdom Metazoa; phylum Arthropoda; class Arachnida; order Araneae; family Salticidae; genus Salticus; species Salticus scenicus. Next base: position 39,716,738 of record OZ005657.1, on the reverse strand, counting down.
TGATAATCGCTAATTAAAACTAGTTATTCATTCTCTTACGAGTTGAAATTGGTTAATGTTGTGTTATTTCTAGTTTTTTTTTTTTTTTTTTTTTTTTTTTGAGAATATTGAAGTATTTCTAAAATCCATTTATCTCTAACTGATTCAAAATAAATTATTAATCCTTCATTGTGATCTGAGTTTGGAAAAAATTTCTCGAAGCTTACGCGATATATATGAAGAAATTTATAAAGATGTACATAAAATACCGTAAGATATGCTTAAATATTATTAGGAATATACAGACGTAGTATTTTTCTTTCTTTTTCTTTTTATCAACGACGTTTTAAGGTAAATTTCAACAAAAATTCTGAGTAATTTTTTTGATAGTTAATGACTACTCAATTCCACTGCTGAAATATCTTTAAAAAAAAAAAAAAAAACCTTTGACTTATAATTATTAAAACTCTAGAAAATACTCTTGAATATTGAATGGCATGCATATTTTCTCGGAATAAAACATTTAGAGGAAATATTTAACGTTTTCATTAAAACGCAATATAAACTGATTTTATTGTTGGTTTATTTGCATGAAAATGTTTTCAGTTCTTTTGATTTGGAAAACAAAGCATCTACGTCGACTAATAAATCGAAACCTTTGTAAACAAACACCCTAAAAAAAACTCTTAATAATTGTTTGGATCTGAAACAATGACTTAAAAAAAAAAAAAGAAATGGAAAAGAAGGCACGAGTGCAGCATCAAAACCTTAGCCCAGCTAACTAATTTATTTCCTGCATAGATGAAAATAATTCCACGATTCTATTGAATCATTTAAATTTTGAAAGTTGAAATTTTTTCAAATAATTATATCATAAATATATTTTTATTGGACACATGTGAAAAATAATTATGTAACTATTAAATTTATCTATTTCAAATGTAGTTTTTACAATAGCATTTATATTATATATTGCCTTTAATTTATTTTTGCAATTACTTTAATATAAACATATAATTGTTAATTATTTTCATATAACACCGTTTTCAAAAAGAAGATTTCCTGTCTCATTTGCATCTTAAACAGGAATATATATCTCTTTAAGTTTAAAGAAGAAGTCATTTAACATGTATCAAAATCGGTATAAAAATTTTTACATCGGGATTTTAAAGACGCTGTGGAGATCTCCTAAGGGAATGGATAACCAAATTGCATACATCAATAAATAAATTAATTAATTAATAAAAACAAATAAATAAAGTAAAATAAAAAAGGGTTATCTATGGATTAAACCTTTTCATTTTTTTTTCCTCTTGCGTAATTCATAACTTAAAAATCGTCCTTAAATATAATTTAATTTAGTGCGAGAACAATTTTTTTTTTTTTTTTAATCTGACGTTACACTGCCTTTTATAACGCTTTTTTAAAAATGACGCATAAATTTTTTTCATTATGTTTTATTGTGTATCTGTATTGGGCGAAGTATAATTAAATAATTCTAAAGACCTTTGTTGGTCCGCGATGTTTCTTGACCTATACTACATGGTTTTATAATCAGAAGCCTTTTTTTAACAAAAATGCTTAAACTACAGAATAACAAATACTTATCCCTCCCCCCCCCCCACATATGACTAAAAATTTATCTTCCATCGTGGCGAGAGGGACATCACATATCCTGTTACCTAATTGCGTCACAGTATTAACTTTAATAAAGACTTTACATTGTTCTTTTTATTTTATTTTATTTTATTTTATTTTTTTCTTTCTTTCTTTTTTTTTATCAATATTTTATTTTATTAAACAAAAGGTAATTTAAAAAATAAAGATAAGTTACACATAAAAATAATAATGAAAATTCCGTCCTAAAATGGATTTAAATATGAATAAAAAAAATTGTGTAAATTAATTTTTGTAATTATTTATAAGTTGTTTATTTGATCTTGATGCCAAAGGTAAAAGAAAAAAGACAGTTTTCATTTTTTTTTTGTCTAAAAGGAATAGGCTCTCTCCTGATAAATAAATAAAAATTTCAATAAATAAATAATATAAAGTAAATTCAAAATTATTTTATGTTAAGAATGCAGGAAATTCTTTTCTGATTTGTTTGAATATAAAATTCTAAGAAAATGAATCTTTAATTTTCTCATTTTTCAACATTAACAACATTTTCAACTAATTCTTTTAAACAACAAATTAATAAATTTTGCTTATCAATCTCTTTAACTATTAAGTAATGCTCAATGAATAAACACTACATAATAGAATTTAACATTGAAGAATTTTAATTTTAAACTTTTTTGCAAGAAATTTTCCGTAAATTATATTTTCTAGCCATGTACTGTTGCCTGTTACTAAGTTGCCTAACAGCTATCATTTGAAGTTGCTATGCCTGTATCTCTTTGAAAACATGCTCAACGTTACTAACGTAGATGAGTAGGTGTTCTCGATAATATTGCTTTTGAGCAAGAATAAAGATTGTCTAGACATTTATATTGAAACTTTGTATGTTTTCTGTTATTACTACCCGAAATAATGCCGACATTAAACAATAGACAAGTATGATTGCATGGCTCTTATCATGGCTCTGACTGTATATCCTTTATGAAAATATTTTGTAAGAAAATATTAGTTGCTCGCCTCTCTTTATTAGGAGGAGAGCATATCCCGCTCACTCTTTGTGAGAAATCCTGAAGAGCTTATGAAAATGTTAGGTCTGGAAAGAAAGGTAATTTTAATTAAGAAAAAGATTCAAGTGGAACACAGTGTCATAATTTCGAATTTGGAAAGTAATGCAAGCAACTATTATTATAGAGTAATTTCAAATAAATTTCTATGTTACAAATTCTACTTCAATTTTAGTGGTAAATATTGCTTGACTTTTAAAATTCATAAATATGCAAACTTTAAGTGAGATATATACCATATTTTATATGTAAGGTACACTATATACATGTGCATTTAGGAAAAATATTTTTTAGACAATAATAGGCGTCTTTTCTTTTCTTTTCTCTTTCTTTCTTTCTTTTTTTTTAAGTAGAGTTAATACTGTTTTGTTAAATAAATCTTTGTCGAATCATGTTCTTAGACTGTCTAAGAACATAATTCGACAAGGACTTATTTAACAAAACAGTTTAACTTTACTTTTTTTATATAGGAATTTTTGCTAGTGTTCGGATACTTTTGTTACCGACTGTATATTATATAAGTATATTTAGTAATTATATATGTATATAAATTTTTAGTTCATTCGATTATGGCATTCATACGCTATCGCACATTAAGTAATTTGATCAAATAATCTATAATGATAAAGAAATTTTTCTTGTGGTCCTGTAAAAAAGAAAAAAAAAACTGTAAGTGCTAGATTCTCCAAAATTCATGTAGTTCGTGTGATGGTGATCTACTATAAGATGTATATAATTTTTTGGTTCATTCGAATAAGGCACTTAGATTCTGTCGCACTTTAAATAGTTTGAGCCAATAGATCGTAATGATAAGGGATATTTCTTTGTGTCCGTGTAAAAACCTGTTAGTTCTAGATTCTCCAAAATCTACACAGTTCATTCGATGGTGACGTATAACATGAATACAAATTTTCACTTCAGTAAGGCATTTGAACGCTATCGTAATAATTTGGGACCATAGATTATAATGATAAAAATTTTTCTTTGTGTCCCTGTAAAAAGCTATAAATGCTAGATTCACAAAAGCGAATAGGGTTTGTGATACGGTGACCTATAAGATAAACTTTTAGTTCAATCGTTCAAAGACGCTGTTTAGAAGCTATCGTGTTCACTCACATACATACATGCATCACTATAAAAGTCGAAAATATGAACTCGGGAACCTCAAGACTTATAGAAACACCAAAATCTCACAGTCAAATTTTTGTCATATTTAAAATACTGTTCTTACATATGTATGTTAGGAAAGTACAAAATATTACCTGTGAAATGTAATAAAATCTCGTTTTACATAACTTTTTTTACGGCTTTTTACAGAACATCTAATCAACATTGCTTGCGATAAAATATGTTTTATATACAAAACAATCTAACATTTAAAATGAAATATAAATTTTAAAAAGAACTTTCAAAAATAAGGAAAGATATATCTACGTGAGAGAACGCAAAATTTATATCAAAAAACAAAATAACTAAAGAAACGTTGATTATTTTGTCAAACATAAGTGCGTTTTGCTCATACCTGTAAATCTAATTAAAATTTTGAAATGTTCGATGGATATAATTTTAAGTTGGGTACAGACCTAATCCTCGACCAAGTGTCATTGAAAATCGTCCAGCTCTTTTCATGTGTTACACGGTCGAATAAGAAACGTTCTGTATACCACCATCCCTTCCATGCACGCCAGTGAAAATATTCTGAAATCATATTTGTGTTCCCTGATGTCTAAAACGTAAAGCTAACACTTTTTTTTTCTTTTTCAAATTCAAAGCATTCTACTAAAAATACTTATGGTACATGCGCAGGCGTTTTTTACCCATATCTCTAAATCTAATGAAAATTTTTAAATGTTCGAATAATATAATTTTAATATGAGTACAGACCTAAATCTCTGCTAAGTGTCGTTGAATTCCGTCCAGCCGTTCTCACGTGGTATCCGGATACAAATAACGTTCTAGACATACAGACACAACGAATCCCCCCCCCCCCCCACACACACAGAAATTTTTCTAAAGTCATTTTTATCTTTTACGATGTGTGAAACTTAAAGGTATCGCAAAATGTTTTAATTGTGAGAAATTTACCGACAAAATCTTGATTTTATTCCTAATAGATATCTGTAATTTTATGTCTTTCACCTGGAAAACTTGAGATATACAAAATGCATATATACCTACGTAGAGGAGACGAGTAGATAGACATATGAATTCATACGTAAGGAAATTAAGGTAATCGATTAAAAATGTCCTACATGGGGCTCACTGACATTTAAAATTTGGTTTAATGTAATTTTTTTTTTCTCAATACCTAATTCGTTGTGTCGGTCTTATCAGCAAATGTTGTAGACCAAATATCGCAGATAGAGAACATTTTTGAATATGTTTGTGAAAATCCAGAATTTCGTGCATAAGAATCGATCTGACAGATTGTATTTGACGAGGGAGAAAAAAAAAACAATGCTAATCTGCAGTTTGCCATAATAAAGTGTTATAAAAAAAACAAAAACAGAATTAACAGTTTTGAAGATCGTAAATATATGAATGATTTTGATGAATTAATTGTAGATCTAACTGCATAGTAAAATTAATCTATCCTGTTTTCGAGAAAAGATATACAAAAAGTAATTCCGTGTTAAGCTATAATACATCAATGATTTCAACTATTCTGAATGCGCAATTAAATCTGAACCGAGAGCAATTTTGCTCTCATATAATTTTCAAATTAGAAATCGATATTGTTTAAAATAACATTAACGCGAAAAATTTTTGTTTTTATTTATTATTTATTATTTTTTAACATGCACACTGTTAAAAATGGTTTCTTAAAAATGAGCTAAATTGTCTCAAAATAGCTCCGAAACAATATATACTTAAATTTGAAAACTCATGTAGTCATTTTTGAGTATATTGACATGTGAAACATGGAGATATTTGGATTCTTATTGGTGAACCCAATTTTTGAGCATTTCAATATACTCAAAAATGAGTACAAGGTTTCTCAAATTTTAAGTATGTATTGTTTCGGAGCTATTTTGAGACAATTTAGCTCATTTTTAAGAAACCATTTCTAACCGTGCATATATTTTTAATGTTATCTAACTATGTGGTGATCTTTGAAATATTTCAAAGACACTTCAAATTTTTCATTTCTTGTTAATTTCTACTGTAAATAAAAGAAGAAAGTATTGGTTTCGAGAAATTTTTCAACTTCCAGTTTTCAGTGAATTTACCCGTTCTGAAATGTCCTGAACATGATTTGATTATTTTTATAAAATGTCTGTCTCTATGTTTGTGTGTTACCAAAATTTTGTGGACACTTTATCTCACAAACAAACCGAGGAAGGTAATGTAAATTTATATTTACTGGACCTTGACTTAATTTAGTGATAATTAGCTTTAGATGCGTACGTCTCAATTGGTGACTCTGTTGCCCCATTATTTTTCAAAAATTTTAATGTGGCTGCATAAGAAAATCTTTTCATATAAGTGTACACAATGAAGATTATTTTTAACCAATTACTGTGAAATTGAAAAAACATGCATTTATAATAGTAATAGTAAATCAGAGTAATATATATATATATATTTATACAACAGCATCATCCCTTCCCTGGAGTGGGAGATTTATATTCAATATAAGTTTTTTTTTTTTTTTTTTTTTTTTTTTTTTAAGAACTCGTCGATACCTATAAAATTAATGCTTGAACCATAAATCCGTAATCATTTAAAACAAAGTTATCGATATTTTTCATTAAAAAATGTGAAAAAAAAAATGCATTTTTAAAAATATTACTTTTATTTCACAAAATTGACTTTATTTCAGCATTAGTTTGACGTTAGTTCTATATTTTTCTGATATGAAAATCGTTTGCACTCTGGAAAATAATTTTAATAAATAGAAATATTAATAAATAATTTGAACTATAGGAATTTGTATAGTATAATATAATATAGAAAGTTTTGCGATATCCATAGCATATTAGTTTTTCCTTTATACTAGTTTGTCCGTTGTTGATTATCAGTACCTACAAATTATGGTATTGTGAACACTAGTATTTATATAACTCTAAACACACTTACGAAAGATTCCCTGGTGATTAACGCATCTAACTTTCTCTACTCAGCATTTTTCTTGCCCCTATTATTAAAGATTAAAACTTTCTAACGTTTGTTATATAAATTAGGAAACAAAACTTTTAACCATAATTTATTAATGCCATAGAAATTATTGAGAATTATTTCACTTTACATCGAGGGCGACCGAAGATATCCATGTAATAGCTATTCATTCTTTATTTTTTTTTCCTTCGAAATTTATAATAATTATATTTTATAAGAGGTATGCAGTTGAAAAAATTTTCGCATCTATATGTTTATTGTAGACGATAACACGAAGTTTTTTGCAGCTTATCTAGAAGGAATATATTTTTTTAATTTGTTTCTGAGTGTACAATTGAATAAATTACATGACTTCAGTCAAATATTTGAAAAATACCTACTCGAGAGAAAGAAATAACTAGCGTTAAACATTCTACTGGGGGGTAATTTTACTTATTAAATATAATTTTGTGTCTTCATCGTTATTATTATAATATCATGTTAATAATAGTGTATTTCTTGAATTCTTATTTTAAACCATTAAAAAGTCATTAATATTATTTTAAATGTATGTTTTCGAAAACTGATTTTAGTAGAATTATATTCTTTATTTCTATTTCCATTGTATATTTGAAAGTATCCTTCCTTTATTTAGTTACGTATATATCATGAAAAAGATAGTGATCAAATTAAATTTCTGAATGCTTGTTTTATTGCACACTTTTAAAAATAAATAAATTAGATTTAAATACATCTCTCTAAAACAAAAATACTAATTTTAGATTTAAATTTTCAAAATTTTACTGTTGCTTATATAATTATTAAATTTTAATGTTTTCTGTTATGTTGTTTTAGAGATTGAATTGGGATTTTATATATATAATCGATTGTTTTTTGTTTTTTCCCAATTAAAATAAATGTCGTCACCATCCGCATTTTTTACTATTGCTTTCTTTTTTGTATAATTTAAAAATACGAACATACAAAGAGTATTTTGAGAAAAATGTATGCAAATTTATGAGCATTTATATGGAAGATATTAAAGGTAACAAGTTTTATTATTATTATTTTTTTTTACGTGACATATTCACTTACATGATTTAATTTTTTGTGATTTTTTTATATTTTTTTATTATTAATTTATTTGATACAGTCCGCCTTCAGTCGTGGTTTTTTTACTTTGTCATATATTAAACGTTAAAGTAAGTAAACAGCTTTGAACATTTCAATGAAAATTAAGAATAAGGGGATTTTATGCATAAAAATTGCTCTGACAGTTTACCATTGCCGAAAAAATAGTTTTCAATGATAACCAGTTCTTTCACGCACACGCAAGACAAATATTACAGAAAATTATAGCTTTTAAATACGTTTGGGAAAATCCGGTATTGAATAATTTGGAGGCTTAGAAATCGAACTACCGGAGCCAGGCTTCACAGATTTGCTATCCGAGAGGATATTCATTTCTCCCGGGCTGAGATTTTTAGCTAAAAAATACCCAGGAGTTTTGGGGGAAAATCAGTCTTTTCAAATGTTTTTTTAAGTACATTTGATTAGAAAAATAGCATTTTGTTGTTTGTTTTCAAGTACATTTTTTGGTAAAACTGAAAAATATTCAACACTAAAATAACTTTATAAGATAGGGGAGAAATTCGTTTTAGTTAATTAATATATAGAGATACGTACATTGCACTTAAAACTCATTTAATTTCTTTATTATATTATTTTTCTTTTATATGTGTTTTTAAAAGGTAACATTTTATTTGTTTTAAAAGGAAAGGTAAATTTTATTTTTTTTTCTTTTCGTACTGTTATCATTTGTGCTAGAAGATAAAATATGAAGCTTAAATAATTTTAAAACTGGGATTCCCGTTCCTTTTAGTTTTTTTTTTTTTTTTTTTTTTTTTTTTTTTTTTAAACATATACTTGTTATTTATAGAAGTGGTTTTTACCTTTAAATATAATTTTGAAACAAGTTTGGGATTATACTTGTATAGTAATTTCTGATGTTCCATAGAAATTGAAATTGGGCGAGAATTTATTCAATGAAGCCCCAGAAGATAGCAATTTAAACAGTGACTGCTATTTAGGACAAAACCTACGCACATTTTGGAATAGAATCTTTTGGTTTTATTGGAGAACTAGAAGATTAAAAGCTTAAATGATACAACTCCATAATACACCCTATAATAATAGTGTACACCATAGCAGAAAATGCGAGACGCGAGACGTATATCGCAGAATTTATTTTATTTTATTTTTTCATTTTTAGCTGGCAGATTATTTCCAAAACAATTTTGTGTAGTGATTCCAAGCCTACCGATTTTGACGGGAAGGATAAACATGCTTTATTAGATTCTAGAACCTATCAAGCGGTAGAATTGTTCACTATCACTCACTCATGTAATCTTTTGTGATACCCTCCTCCTTCCCTTACTAACGATCGACGATCAAACGGAACGCGGAATCCTTGCGATTTCTAATCTTTCTCCATTTGCAACATAAATGTCAATACTCTTTTTAAACTTATTTAATTAGATTTCTAAACTTATAAAGAAGTAGAATTATTCAATATTTCTCTCATATATTTGTTTCCCCCCCCCCCTCCTCTAACGATCGTCGATTAAACGCTCCACAGAAACGTATTGATTTCCGATCTTTTTCCATCCTCAACAGAAATGTCAATGTTTATTTTAAACTTACTTTTTTAGATTCTAGAACCTTTAAAGAAATAGAATTGTTCAATATTTCTCATATATAATTTTTTGGGATCTTCCCCCCTCTTTTTCACCATTTTTTTAATAATTGGCAATGAAACTCCCTGCAGAATCTCTGTGATTTGTAGTCTTTCTCTACGAGGTTTGCCCGGAAAATACGTATAAAAGTTGAATAATAACTTTATTTTAGAATTATTCAGGTATTACAATATGGTCTCCTTCAAAGTACTCTCCTTGAGACAAGATATTTTTCTGCCAACGCCGTTTCCACTGTTGATAACATTGCTGAAAGTCTTCAGTTGTGATGCTGTTCAGTTGCCGTGTCGTTTCTGCCTTGATGGCTTCCACATCTCCCAAGTGCCACCCCCGAAGCACCATTTTGCATTTCGGGAACAAGGAGAAGTCATAAAGGGCTAAATCGTGTGAATAAGGTGGGTGGTCTGTCACGGTGATTGAGCTTCGGGCCAAAAACTGACGCACAACGAGCGACGTGTGTGCAGGCGCAGTGTCGTGATGAAGGATCCACCTGCCCCCTTGTGCCAAATCCGGTCGAACTCGGGCCACACGAGCTCTGAGACGTGTCAAAACTTCAACGTAAAAATTTCCGTTCACTCTCTGGCAGGGAGGGACAAATGCCTTATTAACAATGCCCCTAGAATCAAAGAAAACCATCAACATTGTCTTGATATTGGATCTTGATTTTCGCGACTTTTTTGTTCTCGGTTCTCCTGCTAGCTTCCATTCCTTGCTTTGAGATTTGAGCTCCACATCGAATTCGTAAAACCAGGACTCGTCTCCAGTGATGACTCGGTTGAGAAATTTCCCTCTTTCCTCTGCTTCCAACCAATCCTCATAGCACTCAACCCTCTTTGCTTTCTGTTCTGGAGTCAAGAACTTCGGTACGACTTTCGCACACAATTTCTTCATTTCAAGTTTTTGTGTCAGAATTTCGTGAACGATTGTTTTGGGAATTGACAGCTCGTCAGCAATCATTCTGACTGTCAATCTACGGTCTTTAAGAACACAAGCCCGAATTCGTTCAACATTTTCTTCTGAACTCGATGTCGACGGGCGTCCTGGGCGAGGGTCCCCTTTCACTTCTTCTCGGCCTTCACTTCTTCTCGGTTGGTTCCTTCAGAGAATTATCTCCGTAAACTTGTTTCAAACACTCAAAAATCTCACGGCCATTCTTGCCTAGCTTTGCAAGAAACTTGATGTTGATGTTCCTCAATGAGAGAGAGCTCCATGCCGACACCAGGTGAAAAAGAGTGACTTTCAACAAGCAGCCGCACACTCCTACCTACACGCTGAGCGCTCTGACTCGAACTGAGCGTTAATGGGATTGGATACAGCAGTAGTGCCACCTGGCGGTGACTGCAAACTGTAAAATAAAGTTATTATTCAACTTTTATACGTATTTTCCGGACAAACCTCGTATATGCAGCATAAATGTCAATATTATTTTTGTACTTGCTCTATTAAATTGTAGAACGTATTTAGTGGTAGAAATGTTCAATATCACTCACTACTCATGTAATTTTTGTTATTGCTTCTTTGAATATATAAAAGATTTTGCATCAGTTCCAATATTTGATGATCTGGACACATTTTTCTTTGAGTACCAGCATTTTTGTAAATGAATTGCTAGCACTATAAAAGAAGTTAGAACTGAAAGAATCCCATATGAAATAAAAGTGTTATACAAAAAGTCTGCTAGTGAGCTGTCAAATAAAATATCTGTACTTGTAAAGTTACTTAATACACAGTTTCAGAACTTTTCTGTGAAAGTTGGGGCCCGGACATTGAGAAGGTGAACAAAGTATAATTAAGATGTACAATGACGAACACACGGTAATTCTTGATAAAAGGAAGTTTATATTTCTTAATAAACCCTCAGCTGGTTACACATGAATCCTAAGATTTTAGAAAGCTGCATTAATTTCAATGCTTAGAGTCCCTAACTACAAATATTTAACTAGAATGAAAACGAACAAAATCATGAACAAACATGTTCTTTTTATTTTGAAGAATAATGGTTAACGCCAACTCTTTACTTAGCCATATTAAATGAAATTTTATAACTATAATGCTTTGACATGCATATCTAACAAATTAATAACATTAGATAACTGCAAACTTCTGATAAAAATATGCTTACTGAATCCGATAACTTTTTTCCCCCTTAACTTATTGTGAAATTATGCTGCAGATTCTTTTCTAATGCCTAGTTAGCTGTCGCAGATTGACAGAAAAAAATCTGCTACTGGCATAGTATAAATTCTTCTTCCTCTCTTGGGTATAAGTACATTTGTAAGCTGATTTTTCACCTATAACTATCTCAGGGAAGTTAAAAAAGTATAGAAAAATATTAATACTTATTTTAATACAAGTGAATCTGATGATTACGTAGTAGAAATTAGTCTAGAATGTTTTTTCAAGTTAATATTTGAAATGGCTTACCATTTAACTCCTTAACGTTCACTGCATATTTTCTTTTGAAAATTGCCAAACTAATTACAAAAAAGGCTTTTAAATCATAGCCGATTACATATACAGCAGGTGATTATATTATTAAATTTTTTTTTTCTAAAAAAATGCTGGACAAGATGGATTGAAACTTCAAACATGTGAAAAACTATTTAAATCTCAAGTTTTCCTCTATCGATTTAGTCCAGAGTGCAATTAGGTATCCAACCACAAATTAAAGAAAAGCGCAAATACTTTGCATCACCCTGTATCATAAAAAGCTACGAATTACTTGTAACTTTTAATCTTTGTTGCACATTTTATGTACAATATTTCTATGTCTTGTTGTGGAAATTGCACTAAATAGTGCATTCCCCCCCCCCCCCAAAAAAAAAAAAAAAAAAAAAAAAAATTAAGTTTTTTGGCAAGTTTTTCACTTACAACTAGAACGGTTTTATCAAAGAAAAATAATAACATTATTATTTTGGTCAAAAACGACAAGAAGATTAAAAATCCCCATTGTATCCTATGCATTCTTTCTATAATAGTTGTCAAGTTTAGTAATCGAATCCCGGTTCCGGCATAGGTTTCGCAGTGGTTTGAAATCCAGTTTAAGCGATAAGTCCTGCTTTAAGGATCCTTAATGTGATAAAAGTAAAATGTCTCTAGAATGATAACCCTGAATCCAAATCCTTCTATAATGTGCATTGTTTGATATTTTATATAAGGGTCGCTCTTTTTCCGGTTGTTTTCGTTTTTTTTTTTTTTTTTTTTTTTTTTCCATATCTTTTTTTTCTAAAATCCATAAAAACAGTCCAAAACAATAGAATAAAGTTTTAAAAAATGTTCCACCCTTTAGACTCCCTTTCCTGATGTATACCTAATCCTGATAGTATTCAACTTGAACCAGTAAATAATACTTATAGAAAATTTGGTTCAAATTGTAACTGAAAAGATCGTTTCCATTGGTTTGTCCCATAGATGTCTTATTTGTATGTGCATTTCATTTATTGCAAATATATTTTATTTATATATAGTTATTATTTTCTCTTTTTTTTCTCGTGGTGAAAAATACTTGCCATTTAAATAACAACTTTCCACATTGGATTATCGTTTTGAATTTAATAATTCAGAGTTGTATGCGTACATTCTTTTGTAGTCTTGGAGGCAGGGAAAGTTGCAAATTATAGTTTCAATGCAATCAGGAAGGAGACAATTTTCATAGGGACCTTTATCTAATTTTCAATCATTTCTCTTTTTAGGGAAAAGAGGGAAAATGGAGCAGGGAATAATTTAAAGTAGGTCATTCGGGGCAAGTCGCCAGTGTCCTAAAATATCTGACCCTTTTCAATTAATTCATCTATATATGGAAAATATTTAATTTGAAATTTAAATATTTAACAAACACCATTAGCCTGTACAGCTCTAGTTGTCGTTCTTCAGAATCATCAAGTACTAACATCTCCCCCCCCCCTCCCTCTCTCTCTCTCTCTCTCTTGAAAATATAATTGTGTGTGTCTGAAGAGGAATCTGTGTAAAGACTTTTTTCCCGATTATGGTGGGGTAGAATTATTTAAGATGAGCGGCAAATTCTGTATTAATTAAAAGAAAAAAAATGTGTATATGCTAAAAGAAATATATGCATTTAACTAATTACAGAGTTTATTACATCAGAATTAAATCTTTTTTTTTTTTTTTTTTTTTTTTTTGACAATGCCGTTATATAAATTAATTATGTAAAAATTCGGACATTGTTTAGTGGTAGATATTTTGCTTGCGATTACGCTTCAGAAGATAATTTCTGATTTATAAATGTGAATAAAAGGCAAAAATGCACTTTTTTATACATATATTTCTAACTATCTACCTATTCGTGATTCTCTCTCTTTGAAAAGTTTTGAGGCAAAATTTTATATTTCCTGTTACTTTCTTCAACATAAAATAAAAAAGGGTTGGATTCGGAAAATTTTTCTACCTCCAGTTTTATGTAAATTTATAATTATTGAGATGTCATGAACATGATTTGAATATATTTTTTTAATGTCTGCCTGTTGTTACAAAAAAGTTTTGGACACAGTATTTCATGGTTTACGAATTTTTCGCCCTCAGCAGTTTGCCCCTGAGAAATTTCGCCCCCGAGAAGTGGTTTATGGAACTATCGCCGCAAGCGTCTCGCTCCGGAGTGGTGTAAAAATATATGAGCATAATATATATCTATATATATATACACACATATATATATATATTATGCTATATATTATACATACATATATATATATATATATATATATATAAACCTAATGACAAATAAAATTAAAAATATAAATGCAATATTTCCCGATATATTTTTTATTCATTCATGCTATTTTCTCTTTAATTTCAATACAAAACAAATGAATTACAATAAAGTTTTCGAATGAAAATATTGTTCGATAAAATTTTTTTCGCTGCTAATTAAAAGAATTTATATAAACGTATGCATTTGAACCTCGTTATCATGAACACTGTTAGCGTGAATTACTTTTAACATGGACTGTTTCCACAACACCCGTCAAAATGAAGATTAGTTTAATTATATGATGATTAGTTACTGATAGCAGGAACTACTGATAACATTAACAAATCTTTTTATCCTATTTGAGATTCACGTTAACGAGGTCCGTCTGTATATATATAAACGCAATGACAAATAAAATTAAAAATATACATGCATTGTATCCACATGTATATGCAGCATCCCGACATATTTTTTTTATTCACGCTATTTTCTCTTTCAATACCAACGTAAAATACCTAAATTAAAATAAGATTTTTGAACGAAAAAATTATTCGATGAACATTTTATCGCTGCTTACTGAAAGAAAGATTAAGTGTAAAGTAATATTATTTATTTATTCATTACATTTTAAGTACACACGGTGTAAATTTCATCAAATTTTATTTTATTTTATTTTATTTTATTGATTAATCGATTTTATTCATTATTGATAAATAAGTAAATAAGATTGTAGCACTATGAAAAAATATTTCACGTATATAACGATATGTTTTAATTAGAATAAATAGAAAATAAATGGATTTAATAAATAAAAAAATAAATCAGTAGGTAGGTCATTAATTTCATATCGTTGTTTAGACATTTATGTAAAGTTATTGATCATATATATGTATGGTTTCAAAACCACTTAATTTTTTTGTGAGGTCCTTTAATAAAATCAGTGTTTCGATATAAGAACTTAAGGCCTTTGTCAATAAAATGGAGTACATTTTGTCTCAAAATGCTAAGAAAAATATGTTTTAATTTGCTTTTATTTATTTATAAAAATAACTTAAATATTTATATGTTTTATGAACGAAATTATTTTTAGAATTTAAATTGAAATTTTAGAATACTTACCATCTTTTCTGGCTCCTTTTTTTCCCTTCCTGTGTGTTTGTTTGTCCTTTCATATTAAAAAAAAAAAGATTACATATATTTTAAAATGTATGTATAAAGATTTCGATTTTTTAAAATATATATATATATATATATAACCAAAATTATATTCAAGAAAAAATTAATTCGAAAAAATATTGGATTAAAGTTTTATTTTAGAGATAGAATTAATATTTTAACGTCAAAATCTTAATTATTACTGTTCCTAACTGCTTGTATCCGCCTACCAACGTGTAGTTATTAAGATAATTCTCTATTTCATAATTTACTAATTTACTCTATTTAATAATTTTAATAACTCTAAATTTAACAATTTTATACATAATTTTATACATTTTCGTATATGAAGGAAATTAAATTTGAATTAAAATTAAAATTTTAATAGATTACTTAATTTATTTTCTGACTCCTTTTTTTTTTCCCGTACGTGAGTATGTGTCCTCTCATATATAAAAAAAGTGCTTTAATATTTATATGTATAGATTTCGATTGTTTTTAATTAAAAAAATGTATATACTAGAAAAAATATTGGATTATAGTTTTATTTTTTAGAGATAGAATTAATATTTTAATTTTAAATTCATATCCAGTTTAAAGTATTACTGTTATATCCACCTCTATCCGTGGAGTTATTAAGATATATAACTCTCATTACTAAAGGTGGTAAAATATTCCAATTTTCAGCATTATTATTATTTTTTTTTTTCTTTTTTTACTGAAAATTGAAACAAATAATCCGAAAAGTGAAATTTAATATTTTTATGAAATTAAATATATTTGTATTGTTTCTATTCCCACTCATTCATAATCTATTTTAAAACATGTTTTTATTTAAAAAGTCTAATAAAATTTTCATTTTTTTATGCCTGTTTTAAGATTCCCAGTTTTTAGACAATTAATTATGACTTGTTATGACGGTTCCCTGGATTTGTTTACTAGCAATAAGATTTAAAAAGTTATCAAACGTTATTCTTGTATATCACAGGGGAAACAAAGTTCTAAGTTGTTGAAAAATATAGTCTTATGCGTCTATTAAACTCGAATACGCAAAATCTTTTAAATACTGTATAATACAGATACAAGCGTTCTCCCCCACTATCTATCTTTTTTTTCTTCTTTCTTATTATGTGCAATCTACAGATGTTTCGTTGTGAATTTCTGTGGAAAATTTATTTATTTTTATTTCTATTTTTTAATTAATATTTCATTTATTATTATATATTTTTTTTAATTTGTATGATCCAAATATAAATTTGAAAATTTTATAGAAAGCTTCATAGAAAATTTTCCTTATTGTCTGTTTACTTTTCTCATGCATTTTCATAAAAAAAAACATCATTTACTACATTAATACATATCAATTCTTAAAGTAAAGCTCGCAGAGAGGTCGGACCAATTTTATAGTATTAGTTATGACACTGGCAAGAACCCTATTCTTTCGACACATTCTAATAATAAACCTTAGTAGTTTTTCGGAATTCACGATTTTCTGAACATGGGAGAAAAGACAATATTTAACTTAAACGTGCATGAAAAGAAATATTTTTATCGTAAAGATGTAAGAACAGCTTTTAAGTGTTACTTTTAATGCCGGGATGAATATCATTAATCAGAAATATGCTACTTTAAAAATTTCGTAAGTGACTGGAAATTTACGATTTACTTAACATGGTGGAATAGTGCAAAATTTCGCATAAACGTCCATTTTGAGGGATATTTTCATCGTAAAGATGTCAGAACTCTTTTAAAGTATCATTTAAGATACCAGCATGAACATACCCGACCATGAACTTTTTATTTCAAAAATTTCGTAAGTTATTTGGAATTTACGATTTACTTCGAATGGCAGAATAGGGCAAAATTGAGCATAAACGTCCATTTTGAGGACCATAAATATATCAGACAAGTTCAAAATAACATTTATGATGCGTGTTTGAACAGGATTGACTACAAATATTCTAATAGGGAAATTTCGTAAGTTATTCGAAATTTAACATTTTATCAATATAGCAATATATTAATACATAGTTTCATATTTCTTTGCATAAAACGAAAGTTATGTTTTGGAAAATTTATTAGCATGATAAAGATAAAAAAAAAATATTATAATGCATAATTTTTCCAGTTTATAATTATTTTTATCATGCATTTAATATCCAATTAAAATTTTACTTTAATAATATAAGATTTGATATTAATTTCTAAAACAGTATTAAACAATTTCTTAACTTAGTGGTATCCACCTGCCATCGTGAGAGTTATTAATATAACTCTCAAGTATATGGTGGAAAAATAAATCAGGTTTTCAGTATAAAAATATTTTTGTCTCTGAAAACTGAGACATGTAATCCTAGAAATTTAATTTTTAAGATTTAAAAAAGTAATTTTGTAAATTTGTCGTTTAAAAATTAGTATGCAAAAGCTAATTTTTTTCCATTACTAGATTTAAGTAATAAATATTAAAATAAACAATAATTACCTATTATTTACTTTTTGTAATACTTTTGTGAAATTATATTAATCTCCAATATTCTCAAAATATCATAAACGATTACTACAGATACCAATTTCATTTAAATTGTTTACTATTATTTAGTTATTTATTTCCACCTAACATCATGTGAGTTTCGCATGAAACTTACATAGGTAATGGTGGTAAAACAAATCATTTTTCAGTTATAAAATATAGTATTTAAGTAACTGAATTTGAAACATTTGAAATTAATATTTAAAAAACATATATTTTACAACTTTTATTTGAGGAATAATATAGTCATACTATTACCCATTCATTACATTATAAATTATTGTATCTATTTTATTTATTACTTTCTTATACTTTGCGTGTATTCAAAATTCTCACTTTCCAGCCAGTTATATCTTACATATAAGAAAAAGAAACGCCTAAATTTTGGACTGAATTTTTTTTTCAACCTTTACATATCTCCAGATATTTCGTCTCAAAATGCTGAGAAAAATATGTTTTAATTTGCTTTTATTTATTTATAATATAACTTAAATATTTATATGTTTTGTGAACAAAATTAATTTTATAATTTTAATTGAAATTTAAATACTTGTTTTCTCACTCCTATTTTTTCATCGTGTGTGTTTGTGTGTACTTTCATATTAAATATATATATATATATATATATATATTTTAATATATGTATAAAGATTTCTATTATATATATATATAAAACCAAAATTATATTCTAGAAAAAATTCATTTGAAAAACTATTATATTAAAGTTTTATTTTAGAGATAGAATTAATATTTTAATATCAAATTCTTAACCAATATTACTTCTCCTAACTGTTTTTATCCACCTACCAACGTGGAGTTATTAAGATAACTTTCACAGAAAATGGTGGTAAATTAATTCAATTTTCAGTATTAAATTAATATTTCTACTGAAAATTGAAACAATTAATCACAAAAATGAAATTTAATAATTTTATACATTTTTGTTATATGAAGGAAATTAAATTTAGAATTTTAATTGAAATTTTAATAGATTACTTAATTTATTTTTTGACTCATTTTTTTTCGTTCGTGTGTATGTGTCCTCTCATTTAAAAAAAAGTATTTTAATATTTATGTGTATAGATTGTTTTTAATAAAAAAAAATTATAAACTAGAAAAAATTATTTTGAAAAAATATTGGATTATGGTTTTATTTTTAGAGATAGAATTAATATTTTAATTTTAAATTTATATCCAGTTTAAAGTATTAATGTTATATCCACCTGCTAGCGTGGAGTTATTAAGATATATAACTCTCATTAGGAAAGGTGGTAAAATAATTCAATTTTCAGCATTATTATTATTATTTTTTTTTTACTGAAAATTGAAACAAATAATCCAAAAAATGAAATTTAATATTTTTATGAAATTAAATATATTTGTATTGTTTATATTCCCACTCATTCATAATCTATTTTAAAACATGTTTTTATTTAAAACGTCTAATAAAATTTTCATTTTTTTATGCCTGTTTTAAGATTTCCAGTTTTTAGACAATTAATTATGACTTGTTATGACGGTTCCCTGGATTTTTTTACTAGCAATTAGATTTAAAAAGTTATCAAACGTTATTCTTGTATATCACAGGGGAAACAAAGTTCTAAGTTGTTGAAAAATATAGTCTTATGCGTCTATTAAACTCGAATACGCAAAATCTTTTAAATACTGTATAATACAGAGACAAGCGTTCTCCCCCACTATCTATCTTTTTTTTCTTCTTTCTTATTATGTGCAATCTACAGATGTTTCGTTGTGAATTTCTGTGGAAAATTTATTTATTTTTATTTCTATTTTTTAATTAATATTTCATTTATTATTATATATTTCTTTAAATTTGTATGATCGAAATATAAATTTGAAAATTTTATAGAATGCTTCGTAGAAAATTTTACTTATTGTCTGTTTACTTTTCTCATGCATTTTCATTAAAAAAAAACATCATTTACTACATTAATACATATCATACCTTAAAGTAAAGCTTTCAGAGAGGTCGGACCAATTTTATAGTATTAGTTATGACACTGGCAAGAACCCTATTCATTCGCAACATTCTAATAATAAACTTCAGTAGTTTTTCGGAATTCACGATTTTCTGAACATGGGAGAATAGACAATATTTAACTTAAACGTGCATGAAAAGAAATATTTTTATCGTAAAGATGTAAGAACAGCTTTTATGTAGTACTTTTAATGCCGGGATGAACATCATTAATCAGAAATATGCTACTTTAAAAATTTCGTAAGTCACTGGAAATTTACGATTTACTTAACATGGTGGAATAGTGCAAAATTTTGCATAAACGTCCATTTTGAGGGATATTTTCATCGTAAAGATGTCAGAACGCTTTTAAAGTATCATTTAAGATACCAGCATGAACATACTTTGCGTGTATTGAAAACTCTCACTTTCCAGCCAGTCAGATCTTACATATAAAAAAAGAAGCGCCTAATATTTTGGACTGAATTTTTTTTTCAACCTTTACCTATCTCCAGATATTTCGTCTCAAAATGCTGAGAAAAATATGTTTTAATTTGCTTTTATTTATTTATAATATAACTTAAATATTTATATGTTTTGTGAACGAAATTAATTTTATAAATTTAATTGAAATTTAAATACTTATTGTTTGTGTATCCTTTCATATTAAATATATATATATATTTTTTAATATATGTATAAAGATTTCTATTATATACATATATAAAACCAAAATTATGTTCTAAAAAAAATTCATTTAAAAAATTATTATAATAAAGTTTTATTTTAGAGATAGAATTAATATTTTAATATCAAATTCTTAACCAGTATTACTGCTCCTAACTGCTTGTATCCACCTACCAACGTGGAGTTATTAATGTAACTTTCACAGAAAATGGTGGCAAATTAATTCAATTTTCAGTATTAAGTTAATATTTCTACTGAAAATTGAAACAATTCATCATAAAGTGAAATTTAATAATTTTATACAATTTTGTTATATGAACGAAATTAAATTTAGAATTTTAATTGAAATTTTAATAGATTACTTAATTTATTTTCTGACTCATTTTTTTTTCGTTCATGTGTACATTTCCTCTCATTTAAAAAAAAAAACAGTATTTTAATATTTATGTGTATAGATTGTTTTTAATAAAAAAAATTATATACTAGAAAAAAATATTTTGAAAAAATATTGGATTATAGTTTTATTATTAGAGATAGAATTAATATTTTAATTTTAAATTTATATCCAGTTTAAAGTATTAATGTTATATCCACCTGCTAGCGTGGAGTTATTAAGATATATAACTCTCATTAGGAAAGGTGGTAAAATAATTCAATTTTCAGCATTATAATTTTTTTTTTACTGAAAACTGAAACAAATAATCCAAAAAATGAAATTTAATATTTTTATGAAATTAAATATATTTGTATTGTTTATATTCCCACTCATTCATAATCTATTTTAAAACATGTTTTTATTTAAAACGTCTAATAAAATTTTCATTTTTTTATGCCTGTTTTAAGATTTCCAGTTTTTAGACAATTAATTATGACTTGTTATGACGGTTCCCTGGATTTGTTTACTAGCAATTAGATTTAAAAAGTTATCAAACGTTATTCTTGTATATCACAGGGGAAACAAAGTTCTAAGTTGTTGAAAAATATAGTCTTATGCGTCTATTAAACTCGAATACGCAAAATCTTTTAAATACTGTATAATACAGATACAAGCGTTCTCCCCCACTATCTATCTTTATTTTTTTCTTCTTTCTTATTATCTGCAATCTACAGATGTTTCGTTGTGAATTTCTGTGGAAAATTTATTTATTTTTATTTGTATTTTTTAATTAATATTTCATTTATTATTATATATTTCTTTAAATTTGTATGATCGAAATATAAATTTGAAAATTTTATAGAATGCTTCATAGAAAATTTTACTTATTGTCTGTTTACTTTTCTCAAGCATTTTCATAAAAAAAAAAAACATCATTTACTACATTAATACATATCATACCTTAAAGTAAAGCTCGCAGAGAGGTCGGACCAATTTTATAGTATTAGTTATGACACTGGCAAGAACCCTATTCATTCGCAACATTCTAATAATAAACTTCAGTTGTTTTTCGGAATTCACGATTTTCTGAACATGGGAGAATAGACAATATTAAACGTGCATGAAAAGAAATATTTTTATCGTAAAGATGTAAGAACAGCTTTTATGTGTTACTTTTAATGCCGGGATGAACATCATTAATCAGAAATATGCTACTTTAAAAATTTCGTAAGTCACTGGAAATTTACGATTTACTTAACATGGTGGAATAGTGCAAAATTTCGCATAAACGTCCATTTTGAGGGATATTTTCATCGTAAAGATGTCAGAACTCTTTTAAAGTATCATTTAAGATACCAGCATGAACATACTTTGCGTGTATTGAAAATTCTCACTTTCCAGCCAGTCAGATCTTACATATAAGAAAAAGAAGCGCCTAATATTTTGGACTGAATTTTTTTTTTCAACCTTTACCTATCTCCAGATATTTCGTCTCAAAATGCTGAGAAAAATATGTTTTAATTTGCTTTTATTTATTTATAATATAACTTAAATATTTATATGTTTTGTGAACGAAATTAATTTTATAAATTTAATTGAAATTTAAATACTTATTGTTTGTGTATCCTTTCATATAAAATATATATATATATATTTTAATATACGTATAAAGATTTCTATTATATACATATATAAAACCAAAATTATGTTCTAAAAAAAATTCATTTAAAAAATTATTATATTAAAGTTTTATTTTAGAGATAGAATTAATATTTTAATATCAAATTCTTAACCAGTATTACTGCTCCTAACTGCTTGTATCCACCTACCAACGTGGAGTTATTAATATAACTTTCACAGAAAATGGTGGCAAATTAATTCAATTTTCAGTATTAAGTTAATATTTCTACTGAAAATTGAAACAATTCATCATAAAGTGAAATTTAATAAATTTATACAATTTTGTTATATGAACGAAATTAAATTTAGAATTTTAATTGAAATTTTAATAGATTACTTAATTTATTTTCTGACTCATTTTTTTTTCGTTCATGTGTACATTTCCTCTCATTAAAAAAAAAAAAGTATTTTAATATTTATGTGTATAGATTGTTTTTAATAAAAAAAAATTATATACTAGAAAAAAATATTTTGAAAAAATATTGGATTATAGTTTTATTATTAGAGATAGAATTAATATTTTAATTTTAAATTTATATCCAGTTTAAAGTATTCATGTTATATCCACCTGCTAGCGTGGAGTTATTAAGATATATAACTCTCATTAGGAAAGGTGGTAAAATAGTTCAATTTTCAGCATTATTATTTTTTTTTTTTTTACTGAAAATTGAAACAAATAATCCAAAAAATGAAATTTAATATTTTTATGAAATTAAATATATTTGTATTGTTTATATTCCCACTCATTCATAATCTATTTTAAAACATGTTTTTATTTAAAACGTCTAATAAAATTTTCATTTTTTTATGCCTGTTTTAAGATTTCCAGTTTTTAGACAATTAATTATGACTTGTTATGACGGTTCCCTGGATTTGTTTACTAGCAATTAGATTTAAAAAGTTATCAAACGTTATTCTTGTATATCACAGGGGAAACAAAGTTCTAAGTTGTTGAAAAATATAGTCTTATGCGTCTATTAAACTCGAATACGCAAAATCTTTTAAATACTGTATAATACAGATACAAGCGTTCTCCCCCACTATCTTTTTTTTCTTCTTTCTTATTATGTGCAATCTACAGATGTTTCGTTGTGAATTTCTGTGGAAAATTTATTTATTTTTATTTCTATTTTTTAATTAATATTTCATTTATTATTATATATTTCTTTAAATTTGTATGATCGAAATATAAATTTGAAAATTTTATAGAATGCTTCATAGAAAATTTTACTTATTGTCTGTTTACTTTTCTCATGCATTTTCATTAAAAAAAAAACATCATTTACTACATTAATACATATCATACCTTAAAGTAAAGCTTTCAGAGAGGTCGGACCAATTTTATAGTATTAGTTATGACACTGGCAAGAACCCTATTCATTCGCAACATTCTAATAATAAACTTCAGTAGTTTTTCGGAATTCACGATTTTCTGAACATGGGAGAATAGACAATATTTAACTTAAACGTGCATGAAAAGAAATATTTTTATCGTAAAGATGTAAGAACAGCTTTTATGTGTTACTTTTAATGCCGGGATGAACATCATTAATCAGAAATATGCTACTTTAAAAATTTCGTAAGTCACTGGAAATTTACGATTTACTTTACATGGTGGAATAGTGCAAAATTTCGCATAAACGTCCATTTTGAGGGATATTTTCATCGTAAAGATGTCAGAACGCTTTTAAAGTATCATTTAAGATACCAGCATGAACATACTTTGCGTGTATTGAAAATTCTCACTTTCCAGCCAGTCAGATCTTACATATAAGAAAAAGAAGCGCCTAATATTTTGGACTGAATTTTTTTTTCAACCTTTACCTATCTCCAGATATTTCGTCTCAAAATGCTGAGAAAAATATGTTTTAATTTGCTTTTATTTATTTATAATATAACTTAAATATTTATATGTTTTGTGAACGAAATTAATTTTATAAATTTAATTGAAATTTAAATACTTATTGTTTGTGTATCCTTTCATATTAAATATATATATATATTTTTTAATATATGTATAAAGATTTCTATTATATACATATATAAAACCAAAATTATGTTCTAAAAAAAATTCATTTAAAAAATTATTATAATAAAGTTTTATTTTAGAGATAGAATTAATATTTTAATATCAAATTCTTAACCAGTATTACTGCTCCTAACTGCTTGTATCCACCTACCAACGTGGAGTTATTAATATAACTTTCACAGAAAATGGTGGCAAATTAATTCAATTTTCAGTATTAAGTTAATATTTCTACTGAAAATTGAAACAATTCATCATAAAGTGAAATTTAATAATTTTATACAATTTTGGTATAGGAATGAAATTAAATTTAGAATTTTAATTGAAATTTTAATAGATTACTTAATTTATTTTCTGACTCATTTTTTTTTCGTTCATGTGTACATTTCCTCTCATTAAAAAAAAAAAACAGTATTTTAATATTTATGTGTATAGATTGTTTTTAATAAAAAAAAATTATATACTAGAAAAAAATATTTTGAAAAAATATTGGATTATAGTTTTATTATTAGAGATAGAATTAATATTTTAATTTTAAATTTATATCCAGTTTAAAGTATTAATGTTATATCCACCTGCTAGCGTGGAGTTATTAAGATATATAACTCTCATTAGGAATGGTGGTAAAATAATTCAATTTTCAGCATTATTATTTTTTTTTTTTACTGAAAATTGAAACAAATAATCCAAAAAATGAAATTTAATATTTTTATGAAATTAAATATATTTGTATTGTTTATATTCCCACTCATTCATAATCTATTTTAAAACTTGTTTTTATTTAAAACGTCTAATAAAATTTTCATTTTTTTATGCCTGTTTTAAGATTTCCAGTTTTTAGACAATTAATTATGACTTGTTATGACGGTTCCCTGGATTTGTTTACTAGCAATTAGATTTAAAAAGTTATCAAACGTTATTCTTGTATATCACAGGGGAAACAAAGTTCTAAGTTGTTGAAAAATATAGTCTTATGCGTCTATTAAACTCGAATACGCAAAATCTTTTAAATACTGTATAATACAGATACAAGCGTTCTCCCCCACTATCTATCTTTTTTTTCTTCTTTCTTATTATGTGCAATCTACAGATGTTTCGTTGTGAATTTCTGTGGAAAATTTATTTATTTTTATTTCTATTTTTTAATTAATATTTCATTTATTATTATATATCTCTTTAAATTTGTATGATCGAAATATAAATTTGAAAATTTTATAGAATGCTTCGTAGGAAATTTTACTTATTGTCTGTTTACTTTTCTCATGCATTTTCATTAAAAAAAAAACATCATTTACTACATTAATACATATCATACCTTAAAGTAAAGCTTTCAGAGAGGTCGGACCAATTTTATAGAATTAGTTATGACACTGGCAAGAACCCTATTCATTCGCAACATTCTAATAATAAACTTCAGTAGTTTTTCGGAATTCACGATTTTCTGAACATGGGAGAATAGACAATATTTAACTTAAACGTGCATGAAAAGAAATATTTTTATCGTAAAGATGTAAGAACAGCTTTTATGTGTTACTTTTAATGCCGGGATGAACATCATTAATCAGAAATATGCTACTTTAAAAATTTCGTAAGTCACTGGAAATTTACGATTTACTTAACATGGTGGAATAGTGCAAAATTTCGCATAAACGTCCATTTTGAGGGATATTTTCATCGTAAAGATGTCAGAACGCTTTTAAAGAATCATTTAAGATACCAGCATGAACATACTTTGCGTGTATTGAAAATTCTCACTTTCCAGCCAGTCAGATCTTACATATAAGAAAAAGAAGCGCCTAATATTTTGGACTGAATTTTTTTTTCAACCTTTACCTATCTCCAGATATTTCGTCTCAAAATGCTGAGAAAAATATGTTTTAATTTGCTTTTATTTATTTATAATATAACTTAAATATTTATATGTTTTGTGAACGAAATTAATTTTATAAATTTAATTGAAATTTAAATACTTATTGTTTGTGTATCCTTTCATATTAAATATATATATATATTTTTTAATATATGTATAAAGATTTCTATTATATACATATATAAAACCAAAATTATGTTCTAAAAAAAATTCATTTAAAAAATTATTATAATAAAGTTTTATTTTAGAGATAGAATTAATATTTTAATATCAAATTCTTAACCAGTATTACTGCTCCTAACTGCTTGTATCCACCTACCAACGTGGAGTTATTAATATAACTTTCACAGAAAATGGTGGCAAATTAATTCAATTTTCAGTATTAAGTTAATATTTCTACTGAAAATTGAAACAATTCATCATAAAGTGAAATTTAATAATTTTATACAATTTTGGTATATGAACGAAATTAAATTTAGAATTTTAATTGAAATTTTAATAGATTACTTAATTTATTTTCTGACTCATTTTTTTTTCGTTCATGTGTACATTTCCTCTCATTAAAAAAAAAAAAAAACAGTATTTTAATATTTATGTGTATAGATTGTTTTTAATAAAAAAAAATTATATACTAGAAAAAAATATTTTGAAAAAATATTGGATTATAGTTTTATTATTAGAGATAGAATTAATATTTTAATTTTAAATTTATATCCAGTTTAAAGTATTAATGTTATATCCACCTGCTAGCGTGGAGTTATTGAGATATATAACTCTCATTAGGAATGGTGGTAAAATTATTCAATTTTCAGCATTATTATTTTTTTTTACTGAAAATTGAAACAAATAATCCAAAAAATGAAATTTAATATTTTTATGAAATTAAATATATTTGTATTGTTTATATTCCCACTCATTCATAATCTATTTTAAAACATGTTTTTATTTTAAACGTCTAATAAAATTTTCATTTTTTTATGCCTGTTTTAAGATTTCCAGTTTTTAGACAATTAATTATGACTTGTTATGACGGTTCCCTGGATTTGTTTACTAGCAATTAGATTTAAAAGTTATCAAACGTTATTCTTGTATATCACAGGGGAAACAAAGTTCTAAGTTGTTGAAAAATATAGTCGTATGCGTCTATTAAACTCGAATACGCAAAATCTTTTAAATACTGTATAATACAGATACAAGCGTTCTCCCCCACTATCTATCTTTATTTTTTTCTTCTTTCTTATTATCTGCAATCTACAGATGTTTCGTTGTGAATTTCTGTGGAAAATTTATTTATTTTTATTTGTATTTTTTAATTAATATTTCATTTATTATTATATATTTCTTTAAATTAGTATGATCGAAATATAAATTTGAAAATTTTATAGAATGCTTCATAGAAAATTTTACTTATTGTCTGTTTACTTTTCTCATGCATTTTCATAAAAAAAAAACATCATTTACTACATTAATACATATCATACCTTAAAGTAAAGCTCGCAGAGAGGTCGGACCAATTTTATAGTATTAGTTATGACACTGGCAAGAACCCTATTCATTCGCAACATTCTAATAATAAACTTCAGTTGTTTTTCGGAATTCACGATTTTCTGAACATGGGAGAATAGACAATATTAAACGTGCATGAAAAGAAATATTTTTATCGTAAAGATGTAAGAACAGCTTTTATGTGTTACTTTTAATGCCGGGATGAACATCATTAATCAGAAATATGCTACTTTAAAAATTTCGTAAGTCACTGGAAATTTACGATTTACTTACCATGGTGGAATAGTGCAAAATTTCGCATAAACGTCCATTTTGAGGGATATTTTCATCGTAAAGATGTCAGAACTCTTTTAAAGTATCATTTAAGATACCAGCATGAACATACTTTGCGTGTATTGAAAATTCTCACTTTCCAGCCAGTCAGATCTTACATATAAGAAAAAGAAGCGCCTAATATTTTGGACTGAATTTTTTTTTTCAACCTTTACCTATCTCCAGATATTTCGTCTCAAAATGCTGAGAAAAATATGTTTTAATTTGCTTTTATTTATTTATAATATAACTTAAATATTTATATGTTTTGTGAACGAAATTAATTTTATAAATTTAATTGAAATTTAAATACTTATTGTTTGTGTATCCTTTCATATAAAATATATATATATTTTTTTTAATATATGTATAAAGATTTCTATTATATACATATATAAAACCAAAATTATGTTCTAAAAAAAATTCATTTAAAAAATTATTATATTAAAGTTTTATTTTAGAGATAGAATTAATATTTTAATATCAAATTCTTAACCAGTATTACTGCTCCTAACTGCTTGTATCCACCTACCAACGTGGAGTTATTAATATAACTTTCACAGAAAATGGTGGCAAATTAATTCAATTTTCAGTATTAAGTTAATATTTCTACTGAAAATTGAAACAATTCATCATAAAGTGAAATTTAATAAATTTATACAATTTTGTTATATGAACGAAATTAAATTTAGAATTTTAATTGAAATTTTAATAGATTACTTAATTTATTTTCTGACTCATTTTTTTTTCGTTCATGTGTACATTTCCTCTCATTAAAAAAAAAAAAAAGTATTTTAATATTTATGTGTATAGATTGTTTTTAATAAAAAAAAATTATATACTAGAAAAAAATATTTTGAAAAAATATTGGATTATAGTTTTATTATTAGAGATAGAATTAATATTTTAATTTTAAATTTATATCCAGTTTAAAGTATTAATGTTATATCCACCTGCTAGCGTGGAGTTATTAAGATATATAACTCTCATTAGGAAAGGTGGTAAAATAATTCAATTTTCAGCATTATTATTTTTTTTTTTTACTGAAAATTGAAACAAATAATCCAAAAAATGAAATTTAATATTTTTATGAAATTAAATATATTTGTATTGTTTATATTCCCACTCATTCATAATCTATTTTAAAACATGTTTTTATTTAAAACGTCTAATAAAATTTTCATTTTTTTATGCCTGTTTTAAGATTTCCAGTTTTTAGACAATTAATTATGACTTGTTATGACGGTTCCCTGGATTTGTTTACTAGCAATAAGATTTAAAAAGTTATCAAACGTTATTCTTGTATATCACAGGGGAAACAAAGTTCTAAGTTGTTGAAAAATTTAGTCTTATGCGTCTATTAAACTCGAATACGCAAAATCTTTTAAATACTGTATAATACAGATACAAGCGTTCTCCCCCACTATCTATCTTTTTTTTCTTCTTTCTTATTATGTGCAATCTACAGATGTTTCGTTGTGAATTTCTGTGGAAAATTTATTTATTTTTATTTCTATTTTTTAATTAATATTTCATTTATTATTATATATTTCTTTAAATTTGTATGATCGAAATATAAGTTTGAAAATTTTATAGAATGCTTCATAGAAAATTTTACTTATTGTCTGTTTACTTTTCTCATGCATTTTCATTAAAAAAAAACATCATTTACTACATTAATACATATCATACCTTAAAGTAAAGCTTTCAGAGAGGTCGGACCAATTTTATAGTATTAGTTATGACACTGGCAAGAACCCTATTCATTCGCAACATTCTAATAATAAACTTCAGTAGTTTTTCGGAATTCACGATTTTCTGAACATGGGAGAATAGACAATATTTAACTTAAACGTGCATGAAAAGAAATATTTTTATCGTAAAGATGTAAGAACAGCTTTTATGTGTTACTTTTAATGCCGGGATGAACATCATTAATCAGAAATATGCTACTTTAAAATTTTCGTAAGTCACTGGAAATTTACGATTTACTTAACATGGTGGAATAGTGCAAAATTTCGCATAAACGTCCATTTTGAGGGATATTTTCATCGTAAAGATGTCAGAACGCTTTTAAAGTATCATTTAAGATACCAGCATGAACATACTTTGCGTGTATTGAAAATTCTCACTTTCCAGCCAGTCAGATCTTACATATAAGAAAAAGAAGCGCCTAATATTTTGGACTGAATTTTTTTTTCAACCTTTACCTATCTCCAGATATTTCGTCTCAAAATGCTGAGAAAAATATGTTTTAATTTGCTTTTATTTATTTATAATATAACTTAAATATTTATATGTTTTGTGAACGAAATTAATTTTATAAATTTAATTGAAATTTAAATACTTATTGTTTGTGTATCCTTTGATATTAAATATATATATATATTTTTTAATATATGTATAAAGATTTCTATTATATACATATATAAAACCAAAATTATGTTCTAAAAAAAATTCATTTAAAAAATTATTATAATAAAGTTTTATTTTAGAGATAGAATTAATATTTTAATATCAAATTCTTAACCAGTATTACTGCTCCTAACTGCTTGTATCCACCTACCAACGTGGAGTTATTAATATAACTTTCACAGAAAATGGTGGCAAATTAATTCAATTTTCAGTATTAAGTTAATATTTCTACTGAAAATTGAAACAATTCATCATAAAGTGAAATTTAATAATTTTATACAATTTTGGTATATGAACGAAATTAAATTTAGAATTTTAATTGAAATTTTAATAGATTACTTAATTTATTTTCTGACTCATTTTTTTTTCGTTCATGTGTACATTTCCTCTCATTAAAAAAAAAAAACAGTATTTTAATATTTATGTGTATAGATTGTTTTTAATAAAAAAAAATTATATACTAGAAAAAAATATTTTGAAAAAATATTGGATTATAGTTTTATTATTAGAGATAGAATTAATATTTTAATTTTAAATTTATATCCAGTTTAAAGTATTAATGTTATATCCACCTGCTAGCGTGGAGTTATTAAGATATATAACTCTCATTAGGAATGGTGGTAAAATAATTCAATTTTCAGCATTATTATTTTTTTTTTTTTACTGAAAATTGAAACAAATAATCCAAAAAATGAAATTTAATATTTTTATGAAATTAAATATATTTGTATTGTTTATATTCCCACTCATTCATAATCTATTTTAAAACATGTTTTTATTTTAAACGTCTAATAAAATTTTCATTTTTTTATGCCTGTTTTAAGATTTCCAGTTTTTAGACAATTAATTATGACTTGTTATGACGGTTCCCTGGATTTGTTTACTAGCAATTAGATTTAAAAGTTATCAAACGTTATTCTTGTATATCACAGGGGAAACAAAGTTCTAAGTTGTTGAAAAATATAGTCTTATGCGTCTATTAAACTCGAATACGCAAAATCTTTTAAATACTGTATAATACAGATACAAGCGTTCTCCCCCACTATCTTTTTTTTCTTCTTTCTTATTATGTGCAATCTACAGATGTTTCGTTGTGAATTTCTGTGGAAAATTTATTTATTTTTATTTCTATTTTTTAATTAATATTTCATTTATTATTATATATTTCTTTAAATTTGTATGATCGAAATATAAATTTGAAAATTTTATAGAATGCTTCATAGAAAATTTTACTTATTGTCTGTTTACTTTTCTCATGCATTTTCATTAAAAAAAAACATCATTTACTACATTAATACATATCATACCTTAAAGTAAAGCTTTCAGAGAGGTCGGACCAATTTTATAGTATTAGTTATGACACTGGCAAGAACCCTATTCATTCGCAACATTCTAATAATAAACTTCAGTAGTTTTTCGGAATTCACGATTTTCTGAACATGGGAGAATAGACAATATTTAACTTAAACGTGCATGAAAAGAAATATTTTTATCGTAAAGATGTAAGAACAGCTTTTATGTGTTACTTTTAATGCCGGGATGAACATCATTAATCAGAAATATGCTACTTTAAAAATTTCGTAAGTCACTGGAAATTTACGATTTACTTAACATGGTGGAATAGTGCAAAATTTCGCATAAACGTCCATTTTGAGGGATATTTTCATCGTAAAGATGTCAGAACGCTTTTAAAGTATCATTTAAGATACCAGCATGAACATACTTTGCGTGTATTGAAAATTCTCACTTTCCAGCCAGTCAGATCTTACATATAAGAAAAAGAAGCGCCTAATATTTTGGACTGAATTTTTTTTTCAACCTTTACCTATCTCCAGATATTTCGTCTCAAAATGCTGAGAAAAATATGTTTTCATTTGCTTTTATTTATTTATAATATAACTTAAATATTTATATGTTTTGTGAACGAAATTAATTTTATAAATTTAAATGAAATTTAAATACTTATTGTTTGTGTATCCTTTCATATTAAATATATATATATATTTTTTAATATATGTATAAAGATTTCTATTATATACATATATAAAACCAAAATTATGTTCTAAAAAAAATTCATTTAAAAAATTATTATAATAAAGTTTTATTTTAGAGATAGAATTAATATTTTAATATCAAATTCTTAACCAGTATTACTGCTCCTAACTGCTTGTATCCACCTACCAACGTGGAGTTATTAATATAACTTTCACAGAAAATGGTGGCAAATTAATTCAATTTTCAGTATTAAGTTAATATTTCTACTGAAAATTGAAACAATTCATCATAAAGTGAAATTTAATAATTTTATACAATTTTGGTATATGAACGAAATTAAATTTAGAATTTTAATTGAAATTTTAATAGATTACTTAATTTATTTTCTGACTCATTTTTTTTTCGTTCATGTGTACATTTCCTCTCATTAAAAAAAAAAAACAGTATTTTAATATTTATGTGTATAGATTGTTTTTAATAAAAAAAAATTATATACTAGAAAAAAATATTTTGAAAAAATATTGGATTATAGTTTTATTATTAGAGATAGAATTAATATTTTAATTTTAAATTTATATCCAGTTTAAAGTATTAATGTTATATCCACCTGCTAGCGTGGAGTTATTAAGATATATAACTCTCATTAGGAAAGGTGGTAAAATAATTCAATTTTCAGCATTATTATTTTTTTTTTTTTTTTTACTGAAAATTGAAACAAATAATCCAAAAAATGAAATTTAATATTTTTATGAAATTAAATATATTTGTATTGTTTATATTCCCACTCATTCATAATCTATTTTAAAACATGTTTTTATTTAAAACGTCTAATAAAATTTTCATTTTTTTATGCCTGTTTTAAGATTTCCAGTTTTTAGACAATTAATTATGACTTGTTATGACGGTTCCCTGGATTTTTTTACTAGCAATTAGATTTAAAAAGTTATCAAACGTTATTCTTGTATATCACAGGGGAAACAAAGTTCTAAGTTGTTGAAAAATATAGTCTTATGCGTCTATTAAACTCGAATACGCAAAATCTTTTAAATACTGTATAATACAGAGACAAGCGTTCTCCCCCACTATCTATCTTTTTTTTCTTCTTTCTTATTATGTGCAATCTACAGATGTTTCGTTGTGAATTTCTGTGGAAAATTTATTTATTTTTATTTCTATTTTTTAATTAATATTTCATTTATTATTATATATTTCTTTAAATTTGTATGATCGAAATATAAATTTGAAAATTTTATAGAATGCTTCATAGAAAATTTTACTTATTGTCTGTTTACTTTTCTCATGCATTTTCATTAAAAAAAACATCATTTACTACATTAATACATATCATACCTTAAAGTAAAGCTTTCAGAGAGGTCGGACCAATTTTATAGTATTAGTTATGACACTGGCAAGAACCCTATTCATTCGCAACATTCTAATAATAAACTTCAGTAGTTTTTCGGAATTCACGATTTTCTGAACATGGGAGAATAGACAATATTTAACTTAAACGTGCATGAAAAGA
Organism: Salticus scenicus; assembly: GCA_963930645.1. Taxonomy (NCBI): domain Eukaryota; kingdom Metazoa; phylum Arthropoda; class Arachnida; order Araneae; family Salticidae; genus Salticus; species Salticus scenicus. The sequence goes on along the minus strand of OZ005657.1, from coordinate 39,682,461 downwards.
AATATTTTTATCGTAAAGATGTAAGAACAGCTTTTATGTGTTACTTTTAATGCCGGGATGAACATCATTAATCAGAAATATGCTACTTTAAAAATTTCGTAAGTCACTGGAAATTTACGATTTACTTAACATGGTGGAATAGTGCAAAATTTCGCATAAACGTCCATTTTGAGGGATATTTTCATCGTAAAGATGTCAGAACGCTTTTAAAGTATCATTTAAGATACCAGCATGAACATACTTTGCGTGTATTGAAAATTCTCACTTTCCAGCCAGTCAGATCTTACATATAAGAAAAAGAAGCGCCTAATATTTTGGACTGAATTTTTTTTTCAACCTTTACCTATCTCCAGATATTTCGTCTCAAAATGCTGAGAAAAATATGTTTTAATTTGCTTTTATTTATTTATAATATAACTTAAATATTTATATGTTTTGTGAACGAAATTAATTTTATAAATTTAATTGAAATTTAAATACTTATTGTTTGTGTATCCTTTGATATTAAATATATATATATATATTTTTAATATATGTATAAAGATTTCTATTATATACATATATAAAACCAAAATTATGTTCTAAAAAAAATTCATTTAAAAAATTATTATAATAAAGTTTTATTTTAGAGATAGAATTAATATTTTAATATCAAATTCTTAACCAGTATTACTGCTCCTAACTGCTTGTATCCACCTACCAACGTGGAGTTATTAATATAACTTTCACAGAAAATGGTGGCAAATTAATTCAATTTTCAGTATTAAGTTAATATTTCTACTGAAAATTGAAACAATTCATCATAAAGTGAAATTTAATAATTTTTACAATTTTGGTATATGAACGAAATTAAATTTAGAATTTTAATTGAAATTTTAATAGATTACTTAATTTATTTTCTGACTCATTTTTTTTTCGTTCATGTGTACATTTCCTCTCATTAAAAAAAAAAAAACAGTATTTTAATATTTATGTGTATAGATTGTTTTTAATAAAAAAAAATTATATACTAGAAAAAAATATTTTGAAAAAATATTGGATTATAGTTTTATTATTAGAGATAGAATTAATATTTTAATTTTAAATTTATATCCAGTTTAAAGTATTAATGTTATATCCACCTGCTAGCGTGGAGTTATTAAGATATATAACTCTCATTAGGAATGGTGGTAAAATAATTCAATTTTCAGCATTATTATTTTTTTTTTTACTGAAAATTGAAACAAATAATCCAAAAAATGAAATTTAATATTTTTATGAAATTAAATATATTTGTATTGTTTATATTCCCACTCATTCATAATCTATTTTAAAACATGTTTGTATTTTAAACGTCTAATAAAATTTTCATTTTTTTATGCCTGTTTTAAGATTTCCAGTTTTTAGACAATTAATTATGACTTGTTATGACGGTTCCCTGGATTTGTTTACTAGCAATTAGATTTAAAAGTTATCAAACGTTATTCTTGTATATCACAGGGGAAACAAAGTTCTAAGTTGTTGAAAAATATAGTCTTATGCGTCTATTAAACTCGAATACGCAAAATCTTTTAAATACTGTATAATACAGATACAAGCGTTCTCCCCCACTATCTATCTTTATTTTTTTCTTCTTTCTTATTATCTGCAATCTACAGATGTTTCGTTGTGAATTTCTGTGGAAAATTTATTTATTTTTATTTGTATTTTTTAATTAATATTTCATTTATTATTATATATTTCTTTAAATTTGTATGATCGAAATATAAATTTGAAAATTTTATAGAATGCTTCATAGAAAATTTTACTTATTGTCTGTTTACTTTTCTCATGCATTTTCATAAAAAAAAAACATCATTTACTACATTAATATATATCATACCTTAAAGTAAAGCTCGCAGAGAGGTCGGACCAATTTTATAGTATTAGTTATGACACTGGCAAGAACCCTATTCATTCGCAACATTCTAATAATAAACTTCAGCTGTTTTTCGGAATTCACGATTTTCTGAACATGGGAGAATAGACAATATTAAACGTGCATGAAAAGAAATATTTTTATCGTAAAGATGTAAGAACAGCTTTTATGTGTTACTTTTAATGCCGGGATGAACATCATTAATCAGAAATATGCTACTTTAAAAATTTCGTAAGTCACTGGAAATTTACGATTTACTTAACATGGTGGAATAGTGCAAAATTTCGCATAAACGTCCATTTTGAGGGATATTTTCATCGTAAAGATGTCAGAACGCTTTTAAAGTATCATTTAAGATACCAGCATGAACATACTTTGCGTGTATTGAAAATTCTCACTTTCCAGCCAGTCAGATCTTACATATAAGAAAAAGAAGCGCCTAATATTTTGGACTGAATTTTTTTTTCAACCTTTACCTATCTCCAGATATTTCGTCTCAAAATGCTGAGAAAAATATGTTTTAATTTGCTTTTATTTATTTATAATATAACTTAAATATTTATATGTTTTGTGAACGAAATTAATTTTATAAATTTAATTGAAATTTAAATACTTATTGTTTGTGTATCCTTTGATATTAAATATATATATATATATTTTTAATATATGTATAAAGATTTCTATTATATACATATATAAAACCAAAATTATGTTCTAAAAAAAATTCATTTAAAAAATTATTATAATAAAGTTTTATTTTAGAGATAGAATTAATATTTTAATATCAAATTCTTAACCAGTATTACTGCTCCTAACTGCTTGTATCCACCTACCAACGTGGAGTTATTAATATAACTTTCACAGAAAATGGTGGCAAATTAATTCAATTTTCAGTATTAAGTTAATATTTCTACTGAAAATTGAAACAATTCATCATAAAGTGAAATTTAATAATTTTATACAATTTTGGTATATGAACGAAATTAAATTTAGAATTTTAATTGAAATTTTAATAGATTACTTAATTTATTTTCTGACTCATTTTTTTTTTCGTTCATGTGTACATTTCCTCTCATTAAAAAAAAAGAAACAGTATTTTAATATTTATGTGTATAGATTGTTTTTAATAAAAAAAAATTATATACTAGAAAAAAATATTTTGAAAAAATATTGGATTATAGTTTTATTATTAGAGATAGAATTAATATTTTAATTTTAAATTTATATCCAGTTTAAAGTATTAATGTTATATCCACCTGCTAGCGTGGAGTTATTAAGATATATAACTCTCATTAGGAATGGTGGTAAAATAATTCAATTTTCAGCATTATTATTTTTTTTTTTACTGAAAATTGAAACAAATAATCCAAAAAATGAAATTTAATATTTTTATGAAATTAAATATATTTGTATTGTTTATATTCCCACTCATTCATAATCTATTTTAAAACATGTTTGTATTTTAAACGTCTAATAAAATTTTCATTTTTTTATGCCTGTTTTAAGATTTCCAGTTTTTAGACAATTAATTATGACTTGTTATGACGGTTCCCTGGATTTGTTTACTAGCAATTAGATTTAAAAGTTATCAAACGTTATTCTTGTATATCACAGGGGAAACAAAGTTCTAAGTTGTTGAAAAATATAGTCTTATGCGTCTATTAAACTCGAATACGCAAAATCTTTTAAATACTGTATAATACAGATACAAGCGTTCTCCCCCACTATCTATCTTTATTTTTTCCTTCTTTCTTATTATCTGCAATCTACAGATGTTTCGTTGTGAATTTCTGTGGAAAATTTATTTATTTTTATTTGTATTTTTTAATTAATATTTCATTTATTATTATATATTTCTTTAAATTTGTATGATCGAAATATAAATTTGAAAATTTTATAGAATGCTTCATAGAAAATTTTACTTATTGTCTGTTTACTTTTCTCATGCATTTTCATAAAAAAAAAACATCATTTACTACATTAATATATATCATACCTTAAAGTAAAGCTCGCAGAGAGGTCGGACCAATTTTATAGTATTAGTTATGACACTGGCAAGAACCCTATTCATTCGCAACATTCTAATAATAAACTTCAGCTGTTTTTCGGAATTCATGATTTTCTGAACATGGGAGAATAGACAATATTAAACGTGCATGAAAAGAAATATTTTTATCGTAAAGATGTAAGAACAGCTTTTATGTGTTACTTTTAATGCCGGGATGAACATCATTAATCAGAAATATGCTACTTTAAAAATTTCGTAAGTCACTGGAAATTTACGATTTACTTAACATGGTGGAATAGTGCAAAATTTCGCATAAACGTCCATTTTGAGGGATATTTTCATCGTAAAGATGTCAGAACGCTTTTAAAGTATCATTTAAGATACCAGCATGAACATACTTTGCGTGTATTGAAAATTCTCACTTTCCAGCCAGTCAGATCTTACATATAAGAAAAAGAAGCGCCTAATATTTTGGACTGAATTTTTTTTTCAACCTTTACCTATCTCCAGATATTTCGTCTCAAAATGCTGAGAAAAATATGTTTTAATTTGCTTTTATTTATTTATAATATAACTTAAATATTTATATGTTTTGTGAACGAAAATAATTTTATAAATTTAATTGAAATTTAAATACTTATTGTTTGTGTATCCTTTCATATTAAATATATATATATATTTTTTAATATATGTATAAAGATTTCTATTATATACATATATAAAACCAAAATTATGTTCTAAAAAAAAATTCATTTAAAAAATTATTATAATAAAGTTTTATTTTAGAGATAGAATTAATATTTTAATATCAAATTCTTAACCAGTATTACTGCTCCTAACTGCTTGTATCCACCTACCAACGTGGAGTTATTAATATAACTTTCACAGAAAATGGTGGCAAATTAATTCAATTTTCAGTATTAAGTTAATATTTCTACTGAAAATTGAAACAATTCATCATAAAGTGAAATTTAATAATTTTATACAATTTTGGTATATGAACGAAATTAAATTTAGAATTTTAATTGAAATTTTAATAGATTACTTAATTTATTTTCTGACTCATTTTTTTTTCGTTCATGTGTACATTTCCTCTCATTAAAAAAAAAAACAGTATTTTAATATTTATGTGTATAGATTGTTTTTAATAAAAAAAAATTATATACTAGAAAAAAATATTTTGAAAAAATATTGGATTATAGTTTTGTTATTAGAGATAGAATAATTATTTTAATTTTAAATTTATATCCAGTTTAAAGTATTAATGTTATATCCACCTGCTAGCGTGGAGTTATTAAGATATATAACTCTCATTAGGAATGGTGGTAAAATAATTCAATTTTCAGCATTATTATTTTTTTTTTTACTGAAAATTGAAACAAATAATCCAAAAAATGAAATTTAATATTTTTATGAAATTAAATATATTTGTATTGTTTATATTCCCACTCATTCATAATCTATTTTAAAACATGTTTTTATTTTAAACGTCTAATAAAATTTTCATTTTTTTATGCCTGTTTTAAGATTTCCAGTTTTTAGACAATTAATTATGACTTGTTATGACGGTTCCCTGGATTTGTTTACTAGCAATTAGATTTAAAAAGTTATCAAACGTTATTCTTGTATATCACAGGGGAAACAAAGTTCTAAGTTGTTGAAAAATATAGTCTTATGCGTCTATTAAACTCGAATACGCAAAATCTTTTAAATACTGTATAATACAGAGACAAGCGTTCTCCCCCACTATCTATCTTTTTTTTCTTCTTTCTTATTATGTGCAATCTACAGATGTTTCGTTGTGAATTTCTGTGGAAAATTTATTTATTTTTATTTCTATTTTTTAATTAATATTTCATTTATTATTATATATTTCTTTAAATTTGTATGATCGAAATATAAATTTGAAAATTTTATAGAATGCTTCATAGAAAATTTTACTTATTGTCTGTTTACTTTTCTCATGCATTTTCATTAAAAAAAAACATCATTTACTACATTAATACATATCATACCTTAAAGTAAAGCTTTCAGAGAGGTCGGACCAATTTTATAGTATTAGTTATGACACTGGCAAGAACCCTATTCATTCGCAACATTCTAATAATAAACTTCAGTAGTTTTTCGGAATTCACGATTTTCTGAACATGGGAGAATAGACAATATTTAACTTAAACGTGCATGAAAAGAAATATTTTTATCGTAAAGATGTAAGAACAGCTTTTATGTGTTACTTTTAATGCCGGGATGAACATCATTAATCAGAAATATGCTACTTTAAAAATTTCGTAAGTCACTGGAAATTTACGATTTACTTAACATGGTGGAATAGTGCAAAATTTCGCATAAACGTCCATTTTGAGGGATATTTTCATCGTAAAGATGTCAGAACGCTTTTAAAGTATCATTTAAGATACCAGCATGAACATACTTTGCGTGTATTGAAAATTCTCACTTTCCAGCCAGTCAGATCTTACATATAAGAAAAAGAAGCGCCTAATATTTTGGACTGAATTTTTTTTTCAACCTTTACCTATCTCCAGATATTTCGTCTCAAAATGCTGAGAAAAATATGTTTTAATTTGCTTTTATTTATTTATAATATAACTTAAATATTTATATGTTTTGTGAACGAAATTAATTTTATAAATTTAATTGAAATTTAAATACTTATTGTTTGTGTATCCTTTGATATTAAATATATATATATATATTTTTAATATATGTATAAAGATTTCTATTATATACATATATAAAACCAAAATTATGTTCTAAAAAAAATTCATTTAAAAAATTATTATAATAAAGTTTTATTTTAGAGATAGAATTAATATTTTAATATCAAATTCTTAACCAGTATTACTGCTCCTAACTGCTTGTATCCACCTACCAACGTGGAGTTATTAATATAACTTTCACAGAAAATGGTGGCAAATTAATTCAATTTTCAGTATTAAGTTAATATTTCTACTGAAAATTGAAACAATTCATCATAAAGTGAAATTTAATAATTTTATACAATTTTGGTATATGAACGAAATTAAATTTAGAATTTTAATTGAAATTTTAATAGATTACTTAATTTATTTTCTGACTCATTTTTTTTTCGTTCATGTGTACATTTCCTCTCATTAAAAAAAAAAAAACAGTATTTTAATATTTATGTGTATAGATTGTTTTTAATAAAAAAAAATTATATACTAGAAAAAAATATTTTGAAAAAATATTGGATTATAGTTTTATTATTAGAGATAGAATTAATATTTTAATTTTAAATTTATATCCAGTTTAAAGTATTAATGTTATATCCACCTGCTAGCGTGGAGTTATTAAGATATATAACTCTCATTAGGAATGGTGGTAAAATAATTCAATTTTCAGCATTATTATTTTTTTTTTTACTGAAAATTGAAACAAATAATCCAAAAAATGAAATTTAATATTTTTATGAAATTAAATATATTTGTATTGTTTATATTCCCACTCATTCATAATCTATTTTAAAACATGTTTGTATTTTAAACGTCTAATAAAATTTTCATTTTTTTATGCCTGTTTTAAGATTTCCAGTTTTTAGACAATTAATTATGACTTGTTATGACGGTTCCCTGGATTTGTTTACTAGCAATTAGATTTAAAAGTTATCAAACGTTATTCTTGTATATCACAGGGGAAACAAAGTTCTAAGTTGTTGAAAAATATAGTCTTATGCGTCTATTAAACTCGAATACGCAAAATCTTTTAAATACTGTATAATACAGATACAAGCGTTCTCCCCCACTATCTATCTTTATTTTTTTCTTCTTTCTTATTATCTGCAATCTACAGATGTTTCGTTGTGAATTTCTGTGGAAAATGTATTTATTTTTATTTGTATTTTTTAATTAATATTTCATTTATTATTATATATTTCTTTAAATTTGTATGATCGAAATATAAATTTGAAAATTTTATAGAATGCTTCATAGAAAATTTTACTTATTGTCTGTTTACTTTTCTCATGCATTTTCATAAAAAAAAAACATCATTTACTACATTAATATATATCATACCTTAAAGTAAAGCTCGCAGAGAGGTCGGACCAATTTTATAGTATTAGTTATGACACTGGCAAGAACCCTATTCATTCGCAACATTCTAATAATAAACTTCAGCTGTTTTTCGGAATTCACGATTTTCTGAACATGGGAGAATAGACAATATTAAACGTGCATGAAAAGAAATATTTTTATCGTAAAGATGTAAGAACAGCTTTTATGTGTTACTTTTAATGCCGGGATGAACATCATTAATCAGAAATATGCTACTTTAAAAATTTCGTAAGTCACTGGAAATTTACGATTTACTTAACATGGTGGAATAGTGCAAAATTTCGCATAAACGTCCATTTTGAGGGATATTTTCATCGTAAAGATGTCAGAACGCTTTTAAAGTATCATTTAAGATACCAGCATGAACATACTTTGCGTGTATTGAAAATTCTCACTTTCCAGCCAGTCAGATCTTACATATAAGAAAAAGAAGCGCCTAATATTTTGGACTGAATTTTTTTTTCAACCTTTACCTATCTCCAGATATTTCGTCTCAAAATGCTGAGAAAAATATGTTTTAATTTGCTTTTATTTATTTATAATATAACTTAAATATTTATATGTTTTGTGAACGAAATTAATTTTATAAATTTAATTGAAATTTAAATACTTATTGTTTGTGTATCCTTTGATATTAAATATATATATATATATTTTTAATATATGTATAAAGATTTCTATTATATACATATATAAAACCAAAATTATGTTCTAAAAAAAATTCATTTAAAAAATTATTATAATAAAGTTTTATTTTAGAGATAGAATTAATATTTTAATATCAAATTCTTAACCAGTATTACTGCTCCTAACTGCTTGTATCCACCTACCAACGTGGAGTTATTAATATAACTTTCACAGAAAATGGTGGCAAATTAATTCAATTTTCAGTATTAAGTTAATATTTCTACTGAAAATTGAAACAATTCATCATAAAGTGAAATTTAATAATTTTATACAATTTTGGTATATGAACGAAATTAAATTTAGAATTTTAATTGAAATTTTAATAGATTACTTAATTTATTTTCTGACTCATTTTTTTTTTCGTTCATGTGTACATTTCCTCTCATTAAAAAAAAAAAACAGTATTTTAATATTTATGTGTATAGATTGTTTTTAATAAAAAAAAATTATATACTAGAAAAACATATTTTGAAAAAATATTGGATTATAGTTTTATTATTAGAGATAGAATTAATATTTTAATTTTAAATTTATATCCAGTTTAAAGTATTAATGTTATATCCACCTGCTAGCGTGGAGTTATTAAGATATATAACTCTCATTAGGAATGGTGGTAAAATAATTCAATTTTCAGCATTATTATTTTTTTTTTTACTGAAAATTGAAACAAATAATCCAAAAAATGAAATTTAATATTTTTATGAAATTAAATATATTTGTATTGTTTATATTCCCACTCATTCATAATCTATTTTAAAACATGTTTTTATTTAAAACGTCTAATAAAATTTTCATTTTTTTATGCCTGTTTTAAGATTTCCAGTTTTTAGACAATTAATTATGACTTGTTATGACGGTTCCCTGGATTTGTTTACTAGCAATTAGATTTAAAAAGTTATCAAACGTTATTCTTGTATATCACAGGGGAAACAAAGTTCTAAGTTGTTGAAAAATATAGTCTTATGCGTCTATTAAACTCGAATACGCAAAATCTTTTAAATACTGTATAATACAGATACAAGCGTTCTCCCCCACTATCTATCTTTTTTTTTTCTTCTTTCTTATTATCTGCAATCTACAGATGTTTCGTTGTGAATTTCTGTGGAAAATTTATTTATTTTTATTTCTATTTTTTAATTAATATTTCATTTATTATTATATATTTCTTTAAATTTGTATGATCGAAATATAAATTTGAAAATTTTATAGAATGCTTCATAGAAAATTTTACTTATTGTCTGTTTACTTTTCTCATGCATTTTCATAAAAAAAAAAACATCATTTACTACATTAATACATATCATACCTTAAAGTAAAGCTCGCAGAGAGGTCGGACCAATTTTATAGTATTAGTGATGACACTGGCAAGAACCCTATTCATTCGCAACATTCTAATAATAAACGTCAGTTGTTTTTCGGAATTCACGATTTTCTGAACATGGGAGAATAGACAATATTTAACTTAAACGTGCATGAAAAGAAATATTTTTATCGTAAAGATGTAAGACAGCTTTTATGTGTTACTTTTAATGCCGGGATGAACATCATTAATCAGAAATATGCTACTTTAAAAATTTCGTAAGTCACTGGAAATTTACGATTTACTTAACATGGTGGAATAGTGCAAAATTTCGCATAAACGTCCATTTTGAGGGATATTTTCATCGTAAAGATGTCAGAACTCTTTTAAAGTATCATTTAAGATACCAGCATGAACATACCCGACCATGAACTTTTTAATTTAAAAATGTCGTAAGTTATTTGGAATTTACGATTTACTTAGAATGGCAGAATAGGGCAAAATTGAGCATAAACGTCCATTTTGAGGACCATAAATATATCAGACAATTTCAAAATAACATTTATGATGCGTGTTTTATCGTAAAGATGTAAGAACAGCTTTTATGTGTTACTTTTAATGCCGGGATGAACATCATTAATCAGAAATATGCTACTTTAAAAATTTCGTAAGTCACTGGAAATTTACGATTTACTTAACATGGTGGAATAGTGCAAAATTTCGCATAAACGTCCATTTTGAGGGATATTTTCATTGTAAAGATGTCAGAACTCTTTTAAAGTATCATTTAAGATACCAGCATGAACATACCCGACCATGAACTTTTTAATTTAAAAATGTCGTATGTTATTTGGAATTTACGATTTACTTAGAATGGCAGAATAGGGCAAAATTGAGCATGAACGTCCATTTTGAGGACCATAAATATATCAGACAAGTTCAAAATAACATTTATGATGCGTGTTTGAACAGGATTGACTACAAATATTCTAATAGGGAAATTTGTAAGTTATTCGAAATTTAACACTTTATCAATATAGCAAAATGAGACGCTATTGCATATAAATATGACTTTTTGGGATTGTCGCATTGTAAATAGTAGCATAAAAACTAAACTACCAAATTGACCCCAATAAAATAAATCAATAAATGATAATAAGAAAAATATATCGAACTGTACGGTGGGCAGCTTATTATGCGGGGATTTCTTTCTGTTACTGTGTCAAGCATTTGATTAAATTAATTTCTCATAACATGAATATAATATGTTCTGTACTAGAAATTTATGAGAAAATACATATGATAGGGAACTGAACAGAGTCCACTATGCCGACTAGTTTTTTCTTATTATCTGCTATCTACATATATTTTGCTGGTGTGCAATGTAGAAAATTAATTAATTATTATTGTTATTTTTTTTAATCTATAAATATTTTTATTTATTATTATGTATTTTTTTAGATTTGTATGAACAAAATTTAAATTTGGAAATCTTATTCAAAGTTTAATAGATCATATATGCTACTGTCTGAATATTTTTCTTGTGCCTTTGTATGAAAAATACATTTAGTATATTAATACATAGTTTCATATTTCTTTGCATAAAACGAAAGTTATGTTTTGGAAAATTTATTAGCATGATAAGGATAAAAAAAAAATATTATAATGCATAATTTTTCCAGTTTATAATTATTTTTATCATGCATTTAATATCCAATTAAAATTTTACTTTAATAATATAAGAATTGATATTAATTTTTAAAACAGTATTAAACAATTTCTTAACTTAGTGGTATCCACCTGCCATCGTGAGAGTTATTAATATAACTCTCAAGTATATGGTGGAAAAATAAATCAGGTTTTCAGTATAAAAATATTTTTGTCTCTGAAAACTGAGACATGAAATCCTAGAAATTTAATTTTTAAGATTTAAAAAAGTAATTTTGTAAATTTGTCGTTTAAAAATTAGTATGCAAAAGCTAATTTTTTTTCCATTACTAGATTTAAGTAATAAATATTAAAATAAACAATAATTACCTATTATTTACTTTTTGTAATACTTTTGTGAAATTATATTAATCTCCAATTTTCTCAAAATATCATAAACGATTACTACAGATATCAATTTCATTTAAATTGTTTACTATTATTTAGTTATTTATTTCCACCTACGCATCATGTGAGTTTCGCATGAAACTTACATAGATAATGGTGGTAAAACAATTCATTTTCAGTTATAAAATATAGTATTTAAGTAACTGAATTTGAAACATTTGAAATTAATTTTTAAAAAACATATATTTTACAAAATTTATTTGAGGAATAATTTAGTGATACTATTACCCATTTATTACATTATAAATTATTGTATCTATTTTATTTATTACTTTTTTATACTTTGCGTGTATTGAAAATTCTCACTTTCCAGCCAGTCAGATCTTACATATAAGAAAAAGAAACGCCTAATAGTTTGGACTGAATTTTTTTTTCAACCTTTACCCATCTCCAGATATTTCGTCTCAAAATGCTGAGAAAAATATGTTTTAATTTGCTTTTATTTATTTATAATATAACTTAAATATTTATATGTTTTGTGAACGAAATTAATTTTATAATTTTAAATGAAATTTAAATACTTATTGTTTGTGTATCCTTTCATATTAAATATATATATATATATATATGTATATATATATATTTTTTAATATATGTATAAAGATTTTTATTATATACATATATAAACCAAAATTATGTTCTAAAAAAATTCATTTAAAAAATTATTATATTAAAGTTTTATTTTAGAGATAGAATTAATATTTTAATATCAAATTCTTAACCTGTATTACTGCTCCTAACTGCTTGCATCCACCTACCAACGTGGAGTTATTAATATAACTTTCACAGAAAATGGTGGTAAATTAATTCAATTTTCAGTATTAAATTAATATTTCTACTGAAAATTGAAACAATTAATCATAAAATTGAAATTTAATAATTTTATACATTTTTGTTATATGAACGAAATTAAATTTAGAATTTTAATTGAAATTTTAATAGATTACTAATTTATTTTCTGACTCATTTTTTTTTCGTTCATGTGTACGTGTCCTCTCATTAAAAAAAAAAGTATTTTAATATTTATGTGTACAGATTGTTTTTAATGAAAAAAAATTATATACTAGAAAAAAATATTTTGAAAAAATATTGGATTATAGTTTTATTATTAGAGATAGAATTAATAATTTAATTTTAAATTCATATCCAGTTTAAAGTATTAATGTTATATCCACCTGCTAGCCGTGGAGTTATTAAGATATATAACTCTCATTAGGAAAGGTGGTAAAATAATTCAATTTTCAGCATTATTTTTTTTTTTTACTGAAAATTGAAACAAATAATCCAAAAATTGAAATTTAATATTTTTATGAAATTAAATATATTTGTATTGTTTATGTTCCCACTCATTCATAATGTATTTTAAAACATGTTTTTATTTAAAACGTCTAATAAAATTTTCATTTTTTTATGCCTGTTTTAAGATTTCCAATTTTTAGACAATTAATTATGACTTGTTATGACGGTTCCCTGGATTTGTTTACTAGCAATTAGATTTAAAAAGATATCAAACGTTAAAAATATAGTCTTATGCGTCTGCGCCACATGACGTATTAAACTCGAATACGCAAAATTATTTAAATACTGTATAATACAGATACAAGCGCTTTCCCCCACTCTCTATCTTTTTTTTTTTTTTTCTTCTTCTTTCTTATTATCTGCTATCAACAGATGTTTCGTTGTGAATTTCTGTGGAAAATTTATTTATTTTTACTTCTATTTTTTAATTAATATTTCATTTATTATTATATATTTTTTAAAATTTGTATGATCGAAATATAAATTTTAAAATTTTATAAAATGCTTCATAAAAATTTTACTTATTGTCTGTTTACTTTTCTCATGCATTTTCATAAAATAAAACATCATTTACTAAATTAATACATATCTATTCTTAAAGTAAAGCTCGCAGAGAGGTCGGACCAATTTTATAGTATTAGTTATGACAATGGCAAGAACCCTATTCATTCGCAACATTCTAATAATAAACTTAAGTAGTTTTTCGGAATTCACGATTTTCTGAACATGGGAGAATAGACAATATTTAACTTAAACATGCATGAAAAGAAATATTTTTATCGTAAAGATGTAAGAACAGCTTTTAAGTGTTACTTTTAATGCAGGGATGAACATCATTAATCAGAAATATGCTAAGCTAAAAATTTCGTAAGTCACTGGAAATTTACGATTTACTTAACATGGTAGAATAGTGCAAAATTTCGCATAAACGTCCATTTTGAGGGATATTTTCATCGTAAAGATGTCAGAACTCTTTTAAAGTATCATTTAAGATACCAGCATGAACATACCCGACCATGAACTTTTTAATTTAAAAATGTCGTAAGTTATTTGGAATTTACGATTTACTTAGAATGGCAGAATAGGGCAAAATTGAGCATGAACGTCCATTTTGAGGACCATAAATATATCAGACAAGTTCAAAATAACATTTATGATGCGTGTTTGAACAGGATTGACTACAAATATTCTAATAGGGAAATTTGTAAGTTATTCGAAATTTAACACTTTATCAATATAGCAAAATGAGACGCTATTGCATATAAATATGACTTTTTGGGATTGTCGCATTGTAAATAGTAGCATGAAAACTAAACTACGAAATTGACCCCAATAAAATAAATCAATAAATGATAATAAGAAAAATATATCGAACTGTACGGTGGGTAGCCTATTATGCGGGGATTTCTTTCTGTTACTGTGTCAAGCATTTGATTAAATTAATTTCTTATAACATGAATATAATATGTTCTGTACTAGAAATTTATGAGAAAATACATATGATAGGGAACTGAACAGAGTCCACCTATGCCGACTAGTTTTTTCTTATTATCTGCTATCTACATATATTTTGCTGGTGTGCAATGTATTAAATTAATTAATTATTATTGTTATTATTTTTAATCTATAAATATTTTTATTTATTATTATGTATTTTTTTAGATTTGTATGAACAAAATTTAAATTTGGAAATCTTATTCAAAGTTTAATAGATCATATATGCTACTGTCTGAATATTTTTCTTGTGACTTTGCATGAAAAACACATTTAGTATATTAATACATAGTTTCATATTTCTTTGCATAAAACGAAAGTTATGTTTTGGAAAATTTATTAGCATGATAAAGATTAAAAAAAAATATTATAATGCATAATTTTTCCAGTTTATAATTATTTTTATCATGCATTTTATATCCAATTAAAATTTTACTTTAATAATATAAGAATTGGTATTAATTTCTAAAACAGTATTAAACAATTTCTTAACTTAGTGGTATCCACCTGCCATCGTGAGAGTTATTAATATAACTCTCAAGTATATGGTGGAAAAATAAATCAGGTTTTCAGTATAAAAATATTTTTGTCTCTGAAAACTGAGACATAAAATCCTAGAAATTTAATTTTTAAGATTTAAAAAAGTAATTTTGTAAATTTGTCGTTTAAAAATTAGTATGCGAAAGCTAATTTTTTTTCCATTACTAGATTTAAGTAATAAATATTAAAATAAACAATAATTACCTATTATTTACTTTTTGTAATACTTTTGTGAAATTATATTAATCTCCAATTTTCTCAAAATATCATAAACGATTACTACAGATATCAATTTCATTTAAATTGTTTACTATTATTTAGTTTTTTATTTCCACCTACGCATCATGTGAGTTTCGCATGAAACTTACATAGGTAATGGTGGTAAAACAATTCATTTTCAGTTATAAAATATAGTATTTAAATAACTGAATTTGAAACATTTGAAATTAATTTTTAAAAAACATATATTTTACAACTTTTATTTGAGGAATAATATAGTGATACTATTACCCATTTATTACATTATAAATTATTGTATCTATTTTATTTATTACTTTTTTATACTTTGCGTGTATTGAAAATTCTCACTTTCCAGCCAGTCAGATCTTACATATAAGAAAAAGACACGCCTAATAGTTTGGACTGAATTTTTTTTTCAACCTTTACCCAGCTCCAGATATTTTGTCTCAAAATGCTGAGAAAAATATGTTTTAATTTGCTTTTATTTATTTATAATATAACTTAAATAATTATATGTTTTGTGAACGAAATTAATTTTATAATTTTAAATGAAATTTAAATACTTATTGTTTGTGTATCCTTTCATATTAAATATATATATATATATATATATATATATATATATATATATATATATGTATATATATATATTTTTTAATATATGTATAAAGATTTTTATTATATACATATATAAAACCAAAATTATGTTCTAAAGAAATTCATTTAAAAAATTATTATATTAAAGTTTTATTTTAGAGATAGAATTAATATTTTAATATCAAATTCTTAACCTGTATTACTGCTCCTAACTGCTTGTATCCACCTACCAACGTGGAGTTATTAATATAACTTTCACAGAAAATGGTGGTAAATTAATTCAATTTTCAGTATTAAGTTAATATTTCTACTGAAAATTGAAACAATTAATCATAAAAATGAAATTTAATAATTTTATACATTTTTGTTATATGAACGAAATTAAATTTAGAATTTTAATTGAAATTTTAATAGATTACTTAATTTATTTTCTGACTCATTTTTTTTCGTTCATGTGTACGTGTCCTCTCATTAAAAAAAAAAGTATTTTAATATTTATGTGTATAGATTGTTTTTAATGAAAAAAAATTATATACTAGAAAAAAATATTTTGAAAAAATATTGGATTATAGTTTTATTATTAGAGATAGAATTAATATTTTAATTTTAAATTCATATCCAGTTTAAAGTATTAATGTTATATCCACCTGCTAGCCGTGGAGTTATTAAGATATATAACTCTCATTAGGAAAGGTGGTAAAATAATTCAATTTTCAGCATTAATTTTTTTTTTTTTTTTTTTACTGAAATTTGAAACAAATAATCCAAAAATTGAAATTTAATATTTTTATGAAATTAAATATATTTGTATTGTTTATGTTCCCACTCATTCATAATCTATTTTAAAACATGTTTTTATTTAAAACGTCTAATAAAATTTTCATTTTTTTTTATGTCTGTTTTAAGATTTCCAGTTTTTAGACAATTAATTATGACTTGTTATGACGGTTCCCTGGATTTGTTTACTAGCAATTAAATTTAAAAAGATATCAAACGTTATTCTTGTATATCACAGGGGAAACAAAGTTCTAGGTTGTTGAAAAATATAGTCTTATGCGTCTGCGCCACATGACGTATTAAACTCGAATACGCAAACTTATTTAAATACTGTATAATACAGATACAAGCGCTCTCCCCCACTCTCTATCTTTTTTTTTTTTTTTTTTCTTCTTCTTTCTTATTATCTGCTATCTACAGATGTTTCGTTGTGAATTTCTGTGGAAAATTTATTTATTTTTATTTCTATTTTTTAATTAATATTTCATTTATTATTATATATTTTTTAAAATTTGTATGATCGAAATATAAATTTGAAAATTTTATAAAATGCTTCATAAAAATTTTACTTATTGTCTGTTTACATTTCTCATGCATTTTCATAAAATAAAACATCATTTACTACATTAATACATATCTATTCTTAAAGTAAAGCTCGCAGAGAGGTCGGACCAATTTTATAATATTAGTTATGACAATGGCAAGAAAACTATTCATTCGCAACATTCTAATAATAAACTTAAGTAGTTTTTCGGAATTCACGATTTTCTGAACATGGGAGAATAGACAATATTTAACTTAAACATGCATGAAAAGAAATATTTTTATCGTAAAGATGTAAGAACAGCTTTTAAGTGTTACTTTTAATGCAGGGATGAACATCATTAATCAGAAATATGCTAAGTTAAAAATTTCGTAAGTCACTGGGAATTTACTATTTACTTAACATGGTAGAATAGTGCAAAATTTCGCATGAACGTCCATTTTGAGGGATATTTTCATCGTAAAGATGTCAGAACTCTTTTAAAGTATCATTTAAGATACCAGCATGAACATACCCGACCATGAACTTTTTAATTTAAAAATGTCGTAAGTTATTTGGAATTTACGATTTACTTAGAATGGCAGAATAGGGCAAAATTGAGCATGAACGTCCATTTTGAGGACCATAAATATATCAGACAAGTTCAAAATAACATTTATGATGCGTGTTTGAACAGGATTGACTACAAATATTCTAATAGGGAAATTTGTAAGTTATTCGAAATTTAACACTTTATCAATATAGCAAAATGAGACGCTATTGCATATAAATATGACTTTTTGGGATTGTCGCATTGTAAATAGTAGCATAAAAACTAAACTACCAAATTGACCCCAATAAAATAAATCAATAAATGATAATAAGAAAAATATATCGAACTGTACGGTGGGCAGCCTATTATGCGGGGATTTCTTTCTGTTACTGTGTCAAGCATTTGATTAAATTAATTTCTCATAACATGAATATAATATGTTCTGTACTAGAAATTTATGAGAAAATACATATGATAGGGAACTGAACAGAGTCCACTATGCCGACTAGTTTTTTCTTATTATCTGCTATCTACATATATTTTGCTGGTGTGCAATGTAGAAAATTAATTAATTATTATTGTTATTTTTTTTAATCTATAAATATTTTTATTTATTATTATGTATTTTTTTAGATTTGTATGAACAAAATTTAAATTTGGAAATCTTATTCAAAGTTTAATAGATCATATATGCTACTGTCTGAATATCTTGTGCCTTTGCATGAAAAACACATTTAGTATATTAATACATAGTTTCATATTTCTTTGCATAAAACGAAAGTTATGTTTTGGAAAATTTATTAGCATGATAAAGATAAAAAAAAAATATTATAATGCATAATTTTTCCAGTTTATAATTATTTTTATCATGCATTTAATATCCAATTAAAATTTTACTTTAATAATATAAGAATTGATATTAATTTTTAAAACAGTATTAAACAATTTCTTAACTTAGTGGTATCCACCTGCCATCGTGAGAGTTATTAATATAACTCTCAAGTATATGGTGGAAAAATAAATCAGGTTTTCAGTATAAAAATATTTTTGTCTCTGAAAACTGAGACATGAAATCCTAGAAATTTAATTTTTAAGATTTAAAAAAGTAATTTTGTAAATTTGTCGTTTAAAAATTAGTATGCAAAAGCTAATTTTTTTTCCATTACTAGATTTAAGTAATAAATATTAAAATAAACAATAATTACCTATTATTTACTTTTTGTAATACTTTTGTGAAATTATATTAATCTCCAATTTTCTCAAAATATCATAAACGATTACTACAGATATCAATTTCATTTAAATTGTTTACTATTATTTAGTTATTTATTTCCACCTACGCATCATGTGAGTTTTGCATGAAACTTACATAGATAATGGTGGTAAAACAATTCATTTTCAGTTATAAAATATAGTATTTAAGTAACTGAATTTGAAACATTTGAAATTAATTTTTAAAAAACATATATTTTACAACTTTTATTTGAGGAATAATTTAGTGATACTATTACCCATTTATTACATTATAAATTATTGTATCTATTTTATTTATTACTTTTTTATACTTTGCGTGTATTGAAAATTCTCACTTTCCAGCCAGTCAGATCTTACATATAAGAAAAAGAAACGCCTAATAGTTTGGACTGAATTTTTTTTTCAACCTTTACCCATCTCCAGATATTTCGTCTCAAAATGCTGAGAAAAATATGTTTTAATTTGCTTTTATTTATTTATAATATAACTTAAATATTTATATGTTTTGTGAACGAAATTAATTTTATAATTTTAAATGAAATTTAAATACTTATTGTTTGTGTATCCTTTCATATTAAATATATATATATATATATATATATATATGTATATATATATATTTTTTAATATATGTATAAAGATTTTTATTATATACATATATAAACCAAAATTATGTTCTAAAAAAATTCATTTAAAAAATTATTATATTAAAGTTTTATTTTAGAGATAGAATTAATATTTTAATATCAAATTCTTAACCTGTATTACTGCTCCTAACTGCTTGCATCCACCTACCAACGTGGAGTTATTAATATAACTTTCACAGAAAATGGTGGTAAATTAATTCAATTTTCAGTATTAAGTTAATATTTCTACTGAAAATTGAAACAATTAATCATAAAATTGAAATTTAATAATTTTATACATTTTTGTTATATGAACGAAATTAAATTTAGAATTTTAATTGAAATTTTAATAGATTACTTAATTTATTTTCTGACTCATTTTTTTTTTTCGTTCATGTGTGCGTGTCCTCTCATTAAAAAAAAAAAGTATTTTAATATTTATGTGTATAGATTGTTTTTACTGAAAAAAAATTATATACTAGAAAAAAATATTTTGAAAAAATATTGGATTATAGTTTTATTATTAGAGATAGAATTAATATTTTAATTTTAAATTAATATCCAGTTTAAAGTATTAATGTTATATCCACCTGCTAGCCGTGGAGTTATTAAGATATATAACTCTCATTAGGAAAGGTGGTAAAATAATTCAATTTTCAGCATTTTTTTTTTTTTTTTTTTTTTTTTTTTAACTGAAAATTGAAACAAATAATCCAAAAATTGAAATTTAATATTTTTATGAAATTAAATATATTTGTATTGTTTATGTTCCCACTCATTCATAATCTATTTTAAAACATGTTTTTATTTAAAACGTCTAATAAAATTTTCATTTTTTTATGCCTGTTTTAAGATTTCCAGTTTTTAGACAATTAAGTATAACTTGTTATGACGGTTCCCTGGATTTGTTTACTAGCAATTAGATTTAAAAAGATATCAAACGTTATTCTTGTATATCACAGGGGAAACAAAGTTCTAGGTTGTTGAAAAATATAGTCTTATGCGTCTGCGCCACATGACGTATTAAACTCGAATACGCAAAATTATTTAAATACTGTATAATACAGATACAAGCGCTCTCCCCCACTCTCTATCTTTTTTTTTTTTTTTTTTCTTCTTCTTTCTTATTATCTGCTATCTACAGATGTTTCGTTGTGAATTTCTGTGGAAAATTTATTTATTTTTATTTCTATTTTTTAATTAATATTTCATTTATTATTATATATTTTTTAAAATTTGTATGATCGAAATATAAATTTGAAAATTTTATAAAATGCTTCATAAAAATTTTACTTATTGTCTGTTTACTTTTCTCATGCATTTTCATAAAATAAAACATCATTTACTACATTAATACATATCTATTCTTAAAGTAAAGCTCGCAGAGAGGTCGAACCAATTTTATAGTATTAGTTATGACAATGGCAAGAACCCTATTCATTCGCAACATTCTAATAATAAACTTAAGTAGTTTTTCGGAATTCACGATTTTCTGAACATGGGAGAATAGACAATATTTAACTTAAACATGCATGAAAAAAAATATTTTTATCGTAAAGATGTGAGAACAGCTTTTAAGTGTTACTTTTAATGCAGGGATGAGAACATCATTAATCAGAAATATGCTAAGCTAAAAATTTCGTAAGTCACTGAAAATTTACGATTTACTTAACATGGTAGAATAGTGCAAAATTTCGCATAAACGTCCATTTTTAGGGATATTTTCATCGTAAAGATGTCAGAACTCTTTTAAAGTATCATTTAAGATACCAGCATGAACATACCCGACCATGAACTTTTTAATTTAAAAATGTCGTAAGTTATTTGGAATTTACGATTTACTTAGAATGGCAGAATAGGGCAAAATTGAGCATGAACGTCCATTTTGAGGACCATAAATATATCAGACAAGTTCAAAATAACATTTATGATGCGTGTTTGAACAGGATTGACTACAAATATTCTAATAGGGAAATTTGTAAGTTATTCGAAATTTAACACTTTATCAATATAGCAAAATGAGACGCTACTGCATATAAATATGACTTTTTTGGATTGTCGCATTGTAAATAGTAGCATGAAAACTAAACTACGAAATTTACCCCAATAAAATAAATCAATAAATGATAATAAGAAAAATATCTCGAACTGTACGGTGGGTAGCCTATTATGCGGGGATTTCTTTCTGTTACTGTGTCAAGCATTTGTTTAAATTAATTTCTCATAACATGAATATAATATGTTCTGTACTAGAAATTTATGAGAAAATACATATGATAGGGAACTGAACAGAGTCCACCTATGCCGACTAGTTTTTTCCTATTATCTGCTATCTACATATATTTTGCTGGTGTGCAATGTAGAAAATTAATTAATTATTATTGTTATTATTTTTAATCTATAAATATTTTTATTTATTATTATGTATTTTTTTAGATTTGTATGAACAAAATTTAAATTTGGAAATCTTATTCAAAGTTTAATAGATCATATATGCTACTGTCTGAATATTTTTCTTGTGCCTTTGCATGAAAAACACATTTAGTATATTAATACATAGTTTCATATTTCTTTGCATAAAACGAAAGTTATGTTTTGGAAAATTTATTAGCATGATAAAGATAAAAAAAAAAAAATATTATAATGCATAATTTTTCCAGTTTATAATTATTTTTATCATGCATTTAATATCCAATTAAAATTTTACTTTAATAATATAAGAATTGATATTAATTTCTAAAACAGTATTAAACAATTTCTTAACTTAGTGGTATCCACCTGCCATCGTGAGAGTTATTAATATAACTCTCAAGTATATGGTGGAAAAATAAATCAGGTTTTCAGTATAAAAATATTTTTGTCTCTGAAAACTGAGACATGAAATCCTAGAAATTTAATTTTTAAGATTTAAAAAAGTAATTTTGTAAATTTGTCATTTAAAAATTAGTATGCGAAAGCTAATTTTTTTTCCATTACTAGATTTAAGTAATAAATATTAAAATAAACAATAATTACCTATTATTTACTTTTTGTAATACTTTTGTGAAATTATATTAATCTCCAATTTTCTCAAAATATCATAAACGATTACTACAGATATCAATATCATTTAAATTGTTTACTATTATTTAGTTATTTATTTCCACCTACGCATCATGTGAGTTTCGCATGAAACTTACATAGGTAATGGTGGTAAAACAATTCATTTTCAGTTATAAAATATAGTATTTAAGTAACTGAATTTGAAACATTTGAAATTAATTTTTAAAAAACATATATTTTACAACTTTTATTTGAGGAATAATATAGTGATACTATTACCCATTTATTACATTATAAATTATTGTATCTATTTTATTTATTACTTTTCTATACTTTGCGTGTATTGAAAATTCTCACTTTCCAGCCAGTCAGATCATACATATAAGAAAAAGAAACGCCTAATAGTTTGGACTGAATTTTTTTTTCAACCTTTACCCATCTCCAGATATTTCGTCTCAAAATGCTGAGAAAAATATGTTTTAATTTGCTTTTATTTATTTATAATATAACTTAAATATTTATATGTTTTGTGAACGAAATTAATTTTATAATTTTAAATGAAATTTAAATACTTATTGTTTGTGTATCCTTTCATATTAAATATATATATATATATATGTATGTATATATATATATATATATTTTAATATATGTATAAAGATTTTTATTATATACATACTAGCAGGCTACGCCCGCTTCGCTGGTCACTATTTTTAAATGAATCACAATAATTAATGAATTCTCAAAATTGCATTAATTTTTATCATGTGATAAAAAAAGAAAAAAAAAAATCTGATCAGGAAAAATGTCGCACCGGGTCCCCACTGCCTTCGGCAGCGTAGACCCGTGCACTGCGCGCAAGTATTCCTTCACCATCCTTATGACTTCTCAAAATTCCATGTTACTACTCATAAACTTTCATTCTCAAGAAAAGGAATTAAAAAATATATCATTTAGCATCGGGTAAAAACTCACACCGGGACGCCACTGCCTTCGGCAGCGCAGACCCATGCGCGCTGTGCGCGCACGTTTGAGGATATACGTGCGCTGTACACGCATATTCCTTCTCAACTCAAACTTTTATTAAGAAAATTAAATTTTAAAAAAATCTTTTATCATCGGGTAAAAACTCGCACCGGGTCCCAAACCCATGCGCGCTGCGCGCCTATTCCTTCCCCACCGTTCCAGCCCCTCCTAATTAACTTGCATATACCAATTTTGAACGGTCTTACTCAATTAGCTGAGATGCAAAAGAAAACCTGATCAGGACACTTTAAATTGTAAATCAGGTGAAATCTCGAATTCCACTTTCGATAATGTAAAAGAACTTTAAAATATCTTTCGAACGATGTATTAAAAATAATTTAATCATAATTAGAATATGAAATATTGAAATTAAAAATATTACAGCGCCATCTGGCGGTAGAAATTTCTGTAATCTATTGTTCCATTCCAGATCAACAAAGCTTTCAAATGATGTATTACTCATGAAATTATTTTAATTAGTAGATGAGATACAAAAGAAAACCTAATCAGGACACCTCAAAACGTGTAAATCGGGTGAAATCTCGAATTCCATTTTCGATAATGCAAAAGTACTTTAAAATGTGTATCAACTAAAATAAGCTTTCAAATGATGTATTACTTATGAATTTTTTTAATTAATAATTGAGATACAAAAAAAAAACTGATTCATGGCACCTCAAAACGTGTAAATCTGGTGAAAACTTTCAATAATTTAAAAGAACTTTAAAATATCTTTCGAATGCTGTATTAAAAATAATTTAATCATAATTAGAAATTGAAATATTGAAATTTTAAAATATTACAGCGCCATCTGGCGGTACAAATTTCTGTATTCCACTGTTCGAAAAGCTTTCTAATGATGTATTACTTACGAAATTATTTTAATTAGTAGCTGAGATACAAAAGAAAACTAATTCAGGAGACCTCAAAACGTGTAAATCTGGTGAAAACTGTCGATAATATAAAAGAACTTTAAAATATCTTTCGAATGATGCATTAAAAATAATTTAATCATAATTAGAAATTGAAATATTGAAATTTGAATGTATTACAGCGCCATCTGGCGGTAGAAATTTCTGTAATCCACTGTTCGATTCCAAATCAAAAAAAGCTTTCTAATGATCTATTACTTATAAAATTATTTTAATTAGTAGCTGAGATAAAAAAAAAAAAAAACCTAATCAGGACACCTCAAAACGTGTAAATCGGGTGAAATCTCGAATTCCATTTTCGATAATGTAAAAGTACTTTAAAATGTGTATCAAGTCAACAAAGCTTTCAAATGATGTATTACTTATGAAATTTTTTTAAATTAATTTCTGAGATATAAAAGAAAACTGATTCAGGACACCTCAAAACGTGTAAATCTGGTGAAAACTTTCGATAATTTAAAAGAACTTTAAAATATCTTTCGAATGATGTATTCAAAATAATTTAATCATAATTAGAAATTGAAATAATGAAATATTGAAATTATAACAAATAATTAGCAATAAATTAAAATTGCGACTATAATTTGAGATTTAAACTATCCTATCTCTCAAGTTGGATCGAACTGCACATGGTGTGCGAATTTTATTATAATCGGTTAGGTGGTTTAGGAGTCCATTGAGGACAAACATTGTGACACGAGATTTATATATATTAAGATATAAAACCAAAACTATGTTCTAAAAAAATTCATTTAAAAAATTATTATATTAAAATTTTATTTTAGAGATAGAATTAATATTTTAATATCAAATTCTTAACCTGTATTACTGCTCCTAACTGCTTGTATCCACCTACCAACGTGGAGTTATTAATATAACTTTCACAGAAAATGGTGGTAAATTAATTCAATTTTCAGTATTAAGTTAATATTTCTACTGAAAATTGAAACAATTAATCATAAAAATGAAATTTAATAATTTTATACATTTTAGTTATATGAACGAAATTAAATTTAGAATTTTAATTGAAATTTTAATAGATTACTTAATTTATTTTCTGACTCATTTTTTTTTCATTCATGTGTACGTGTCCTCTCATTAAAAAAAAAGTATTTTAATATTTATGTGTATAGATTGTTTTTAATGAAAAAAAATTATATACTAGAAAAAAATATTTTGAAAAAATATTGGATTATAGTTTTATTATTAGAGATAGAATTAATATTTTAATTTTAAATTCATATTCAGTTTAAAGTATTAATGTTATATCCACCTGCTAGCCATGGAGTTATTAAGATATATAACTCTCATTAGGAAAGGTGGTAAAATAATTCAATTTTCAGCATTATTTTTTTTTTTTTTTTTTTTACTGAAAATTGAAACAAATAATCCAAAAATTGAAATTTAATATTTTTATGAAATTAAATATATTTGTATTGTTTATGTTCCCACTCATTCATAATCTATTTTAAAACATGTTTTTATTTAAAACGTCTAATAAAATTTTCATTTTTTTATGCCTGTTTTAAGATTTCCATATTTTAGACAGTTAAGTATAACTTGTTATGACGGTTCCCTGGATTTGTTTACTAGCAATTAGATTTAAAAAGATATCAAACGTTATTCTTGTATATCACAGGGGAAACAAAGTTCTAGGTTGTTGAAAAATATAGTCTTATGCGTCTGCGCCACATGACGTATTAAACTCGAATACGCAAAATTATTTAAATACTGTATAATACAGATACAAGCGCTCTCCCCCACTCTCTATCTTTTTTTTTTTTTTTCTTCTTCTTTCTTATTATCTGCTATCTACAGATGTTTCGTTGTGAATTTCTGTGGAAAATTTATTTATTTTTATTTCTATTTTTTAATTAATATTTCATTTATTATTATATATTTTTTAAAATTTGTATGATCGAAATATAAATTTGAAAATTTTATAAAATGCTTCATAAAAATTTTACTTATTGTCTGTTTACTTTTCTCACGCATTTTCATAAAATAAAACATCATTTACTACATTAATACATATCTATTCTTAAAGTAAAGCTCGCAGAGAGGTCGAACCAATTTTATAGTATTAGTTATGACAATGGCAAGAACCCTATTCATTCGCAACATTCTAATAATAAACTTAAGTAGTTTTTCGGAATTCACGATTTTCTGAACATGGGAGAATAGACAATATTTAACTTAAACATGCATGAAAAAAAATATTTTTATCGTAAAGATGTGAGAACAGCTTTTAAGTGTTACTTTTAATGCAGGGATGAGAACATCATTAATCAGAAATATGCTAAGCTAAAAATTTCGTAAGTCACTGGAAATTTACGATTTACTTAACATGGTAGAATAGTGCAAAATTTCGCATAAACGTCCATTTTTAGGGATATTTTCATCGTAAAGATGTCAGAACTCTTTTAAAGTATCATTTAAGATACCAGCATGAACATACCCGACCATGAACTTTTTAATTTAAAAATGTCGTAAGTTATTTGGAATTTACGATTTACTTAGAATGGCAGAATAGGGCAAAATTGAGCATGAACGTCCATTTTGAGGACCATAAATATATCAGACAAGTTCAAAATAACATTTATGATGCGTGTTTGAACAGGATTGACTACAAATATTCTAATAGGGAAATTTGTAAGTTATTCGAAATTTAACACTTTATCAATATAGCAAAATGAGACGCTACTGCATATAAATATGACTTTTTTGGATTGTCGCATTGTAAATAGTAGCATGAAAACTAAACTACGAAATTTACCCCAATAAAATAAATCAATAAATGATAATAAGAAAAATATCTCGAACTGTACGGTGGGTAGCCTATTATGCGGGGATTTCTTTCTGTTATTGTGTCAAGCATTTGTTTAAATTAATTTCTCATAACATGAATATAATATGTTCTGTACTAGAAATTTATGAGAAAATACATATGATAGGGAACTGAACAGAGTCCACCTATGCCGACTAGTTTTTTCTTATTATCTGCTATCTACATATATTTTGCTGGTGTGCAATGTAGAAAATTAATTAATTATTATTGTTATTATTTTTAATCTATAAATATTTTTATTTATTATTATGTATTTTTTTAGATTTGTATGAACAAAATTTAAATTTGGAAATCTTATTCAAAGTTTAATAGATCATATATGCTACTGTCTGAATATTTTTCTTGTGCCTTTGCATGAAAAACACATTTAGTATATTAATACATAGTTTCATATTTCTTTGCATAAAACGAAAGTTATGTTTTGGAAAATTTATTAGCATGATAAAGATAAAAAAAAAAAATATTATAATGCATAATTTTTCCAGTTTATAATTATTTTTATCATGCATTTAATATCCAATTAAAATTTTACTTTAATAATATAAGAATTGATATTAATTTCTAAAACAGTATTAAACAATTTCTTAACTTAGTGGTATCCACCTGCCATCGTGAGAGTTATTAATATAACTCTCAAGTATATGGTGGAAAAATAAATCAGGTTTTCAGTATAAAAATATTTTTGTCTCTGAAAACTGAGACATGAAATCCTAGAAATTTAATTTTTAAGATTTTAAAAAGTAATTTTGTAAATTTGTCATTTAAAAATTAGTATGCGAAAGCTAATTTTTTTTCCATTACTAGATTTAAGTAATAAATATTAAAATAAACAATAATTACCTATTATTTACTTTTTGTAATACTTTTGTGAAATTATATTAATCTCCAATTTTCTCAAAATATCATAAACGATTACTACAGATATCAATATCATTTAAATTGTTTACTATTATTTAGTTATTTATTTCCACCTACGCATCATGTGAGTTTCGCATGAAACTTACATAGGTAATGGTGGTAAAACAATTCATTTTCAGTTATAAAATATAGTATTTAAGTAACTGAATTTGAAACATTTGAAATTAATTTTTAAAAAACATATATTTTACAACTTTTATTTCAGGAATAATATAGTGATACTATTACCCATTTATTACATTATAAATTATTGTATCTATTTTATTTATTACTTTTCTATACTTTGCGTGTATTGAAAATTCTCACTTTCCAGCCAGTCAGAGCTTACATATAAGAAAAAGAAACGCCTAATAGTTTGGACTGAATTTTTTTTTCAACCTTTACCCATCTCCAGATATTTCGTCTCAAATGCTGAGAAAAATATGTTTTAATTTGCTTTTATTTATTTATAATATAACTTAAATATTTATATGTTTTGTGAACGAAATTAATTTTATAATTTTAAATGAAATTTAAATACTTATTGTTTGTGTATCCTTTCATATTAAATATATATATATATATATATATATATATATATATATATATATATATATATTTTAATATATGTATAAAGATTTTTATTATATACATATATAAACCAAAATTATGTTCTAAAAAAATTCATTTAAAAAATTATTATATTAAAGTTTTATTTTAGAGATAGAATTAATATTTTAATATCAAATTCTTAACCTGTATTACTGCTCCTAACTGCTTGCATCAACCTACCAACGTGGAGTTATTAATATAACTTTCACAGAAAATGGTGGTAAATTAATTCAATTAATCATAAAAATGAAATTTAATAATTTTATACATTTTTGTTATATGAACGAAATTAAATTTAGAATTTTAATTGAAATTTTAATAGATTACTTAATTTATTTTCTGACTCATTTTTTTTTCGTTCATGCGTACGTGTCCTCTCATTAAAAAAAAAGTATTTTAATATTTATGTGTATAGATTGTTTTTACTGAAAAAAAATTATATACTAGAAAAAAATATTTTGAAAAAATATTGGTTTATAGCTTTATTATTAGAGATAGAATTAATATTTTAATTTTAAATTCATATCCAGTTTAAAGTATTAATGTTATATCCACCTGCTAGCCGTGGAGTTATTAAGATATATAACTCTCATTAGGAAAGGTGGTAAAATAATTCAATTTTCAGCATTATTATTTTTTTTTTTTTACTGAAAATTGAAACAAATAATCCAAAAATTGAAATTTAATATTTTTATGAAATTAAATATATTTGTATTGTTTATGTTCCCACTCATTCATAATGTATTTTAAAACATGTTTTTATTTAAAACGTCTAATAAAATTTTCATTTTTTTATGCCTGTTTTAAGATTTCCAGTTTTTAGACAATTAATTATGACTTGTTATGACGGTTCCCTGGATTTGTTTACTAGCAATTAGATTTAAAAAGATATCAAACGTTATTCTTGTATATCACAGGGGAAACAAAGTTCTAGGTTGTTGAAAAATATATTCTTATGCGTCTGCGCCACATGACGTATTAAACTCGAATACGCAAAATTATTTAAATACTGTATAATACAGATACAAGCGCTCTCCCCCACTCTCTATCTTTTTTTTTTTTTTTTTTTTCTTCTTTCTTATTATCTGCTATCTACAGATGTTTCGTTGTGAATTTCTGTGGAAAATTTATTTATTTTTATTTCTATTTTTTAATTAATATTTCATTTATTATTATATATTTTTTAAAATTTGTATGATCGAAATATAAATTTGAAAATTTTATAAAATGCTTCATAAAAATTTTACTTATTGTCTGTTTACTTTTCTCATGCATTTTCATAAAATAAAACATCATTTACTACATTAATACATATCTATTCTTAAAGTAAAGCTCGCAGAGAGGTCGGACCAATTTTATAGTATTAGTTATGACAATGGCAAGAAACCTATTCATTCGCAACATTCTAATAATAAACTTAAGTAGTTTTTCGGAATTCACGATTTTCTGAACATGGGAGAATAGACAATATTTAACTTAAACATGCATGAAAAGAAATATTTTTATCGTAAAGATGTAAGAACAGCTTTTAAGTGTTACTTTTAATGCAGGGATGAACATCATTAATCAGAAATATGCTAAGCTAAAAATTTCGTAAGTCACTGGAAATTTACGATTTACTTAACATGGTAGAATAGTGCAAAATTTCGCATAAACGTCCATTTTGAGGGATATTTTCATCGTAAAGATGTCAGAACTCTTTTAAAGTATCATTTAAGATACCATCATGAACATACCCGACCATGAACTTTTTAATTTAAAAATGTCGTATGTTATTTGGAATTTACGATTTACTTAGAATGGCAGAATAGGGCAAAATTGAGCATGAACGTCCATTTTGAGGACCATAAATATATCAGACAAGTTCAAAATAACATTTATGATGCGTGTTTGAACAGGATTGACTACAAATATTCTAATAGGGAAATTTGTAAGTTATTCGAAATTTAACACTTTATCAATATAGCAAAATGAGACGCTATTGCATATAAATATGACTTTTTGGGATTGTCGCATTGTAAATAGTAGCATGAAAACTAAACTACGAAATTGACCCCAATAAAATAAATCAATAAATGATAATAAGAAAAATATATCGAACTGTACGGTGGGTAGCCTATTATGCGGGGATTTCTTTCTGTTTTTGTGTCAAGCATTTGATTAAATTAATTTCTCATAACATGAATATAATATGTTCTGTACTAGATATTTATGAGAAAATACATATGATAGGGAACTGAACAGAGTCCACCTATGACGACTAGTTTTTTCTTATTATCTGCTATCTACATATATTTTGCTGGTGTGCAATGTAGAAAATTAATTAATTATTATTGTTATTATTTTTAATCTATAAATATTTTTATTTATTATTATGTATTTTTTTAGATTTGTATGAACAAAATTTAAATTTGGAAATCTTATTCAAAGTTTAATAGATCATATATGCTACTGTCTGAATATTTTTCTTGTGCCTTTGCATGAAAAACACATTTAGTATATTAATACATAGTTTCATATTTCTTTGCATAAAACGAAAGTTATGTTTTGGAAAACTTATTAGCATGATAAAGATAAAAAAAAAATTATAATGCATAATTTTTCCAGTTTATAATTATTTTTATCATGCATTTAATATCCAATTAAAATTTTACTTTAATAATATAAGAATTGGTATTAATTTCTAAAACAGTATTAAACAATTTCTTAACTTTGTGGTATCCACCTGCCATCGTGAGAGTTATTAATATGACTCTCAAGTATATGGTGGAAAAATAAATCAGTTTTTCAGCATAAAAATATTTTTGTCTCTGAAAACTGAGACATGAAATCCTAGAAATTTAATTTTTAAGATTTAAAAAAGTAATTTTGTAAATTTGTCGTTTAAAAATTAGTATGCGAAAGCTAATTTTTTTTCCATTACTAGATTTAAGTAATAAATATTAAAATAAACAATAATTACTTATTATTTACTTTTTGTAATACTTTTGTGAAATTATATTAATCTCCAATTTTCTCAAAATATCATAAACGATTACTACAGATATCAATTTCATTTAAATTGTTTACTATTATTTAGTTATTTATGTCCACCTACACATCATGTGAGTTTCGCATGAAACTTACATAGGTAATGGTGGTAAAACAATTCATTTTCAGTTATAAAATATAGTATTTAAATAACTGAATTTGAAACATTTGAAATTAATTTTTAAAAAACATATATTTTACAACTTTTATTTGAGGAATAATATAGTGATACTATTACCCATTTATTACATTATAAATTATTGTATCTATTTTATTTATTACTTTTTTATACTTTGCGTGTATTGAAAATTCTCACTTTCCAGCCAGTCAGATCTTACATATAAGAAAAAGAAACGCCTAATAGTTTGGACTGAATTTTTTTTTCAACCTTTACCCATCTCCAGATATTTCGTCTCAAAATGCTGAGAAAAATATGTTTTAATTTGCTTTTATTTATTTATAATATATCTTAAATATTTATATGTTTTGTGAACGAAATTAATTTTATAATTTTAAATGAAATTTAAATACTTATTGTTTGTGTATCCTTTCATATTAAATATATATATATATATATATATATATGTATATATATATTTTTTTTAATATATGTATAAAGATTTTTATTATATACATATATAAAACCAAAATTATGTTCTAAAAAAATTCATTTAAAAAATTATTATATTAAAGTTTTATTTTAGAGATAGAATTAATATTTTAATATCAAATTCTTAACCTGTATTACTGCTCCTAACTGCTTGCATCAACCTACCAACGTGGAGTTATTAATATAACTTTCACAGAAAATGGTGGTAAATTAATTCAATTTTCAGTATTAAGTTAATATTTCTACTGAAAATTGAAACAATTAATCATAAAAATGAAATTTAATAATTTTATACATTTTTGTTATATGAACGAAATTAAATTTAGAATTTTAATTGAAATTTTAATAGATTGCTTAATTTATTTTCTGACTCATTTTTTTTTTCGTTCATGTGTACGTGTCCTCTCATTAAAAAAAAAAAAATATTTTAATATTTATGTGTATAGATTGTTTTTAATGAAAAAAAATTATATACTAGAAAAAAATATTTTGAAAAAATATTGGATTATAGTTTTATTATTAAAGAGAGAATTAATATTTTAATTTTAAATTCATATCCAGTTTAAAGTATTAATGTTATATCCACCTGCTAGCCGTGGAGTTATTAAGATATATAACTCTCATTAGGAAAGGTGGTAAAATAATTCAATTTTCAGCATTATTTTTTTTTTTTTTTTTTACTGAAAATTGAAACAAATAATCCAAAAATTGAAATTTAATATTTTTATGAAATTAAATATATTTGTATTGTTTATGTTCCCACTCATTCATAATGTATTTTAAAACATGTTTTTATTTAAAACGTCTAATAAAATTTTCATTTTTTTATGCCTGTTTTAAGATTTCCAGTTTTTAGACAATTAATTATGACTTGTTTTACGGTTCCCTGGATTTGTTTACTAGCAATTAGATTTAGAAAGATATCAAACGTTATTCTTGTATATCACAGGGGAAACAAAGTTCTAGGTTGTTGAAAAATATATTCTTATGCGTCTGCGCCACATGACGTATTAAACTCGAATACGCAAAATTATTTAAATACTATATAATACAGATACAAGCGCTCTCCCCCACTCTCTATCTTTTTTTTTTTTTTTTTTTTTTCTTCTTCTTTCTTATTATCTGCTATCTACAGATGTTTCGTTGTGAATTTCTGTGGAAAATTTATTTATTTTTATTTCTATTTTTTAATTAATATTTCATTTATTATTATATATTTTTTAAAATTTGTATGATCGAAATATAAATTTGAAAATTTTATAAAATGCTTCATAAAAATTTTACTTATTGTCTGTTTACTTTTCTCATGCATTTTCATAAAATAAAACATCATTTACTACATTAATACATATCTATTCTTAAAGTAAAGCTCGCAGTGAGGTCGGACCAATTTTATAGTATTAGTTATGACAATGGCAAGAACCATATTCATTCGCAACATTCTAATAATAAACTTAAGTAGTTTTTCGGAATTCACGATTTTCTGAACATGGGAGAATAGACAATATTTAACTTAAACATGCATGAAAAGAAGTATTTTTATCGTAAAGATGTAAGAACAGCTTTTAAGTGTTACTTTTAATGCAGGGATGAACATCATAATCAGAAATATGCTAAGCTAAAAATTTCGTAAGTCACTGGAAATTTACGATTTACTTAACATGGTAGAATAGTGCAAAATTTCGCATAAACGTCCATTTTGAGGGATATTTTCATCGTAAAGATGTCAGAACTCTTTTAAAGTATCATTTAAGATACCAGCATGAACATACCCGACCATGAACTTTTTAATTTAAAAATGTCGTAAGTTATTTGGAATTTACGATTTACTTAGAATGGCAGAATAGGGCAAAATTGAGCATGAACGTCCATTTTGAGGACCATAAATATATCAGACAAGTTCAAAATAACATTTATGATGCGTGTTTGAACAGGATTGACTACAAATATTCTAATAGGGAAATTTGTAAGTTATTCGAAATTTAACACTTTATCAATATAGCAAAATGAGACTCTATTGCATATAAATATGACTTTTTGGGATTGTCGCATTGTAAATAGTAGCATGAAAACTAAACTACGAAATTGACCCCAATAAAATAAATCAATAAATGATAATAAGAAAAATATATCGAACTGTACGGTGGGTAGCCTATTATGCGGGGATTTCTTTCTGTTACTGTGTCAAGCATTTGATTAAATTAATTTCTCATAACATGAATATAATATGTTCTGTACTAGAAATTTATGAGAAAATACATATGATAAGGAACTGAACAGAGTTCACCTATGCCGACTAGTTTTTTCTTATTATCTGCTATCTACATATATTTTGCTGGTGTGCAATGTAGAAAATTAATTAATTATTATTGTTATTATTTTTAATCTATAAATATTTTTATTTATTATTATGTATTTTTTTAGATTTGTATGAACAAAATTTAAATTTGGAAATCTTATTTAAAGTTTAATAGATCATATATGCTACTGTCTGAATATTTTTCTTGTGCCTTTGCATGAAAAACACATTTAGTATATTAATACATAGTTTCATATTTCTTTGCATAAAACGAAAGTTATGTTTTGGAAAATTTATTAGCATGATAAAGATAAAGAAAAAATATTATAATGCATTATTTTTCCAGTTTATAATTATTTTTTTCATGCATTTAATATCCAATTAAAATTTTACTTTAATAATATAAGAATTGGTATTAATTTCTAAAACAGTATTAAACAATTTCTTAACTTAGTGGCATCCACCTGCCATCGTGAGAGTTATTAATATAACTCTCAAGTATATGGTGGAAAAATAAATCAGGTTTTCAGTATAAAAATATTTTTGTCTCTGAAAACTGAGACATGGAATCCTAGAAATTTAATTTTTAAGATTTAAAAAAGTAATTTTGTAAATTTGTCGTTTAAAAATTAGTATGCGAAAGCTAATTTTTTTTCCATTACTAGATTTAAGTAATAAATATTAAAATAAACAATAATTACCTATTATTTACTTTTTGTAATACTTTTGTGAAATTATATTAATCTCCAATTTTCTCAAAATATCATAAACGATTACTACAGATATCAATTTCATTTAAATTGTTTACTATTATTTAGTTATTTATTTCCACCTACACATCATGTGAGTTTCGCATGAAACTTACATAGGTAATGGTGGTAAAACAATTCATTTTCAGTTATAAAATATAGTATTTAAATAACTGAATTTGAAACATTTGAAATTAATTTTTAAAAAACATATATTTTACAACTTTTATTTGAGGAATAATATAGTGATACTATTACCCATTTATTACATTATAAATTATTGTATCTATTTTATTTATTACTTTTTTATACTTTGCGTGTATTGAAAATTCTCACTTTCCAGCCAGTCAGATCTTACATATAAGAAAAAGAAACGCCTAATAGTTTGGACTGAATTTTTTTTTCAACCTTTACCCATCTCCAGATATTTCGTCTCAAAATGCTGAGAAAAATATGTTTTAATTTGCTTTTATTTATTTATAATATAACTTAAATATTTATATGTTTTGTGAACGAAATTAATTTTATAATTTTAAATGAAATTTAAATACTTATTGTTTGTGTATCCTTTCATATTAAATATATATATATATATATATATATATATGTATATATATATATATTTTTAATATATGTATAAAGATTTTTATTATATACATATATAAAACCAAAATTATGTTCTAAAAAAATTCATTTAAAAAATTATTATATTAAAGTTTTATTTTAGAGATAGAATTAATATTTTAATATCAAATTCTTAACCTGTATTACTGCTCCTAACTGCTTGTATCCACCTACCAACGTGGAGTTATTAATATAACTTTCACAGAAAATGGTGGTAAATTAATTCAATTTTCAGTATTAAGTTAATATTTCTACTGAAAATTGAAACAATTAATCATAAAAATGAAATTTAATAATTTTATACATTTTTGTTATATGAACGAAATTAAATTTAGAATTTTAATTGAAATTTTAATAGATTACTTAATTTATTTTCTGACTCATTTTTTTTTTTTCGTTCATGTGTACGTGTCCTCTCATTAAAAAAAAAAAGTATTTTAATATTTATGTGTATAGATTGTTTTTAATGAAAAAAAATTATATACTAGAAAAAAATATTTTGAAAAAATATTGGATTATAGTT
Organism: Salticus scenicus; assembly: GCA_963930645.1. Lineage (NCBI taxonomy): Eukaryota > Metazoa > Arthropoda > Arachnida > Araneae > Salticidae > Salticus > Salticus scenicus. The sequence goes on along the minus strand of OZ005657.1, from coordinate 39,645,268 downwards.
TTATTATTAGAGATAGAATTAATATTTTAATTTTAAATTCATATCCAGTTTAAAGTATTAATGTTATATCCACCTGCTAGCCGTGGAGTTATTAAGATATATAACTCTCATTAGGAAAGGTGGTAAAATAATTCAATTTTCAGCATTATTATTTTTTTTTTTTTTACTGAAAATTGAAACAAATAATCCAAAAATTGAAATTTAATATTTTTATGAAATTAAATATATTTGTATTGTTTATGTTCCCACTCATTCATAATGTATTTTAAAACATGTTTTTATTTAAAACGTCTAATAAAATTTTCATTTTTTATGCCTGTTTTAAGATTTCCAGTTTTTAGACAATTAATTATGACTTGTTTTACGGTTCCCTGGATTTGTTTACTAGCAATTAGATTTAAAAAGATATCAAACGTTATTCTTGTATATCACAGGGGAAACAAAGTTCTAGGTTGTTGAAAAATATATTCTTATGCGTCTGCGCCACATGACGTATTAAACTCGAATACGCAAAATTATTTAAATACTGTATAATACAGATACAAGCGCTCTCCCCCACTCTCTATCTTTTTTTTTTTTTTTTTTTTCTTCTTCTTTCTTATTATCTGCTATCTACAGATGTTTCTTTGTGAATTTCTGTGGAAAATTTATTTATTTTTATTTCTATTTTTTAATTAATATTTCATTTATTATTATATATTTTTTAAAATTTGTATGATCGAAATATAAATTTGAAAATTTTATAAAATGCTTCATAAAAATTTTACTTATTGTCTGTTTACTTTTCTCACGCATTTTCATAAAATAAAACATCATTTACTACATTAATACATATCTATTCTTAAAGTAAAGCTCGCAGAGAGGTCGGACCAATTTTATAGTATTAGTTATGACAATGGCAAGAAACCTATTCATTCGCAACATTCTAATAATAAACTTAAGTAGTTTTTCGGAATTCACGATTTTCTGAACATGGGAGAATAGACAATATTTAACTTAAACATGCATGAAAAGAAATATTTTTATCGTAAAGATGTAAGAACAGCTTTTAAGTGTTACTTTTAATGCAGGGATGAACATCATTAATCAGAAATATGCTAAGCTAAAAATTTCGTAAGTCACTGGAAATTTACGATTTACTTAACATGGTAGAATAGTGCAAAATTTCGCATAAACGTCCATTTTGAGGGATATTTTCATCGTAAAGATGTCAGAACTCTTTTAAAGTATCATTTAAGATACCATCATGAACATACCCGACCATGAACTTTTAAATTTAAAAATGTCGTATGTTATTTGGAATTTACGATTTACTTAGAATGGCAGAATAGGGCAAAATTGAGCATGAACGTCCATTTTGAGGACCATAAATATATCAGACAAGTTCAAAATAACATTTATGATGCGTGTTTGAACAGGATTGACTACAAATATTCTAATAGGGAAATTTGTAAGTTATTCGAAATTTAACACTTTATCAATATAGCAAAATGAGACGCTATTGCATATAAATATGACTTTTTGGGATTGTCGCATTGTAAATAGTAGCATGAAAACTAAACTACGAAATTGACCCCAATAAAATAAATCAATAAATGATAATAAGAAAAATATATCGAACTGTACGGTGGGTAGCCTATTATGCGGGGATTTCTTTCTGTTACTGTGTCAAGCATTTGATTAAATTAATTTCTCATAACATGAATATAATATGTTCTGTACTAGAAATTTATGAGAAAATACATATGATAAGGAACTGAACAGAGTTCACCTATGCCGACTAGTTTTTTCTTATTATCTGCTATCTACATATATTTTGCTGGTGTGCAATGTAGAAAATTAATTAATTATTATTGTTATTATTTTTAATCTATAAATATTTTTATTTATTATTATGTATTTTTTTAGATTTGTATGAACAAAATTTAAATTTGGAAATCTTATTTAAAGTTTAATAGATCATATATGCTACTGTCTGAATATTTTTCTTGTGCCTTTGCACGAAAAACACATTTAGTATATTAATACATAGTTTCATATTTCTTTGCATAAAACGAAAGTTATGTTTTGGAAAATTTATTAGCATGATAAAGATAAAGAAAAAATATTATAATGCATAATTTTTCCAGTTTATAATTATTTTTATCATGCATTTAATATCCAATTAAAATTTTACTTTAATAATATAAGAATTGGTATTAATTTCTAAAACAGTATTAAACAATTTCTTAACTTAGTGGCATCCACCTGCCATCGTGAGAGTTATTAATATAACTCTCAAGTATATGGTGGAAAAATAAATCAGGTTTTCAGTATAAAAATATTTTTGTCTCTGAAAACTGAGACATGAAATCCTAGAAATTTAATTTTTAAGATTTAAAAAAGTAATTTTGTAAATTTGTCGTTTAAAAATTAGTATGCGAAAGCTAATTTTTTTTCCATTACTAGATTTAAGTAATAAATATTAAAATAAACAATAATTACCTATTATTTACTTTTTGTAATACTTTTGTGAAATTATATTAATCTCCAATTTTCTCAAAATATCATAAACGATTACTACAGATATCAATTTCATTTAAATTGTTTACTATTATTTAGTTATTTATTTCCACCTACACATCATGTGAGTTTCGCATGAAACTTACATAGGTAATGGTGGTAAAACAATTCATTTTCAGTTATAAAATATAGTATTTAAATAACTGAATTTGAAACATTTGAAATTAATTTTTAAAAAACATATATTTTACAACTTTTATTTGAGGAATAATATAGTGATACTATTACCCATTTATTACATTATAAATTATTGTATCTATTTTATTTATTACTTTTTTATACTTTGCGTGTATTGAAAATTCTCACTTTCCAGCCAGTCAGATCTTACATATAAGAAAAAGAAACGCCTAATAGTTTGGACTGAATTTTTTTTTCAACCTTTACCCATCTCCAGATATTTCGTCTCAAAATGCTGAGAAAAATATGTTTTAATTTGCTTTTATTTATTTATAATATAACTTAAATATTTATATGTTTTGTGAACGAAATTAATTTTATAATTTTAAATGAAATTTAAATACTTATTGTTTGTGTATCCTTTCATATTAAATATATATATATATATATATATATATATATATATATATATATATGTATATATATATATTTTTTTAATATATGTATAAAGATTTTTATTATATACATATATAAACCAAAATTATGTTCTAAAAAAATTCATTAAAAAAATTATTATATTAAAGTTTTATTTTAGAGATAGAATTAATATTTTAATATCAAATTCTTAACCTGTATTACTGCTCCTAACTGCTTGCATCAACCTACCAACGTGGAGTTATTAATATAACTTTCACAGAAAATGGTGGTAAATTAATTCAATTTTCAGTATTAAGTTAATATTTCTACTGAAAATTGAAACAATTAATCATAAAAATGAAATTTAATAATTTTATACATTTTTGTTATATGAACGAAATTAAATTTAGAATTTTAATTGAAATTTTAATAGATTACTTAATTTATTTTCTGACTCATTTTTTTTTTCGTTCATGTGTACGTGTCCTCTCATTAAAAAAAAAAGTATTTTAATATTTATGTGTATAGATTGTTTTTACTGAAAAAAAATTATATACTAGAAAAAAATATTTTGAAAAAATATTGGATTATAGTTTTATTATTAGAGGTAGAATTAATATTTTAATTTTAAATTCATATCCAGTTTAAAGTATTAATGTTATATCCACCTGCTAGCCGTGGAGTTATTAAGATATATAACTCTCATTAGGAAAGGTGGTAAAATAATTCAATTTTCAGCATTATTTTTTTTTTTTTTTTTTTTTTTTTACTGAAAATTGAAACAAATAATCCAAAAATTGAAATTTAATATTTTTATGAAATTAAATATATTTGTATTGTTTATGTTCCCACTCATTCATAATGTATTTTAAAACATGTTTTTATTTAAAACGTCTAATAAAATTTTCATTTTTTTATGCCTGTTTTAAGATTTCCAGTTTTTAGACAATTAATTATGACTTGTTTTACGGTTCCCTGGATTTGTTTACTAGCAATTAGATTTAAAAAGATATCAAACGTTATTCTTGTATATCACAGGGGAAACAAAGTTCTAGGTTGTTGAAAAATATATTCTTATGCGTCTGCGCCACATGACGTATTAAACTCGAATACGCAAAATTATTTAAATACTGTATAATACAGATACAAGCGCTCTCCCCCACTCTCTATCTTTTTTTTTTTTTTTTTTTTTTTTTCTTCTTCTTTCTTATTATCTGCTATCTACAGATGTTTCTTTGTGAATTTCTGTGGAAAATTTATTTATTTTTATTTCTATTTTTTAATTAATATTTCATTTATTATTATATATTTTTTTAAATTTGTATGATCGAAATATAAATTTGAAAATTTTATAAAATGCTTCATAAAAATTTTACTTATTGTCTGTTTACTTTTCTCATGCATTTTCATAAAATAAAACATCATTTACTACATTAATACATATCTATTCTTAAAGTAAAGCTCGCAGAGAGGTCGGACCAATTTTATAGTATTAGTTATGACAATGGCAAGAAACCTATTCATTCGCAACATTCTAATAATAAACTTAAGTAGTTTTTCGGAATTCACGATTTTCTGAACATGGGAGAATAGACAATATTTAACTTAAACATGCATGAAAAGAAATATTTTTATCGTAAAGATGTAAGAACAGCTTTTAAGTGTTACTTTTAATGCAGGGATGAACATCATTAATCAGAAATATGCTAAGCTAAAAATTTCGTAAGTCACTGGAAATTTACGATTTACTTAACATGGTAGAATAGTGCAAAATTTCGCATAAACGTCCATTTTGAGGGATATTTTCATCGTAAAGATGTCAGAACTCTTTTAAAGTATCATTTAAGATACCATCATGAACATACCCGACCATGAACTTTTTAATTTAAAAATGTCGTATGTTATTTGGAATTTACGATTTACTTAGAATGGCAGAATAGGGCAAAATTGAGCATGAACGTCCATTTTGAGGACCATAAATATATCAGACAAGTTCAAAATAACATTTATGATGCGTGTTTGAACAGGATTGACTACAAATATTCTAATAGGGAAATTTGTAAGTTATTCGAAATTTAACACTTTATCAATATAGCAAAATGAGACGCTATTGCATATAAATATGACTTTTTGGGATTGTCGCATTGTAAATAGTAGCATGAAAACTAAACTACGAAATTGACCCCAATAAAATAAATCAATAAATGATAATAAGAAAAATATATCGAACTGTACGGTGGGTAGCCTATTATGCGGGGATTTCTTTCTGTTTCTGTGTCAAGCATTTGATTAAATTAATTTCTCATAACATGAATATAATATGTTCTGTACTAGATATTTATGAGAAAATACATATGATAGGGAACTGAACAGAGTCCACCTATGACGACTAGTTTTTTCTTATTATCTGCTATCTACATATATTTTGCTGGTGTGCAATGTAGAAAATTAATTAAATATTATTGTTATTATTTTTAATCTATAAATATTTTTATTTATTATTATGTATTTTTTTAGATTTGTATGAACAAAATTTAAATTTGGAAATCTTATTCAAAGTTTAATAGATCATATATGCTACTGTCTGAATATTTTTCTTGTGCCTTTGCATGAAAAACACATTTAGTATATTAATACATAGTTTCATATTTCTTTGCATAAAACGAAAGTTATGTTTTGGAAAATTTATTAGCATGATAAAGATAAAAAAAAATATTATAATGCATAATTTTTCCAGTTTATAATTATTTTTATCATGCATTTAATATCCAATTAAAATTTTACTTTAATAATATAAGAATTGGTATTAATTTCTAAAACAGTATTAAACAATTTCTTAACTTAGTGGTATCCACCTGCCATCGTGAGAGTTATTAATATAACTCTCAAGTATATGGTGGAAAAATAAATCAGGTTTTCAGTATAAAAATATTTTTGTCTCTGAAAACTGAGACATGAAATCCTAGAAATTTAATTTTTAAGATTTAAAAAAGTAATTTTGTAAATTTGTCGTTTAAAAATTAGTATGCGAAAGCTAATTTTTTTTCCATTACTAGATTTAAGTAATAAATATTAAAATAAACAATAATTACCTATTATTTACTTTTTGTAATACTTTTGTGAAATTATATTAATCTCCAATTTTCTCAAAATATCATAAACGATTACTACAGATATCAATTTCATTTAAATTGTTTACTATTATTTAGTTATTTATTTCCACCTACACATCATGTGAGTTTCGCATGAAACTTACATAGGTAATGGTGGTAAAACAATTCATTTTCAGTTATAAAATATAGTATTTAAATAACTGAATTTGAAACATTTGAAATTAATTTTTAAAAAACATATATTTTACAACTTTTATTTGAGGAATAATATAGTGATACTATTACCCATTTATTACATTATAAATTATTGTATCTATTTTATTTATTACTTTTTTATACTTTGCATGTATTGAAAATTCTCACTTTCCAGCCAGTCAGATCTTACATATAAGAAAAAGAAACGCCTAATAGTTTAGACTGAATTTTTTTTTCAACCTTTACCCATCTCCAGATATTTCGTCTCAAAATGCTGAGAAAAATATGTTTTAATTTGCTTTTATTTATTTATAATATAACTTAAATATTTATATGTTTTGTGAACGAAATTAATTTTATAATTTTAAATGAAATTTAAATACTTATTGTTTGTGTCCTTTCATATTAAATATATATATATATATATATATATTTTTTTTTATATATGTATAAAGATTTTTATTATATACATATATAAAACCAAAATTATGTTCTAAAAAAATTCACTTAAAAAATTATTATATTAAAGTTTTATTTTAGAGATAGAATTAATATTTTAATATCAAATTCTTAACCTGTATTACTGCTCCTAACTGCTTGTATCCACCTACCAACGTGGAGTTATTAATATAACTTTCACAGAAAATGGTGGTAAATTAATTCAATTTTCAGTATTAAGTTAATATTTCTACTGAAAATTGAAACAATTAATCATAAAAATGAAATTTAATAATTTTATACATTTTTGTTATATGAACGAAATTAAATTTAGAATTTTAATTGAAATTTTAATAGATTACTTAATTTATTTTCTGACTCATTTTTTTTTCGTTCATGTGTACGTGTCCTCTCATTAAAAAAAAAAAGTATTTTAATATTTATGTGTATAGATTGTTTTTAATGAAAAAAAATTATATACTAGAAAAAAATATTTTGAAAAAATATTGGATTATAGTTTTATTATTAGAGATAGAATAAATATTTTAATTTTAAATTCATATCCAGTTTAAAGTATTAATGTTATATCCACCTGCTAGCCGTGGAGTTATTAAGATATATAACTCTCATTAGGAAAGGTGGTAAAATAATTCAATTTTCAGCATTATTATTATTTTTTTTTTTTTTTACTGAAAATTGAAACAAATAATCCAAAAATTGAAATTTAATATTTTTATGAAATTAAATATATTTGTATTGTTTATGTTCCCACTCATTCATAATGTATTTTAAAACATGTTTTTATTTAAAACGTCTAATAAAATTTTCATTTTTTTATGCCTGTTTTAAGATTTCCAGTTTTTAGACAATTAATTATGACTTGTTTTACGGTTCCCTGGATTTGTTTACTAGCAATTAGATTTAAAAAGATATCAAACGTTATTCTTGTATATCACAGGGGAAACAAAGTTCTAGGTTGTTGAAAAATATATTCTTATGCGTCTGCGCCACATGACGTATTAAACTCGAATACGCAAAATTATTTAAATACTGTATAATACAGATACAAGCGCTCTCCCCCACTCTCTATCTTTTTTTTTTTTTTTTTTTTTTCTTCTTCTTTCTTATTATCTGCTATCTACAGATGTTTCGTTGTGAATTTCTGTGGAAAATTTATTTATTTTTATTTCTATTTTTTAATTAATATTTCATTTATTATTATATATTTTTTAAAATTTGTATGATCGAAATATAAATTTGAAAATTTTATAAAATGCTTCATAAAAATTTTACTTATTGTCTGTTTACTTTTCTCATGCATTTTCATAAAATAAAACATCATTTACTACATTAATACATATCTATTCTTAAAGTAAAGCTCGCAGAGAGGTCGGACCAATTTTATAGTATTAGTTATGACAATGGCAAGAAACCTATTCATTCGCAACATTCTAATAATAAACTTAAGTAGTTTTTCGGAATTCACGATTTTCTGAACATGGGAGAATAGACAATATTTAACTTAAACATGCATGAAAAGAAATATTTTTATCGTAAAGATGTAAGAACAGCTTTTAAGTGTTACTTTTAATGCAGGGATGAACATCATTAATCAGAAATATGCTAAGCTAAAAATTTCGTAAGTCACTGGAAATTTACGATTTACTTAACATGGTAGAATAGTGCAAAATTTCGCATAAACGTCCATTTTGAGGGATATTTTCATCGTAAAGATGTCAGAACTCTTTTAAAGTATCATTTAAGATACCATCATGAACATACCCGACCATGAACTTTTTAATTTAAAAATGTCGTATGTTATTTGGAATTTACGATTTACTTAGAATGGCAGAATAGGGCAAAATTGAGCATGAACGTCCATTTTGAGGACCATAAATATATCAGACAAGTTCAAAATAACATTTATGATGCGTGTTTGAACAGGATTGACTACAAATATTCTAATAGGGAAATTTGTAAGTTATTCGAAATTTAACACTTTATCAATATAGCAAAATGAGACGCTATTGCATATAAATATGACTTTTTGGGATTGTCGCATTGTAAATAGTAGCATGAAAACTAAACTACGAAATTGACCCCAATAAAATAAATCAATAAATGATAATAAGAAAAATATATCGAACTGTACGGTGGGTAGCCTATTATGCGGGGATTTCTTTCTGTTTCTGTGTCAAGCATTTGATTAAATTAATTTCTCATAACATGAATATAATATGTTCTGTACTAGATATTTATGAGAAAATACATATGATAGGGAACTGAACAGAGTCCACCTATGACGACTAGTTTTTTCTTATTATCTGCTATCTACATATATTTTGCTGGTGTGCAATGTAGAAAATTAATTAAATATTATTGTTATTATTTTTAATCTATAAATATTTTTATTTATTATTATGTATTTTTTTAGATTTGTATGAACAAAATTTAAATTTGGAAATCTTATTCAAAGTTTAATAGATCATATATGCTACTGTCTGAATATTTTTCTTGTGCCTTTGCATGAAAAACACATTTAGTATATTAATACATAGTTTCATATTTCTTTGCATAAAACGAAAGTTATGTTTTGGAAAATTTATTAGCATGATAAAGATAAAAAAAAATATTATAATGCATAATTTTTCCAGTTTATAATTATTTTTATCATGCATTTAATATCCAATTAAAATTTTACTTTAATAATATAAGAATTGGTATTAATTTCTAAAACAGTATTAAACAATTTCTTAACTTAGTGGTATCCACCTGCCATCGTGAGAGTTATTAATATAACTCTCAAGTATATGGTGGAAAAATAAATCAGGTTTTCAGTATAAAAATATTTTTGTCTCTGAAAACTGAGACATGAAATCCTAGAAATTTAATTTTTAAGATTTAAAAAAGTAATTTTGTAAATTTGTCGTTTAAAAATTAGTATGCGAAAGCTAATTTTTTTTCCATTACTAGATTTAAGTAATAAATATTAAAATAAACAATAATTACCTATTATTTACTTTTTGTAATACTTTTGTGAAATTATATTAATCTCCAATTTTCTCAAAATATCATAAACGATTACTACAGATATCAATTTCATTTAAATTGTTTACTATTATTTAGTTATTTATTTCCACCTACACATCATGTGAGTTTCGCATGAAACTTACATAGGTAATGGTGGTAAAACAATTCATTTTCAGTTATAAAATATAGTATTTAAATAACTGAATTTGAAACATTTGAAATTAATTTTTAAAAAACATATATTTTACAACTTTTATTTGAGGAATAATATAGTGATACTATTACCCATTTATTACATTATAAATTATTGTATCTATTTTATTTATTACTTTTTTATACTTTGCGTGTATTGAAAATTCTCACTTTCCAGCCAGTCAGATCTTACATATAAGAAAAAGAAACGCCTAATAGTTTGGACTGAATTTTTTTTTCAACCTTTACCCATCTCCAGATATTTCGTCTCAAAATGCTGAGAAAAATATGTTTTAATTTGCTTTTATTTATTTATAATATAACTTAAATATTTATATGTTTTGTGAACGAAATTAATTTTATAATTTTAAATGAAATTTAAATACTTATTGTTTGTGTCCTTTCATATTAAATATATATATATATATATATATATATATATATATATATATTTTTATATATGTATAAAGATTTTTATTATATACATATATAAAACCAAAATTATGTTCTAAAAAAATTCACTTAAAAAATTATTATATTAAAGTTTTATTTTAGAGATAGAATTAATATTTTAATATCAAATTCTTAACCTGTATTACTGCTCCTAACTGCTTGTATCCACCTACCAACGTGGAGTTATTAATATAACTTTCACAGAAAATGGTGGTAAATTAATTCAATTTTCAGTATTAAGTTAATATTTCTACTGAAAATTGAAACAATTAATCATAAAAATGAAATTTAATAATTTTATACATTTTTGTTATATGAACGAAATTAAATTTAGAATTTTAATTGAAATTTTAATAGATTACTTAATTTATTTTCTGACTCATTTTTTTTTTTCGTTCATGTGTACGTGTCCTCTCATTAAAAAAAAAAATTTTTTTAATATTTATGTGTATAGATTGTTTTTAATGAAAAAAAATTATATACTAGAAAAAAATATTTTGAAAAAATATTGGATTATAGTTTTATTATTAGAGATAGAATAAATATTTTAATTTTAAATTCATATCCAGTTTAAAGTATTAATGTTATATCCACCTGCTAGCCGTGGAGTTATTAAGATATATAACTCTCATTAGGAAAGGTGGTAAAATAATTCAATTTTCAGCATTATTATTATTATTTTTTTTTTTTTTTACTGAAAATTGAAACAAATAATCCAAAAATTGAAATTTAATATTTTTATGAAATTAAATATATTTGTATTGTTTATGTTCCCACTCATTCATAATGTATTTTAAAACATGTTTTTATTTAAAACGTCTAATAAAATTTTCATTTTTTTATGCCTGTTTTAAGATTTCCAGTTTTTAGACAATTAATTATGACTTGTTTTACGGTTCCCTGGATTTGTTTACTAGCAATTAGATTTAAAAAGATATCAAACGTTATTCTTGTATATCACAGGGGAAACAAAGTTCTAGGTTGTTGAAAAATATATTCTTATGCGTCTGCGCCACATGACGTATTAAACTCGAATACGCAAAATTATTTAAATACTGTATAATACAGATACAAGCGCTCTCCCCCACTCTCTATCTTTTTTTTTTTTTTTTTTTTTTTTTCTTCTTCTTTCTTATTATCTGCTATCTACAGATGTTTCGTTGTGAATTTCTGTGGAAAATTTATTTATTTTTATTTCTATTTTTTAATTAATATTTCATTTATTATTATATATTTTTTAAAATTTGTATGATCGAAATATAAATTTGAAAATTTTATAAAATGCTTCATAAAAATTTTACTTATTGTCTGTTTACTTTTCTCATGCATTTTCATAAAATAAAACATCATTTACTACATTAATACATATCTATTCTTAAAGTAAAGCTCGCAGAGAGGTCGGACCAATTTTATAGTATTAGTTATGACAATGGCAAGAACCCTATTCATTCGCAACATTCTAATAATAAACTTAAGTAGTTTTTCGGAATTCACGATTTTCTGAACACGGGAGAATAGACAATATTTAACTTAAACATGCATGAAAAGAAATATTTTTATCGTAAAGATGTAAGAACAGCTTTTAAGTGTTACTTTTAATGCAGGGATGAACATCATTAATCAGAAATATGCTAAGCCAAAAATTTCGTAAGTCACTGGAAATTTACGATTTACTTAACATGGTAGAATAGTGCAAAATTTCGCATAAACGTTTATTTTGAGGGATATTTTCATCGTAAAGATGTCAGAACTCTTTTAAAGTATCATTTAAGATACCATCATGAACATACCCGACCATGAACTTTTTAATTTAAAAATGTCGTATGTTATTTGGAATTTACGATTTACTTAGAATGGCAGAATAGGGCAAAATTGAGCATGAACCCAAGTAGCACCGGAACGTTCTTTGTACGTCTAATAACGGTTACAATAGTTCAAACACCGTGTTTCGTGTCAAAAGAACGTTCCATTAGACGTTCAAAAATGGTATTCTTTAGAACGTTCAAAAAAAGTGTGCATTGTACCTTCCATAAAACGTACAATTTCAGTTCTATACAAAACGTTTAAATGTAACACCGTCATAAAACGTTCTGTCTCAGTGAGATTATTACGAATAGGACAAAATGCTCAGATTCAGTTTTGGTTTCGTAATATTCATTGAATGTTGGTGTTAGGATTAAAACAAACTAACTACACGAGGGTTCTATGTCTGGATGGTGTGTCCTCCGTGGAAATCATTCTAAGAATGAATAACCCTTATTTATGCGAGTTTCAAAGAAAATCACGGAAAACTCCGAAAACCCAAGTCGACGAGCGCGACCAGGAATCGAAACCAGCACTTCCCGTCTGTAAGGTTCGAGAGTAGAACCTCGCGGTCACTAATACTCATCGGGAAGTTACAGAAATGAGTTTTTTTTTTCTTTCTTTAAGCATAATTTTAAACTTTTATTATATTTTATTTATGATTCTATTTAAGTTTGAATGTTACTGGTAAATTATCAATATTTATAATGTTTTTAAATCATTTCTCTCTTTGATTGTTCTTATTTTATTTATTTATTTTTTTTAATCCAAATTTTATTTAATAAATTTTAATAAAAGAAAATTATTTAATATATATTTCAAAAATTATTTTCTTAATAGATAAACATTTTACGTAGCCATTCTCTTTTAATTAAACTGTTTAAAAGAAATCTTCTACCCATCGCACTACTTTATTTTGTAACATTCTATATAACAGCGCCACTTAACCAGTTAACATGAACAAAAATTTAATAAACACTGTATCTCAAAATTAAAATTTTACATATTAAATTTGTTGCAGATTTCAGTAACACATGCTGAGGTATAGCTATCTGGAAAAATTGCATAATAAAAAGTACTATATCGGCCGATATATACCCAAACTTAATTATCATAGTTTTTCATAATATATATTTCACATACTCATGTTAGTGAATTTTTAATAATAATAATAATAATAATAATAATAATAATAATAATCTGAGATATTGCTTTCCTTTAAACGGGATTGAGTTGCAGCACATTAGTGCCACCTCTCACTCAATATATGCTCAAATTAGATCACCATAGTTTAACATAATATCTATCTCACATATCAAGTTTGGTGCAGTTTTATTCAATAGAAACTGAGATACTGCCCTCCGTTGCATGGAGGGGGGAGGCATTACATAATAACTGAGCACCTATTAGGTCATATATTCCAAAAATTAATCAGGGCTAGTTTAAATAAAAGTTCGACTAAGTATCAAGTTAGATTAAATTCTGTCCACTGATTCTTCAGACGCAATTTCCACAAAATTTTATTAAGATGCGCAAACAAGTTCTAAAAATTGTCGAATCCTATGGATGACGTCTCATGGAGTGTTAAAACCCCGAAAATTTCCATGCATCCATTGCGTTCTTTTTATGTATACAGAAAAAATAAAGTGTATGCCATTTCTGATCCTTTCACTGAATATTTTGTTCAATACTGAAATATACACTAAAACAAAATATGCTTTTCCGTTTAATTCGAGATTTTAAAATGGAAAAATAAAGTGATCTCATAAGTTTTTCAAATACTTTATAAAAATTTAAATAATTGTTTAACTCAGCTCCATTTTTCAAAAAAAAAAAAAAAAAAAAAAACTATGTTTTCTACATGCTTAATAAATTTTTCTGTTTGAAATGTTGAATTTTAAACATGATTATTCCGGATGTTAGAAGGGAAGAGCAGATGAAATTGACATCTGTGGATTGCATTTATTTAATTCTCGCTGACTGTGCAAAGTGAAACAAACGCCAGCGCCAGGTCTTGGGAATGTCGAATGTCGTGTCGTTATGTGAAGCGGTAATTTTAAAACATGTAATCTGTTTTGTTCAGTTTTCGCGTTATAATGACTTGGATAAGCTTTAGAAAAGGTAAACATGTAATATTTTTAACCTGTAATATTCTCTATGTTCTATTTATTAAAGTCTTATTTTAATATCAATTAAACAATCATTTTCATATCTGCGTAAGTTCTTAAGACTAACTTTTGATACTTGAAAGCAACGTTTTATCGCAGAAAAAACTGCTCCAGTTACAGAAAACCGCTTAGAAATTATAGATACATTTTATTAATTTAGTCTTCTCAAATGGAAATTGTTAGAATGACTATTTTTGTTTATTATGTTTCTGAATGAAGTAACATAAAGAGTTTAAAAGATGAGAGTAAATTTTAAGTGAATGCCCTTGCAGACTGGTCATTGTGTATTTTAAAATGCTAGTTGCAAGGGTGTTTTCTTGAAAGAAAATTAAGAAAGTTTGAAGAAAGGTTTGTAAGGTTTATGAAGAAAATTAAGGTTTGTAATTCTTTTTTTTCTTTTTAAATTCTGAAGTATTTATTTAATGTTTATATGATCATATATATAATCTAGGTTATGCAAATTGCATATTTTTAAAATAATATCCTAAGTTTCACCGACTTATAATTTTAAATATCTCTTTACTGTAATTTATTAAAAAAAATATATCAACTTGTTTAACTGCATAATAAAACAAAGATTCAATTCAATTCAATTTTATTCCACATCTTTATAAAAAACATATTCTGCTTTTAAAACAAACAAAAAAAAAAGACGATATTAATAAGTAAATAAATGATATACTAAGAAATAATATATTAATTATAAATAATATACTTACAATATTATTTATTAATAATAATAATATTTACATTTATTAATTATTTAATATGCCATGATAGCATAATTACATCAAATGAGTAAAAATTGTGTTGATTCAATTTAAAGAAATTTAAACATTTAAAGAATACCAATTACATTGCCATGTGGAATAAATTTAAATACCTGCAAACATCATTTTTGTAAACTGCTGCTGTAAACTGAAAATATGTATACACACTTGCACTGAAATTTAAAAATATGAAGTATGTTAAATATTTTAGAAAAATATTTTGATTAAAAAAATATTTATATATTTTAAGTATTTGGAAATTTTTTAAATTTCTTCCTTCTAACTAATTTTTAATTTTTAATTTTTCGTTTCAATTTCTTATTATTATAAATTAACAATATATTCTAAACTCAATTATATATTATTTTAGCGGTGTATTGGTACATTCATTTTCGAAATTATTTTTTATGTTGAAATATTAAAACTTTCTATGAACTTAAGCATTCAAATATATTTATAAACTATCCATGGACTTACAAAGTAGTACCCAGAAATGTTTAGAATATACAGGGTGCAAAGTCGAGAGCAGGCCTTTATTTGCGCAACAATTGGTCTCAGATGTCCTCCAATAAGAAAATGTATTTACAAAAAAAAAAAAAAAAAAAAAAAAAAAAAAAGTAAGCAAAAAGTAAGTGTTCATATTTTTTAAAACATTTTGTAACTGACACTATATATTTGCGACCAAGAGTTGCGGAGATAAAGGTATTCTCGTGACTATGCTTTGCACCCTGTATTTAAAAAAAAAATTAGTATAGATGAATTTTTAATCTTAGTTAAAGCCAAGCAGCCGATATAAGATCACTGAAACTACATAGAACAATGAGAAGGAAATTACAAGAAATTTAAATAACATGGGGAGACTGATTGTGATTTATTGAAGCATTTAATTTTTATTTATTGATTTTTATTTTATTTAACTTCAGTCTAATCATAATTTATACCTATATTGTAAGTTGCAATTTTAATAATTTTACCGGTGCGTAAAAACCACATGAAACTCAAATCAAAAGATACAAACAAGCAACGAGGAAATAAAAAATTAAAACATCACTTTGAACATTTTTTTTTTTTTAAGGAAAAGCTTAGAACGGTAGAAAAAAAAAAAAAAAACTCGTCAGGGGTGACTCGTCGTTGAGCTTTAATGTACGATTTCGTTCGTTAGCAGCTATAATTGCAAATTGCTAGCGGGCACCCTATCGTACAAGAAATTAATTGAAGTTAAAAATGAAGAATAAATTGGAATAAATTATTTAGTTCAAGAAATCAGAGAATCAAACAGAAAACAACCATGAAAAACAAACATTAATCATAGGATGACGCATTCGGAATCACAAGGATTAAAACAAGCAAAATAATTCAAGAGTTTAGTTGTACATAGCAGATGAAGAATAATGATACAACACGGCAACGGGGATATAAATTACTTTTTTTCTTTATTTCAAATAATGTTTGAGAAAATTTAACATACTTACTATTTCTTTAATTTCAACGTATATGTATGAAAAATTCCATATTTTATGACAGTAATTCCCAAAAAGTGTCATAACGGCTCTATATCCCTTAAAAAATTCCTTAAATTTTTGCATTTTTAAAAATTTTCTTTTTTCCCCTAATCTGAAGATAATGACGTTATAGTATTAATTACGAAACTTTGAATAAACACCATAAAATGCAAGAACTCGCGACTGCTACAAACAAGGCACGGCTGCTATAAACAAAGCGGCAACGCATTCAACACACTCAACGTGCTTGTTTGCAGTTCTCGCGCCTACATTGTTCGCCTGATGAAGGGTTGTGTCTTCTTTTGACGCAAAACAGTTGGTGCGAGTTCTTGCATTTCATTGTGTTTATTCAAAGTTTTTTAATTAATACTATAACTTCATTATCTTCAGATTAGGGGGAAAAAAGAAATTTTTTAAAAATGCAAAGATTTAAGAAATTTTTTAAGGGATAAAAAGACGTTATGACACTTTTTGGGGAAAACTGTCATAGAATATAGAATTTTTCATGCATATACGTTAAAATTAAAGGAATAGCAAGTATGTTAAAATTTCTCAAACATTATTTGAATTGAAAAAAAAAAAGTAATTCATATCCCTGTTCATGTGCTGTATCATTATTCGTCATCAGCTATGTACATTTTACTTCTAAATGCCCGTACTGAGGTGATTTTTTTTATAATGACGTCACTTTTTTTTTTTTTTTTTTTTTTTTTTTGACTACACTATTTTAGAACGTTTACAGTACGTTTTCTAGAACGTTCTGAAAATGTGTATAACGTTTTGAAAACGTTCTAAAAACG
The DNA here is from genome assembly GCA_963930645.1 of Salticus scenicus. Taxonomy (NCBI): domain Eukaryota; kingdom Metazoa; phylum Arthropoda; class Arachnida; order Araneae; family Salticidae; genus Salticus; species Salticus scenicus. Next base: position 39,627,708 of record OZ005657.1, on the reverse strand, counting down.
TTTAGAACGTTCTGAGACCGTATACGTAGAACGTTCTCAGAACGTTTATATAACACCGATGGTGATTGCTACACGTTCATTGAACGTTCTCTGAACCGTACTATTGTACGTCTTCAAGATGGACAAATAGACGTCTATAACACGTTCAAAGTGAACGTTCTTAGAACGTGTTTGCAGAACAATTTTTGAACGTTCAGAGAACGTTTCTGTGCTGCTTGGGAACGTCCATTTTGAGGACCATAAATATATCAGACAAGTTCAAAATAACATTTATGATGCGTGTTTGAACAGGATTGACTACAAATATTCTAATAGGGAAATTTGTAAGTTATTCGAAATTTAACACTTTATCAATATAGCAAAATGAGACGTTATTGCATATAAATATGACTTTTTGGGATTGTCGCATTGTAAATAGTAGCATGAAAACTAAACTACGAAATTGACCCCAATAAAATAAATCAATAAATGATAATAAGAAAAATATATCGAACTGTACGGTGGGTAGCCTATTATGCGGGGATTTCTTTCTGTTTCTGTGTCAAGCATTTGATTAAATTAATTTCTCATAACATGAATATAATATGTTCTGTACTAGATATTTATGAGAAAATACATATGATAGGGAACTGAACAGAGTCCACCTATGACGACTAGTTTTTTCTTATTATCTGCTATCTACATATATTTTGCTGGTGTGCAATGTAGAAAATTAATTAATTATTATTGTTATTATTTTTAATCTAAAAATATTTTTATTTATTATTATGTATTTTTTTAGATTTGTATTAACAAAATTTAAATTTGGAAATCTTATTCAAAGTTTAATAGATCATATATGCTACTGTCTGAATATTTTTCTTGTGCCTTTGCATGAAAAACACATTTAGTATATTAATACATAGTTTCATATTTCTTTGCATAAAACGAAAGTTATGTTTTGGAAAATTTATTAGCATGATAAAGATAAAAAAAAATATTATAATGCATAATTTTTCCAGTTTATAATTATTTTTATCATGCATTTAATATCCAATTAAAATTTTACTTTAATAATATAAGAATTGGTATTAATTTCTAAAACAGTATTAAACAATTTCTTAACTTAGTGGTATCCACCTGCCATCGTGAGAGTTATTAATATAACTCTCAAGTATATGGTGGAAAAATAAATCAGGTTTTCAGTATAAAAATATTTTTGTCTCTGAAAACTGAGACATGAAATCCTAGAAATTTAATTTTTAAGATTTAAAAAAGTAATTTTGTAAATTTGTCGTTTAAAAATTAGTATGCGAAAGCTAATTTTTTTTCCATTACTAGATTTAAGTAATAAATATTAAAATAAACAATAATTACCTATTATTTACTTTTTGTAATACTTTTGTGAAATTATATTAATCTCCAATTTTCTCAAAATATCATAAACGATTACTACAGATATCAATTTCATTTAAATTGTTTACTATTATTTAGTTATTTATTTCCACCTACACATCATGTGAGTTTCGCATGAAACTTACATAGGTAATGGTGGTAAAACAATTCATTTTCAGTTATAAAATATAGTATTTAAATAACTGAATTTGAAACATTTGAAATTAATTTTTAAAAAACATATATTTTACAACTTTTATTTGAGGAATAATATAGTGATACTATTACCCATTTATTACATTATAAATTATTGTATCTATTTTATTTATTACTTTTTTATACTTTGCGTGTATTGAAAATTCTCACTTTCCAGCCAGTCAGATCTTACATATAAGAAAAAGAAACGCCTAATAGTTTGGACTGAATTTTTTTTTCAACCTTTACCCATCTCCAGATATTTCGTCTCAAAATGCTGAGAAAAATATGTTTTAATTTGCTTTTATTTATTTATAATATAACTTAAATATTTATATGTTTTGTGAACGAAATTAATTTTATAATTTTAAATGAAATTTAAATACTTATTGTTTGTGTATCCTTTCATATTAAATATATATATATATATATATATATATATATATATGTATATATATATTTTTTTTAATATATGTATAAAGATTTTTATTATATACATATATAAAACCAAAATTATGTTCTAAAAAAATTCATTTAAAAAATTATTATATTAAAGTTTTATTTTAGAGATAGAATTAATGTTTTAATATCAAATTCTTAACCTGTATTACTGCTCCTAACTGCTTGTATCCACCTACCAACGTGGAGTTATTAATATAACTTTCACAGAAAATGGTGGTAAATTAATTCAATTTTCAGTATTAAGTTAATATTTCTACTGAAAATTGAAACAATTAATCATAAAAATGAAATTTAATAATTTTATACATTTTTGTTATATGAACGAAATTAAATTTAGAATTTTAATTGAAATTTTAATAGATTACTTAATTTATTTTCTGACTCATTTTTTTTTTTCGTTCATGTGTACGTGTCCTCTCATTAAAAAAAAAAAGTATTTTAATATTTATGTGTATAGATTGTTTTTAATGAAAAAAAATTATATACTAGAAAAAAATATTTTGAAAAAATATTGGATTATAGTTTTATTATTAGAGATAGAATTAATATTTTAATTTTAAATTCATATCCAGTTTAAAGTATTAATGTTATATCCACCTGCTAGCCGTGGAGTTATTAAGATATATAACTCTCATTAGGAAAGGTGGTAAAATAATTCAATTTTCAGCATTATTTTTTTTTTTTTTTTACTGAAAATTGAAACAAATAATCCAAAAATTGAAATTTAATATTTTTATGAAATTAAATATATTTGTATTGTTTATGTTCCCACTCATTCATAATCTATTTTAAAACATGTTTTTATTTAAAACGTCTAATAAAATTATCATTTTTTTTATGCCTGTTTTAAGATTTCCAGTTTTTAGACAATTAATTATGACTTGTTATGACGGTTCCCTGGATTTGTTTACTAGCAATTAGATTTAAAAAGATATCAAACGTTATTCTTGTATATCACAGGGGAAACAAAGTTCTAGGTTGTTGAAAAATATAGTCTTATGCGTCTGCGCCACATGACGTATTAAACTCGAATACGCAAAATTATTTAAATACTGTATAATACAGATACAAGCGCTCTCCCCCACTCTCTATCTTTTTTTTTTTTTTTTCCTTCTTCTTTCTTATTATCTGCTATCTACAGATGTTTCGTTGTGAATTTCTGTGGAAAATTTATTTATTTTTATTTCTATTTTTTAATTAATATTTCATTTATTATTATATATTTTTTAAAATTTGTATGATCGAAATATAAATTTGAAAATTTTATAAAATGCTTCATAAAAATTTTACTTATTGTCTGTTTACTTTTCTCACGCATTTTCATAAAATAAAACATCATTTACTACATTAATACATATCTATTCTTAAAGTAAAGCTCGCAGTGAGGTCGGACCAATTTTATAGTATTAGTTATGACAATGGCAAGAACCATATTCATTCGCAACATTCTAATAATAAACTTAAGTAGTTTTTCGGAATTCACGATTTTCTGAACATGGGAGAATAGACAATATTTAACTTAAACATGCATGAAAAGAAGTATTTTTATCGTAAAGATGTAAGAACAGCTTTTAAGTGTTACTTTTAATGCAGGTATGAACATCATAATCAGAAATATGCTAAGCTAAAAATTTCGTAAGTCACTGGAAATTTACGATTTACTTAACATGGTAGAATAGTGCAAAATTTCGCATAAACGTCCATTTTGAGGGATATTTTCATCGTAAAGATGTCAGAACTGTTTTAAAGTATCATTTAAGATACCAGCATGAACATACCCGACCATGAACTTTTAGATTTAAAAATGTCGTAAGTTATTTGGAATTTAGGATTTACATAGAAAGGCAGAATAGGGCAAAATTGAGCATGAACGTCCATTTTGAGGACCATAAATATATCAGACAAGTTCAAAATAACATTTATGATGCGTGTTTGAACAGGATTGACTACAAATATTCTAATAGGGAAATTTGTAAGTTATTCGAAATTTAACACTTTATCAATATAGCAAAATGAGACGCTATTGCATATAAATATGACTTTTTGGGATTGTCGCATTGTAAATAGTAGCATGAAAACTAAACTACGAAATTGACCCCAATAAAATAAATCAATAAATGATAATAAGAAATATATATCGAACTGTACGGTGAGTAGCCTATTATGCGGGGATTTCTTTCTGTTACTGTGTCAAGCATTTGATTAAATTAATTCCTCATAACATGAATATAATATGTTCTGTACTAGAAATTTATGAGAAAATACATATGATAGGGAACTGAACAGAGTCCACCTATGCCGACTAGTTTTTTCTTATTATCTGCTATCTACATATATTTTGCTGGTGTGCAATGTAGAAAATTAATTAATTATTATTGTTATTATTTTTAATCTATAAATATTTTTATTTATTATTATGTATTTTTTTAGATTTGTAGATTTTTTTTCCATTACTAGATTTAAGTAATAAATATTAAAATAAACAATAATTACCTATTATTTACTTTTTGTAATACTTTTGTGAAATTATATTAATCTCCAATTTTCTCAAAATATCATAAACGATTACTACAGATATCAATTTCATTTAAATTGTTTACTATTATTTAGTTATTTATTTCCACCTACGCATCATGTGAGTTTCGCATGAAACTTACATAGGTAATGGTGGTAAAACAATTCATTTTCAGTTATAAAATATAGTATTTAAGTAACTGAATTTCAAACATTTGAAATTAATTTTTAAAAAACATATATTTTACAACTTTTATTTGAGGAATAATATAGTGATACTATTACCCATTTATTACATTATAAATTATTGTATCTATTTTATTTATTACTTTTTTATACTTCGCGTGTATTGAAAATTCTCACTTTCCAGCCAGCCAGATCTTACATATAAGAAAAAGAAACGCCTAATAGTTTGGACTGAATTTTTTTTCAACCTTTACCCATCTCCAGATATTTCGTCTCAAAATGCTGAGAAGAATATGTTTTAATTTGCTTTTATTTTTTTATAATATAACTTAAATATTTATATGTTTTGTGAAAGAAATTAATTTTATAATTTTAATTGAAATTTAAATACTTATTGTTTGTGTATCCTTTCATATTAAATATACATATATATATATATATATATATATGTATATATATATATATATATATGTATATATATATATATTTTAATATATGTATAAAGATTTCTATTATATACATATATAAAACCAAAATTATGTTCTAAAAAAAATTCATTTAAAAAATTATTATATTAAAGTTTTATTTTAGTGATAGAATTAATATTTTAATATCAAATTCTTAACCAGTATTACTGCTCCTAACTGCTTGTATCCACCTACCAACGTGGAGTTATTAAGATAACTTTCACAGAAAATGGTGGTAAATTAATTCAATTTTCAGTATTAAGTTAAAATTTCTACTGAAAATTGAAACAATTAATCACAAAAATGAAATTTAATAATTTTATACAGTTTTGTTATATGAACGAAATTAAATTTAGAATTGTAATTGAAATTTTAATAGATTACTTAATTTATTTTCTGACTGTATTGAAAATTCTCACTTTCCAGCCAGTCAGATCTTACTTATAAGAAAAAGAAACGGCAAATATTTTGGACTGAATTTTTTTTTCAACCTTTACCTATCTCCAGATATTTCGTCTCAAAATGCTGAGAAAAATATGTTTTAATTTGCTTTTATTTATTTATAATATAACTTATATATTTATATGTTTTAAGAACAAAATTAATTTTATAATTTTAATTGAAATTTCAGAATACTTATTTTCTTACTCCTCTTTTTTTCATCGTGTGTGTTTGTGTGTCCTTTCATATTAAAATATATATTTTAAATATATGTATAAAGATTTCTATTATATACATATTTAAAACCAAAATTATATTCTAGAAAAAATTAATTTGAAAAAATATTATATTAAAGTTTTATTTTAGAGATAGGTTTTATATTTTAATATCAAATTCTTAACCAGCATTACTGTTCCTAACTGCTTGTATCCACCTACCGACGTGGAGTTATTAAGATAACTTTCACAGATAATGGTGGTAAATTAATTCAATTTTCAGTATTAAATTAATATTTCTACTGAAAACTGAAACATTTAATCATAAAAATGAAATTTAATAATTTTATACATTTTTGTTATATGAACGAAATTAAATTTAGAATTTTAATTGAAATTTTAATAGATTACTTAATTTATTTTCTGACTCGTTTTTTTTTCGTTCGTGTGTATGTGTCCTCTCATTTAAAAAAAAAAAAAGTATTTTAATATTTATGTGTGTAGATTTCGATTGTTTTTAATAAAAAAAAAAATTATAAACTGGAAAAAATATTGCATTATAGTTTTATTTTTGAGATAGAATTAATATTTTAATTTTAAATTCATATCCAGTTTAAAGTATTACTGTTATATCCACCTGCTAGCCATGGAGTTATTAAGATATATAACTCTCATTAGGAAAGGTGGTAAACTAATTCAATTTTCAGCATTATTTTTTTTTTTTTTTTTTTTTTTTTTACTGAAAATTGAAACAAATAATCCAAAAAATGAAATTTAATATTTTTATGAAATTAAATATTTTGTATTGTTCCTATTTCGACTCATTCATAATCTATTTTAAAAAATCTTTTTATTTAAAACGTCTGAAAAATTTTTCATTTTTTTATGCCTGTTTTAAGATTCCCAGTTTTTAGACAATTAATTATGACTTGTTATGTCGGTTCCCTGGATTTGTTTACTAGCAATTAGATTTAAAAAGATATCAAACGTTATTCTTGTCTATGACAGGGGAAACAAGTTCTACGTTGTTGAGAGATATAGTTTTATGCGTCTGCGCCACAGACGTATTAAACTCGAATACGCAAACTCTTTTAAGTACTGCATAATACAGATACAACCCCCCCCCCCTCTCTTTTTTTTTTTTTTTTCTTCTTTCTTATTATCTGCTATCTACAAGTGTTTCGTTGTGAATTACTCTGGAAAATTTATTTTTTTTATTTCAATTTTTTAATTAATATTTTCATTTATTATTATATAATTTTTAAATTTGTTTGAACGAAATATAAAATTGAAAATTTTATAGAATGCTTCATAGAAAATTTTACTTATTGTCTGTTTATTTTTCTCATGCATTTTCAGAAAAAAAAAAAAAAAAAAAAAAAAAAACATTATTTAGTACGTTAATACATATCAATTCTTAAAGTAAAGCTTTAATTTAATATTAAATGCATGATAAAAATAATTATAAATTGAAACGAGTCGCAAAAAGCATAAAATATTTCTGTCATACGGTTTATATGTATATGTTTGTGTGTGTGAGTATAAGTGTGTGTGCGCGCGTGCCACATAACAGGTTCAGCTGGAATACGCAAAGCCATTTGAATAATGTATAATACGGGGAAAAAAAAAAAAAAAAAAAAAAAAAGCTAATATTATCGCCCCCCCTTTTTTTAACCTTTTGTTATTTCTAGATATTTTGTCTCAACATGTTGATTAGAATTTATTTTATTTTATTTTATTTCTTTGTAATATAACTTATATATTTACAAGTTATATGAACGAATTAAATTTGGAATTTCAGTAGGAATTTCAGTAGCTTAGATAAGTTATTTTCTGACAACTTTTCCACCTTCGCGCGCGCGTCTGTATGTGTGTGTGTGCCCGCGAGTGCTGCGTAACAAGTTCAGCTGGAATACGCAAAGCCATTTGAATAATGTATAATACGAAAAAAAAGAAAAGGCTAATATTATGGTTTTTTTTTTTTTTTAACCTTTTGCTATCTCTAGATGTTTTGTCTCAACATGTTGCGGAGAATTTATTTTATTTTATTTTATTTCTTTATAATATAACTTATATATTTATAAGTTATATGAACAAATTAAATTTTTAATTTTAGTAGAAATTTTAGTAGATTACTTAAGTTATTTTCTGACTACTTTTTTCACCTTCGCTCGCGCGTCTGTGTGTGTGTGTGATTTCATAAAAAAAAAATCTAATTATTTATTACTATTAATATTATTATTTTTAATATTATTTAAATATTTTTTTGAATTTACATTAAATCTCTTTTTTTCGCAAAATGTGATAAAACTTTATTATATATATGAATTTCATTGACATTTTTACCATTATTTAGTTATTTATTTCCACCTACCATCATGTGAGCTTTGCATGAAACTTACATAAGAAATGGTGGTAAAATAATTTATTTTTCAGTTTTAAAATATATTATTTAACTAATTGTAATTGAAATATTTTAAATTTTCTATTAAAAAAATTATATTTTATAATTTTTTTTCGAGGAATAATATAATAATAATACGCATTTATTGCGTTTGGAACTATAAAGCCGGCTCTAGAGTCTTCTGATTAGGCGAAATTTAATTATAACAATCCTGTGTACATATGTTTGAATTTCAACTGGCCTGCAAATAATTTTTTACCTTATTTCAACAACGTTGCTTTAAGTATGATTTTCATATGGTTAGACTAAATAAGACTTTTACTGCTAACATTCCGATAAATGAATTTAGAGATACACGGAAAGAATAATGCGTTTTCATACATATCCGATGTTTCTGATTATAATAACATTTAATAAATATACAACACATTAAAAAGATAAAATATTCTATTTCACAAATTCTCTTCTAAATTAGGCATAATCACAACTTATTACATGGATTTCTTTTTAGGGCCCATTTATAAATCTTAAACCCCATTTATAAATCTTAATCTATAGCCATCCTAACCTAATCATTTAAATGCCTTAGCTGGTTAGATTAGACCTATCTTTATTATTATCATTATAATTATTATTATTTCCTGTAAAGCAAAGCATTTATTTGGACATAAAATATAATTAATTTCGGACTTTTATATAAAAAAAAAAATACATCGCCTTGCTCTAATTAAGTAAAATAATAATAATAATAAAAAAGCCTTTTACTTTTAGCTATGATTTTATTATATCTTTTATCATTTTTTATAGTGCAGTAATTTCTGTTTAAGAATTTTTGTGTTTATCTGTATTGCTCACTTTTATTTATTTATTTTTCCATGTGCTTTTTCAATGTCTATGGAAAAAATCTTGTTAAATTTAATTTTATTCCAATAGTTACAGTAGAAAATACATTTGAAATAAATATTTGTTTTTAAAATTAATTTTATCCAAGGTATGCATATTTGATTTTTGTACATTTTAAATACAAAGACTCTTATCTTGATAAAAAGAAAAATAATCAAATTCTAGAGTGAATTTGTTTTTAATTTAAAAAGCTAATAAATTTTGCAAGATTAATTAAAGAAAAAAGGTATTAATCAAAAATTGATAATTATACATTTAATTAAAATTTGATAAATTTATTTCACTCTTTAATATAAGTTTTATTTTATTTATTTATTTATTTATTTATTTATTTTCTAGGTTCTTCTTCTAGTCTTAATTCGACGTTAACAGTTATCGTGGTCTTGAACTAAGTAAGTAAAATGAAGAAATACCCATTATTTTTCTTTATTTAGTTTCAAACTCACTTTTAATATCTTTTAAAGTAAGGTAGGTGACCCAATGGTGGCCATAGTTAAGCTTTGAGAATTTTTTTTTATAATTTTGTGGTTGGATTTATGTGGCTGGACTTTTTTTCGTAAAATGTTGCACTTATCTCTTACACATATCAAATATAATTTTCATTGTAAAGTGTAATTTAGATATTTTTATTATACGATTTCAAAATTGTAGCTTGCGTGCCACTTTTGGCACATAGTGTTCCAAAGGTGGCCCCATACATTGAAAACACCTTTAAAATGTGCTTATAAGACAATGTGCTTTGTTATGTTTCGGGTTTTTCTTTTTATTAATCGTACCTTTTGACACAAAAAAACTTTCAACTGCCTTTTGTGCAAAGTAGTTCAGAATTTTTATTCTATCTTCTTTCGGAAGATCTCTGGTATTCTTAATAGTGTAGAAATTGTTGGAGAATAAACGATAATAAGATTTTTTTTTTTTTTAAAGATATTTAAGCAGAAATTTTGAGAGTTATCCTTATTACATTAATTTCAGTTTTCATTTGCTAAGTTGGCTCACGGATTCTAGGGCTGTCCAATATCTGGGTCTCCTTGAGAGCATGCATATGGTCGCAATTTGAACGGAATTAAACTTTTTATCTGATAAATATATTAATAATAAAGTTAATGTGCTTAAAGAGAAAGAGATAAGCTTTTAGAAAACATATCGTAACTCAAAGTTCTAAGAATTTAAACACATGTAAATTAAATTATCTTCTTAACTGGAAATTAGAACGACAGACAACCCTTCTAAAGTTAAATCACTGCATACAATGTCGGTCGATCAAGATAATCTCTTTAAATTCAGGCACATACGCTGGAGGTACATAATTTACAATGCAATAGCGCCATTTTGTGATTTAAAATAAAATTTAACCTCTTTTAGGGTGGTGGGCTACCTTAGGAACACTGGCCACGTTTGGTTCACCTACCTTATTGTAGTTTCTGCAGTAGTTATGGGTGTATCTGTATCTGACATTGTAATGCTTTCAGTACCTATGGCAATATCTAGTTGAATGCAGTCTAAATTTGATATGTCCGATAAAAATTATTTAGATTAAATCGTTTACTTAGTTAATAAAAGATATTTTGTGTGGTATTTGGGGGTTGTTTGGCAACCGAATGGTTAGATCTGCAATTGTTAGATCAACCACAATGGTTAGATCACCAAATGGTTAGATCTCTGATCTACAATTGCCAGGTATCCATTTCGAATCTTGGTCCAGGCTTAGGTGTTCGTAACGTTTCGGAATTCACTTTAAGCCGTACATTACGTTCTAATGAGCTTTAATGTGCAGAAAATGATTGTAGAGTGACGTCCCAGACTCAAAACTTGTTGCCTTATACATTAATAAAATAAAGAGCATATACAATTGTATCATAAAGTAACAAAAATATTAACTCTTCAAGAAAAAAAAAAAACTCATGAGTCATTTTAATTGCAGTGCTTCAGTCAAATTGTATCATTTAAATTGAACTTTCATTTATAATTCACATTTTAATCAACTCCTCTCCTTGTTTGATATTCTTATAAACTGACCATCCTGCTTTAAAACATTTCTGTGAATCTATGTGTCATTTCGATAAAATAAAAGTATTATTGCAAAAATTGGGGGGGGGGGAATCATATACTGCTGTTTGAAAAAATGCAACACCATGCAACACCTCCTGTAATAATGCCTCCGAGCTGAGCTCTACGTCAAGGAAGATCGGCCGATTTTATCCAATCATCACTTCCTATGATACATGTTGGATCGTGGGGATTGGATGAAATCGGCCGATCTTCCGTGACATAGAGCTTAGCTCGGAGGCATTATTACAGGTGTTGCACTATTAAGGAATCACTAGAATTAAATGAAATTTAATGTACAAACGACTTGTATTGGTACAAATAAATGACGAAATTTTCAAAGCAAAAAAAAGAAAAAGAAAATTAAGTGTCCGAAATCAGTATTTGGTGTAGCCACCACGCGCTGCGATAAGTGCTGCTATACGACGTGGCATGGAGTCAAACAGATTTTGAATGTCTGAACAGGGGACAGTCCCCGCTCATAGCTTATTGAGACTTCAACAAGCGTTTACAAAATTCGCCAGGCATTGAGCCTCAACCGACAGAGGGCAATAATTTATTTATAGCAGGTGTGCCGGGATTAAACCCCACGCGACAGAGGGCACAAGGAGGAATAAATAGCTTTGTTAAGACTTTACAATGAGAAGTTTAGTCTATGATTTCATTAGCTGAGTCCATAATTAAGTATTTCAGTTCATTCGTTTTAGTCTTTGAGTTGGTTTAGGAGCATTAATAAAAGTCTTTTTGACATTTGCATGTTGTTGCCGGGCTTTCGCCCCACGCGACAAGGGTCAACAGTGGTTAATTTGGTAACGTTGCTGTACAAGTTTGGAGTAGGGCTGCAGAACTGAGTGGCTTGGGATGATCACTATTGTAGGTTGCAACTTCAGTCAGTAGGAAGAAGCTTGGAGGTTAATCTGTTAAATTAGTAATATCTTTTAAAAGTGCGTAGATTTTATTTAGTTTTTTGGATTAGGGAGGGTCTAGTGATGATATTATCTAACCAGTTTACTGGTCTTGGGGATGGGTTTCGTAGGTGAAAACTGGAGGTAAGGGGACAGTTGAACTAGTAATGGGAAGCAGTGCCTTCCTCACCACAAGGGCACAGGGGTAAGCGTCGTCGGTGGATCCTATAAAGGTATGCTTGAAATGGGCCATGACGCGTGAGAAAGGCTGTGATAGCGGGAGTAAGGATCCAAGTGTTTGAAGTGGGATTTGGGATCTGGTTATATCTGCCTTTGATGGAGTTATCCAATAAGGGTTGCCAATTTTGTTTTAATTTGTACTTGAGTCTAGATTTTAGATAGGAAGGGGGGGGGTGTAAGTTAAAATCAATCGTTGCATGTTCTGTGGCAGTTTTTGCTAAATAGTCTGCCATTTCATTCCCGACGGTACCCCTGTGGGCAGAAACGTGTGCCAGGGAGATGATGAATTTTAGGTTACAGAGTTTAAGTTTAATTTTCAATATTATGGGGTACCTGCTCCTGTAGCGGGCAATGGCTTGCAGGCCGGAAAGGCTGTCGCTAAAGATGTTAATACTTGGGTAAGAGTGAGCATTTTCCTCAGCCCATTCGACAGCCTTAAAGATGGCAAATAATTACGCCTAAAAGACTGAATTGTGGCTTTCGAGCCCGCAGGACCACTGGAAGATGGTTTCATTGTTGTTAAGGACACAGAGTGCAGCCGCTACTCCGTGTTCAGTCTTCGAGCCATCCGTAAGGATTGCCACAGGAGCTAGGGGTGAAAAGCTATTAATGTTACAGTTGGTGAGAGAAGATGCAACATCCTCTGCCGGATGGATATTCCAGCTGTTTGTAAGGGATTGTATATTTAGATTAGGGGAAAAAGTTTGCAAGCTGAGTATTATTTAATTGAAGAATATTAGATTTTTGATAGCAGTATTGAAGTTGTAGGTGGGCATGAGGAATTCCTGTGACAACGGTCAGGGCGTCAGTGGAGATGGAGATAGTTTTATAACCTCGGGTGGTTTGAAGGAAGAAAGGTTTTGTTTGCCGCCAACAGGAGACCTCCCCAGACGCCCGTGCCATATGTCAAGATCTTGTCTATGATAGAATAGTACCATATTTTGAGGAAAGAGGTAGAGATTCCCCACTTCTTTGTTACCATTTTTGTGACGTTATGATAGTGGGACATAATTTTCAGTTTTAGGTCGTTTATATGGGCCGTCCAGTTGAGGTTCCTGTTGACAGTTATGACTAAAATTTTGAGGTTTTGGACGTGGTGAATACTGATCCTCATCACAGGAGACCTTTTGAGAGCTTTGGGAAACGCGACGGTCAGAGCTTGTGTTTTTGATGTAGATAAAGTTAGGTCGAGTTCGTTGAGAATATTACTGAAGAGGGGAAGTATGCCCTTGGCTTGGTTCGTCAGGTCAGTCCTCACCCTTCCCGAGAGAATCACCGAGAAATCATTAGCGTAAGTACATGTGCCATATCCTTATGTATTCATTCTTGTTAAGATATCATTTGCTATTAGATTCCATAGAACCGGACCCAGGCAGGAACCCTAAGGGCAGCATTTTGAATGTCTTCTTGTGGAAGAGAATTCCATATTGCTTGTATGCGCAGCCAATGTTCGTCTTTTGAAGCTGCAGTGCGCGAATCACGAGCGAGACGCCGACCAACCAAATCCCACACGTGCTCAATAGGCGACATATCCGGCGAATAAGCAGGGCCAAGGAAGAAGTTGCATCTGTTGGGCTTAACAGAAGTCTCAAATTGTCTTTGCTACATGTGGGCGTGCATTATCCTGCAGAAAGATAGCTCCAGGGATGTCTTGAAGGAAGGGATCGACTTCGGGCTGTAGCATTTCACGGACGTACCTGTTGCTATTGAGATTACCCTGAATTCGTAGCAAATTGGATCGTCCGTGATATGAAATCGCACCCCAGACCACAACTCCGGGTGTTCGGCCACTATGTCGTTCGATAACGTACTCTGGAATGCAACGTTGACCAGCATAGCGTGTGATATGAACGCGGCCATCATAGTTCCACAAATTGAAGCGTCATTCATCTGAAAAGACAACATGCTGCCAATCAGCTTGCCAGGCTCTGTGCTCTTGAGCCCATTGCAGACGCAGCCGTCGATGGTTTGCGTGAGGGGGATCCTGTATAAAAGCACCCTTGCACGCAGTCCACGGTGCAGCAGACGTCGATGAATTGACGAAACCGACATTAGTACACCTGTAGCAGTAGACCAACGTGCTCCCAACTGCCTGGAGGAAGCTGTACGGTCAATCACCGCCATACGGAGCAGGTGTCGATCGTCGTCCACTGCCAGTTTTTCGAGTTGTTCGGTGCTCATCGATCCACTGCTTCCAAACTCGCATCACTGTGGAACTGTTTCGCTGCACACGAGCTGCTATTGCACGATAGGAAAATCCTCTTTTTCGAAGGCCGATAATCCTGCCCCGTTCAAACTCCGTAAGTTGCAGTGGCGGCTTGTGAAACAAAAATAGATGAAGAGCTCAAAAATAATATTATGTATTTTTAATGCATAATTTTTACTAAGCGTGGTCTTAACTAAAATTAACTAAAAATACTGATTTAAATGTAAATTTATGTTCTATAAATGAATACAGTGTAAAATACAGTGTGCCTCTTTACGTATTTTCGGTGCACGAGCCGCCACTGTTAAGTTGTTGGAATTTCTCCTTCTTCCGTCGTGGAGGCATACGTAGGTCTCACTAAACGTTCGCCACTAACAAATAATCATTAACTATTTTCAACGTCCCGCTACAGCCCTCTATTAATACGCTTTTAGCATCAGTTCAGAGAGCGCTGCGCACACCACGCATGCGCGGTGACTCTGAAACATTACTATTTCGCATAACGTCCTATAATTGACATTTGCTGCAAATTTCATTTAATTCTGTTGATTTCTTCATGGTGTTGCATTTTTTACAAGCAACAGTGTATTAATGTATTTCGAACATATTTTTGGTGACATGAATTAGAGTTGCACCGAGTATTTGGTTACTATTCGATATTTTTCCTGTTCAGCAGATGCCACCGAATATTCCGTTCAGTCGAATATCTTGTCAATCACTTTATCAGTCACCATAGTAGGGTTTAAATTAAGTCAAAATTTTAAAAGTCGTA
The DNA here is from genome assembly GCA_963930645.1 of Salticus scenicus. Classification (NCBI taxonomy): domain Eukaryota; kingdom Metazoa; phylum Arthropoda; class Arachnida; order Araneae; family Salticidae; genus Salticus; species Salticus scenicus. Next base: position 39,612,378 of record OZ005657.1, on the reverse strand, counting down.
AAAATATTTTTTATCGCGTAAAATTGATTTATTTTTTTTATACTTAAATTAAGGAAATTATACCTAAAGAATAATTTATGAAGTTATAGCATGGGAGAAAAAATTTTATGTATATTTAAAAATTCTTTCTGTGTTTTGGTATAAAAATAAATATATTTTATTAAGCCTTCTTTTCATCATTAGTCAAAATTTCAAAAATATTACATACAGAACTTGTTCTTTTAAAAGTAGAAAAAGGAAAAATATTTTCTCATGTAGAGGTTTTTTTTTTATTTATTTTTTGAGTTTTTAAATACATAATATATTTACAGACATACATATATGTGTGTCTGTATGTTTGAGCAAGTTGTTGCACGCATTAGATAATTTTATTTAATTTTAATTATTTTTTCACTCTGTAGCGTAAACACATTTTTAGTAGTTAATTTGTGTTTGTGTGTGTATATATATATATATATATATATATATATGCGGTCAAACCTCATTTAACGTGAATTACTTTTAACATGAACTGTTTCCACAATCCCTGTCAAAATGAAGATCATTTTCTGAGTTACTGATAACATGAAAAAAAATTATTCTCCTTGAGATTCACATTAAGAAAGCTCGACTGTATATATATATATATGTGTGTGTGTGTGTGTGTGTGTGTGTGTGTGTGTGTATTGCATATAAATAAAATTAGTTTTGAAAATTGAAAAAGAGAAAATTTTTCTTTTCTTATTATTTAACGTTCAATTAATATTCAAGCTTCACAGGATTCAAGATTTTATAGGATTTAGTAACTTCATAGGATCTTGAATCCTATAATTTATAGGATTCAAGAATTCATAGGATATGATAGGATTTAGTAATTTACAGGGGAAATAAATAATAAAATATTATAGTTTCAAAAAATTAAAGAACACGCTTTTATATAAATGTGAACTAAAAAGCACAAAATATCTATCTTAGTATTAAAATGCAGGGTAAGAAAAAATCGTGTGAGGGACACACCATATATTTACATACATTTAAATCTTTAATTAAAATAATTTAGAATTAAACAAAAACCATTTTTAGAAAAATCTTCCCTGGCTGGGCTTGAACGCTAGACCTTTAGGTTCGTAGCGCGGAGCTTTACCTCACAGCCACAGCGTTCACGTCGGGAAAGTCTTTTTTTACAGTATAGATTTTTTGTTTGCTCCCAGAGCGGTTACAAACATACATTGTACATAGAAACATACATACAGGTGAAGCTAATAAAAGCGTGTTAAAAAAAAAAAAAAGGAAAAAAACATGATTTTGTTATAGTAATTTCTATTTTAATTATAAAATTTATCTTTTATTTTAATGCTTAGATTTCATACTAATACTTTTTTATGTACATTGCATTATTTTTATATGCAATAAATGATAGAAATATTTAAGTTATTCTGGGTTCAGGAAAATCTTTACATTGAAATTTAAGTATTTGGTATTCGGCAGATAACACACTATCCGGTACAACTCTAAAACTGATTCCTTTTCTGTCTGAATGCTGAAATATGGTAATGTGTCTACTATAGGTTGTCCCTTAAAAATAAATTAATCCAAAAGTAGGCTATAGGCAGGGCTGTTCGCTACTGGCAATGATGGCATATTTTGATACCAGTAGCAGACAGCTATAAAAATGATATATGCTTTTATAAAATTACAAGTGTAATACCATAAATAAATTTTATATGTTCATTCTCGTCTTACAGCAGAGGATGCAAGAATTCGGTTTGAAATAACGAGATATGCAAAGCAAGCATTTTTTGTTTTACCGTATTTGATATATATAGATGAAAAAATAACAATAAAATGTCAAAAAAGATCGTTTTTTTTTTTTTTTTTTTTTTTTTTTTTTTTACTTGATCTTATTCTAGAACTTACTGTTGAAACCTTTCAAGAAAGCCGTAGTAAAGCGTTGCAACACCAGTTTTAAATGCGAAGGAAATTTGAAACAAAAATCTTACTTTTAAGTTTTAAATTAAGTGTCAGCTACTGGTACTCAATACATTTTTTAAATCATTATTGTAGTCATGTTTGACATGTCTTTGACATTTGAAGTTACATAATTCGAAAACAGAAATTTTAAAACGACACTTAAGCAATGTAATTTGAAAAGTGGCGATTTTAATTACATAAAAGTTGGTGCTCGTCAAAATTGACGGCTTAATAATATTTAAATGTTCAGTTAAAGTGTTGTAATGTCACACCAGCTGACGGAGCTGAGAGTCTGTGTTTTAAACCAAAAAATAAACTTTCAGTGCGACAGGGAATGGGAATAAATTTCTTTGTGCACTTTCCATCTGCTAGCTTATGCATCTCGAACAAAATTAAAAAAAGAAATAAATGTTTTTTGCATATAAAAGCATTTTTAAATAATTTTAAAATTATATAGCATTGTAAAGACCTTTTTACAGCAAATTAAAACTATTTTTATGCTTTTTTTTTTTCCTATTCGAAGGGCTGGTTAACAATTAACCTTACTTAAAAAAAAAAAATAACTTATTGTCAAAACCGTTTATTTATGTACAAGGTAATAATTCTAATATTAATATGTGGGTCGAGAAAGGGGTTACGAAAATTAGTTTAGTCAGGCGTAAATAATGTTAAATTTCAATAAAAATCTGCATTTTTAAACGGTTTCAGTTGAATCTCGTTATGCATATTAGCCCATAGGAACTAAACCGAGTTCATCGGTCAGCTTGATTCTCAATTTATTTTTCTCCAAAATAAAATCTTATACACATTTTGAAACTGATGTAAAAACCCTACTATCAACCTTGTCAATCACCTCATTTATACTGAAAGAAATAATTTATCTAGAAAAATAAATCATTCTACACTTCCGACTGAGCCGGAAAGACTTGTTTTCATTTTTAATTTCATAAAGTTTTTAAATAGCTAGTTTATTATAGTTATTATTATTATTATTATTATTAATTTATTTTAATGTAAAAAAAAAAAAAAATAATAATAATAATAATAAATACATATATGTTTTGTGAGAATTTTATTTTGATATTTTGTTTTTTGTAAACAGGCCTGAAAAAAAAAATCAGCTGCATAAAACTTTTTTATGGCAAATTTTATCTTTTTGAGGATGGTAATTTAAAAAATTACCTTCATTCTTGCCCACCAAATAAGAATGTTTTGCCAAATAATAGTTAAAAGTTTTCTAAAACAACATCTCTCTCTCTATATATATATTAGATGATCAGTGTTGCCAGATCTAGCGGATTTTTTATTCAATAGTCACGAATAATTTTTAATTGTAACGTTTGCCTAATCATATCGAAGATTAATCGTTTATTATGTATATCAAATATAACTTTTCTAAATTATTGGTGATTATTAAATAAAAAATGCGCCAGATCTGGCAACACTGTAGATAATGCATATTCTAATTATGACAATTTTTAAGAAAATAAGTGTTTGTAATTATAAAAAAAAAAAAAAAAAAAAAAAATAATCACTAATTTTATTTCATTTAAGTAAATATATTCTTTGTCATTATTAAACAAATTCCTTCATGATCATTCCGTGTTTTTTTTTTTTTTTTTTCTTTTTCCCTGTTCTTAATTTCGATGTCCCTTTGTACAGGTTTTCGCTTTCACCTCTTCTGCAACACCACTTCCTACCCCAGCTTATTCCTCCTATTTTCGATTATGTATTAGATTTTAAATTAGCTCTTATAAATAATGCGTTAAAGTAAAAAGTACTTATTAAATATGTTTTTTATATGTTTTTATAATCAACAATAGGAGACAAGCTTTCATACTTACTAGCAAAATTGGACAAAAAATATGTTTTTTACAAAAATAAATAAATATATATTTAAATAAACTGACATCATGGTACTTTTATTTTTCGGTTTTAGTGAATAAAAATATACAAGAAATAATAAAAATATCATATGCAGTTTTTTTGCTTGTTTGTTTGTTTGTTTTGTTTTTTCGTTTCAAGCCTCTATATTTATTTTGAAAGAATACACATAATTTTTATCCGGTGAAGGGCCACATTAGTAATTATGTGTCAATATTTGATAATTTTAGGCCATTTGATATCACTATTAACAAAACCTTTATTTAAACGATAATAATATTAATAACTAGCAGGCTTTACCCGCTTCGCTGGTCGCTGTATTAATAAATAACAATAATATTAAAAAATAATAATCACAATTTTTTACAGCGTTTTATAAATAAAAACGAAAACGAAAATACATTGAAATTGCTCAAAAACTTCGCTTCGAGTTCTCACTACCTTCGGCATAGACTTCCTCATCACAACGTCTCGGGTCCTTGTCTCTGTTGCCTACGACAACGCCTTACCTATGAATTTCAGTTTGAGGGCTTAACGGATGACAGTTTTCAAACAAAGACTATCGAAAAAAATCGAAGTAGAATTTTATATTTTAATCGCAAATATATATAAATAACACTTTACGTACTACACATAGTATTTATTGTCACGTTATTTCTTATATTTTATTTGATGTATCCTGTCGACCATAGAATGAAAACAATTTCACTCAATATGTCCGGTAATACAATATGCTATGAGCGCTATTTCAGCCGGATTTTAGACAACTAACATTTTTGTGGTTATATATTTTCTCCATCAAACATATTTTTATTTTTGTTTATTTATTTAAATACTAATTTGTATTAATCAAGTATTTATGCCTGGCAGCGTGCAAGTGAAGTGACACGCAGCAGCCCATTTATTTATAAGTTAAATTAAATAGTGATTGGTATTTAAAAAAGTAAATAAATAAGTAAACCTTATTATGGTATACAGCTGCATTATACCTTTCTCTTGGCGGCTTTTGAATTTTTGTCACCACATTGGAGATGGATTTTTCCCTTTTTCTTTTCCTTTCTTTCTTTTCTTCTTTCTTTCTTTTTTTTTTTTTTTTTTTTTTTTTTTTTTTTGCATAATTTCTTTACAAAAGGAGGGAATTTTTTCAGTACCTATTTTGATAATACTTTTATCGGTTGCACTTTTTCGTTAATTTATAAGAATCTCTCATATTCTGGTTATATTTTTAATGGTTTTTTAGGTTTAATATAGTGCTTGTTGAATTAAATTTTCTATATTTAGAACTGTATTCCTCCCCCTCCCAAAATAAAATTATCTACTCAGATAAAGTGGATCATTTGTATGACTATGTTTTATGTTTCAATAAATATTTTTTCCTGCTATATTTTACAATTTATTTATATTTTTGGTGCGTTACGTGTCTTAAAGTGCGCATTGTTAAATTAAAGTTCTGGGCATCTATAAATAAAAGTGATAAAATAAATTTATGATCCATATAATTTAGAATAGTAAAGAAACGCTATGCAGTCAAATGTAACGTTATGGGCATTTTTTTTTTTTTTTTTAATTACTTCACAGTAAAAATATAGAAAATAGTAGTTTTAAAAATGAAAAAAATAAACTTTTTAGAACAACATATATTAGCATCATGAACTATATTAGTACTTCGTCAATATGCATAAAATTTATATAATTAAAGTTATAATGACGTCAATTTTTGTGAAATGCATAATTTAATTTCTTATAAGTTTTTATTGTTCACTTTTAATTAAACGTATATATTTTTATGAAAAAAAAAAAAAAAAAAAAAGAATGACCTTGTAAATTTTTTGAGCAACAATTAAATTTACCTAAAATTTAAATGGCTAATTTTAAGGCTATCATGAGATTATTATTGTCAAATTTTAATTAGTTAAAAGATAATTAATCAAAAATTCGAAAATCGGTCTTCGAAGTGCACTAGGAGCCTTCGGAGGGCACCTTCGTGTCGACTCACGTGACTGTCCGAGCTACCGTCTTAACGCTACGCTGTCCACACACGGACATCGCTTTATATATATATATATATATATATATATATATATATAAAGATAATCTGGTGCGTAACAATCACAAGACTACTGTTACATACATTATAAAATCTTTTTGAGATAATGTGGTTAGCAGAAAGAAAATTCAGTTAACCGTTCACACGCCTAACAAATTTTCTGTAGTACCAAACTAATACATGTATCACAAAAACATATTAAAAGAGTTTTTATAGCGAGTTTAGAGAAAACTGAAAAGAGCCTTTTTTTTAAAACACAGTTTTCGAGATATAAAACAAATTTACTTAAGACGTTAGCCAATTTTCCTGTAGTAACTATGTAATACATGGGAAAGGACGTCCATGTAAGCTAATTTGTAGGAAATTATTAGAGTCGTTTTTTGAGATACCAACTTTCGGCCCCACTTAGCAAACTCATCTGTTCACCTTAAATTAGCATAGTTATATATGAAAAGACATCTAAAAAGGAGTTGTATAGCGAGTTTGAAGAAAATACGTAGATAATTTTTTAAAGAAGCGAACTTGCGAGACCTAAAATGGATTCATCAAAAATTATACCTCTGGGGGTCACCGAAGCGGGAGAGCCATCCCTTCCGTGGAGGATCAAAATTGTGATGGCATGTCTCCGGACCACCTCTAGGGGTGTGTCCCAGACCGTCGCCAATTGCCCATCTGCGCAGCACTAGTGCGACGTAAAACCCAACCATCCAATCCTAAAATGGATTTATTTATTCAAGACGTCGGTTAATTTTCTTGTAGTAACCAAGTAATACGTACGAAAGGACAGCTAAAAGAATATTCATGCAGTAACTTTGAAGATACGTTTTGTCAATTATCTAGGAAAGTTCTTTATGGATCATCTTGAAACTTTGGTAGTGAAAAGAAAATGTTATACCTCATATATTTCAGCAAAAATTGTGTGCTGAAGAGGAAAAGGGGACCAGTAAAAAATTTAAAAGAACAAACAAAAGAAAATGTTTTGCATCACTCTGTAAAAAGAGGTGCTTTAAATGCATTTTGGATGTAGCCTGTGATTATGGAGATTTTTCTTGTTATCTGTATAAAGTTTTATGAGGCTACCGCATATATTCATGGAGATATAACGTCTTAAAAAAAAAATCTCATATCATCATTAAATTTTCTATATTTTAATTGATAGTTTTTTTTATTTATTTATATATATTTTTTTAATCTTTGGATGAAAACTTGAATGGGTGCGTGACTCGTAAAAAAAAAAGCATAAAAACGCATGCGACTTTTTTATTTTAGTTTACTTTATGCGAAACTCAATAGTAGGCACATGGATGCCTGCTTTGCTTTTATTCTCGTTATTAAGGACAGAGTAGTTATGACTGTTTTTTGCAGTAAAAGGAAAAAAAATTTTTTGTTCATAAATAATAAAAGTTCCTACAAAACATAGAAAATTATGCAGCATTTTTAATAGCTTAATAAAATAAATTCTTTTCAAAGCACAGATGATAGATGATGGGGTATCTTATGCGTGAATAAATATTAAATTTTGCTTGGAAGAAAGTAGTTTTATTTATGTATTTTATTTTTTTTTTTTCCCCTACATTTTAATATATATATTTTTATATAATACACAGAAAAAAAAAATCTTTCAATAACTGCATTATGATATCTGTATTGATAATATATTTAAAGAGTGGTCGAAATTTAAGGGATGTCTCTATTTAGGGAAACTTCATCTAATTTGATTGGCAGTCTAATCCTATGTTATTCTACGGAGAAATATGTTTTATAAATTACTCACTATCTAATGTATATATATTGAAATCCCGTTTTCACATTTAGAAAATTCACAACCGTTAAAATGCTTGTCATTTTCCAAAAATTTATTTTTTAACATTTCATTTTGAAGGTATAAAGTGCAAAAGAAAGCTTTTAGTTATTTTTTCGCAATTTGTAGCTCAAAAAAAATGTATATATTTGAAATAATTTTTGTTTAATTTTTCCATTGTTGAGATTTAAATATATACTAGCAGGCTACGCTCACTTCGCAGGTCACTATTTTTAAATGAATCACTATAATTAATGAATTCTCAAAATTGCATTAATTTTTATCATGCAAAAAAAGAGAAAAAAAGTTTTGATTGGAAAAAATGTCGCACCGTGTCCCCACTGCCTTCGGCAGCGCAGGTCATTGTCCGCTGCGCGCGGACATTTATATTCGAAACTCTTAATGAATCACTCTATTATTGTAAGGGAAAAACACAAATATAAAATACAAAAAGAAATCTTCTCCCATTGGTGAAATAATCGGTCCGGGTCCCCACTGCCTGCGGCAGCGTATATAGGCGCACGCGGCGCGCATGTTCTTTCACCTACTGTTCCCGCCCCTCCTAATTATTTTAGACTTTAAAAAATACTCGCAATCGTTCTCTCGGGCTTTTAAACCAAATAATACTAATTTCCAACATTCTATCTGCATGTCTTTATTTTTACCCCTGCAACTGCCCCCCTTCCCGCCTTCCGAAATAATTCTGTACTTTCGAAAATATTCGCAATCGATTTATCCTCAAAACCTAACAACACTAATTTTGAACGCTCTAACACTTATTTATATATTTTTGCCCCTCCACCCCCCCCATCCTACCCTTCCTATTAACTTTACAAATTTGAAAATATCCGCAATCGATTTGTAAGTACAAAAGACCTCTATGTACCAATTTTGCACGACCTAACTCTATTTTTATTTTTTATTTTTTGCCCCTTCGCCCCCCCCCCTCTTTCTGACCCTCCTGATAACTTTATACTTTCGAAAATATCTCATTCAACTTGCAGGCCTCTAAAACCTCTCTGCACTGATTTTGAACGGTCTAACGGTATTTTTATTTTTTTGCCCCATAGCCCCCCCCCTAATTCCCGCCCTACCTGTGACGAATTTTTAAAATTAATAAAATTAGTTTTTATGTATTTCTGGGAGCTATATTTTAGAGCAAAAATCTCACATGCATCTTTTTTTCTGTTTGCGATATTAAGGATTATTTCAAGTCACGTTTTGCCCCCTCTTCCCCTCTTGGGCGCTGAATTTCTAAAATTCCAGAAATTGTTTTTTAGGTATTTGTATTAGCCTATATATTAGAGCAAAAATTTCACGTATATGTGTTTTTTTGTTTCAGATATATAGGAGTATGTAAAACCACATTTTGCGCACGTGAAATCACGTTTTTCCTCCTTTCCCCCTGGACCGAATTTCTAAAATTCCAGAAATTGGTTTTTAGATATTTGTGTTAGCTATATTTTAAAGCAAAAATTTTACGGATATCTGTTGTTTTCTTTGAGATATGAAGGTTTTTGTGAAATCACATTTTGCCCCCCTGCGAATTTCGCAAAATCGCTTCTTAGGGGTGCTTACACTATATGTTCTATAATCTGACCCAGTTTCGTGTCAGTAGCTCTAGTAGATTTTGCTGTGCGTTGATGAGTCAGTGAGTGAGTGAGTGAGTGGAAGTACTCTTTTATATGTATATATATATATATGTGTGTGTGTGTGTGTGTGTGTGTGTGCAAGTTGCCATCAGATTTTTATACTTTAGTTAATTTAAAAAAATCTAATTGTCCGATCTATTGATCGGACAATTATATTTTAATTAATCCGTCGGATTCCGAAAAATTGCCCCTTTCATTTGGTACCTTATTTGTAACGAAATTTTGATTAGATTTTTTAAAATTAATTAAAATATGAAAATAATAACCTGGTAAAAGCTTTAAAAATGGACATCTAAATTTTTTATTGTTGAGAAAAAAAAAAAAAAAAAAAACTTTTTCGATACCATTTGTTTTGATACTGAATTATTACTGATTAATGGTACTGATTAATTTTCTTTTCTTTTCTTTAAAAAAAAAAAAAAAAAACTTTTTGATGAAATTTTGGCAAAAGCAGAATTTAGGTTAGAACGGAGAACTAACTATAAGTTTTTTTTTTTTTTTCTTTTAATTATAACATCGCTTTCAAATTATTCAATTATATGTTAAATTTCGACAAATGTCCAACTATCGAAAAATTACACCCAAAAAACCGCAGACTGAGACTAATACTCCATAGTTCTCAGTCCTTAAAAAAAAAAAAAAAAAAAAAAAAAAAAAGATTTCTCAAAGAATGCTAAATTTTACAGTGATTTACAATTTTTATGCATTATATCGTTCTCTATTTATCTATCTATCTGTATATATATGTGAGTGTGTATGCGTGTAATTGGTCATTAAATGCGACCACACTGAGAAAAAAAATTATACCGCTTTCATCTAGAACGAATAGGTGGTCCTTTTCTAATTCCCTAAACTAGAAATATACATGTCTGAGGTATGCGTATAAGGTACGCCAATACACTGAGAAAAAATTCTCTAACTGACATCTAGAATCTAAATTGTGGCTCTAGAAAAAATAGTTCCATGTCATCCTTATAAATTTCTCATAATATTCTTTCTAGTCCCCTTCGAAAGCGAATTCTAGAGACCTCTATTAAAATTCTTGAGTGTTTGCCAATATTATCGAGGACAAACCTATTTGAAAATATCTCAAAAAAAATGTGAATACATGAAGCGGGTTTCAGCAACTATAAGCTTGGTTTATGACCCAATTCTAGAAAATCAACCGAGAATTTCTCGTAATACAAAAGATTCAGAATATTGTTTCACCATCTAGAAATGTGTAGATTAGAAATTCTCTTTAATTTCGTCTATTCAGTTTATTGGCATGCCTTATGCGCATAGCTGGGAAATCTATATTTCTAGTTTAAAGATTTAGAAAATGACCATTTCTTCATTCTAGATGAAGGCGGTATATTTTTTTTCTCAGTGCAGCGATCTTGAAAACTATCATCATGGGTTAAATGGGCAGATATTTTTAACACGTTATCAGTAGGCAGCATTGTATTATAAATTATTTATTTATTTATCTTGCTTTTACGAGCGAACGGCATAAACCACCCTTCAAGTTAAATCTGGTTTAAAAATCCTATATTTTTCTCAGTCCTTTTGAACGCAAAGCCTCAAAAGCAATTGAATTTACTCAATATTAAAGTAAAACAAGTAAAAATATCAATAAAATCAAAAGTTATTTAGATAGGCATTGATTCTTTTAAATGCTGTTGCCCTCAGTTACGGTATTTGTTAAAATATAACAAAAAAGAAAAAGAAAGAAAGAAAGAGAAGGAAAGAAATGGCAAAAGGTGTTTTTAAGTTATTCTAATATTTTCACGTCTCCAGCTTTTCCAGTTTTCTAGAAGATGCAATGGCATTAATTTCGTATTAAAAAAAAAAAAAAAAAGTTTTAATCAAAAGTAGTAAGGCTAAATTTTCCTGAAAAATGTTAAGGTTGGCAATTATGCATTTAATTTAAATTTCGACGACTATACCTATTTCACTTTTTAATCTAAGTTTTAATTTTTTTTTTCTAGTTTTTCCTGAAAAGTTAATTTGTCTGTAGCAGTTGAACAGTTTTGCTTGCTGTCTTGTAACCTGTAAGAGTTTTTTTCTTTTGTGATCTTGAACTAAGTAAGTAAAATTACGAAATACCTACTGATTTTTTTAATGTAATTTCAAACTCAGTTTCATTATTTTTTTAAATGTAGCAGTTGCTGCAGTAGTTATGTTGTGTGTCTGTATTGGTGGCTCTGTAATGATTTCAATACCTATAACAATATCTAGTTAAATGCAGTGTTACTTTGATATGTCACATAAAAACTATATTTAGAGTTCAATGTTATATATATATATATATATATGTTCAAAACTCATATCGCATTTTGATAAAAGAAAAGTTATCGCATTCTTTCAAGAATTATGTCTAGACATATATGAATTCTCTGTCACAAACATTTTTAATTATATATGTATGCATTTTTCAATAATCGGTCACTAAAAACTACCAGTACATTTGAAAATCGTGATTATGGGATGGTGACTGATACGAAGAACAAAAACTTTCGGAATTAAGTTTATATTCTTATTTCGAAGAAAAATACTTTAACATTATGTTACTTAAAAGTAAACTGTGTCTTTTTTTTTTAACTTTACCAAGCGGCAAAAGTCATCCATCAACATAAAGCCAAAATAAAAACTTAGCGCTCAGAATAAGCTCTTTTATATACAGTGTTTTGGCAACAAACTATTTCGTTAATATTTAAGAGAAGGAATTAAAATCATTTATAAAATCAACAATAACTCAAATTTACTTTTGTAGTATTAAAATCTGCTCCTGTGATCCCAACATTCCAAGATGTCTTTTTAAATAAAAAAAAAAATTCAATTCTTTAAAACAAACAAAACAAAAAAGAATTAAAAAAATTTCGTATTTTTTGTATTAATTTATTTCATTTTATTTATGTATCACAATAAATCTCTCTATGTCTTACTTCATACATCTTAATAAACAAAATAATAATAATAATAATAATAATTAATTAAAGTTAATCTAAGGTAACTGCGTTTCACTAGTTTTCAGTACATGAATTTAAAAGAAAGGGCATGTTTACAAACAAACGCTCTTTTAACCAATCTTTCCCACTCACGAGTGGCAAAAGGACAATCTGTATTGGTGGAAATACCAATGTTTTGCCCTGAGTAGAGTGTTTTGCCCTGAGCGTGACGTCACCTGCGCTTTCCTTATACGCTCCTTTTTTTCTCTCTCTCTTTTTTTAAGGACGCTAATTGCAGCAATCTTATATGAATTTTCTTTTTTCATGGTGCTTAAAGTTCTGAACACCTTTCTTTCCCAGATTGGTGGTTATCTGGCAGCCGAATGGGTAGCGCTCTGATCTTCAGTTTCCAGGTATCCAATTCGAAACCTGGTCCAGGTTTAGATGTTCGCAACGTTTCAAAATTTATTTTAAGCCGTAAGTCCCAATCTAATGAGCTTTAATGTGCAAAAAATTCTGTTGGGCGACGCTGCAGACTTAAAACTTGCCCGATATATTAATAGAATGAAAAAGTATATAAAATTTGTATCATTAACTGAAAAAATATTAACTCTAAAAGAGAAAATTCTTACAATGAGTCATTTCAATTCAAACTTTTCATTCCCCCCCCCTTTTTTTTTTGGGGGGGGGGGGGCATCACGGATTAAAGTCATCCAAAGCCCATGCTATTCTATAGCGAAATTTGTTTATAGACTTACACATTAACTAACTGTTTTTTTTACTTTCCGAACACTATAGTGAGGAAAGTATTGTAATCATGTCAAAAATCCGAATTCGAGATTTTGATGTTTCTATACGTTTTGAGGTACCCTGAGTCCGTTTTCACTATTTTTACGATGATGTATGTATGTGTGTGTGTATGTGTGTATGTCTGTGGGTGAACACGCTAGCGTCTAAACGCTTCGTTCGATTAACCTGAAAGTTGGTACGCATATTGTAAGTCACCATAGTACGAACCCTATAGATTTTGGTGAATCTAGCACTTATAGTTTTTTTACAGGGACACAAAGAAAAATTCTTTATCATTATGGCCTATGGGAGCAAAATCTTAAAAGTGCGATAGCATCTAAACGCCTTATTCAATTGAGCAAAAATTTTATACACATATTATAGATCACAAATACTCAATCTGTATAGATTTTGGAGAATCTAGCACTTATAGTTTTTTTACAGGGACACAAAGAAAAATTCTTTATCATTATGCCTATGGGGCCAAATTTTTAAAAATGTGATAGTGTCTAAACGCCTTATTAATCCGAGCAAAAAAATTGTACACATGTTATAGATCACAGTTGAACTAACTGTATAGATTTTGGTGAATCTAGCACTTACAGTTTTTTTACAGGGACACAAAGAAAAATTCTTTATCATTATGGCCTACGGGACTAAATTTTTAAAAGTACGATAGCATCTAAACGCCTTATTGAATTCAGCTGAAAATTTATATGAGTATTATAAATCACTGTTGCACTAACTATAAGGCCCACATTTTGGTGAATCTAACATTTATAGGTTTTTACAGGGACACAACGAAAATTTCTTTGTCATTATGATCTATGGGCTCAAAGTTCAGTAGCGTTAAATAAAACAACGTGTAATAGATGGAGAAAAATACTCAAACACTCTATTATGGTTTTCTCTCTTTTGTTTGTTTAACAACTACTCTTTCTTTACTTTATCTACAAAACTGTTAATTACTCAATGTTCGGAAAGTCGAGTGGAGTCACTCCAGATTTTTTTTTTTTTTTTCAAATTACGTTTTCATTTTCTGAAAATATGCAACGGTTAAATAAGTACCCGTTTTCAATCTGTTTTTTTCATTTTTCAATTTTTTTAATTTAAATTTTGAGTTTAAAATGTGAATTTTTACTAAATGCATTTTTCTGATTTTTGAGTTGTAAAATGAAATATTAAAATTTAAAAAATTCAGTTTTTGAGAAACGGGTACTCATTTAACGGTTGTGAATTTTCTGAATGTGAAAGCAGAATTTAAAAATACCCATTAGGTAATGAGCAATTCTATAAACAAATTTCGCCGTAGACTTGCATGGGATTTGGTGAGTTGAGACGGGGAAATAGTAAGAGAGAGTAAGCAGCTTTAAGGCACAATTCTCATGATGACTCTATTTTAATTCAAGACAAAGAAAAATAATAATTAAATTTCAAAAAGCTAACTTTTATCACTAGAACGATTGGTCATTTTTAGCTCATAGCTAAAGAGTTTTACTTTCAAAATTGCACTCTTTCTGGTAATTCGAAAGTTAAAAAATAAATGCGCTATGTTTTGTATATATATCCCGTGCGTCGGGTTTTGGTGTTTGGGATTAAAGACGATTGACTATACGAGGGTCCTAAGTCTGAGGTGGTGAGCCCTCCATGGGGGTCTTTCCAAGGGGGGTCCTTGCCCGAATATATATGAGTTTCTGAGAAAACCGCGGAAATCTCCGAATGGCTAGGTCGACGAGCGGAACCTGGGATCAAGCCCAGCACTTTCCGTTTGCCAGCTTATACATCTGGTACGAAAGGTTTAAAAAAAAAAAAAACTTTTATGCATATAATAACATTTTTATAATGGTAATTTTTAAATAGTTTTAAAATTAATACGCGATATAGCATTATATATTATAGTATTCTTTTATTTAAGAATGTGATACTTATTATTAAATCGAATTATTTTGTAAAAGTGTGCACTAATACTTTCCGTTTTATTTATTTATTTATTTATTTATTTTATTTTATTTTATTTTATTTTATTTTATTTTTTTTTGTCCAAAAAATTGTTTCTATATCCTATTTATTTATTTACTTATTTATTTATTTTTAATTTTTATGATGAATAGCAATATGCTATAAAAAAAAAAGGCGATGTTTCATTCAAGTGTGATTGTTTTATTTTACATTTTAATATATATAGTTATATTTTATACATATTTGCCTTTTTTTTTTTAATATCAAAGATATTGGGGTATCTCACAATCATTTTTAAAATTAGTTACTTCGTTGAATATTTATTTGGACGCATTTTTTTTTCTTTAACCAGTTTTTAACGCATTCAATTCAAATTAACAATACTACTTAACATAATGTATTAAACTATCGGATTGGATTTTAAGCTGAAGTCATGTCAGAGTAAAACATGCATCATAGTCGTTCACTAGAAACTTATTACTATAATATATACCGTCATTCTCACTTTTTTCTTTTTTTATACATCTCACAATTTTTTTACGTGTATTTTTTTTTATTTTATTATTATTATTTATTTTTCAAAGGAACATAAAAATGTTATTGATTTTCTGGAGAAAACTACGTCTTCCTTCAGTGTATTAGTTATTCAGATCTTAAAAACCAGAAAGAATTCAGTTAAATCCACCTTTTCAAAAATTTGAACATAAAGATTTCCCTCTTTCTACTTGTAATAAACATTCTTCGTATTCTTTACAAGTTGTGAGTCCAGAACATTCTTTTACATCAACACTTCACATGCAGTAGAATCATTATTTATCCTCAAGGGTTTATTTGACGTTATACAACTCGTAAAATCTCTTCTGAACACTTAATCTGACGTTATGCAGACACTAATCAAGGACCGATCCATATCGCTCGAAAATGATTTCAGCGCTTCTGACTTATAAACAAATTTCTTGGAGGCCCGCGGAGGGAGATATATGGATGAGGAGGTACATGAACTACTTCGAGTCGACTCTGTTTTCAGCTACTCTTACATTCACTCTTAAATAATAAAAATTGTTATAGCAAACCAACAAAATAATAATGGAAATGCATAGAAGTAGGATCAATTCAAAATTATGTACCACTATTTTAACAAAAAATAAATATTTGAATTTTTTTTTTTTTTGTTGTTGAATTGTGCGCAAACCCTCCAAGCTTTACTTTACTGTTTTATTTATTTATTTATTTTATTTTTTAATGAGGTCATCCGCAAAATAATAACAACTCCCTCCCTCAGTTTTTTTTTTTTTTTTTTTTTTTTTTTTTTTCTTCCCCTTTTTGCTGCTTTTTTTGCCGAATTATTTTTGCCGCTTTCAGCAACAGATTAAAATACGTCACGAAACAAACAATAATAAAGGTTCCAGGAAATTCACGAGCCATTTCTCTTTTCTCGAAATGCAGTAACGATAAGAGTTTTATATTACAGTAATAGTTGCTTGGCAATATCATTTACTTTAGGATTAGGAACTCTCGCCTCCAGTATTTAACCCCCGAGTGGTGTAAAATATAAACGTAATGATAAATATAAATATACATGCAGTACAATATAAATAATATTTATTTTCTTGCAAGGGGTTTTATTAGTGCCAGTGTTTCAATATGAAAATGTAAGGCCTTTGTCAATGAAAAGGAGTAAAGGCACTGGTTGAAAAATCGCACACGTAGGTAATACAGAATTTAAGGGCCCTCTTCACTCACCGTTCGTCGCCGGAAGCTGAAGCTAATGTTATTCTATGGGAAATTTTTCTTTACAAATAACTTATTAACTAATACATATTTTTAAATTCTGTTTTCACATTCTGAAACTTCCCAGCTGTTAAATTGACGGACTTTTTTAAAAAAATATTTTTTTTTAATTTTTTATATTTTATTTTGAAGTTGCAAAATACGAATTTTCAATGTGTGAAATTTTTTCATTTTGCAATTTCAAAAGAAAATATTAAAAAATTAAAAATATATACATTTTTAAAAAAAGATCCGTCAATTTAACAGTTGGAATTTTCTAAATGTCAAAACAGAATTTAAAAATATGTATTAGTTAAATAAGTTATTTGTAAAGAAATTTTCCCCAAAGAATAACATTGGCTCGGGCTTCCGGCGACGGTAAGCGAAGAGGGCCGTTAAGTGTATGAAGTATTGAATCAATAAAAGATATTTAAGCAGATTATATCTGAAATATTTCATTTCAATGCAGAATACTATTTAGCAATTTATTATTGAAATGGAAAGTATAGAATCAATAATAATTAAAACAAAACAACGTAATTTAGAAAAAAAAAAAAAAAAAAAAAAAATATTTCTAGCATTAAGTAATAATTTTCATCTGCAAATTATACTGTCACCATATTCAGTTGAAATGGTTGCATATCCAGTTGTAAAATCCTCTATAATCTTAGTGTCGTGCCAAATGCGAACACTGTCATAGGGGATTAAAGTTACCAATCGTTGCATTGAATGAAGGTCCTTTTAAGAATAAATCAAGTTTAAAACAGTCTAATGGAAAGATATCGTACTAAAGTGAATTTTGGCGATAACTGTTGCCATTTTTGAATAGCTGCTATACGCTGAAAAGCTTTAGTTCACACACACACAACACTACATATGCGTGTGTGTAGTTAGTTACTTAAATTATATGCATATTTTTTTTTCTTATTTCCCTCTTACTTTCGAATACTTTTTTAACTTAAAAGGATGTTAAGTTTTTTCCCTAAATTACAGGCTTAGAGATATGAAACTTTTCATATATATGCATTGAAATGTATTACCTTAAGCATATTAAAATTTCTCGCAAAACCTTTAATTTTTTTTTTTTTTTTTTTTTTTTTTTTGAAAATTAAAAAATTTTCTTGTTACCTAGTTTTTAAATTTCCGTCTACATTTTACATTATTATACAGCTTGTCAATATATTTGGGTATTAGTTTGTGGATTCATTGATAAGTTATTTAAAAAAGAAAAAATTCTATTTTGAACGCTGAAATTTGATGGAAAACTTTAACATTCAAACACACACACACACATTCAATTAAATCATGAATGAATCCACTATGTAATACACAACTATGTTTAGAAAATATTGATAAACCTTTTTTTACTCAACTTGTACATTTTTATATACTTCTCATTAGTTATTTGTGCAATACCATAATCAATAGTTGTGTTATGAACACTAAAACCTTCATTAGTAACCTTATTCAATGCTGCCTTCATAATTTCTGCTGGATGTATAGCTTTCTGTGTAGATTTTCAAAATTATTTATCCAAGGTGCCTTGGTCCACTGGCCAAGGCGTCCATTGCAGAGAGTGGGTCAAGCCTCCCCAACTGGCCATTTTGTAAAAAATAGCACATGGTAATTTTAAGTCTACTTCATTGCACAAACTTTATAAATTAAATAAAACCTTAATATAACAGTATTTAGAAAATCCCATTTACTTAAACTTAATTTAATTGATTTATGTCTGAAAAAGTCTTACAATTTGTGTTTAAAAAACTTAATTTTGGGGTTAAAAAAATTTCTTTTTTGATTTTCTCTACACTGCTAAGATGTAGCTCAATGAAATTAAGGTATATGTCCGATGACACAATTAGCTTTGGCTACTATCTAATGAGAAAATGCTAAAATATTTTTTAAATACTAAAATTGAAGGATAGGCCAAGCCTGCCTTATATCCAAGGCTCTCCAGTTTCCCCTATTACATAAGACTACGCTTACCACGTGGCGTACTTAATTTAGTAACACATTTCTAATTAGTAAGCGAGTATCAACCCTCTTTATTAGTATTTCAATTAAGAAAATATATGTATCTATTGTATAAGTGTTTTTAATAAATTATAATTTGTATGTACAAAGTAAAAAGAAAGGAGGAAAAAAAACTGTAGATTATGCCTTAATTACGATTTCTAGAATAGAAAACTCAAATTATACAACAGGTGCCATAATTTTTGGTTGTGCTCTCTATTAACCAAATTTAAAATCTCTCTCTCTCTCTCTCTCTTTTTTTTTTTTTTTTTCCAACAGTTTTTATGGCTTTATGTATCCGTTTGAAAAAAAAAAAAAAAAAAAAAAAAAAAAGGGCATTTTTTTTTATAAAAAAGAAAATGATAAAGTATATATATATATTTTTTATATACATAACAATATTTTATATATAACTGACAAAAAATGAGAATTGCAGAAATATCCAAATTGAAGCTTTTTCGTTATTCCCTACATGTTTGTACTCCGGAAGTAAAGGATTGTCACAAAAATTTAATTTTTTAGGACTGTCCTTAATAATGCTATTAGGAAACACATTTGTCATGAATAAAAAAAAATGAACAGGGTTTTCATTTTCCACCGTCGTATCTCTTTAATAGTAATTGAACATAATGCTTCACATAGAAATGAAGCAAAATATGCAACATCAAGAAAATGATGTTAACTCTTTTCACAAAATGGGCATGGTGTCCTTTATAAAACGTAAACAAAATGTAAATATAAAACGCAAGAAAATGTAGCATACGAAAGTTACACATTATCAATGCCAATTTCATCCAAAAAATTACATAAATATAGCCATGAATAGTAGAATAAATGTGAATCAAACCACAATGCTCACATTATAACAAATAATAAAACCCACTCACACCACTGATGAAATGTATAACCAACAACATCAATAAAAAAGAATATTTATCAATCACATACTTTTAATAAATAAGATTAACATTAACAAATTTAATATCAAATAGGAAAATGCTCAGAACTAGAAGAATTTATTGTTAGGGGAGTACAAACTTCAAACAAAAAGTTTATCGCAAGATTTCAAACTGTAGAGCTCATGTAGTTAAAAAAATCTACAGTGTACATCAACAACATCATTAAAAAGAAATAAAGATATATAAATAAACAAAATCCAAAGATAAATCATTGCATAAAGTAAAAATAATAACAGGAGACTTGTCATTGGAATATTAAAACCCGAATAAACTACTACGGCAGAAACGCCAAAGAAAAATAATTTGGATGCATACAGACAGCTGTTTCGGTAGCCTTAAGCGTACCGTCTTCAGTGCAAAAAAAATTCTGAATCTACGAGCACTTCTCCAGATTCAGAATTCATTTTGCACTGAAGACGATACGCTTAAGGCTACCGAAACAGCTGTATGCATCTAAAATATTTTTCTTTGGCGTTTCTGACGTTGTAGTTTATTCGGGTTTTAATAAAGTAAAAATATACTTAACATGCTTACACATGGTTAAAATCACCATATTCACACAACGAGTCGTGTTGCCATCGGCAATACATATTCAGTAGCATAAAAATAATAATAATAATAAAGGACTACCGAACAATGCACTTATATGTAAAGTCATTAAAATAATGCATACATCTAACGTTTAAAATTTAAGATGTAATTTTTGTATTAATTGAAATTCTGAGTTAAACTCGTGCTTTTAAACCAACCAATCACATACTGCTTTTATTTCAGAGAATGATTACAGAAAAATTGCAGTTTTCGAATAAAGAATTTAACTACATTTTAAGTGTGTTTGATCTTGCAGAATTCACTTGAAACTAATTCAAAATCATATCGGGAATCTATTTTCAAGCTTTTTTTCTTTACTTTAAAATAATATTTTACTGTTCGTTGCAATCACATATTTTCATTTTGACTCTGTATGAGCTAAAAATTGATAAAACAATATGATTTTTATTGTTCAAAAATGATTTGAAACTTTTAAGGGAATAATGGACTTTGAAATTCTGTCTTTGAAATAACTGTATTAGAGTTATGAAATTTTACATCCATAACCACTGACATTTATCAATATTAACTATATTAAAATTTCGTGGAAACTATTAAAATGAAAAAAAATAGAAATTTTATTTTATTTATTATATATATATATATATATATATAATTCTTTTTTTTTTTTTTTCTTTTTGAAAATTTTTAAAAAGCTCCATGCGACTCAGTTTCAAAATTTTCACTCGATTTTACATTATTATAGTTTATTAATATAGTCTAAACAATTTTGTGCATTAATTAATGGATTGATAAATAAGTTATATATACATATATATATATGTGTGTGTGTGTGTGTGTGTGTAATTTGTATTATTTAGTACCATTGTAACACTCAGCAGACAAAAGATAGATGAAGATACCAACATAAAATAAATTTCAATGGAGATTTACCTATGTATATATGTTTGGATGTTAAATATTTTCATGAAATTTCAGCTTTCAAACATAAAAATATTTTTTTTTTTTAATCAAATTATCAATTAATCTACTAATTAATACACAATAGTGTTTAGAATATATTAATAAACTGTAATTATATGAAATCGAGGGAAGAATTTAAAAATCAGTCGTATGGCGCATTTTAAAAAATTTTCAAAACATAAAAACTTTGAATTTTAATTAGTTTTATTTTTACTGTTTTCCAAAAATTTTTATTATATTTAATACTGATACATTTCAATGCTCCTGTATGCAAAATTTCATAACTTTACGGTAGTATTTACAAGATCGATTTCGATAATTGACAAGTCAGCTGTGACAGATTTATTTATTTTTATTTTATTTTATTTTATGAATAAGTTATAATTCACAGCACTGAATCATGAAGAATTCCCTGCTGGAAAATTAAAGCAAAAAGTGCTGGCATACAATTTCTCAGCATTTCCTGCTGTAAAACTACATTTATTATTATTATTACTATATGCGTAGTTTTCTATCTTGAAATATTTTATTCATTCATTTGGTATGGTTGTTGTTGTTGTTTTCACTTTTTTAACTCGCACTATTCATTTGCCAGCCTGGTGGTCGGCCGGCAGGGCGCTGCCTTCGTGATCTCCAGGTCCCGAATTCGATTATCGGCACGGGCATAGATGTATGTGATGTCCTATGTCTACAAAATATTGTGTGCACTTGTTTCTGTGAATTTCTGTAAGAATAAAAAAAAAAAAAAGGGGCGGGATCAATCGAGACAAAAGTCATTGTGACTATAGATCTGAAAACTGTCAAATAAATGTCCTAAAAATTATTTATTTATTGATTCAGTTTCTTTTTCCAATTTCAGGTACTTGTTGACAAGATGGAAGGAGGCAAAAAAATGTGTGTATTGCTGGGTTCTGAACTCCCAAGACGAAGGGTTGGATGTGAAGTCTGCGAGGAGGTGTTTACATCGCAAGCAGACTACACAGCGCACAAAGAAACACACCCAAACGCATATCCTTGCCCGATAAAAGCCTGCAAGAAAAATTTTCACGATAAACAAGGTAAAAGGATTCACCTTATAACAGGTCACAATTTTATCGAATGCGATGAATGCGATGAAGTTTTTCAGTACAAAAATGAATTAAAAAGGCACAGGCAAAGACGTCACCCAACACGAATAGAATGCTGTCATAGAATATTCACTAATAAAGGTCATTATGCAGCACATCGCCGCGCAAATTTGTGCAATAAGCACAAACAAGAATTGAAAGAAATTTACGACACAGCCATAAAGGAAATATTTTAATTCTAAGATCAGTATTCAAGGAATTCAATATTCAAGATTTCTCAATGCATGATATTGTTATTGTTATTATTATTATTATTATTTACCGCTGATAAATTAAAACATTTTACTTTTCTCTCATTCTAAAAGAAAAGAAACTTTCAAAACTCGCCTCTAATTACTATTCAAAATTAATGGCATATATAAATAGTGTATTTTTTTTTAAATTCCAAATTTAACTTTGTTTATTACACAGGTCTGCAATAAAAAAAAATCAGCTGCATAAGTTTTTTTTTTTTTTTTTTTAAGCAAACTTTATATTTCAAGAATGTTTATGCAAAATCCCTTTCCCCAAAATAATAATAATAATGATAAATCCATTTATGCCCATCAATTATTTTTTTTTTTCGTAATAATAAAAATTAAATTAACAGTTCCTTGATTATATATTTCAGTAAGTAAAAATCTATATTAAAAAAAACAATTAAAACATCTTTTTTTTCAGATCTGTGTTAATACTATGAAATTTATATTATTATAATACCTGTATTTTATATAAACCATTCCTTTTTTTTGGGGGGGGGGGGGGGCGTTAAATTACGCGTTAACTCTCTTCCATCTCTTGTACGTGCTTTTCATGCTTGTATTTTTTTTTTTTTTTTTGTGATATACTCTGAGACAAAAAAAAAAAAAAAAAAAAAAGGAAAAAGCCGCACTTTAAAATTTTTATTTTTACATTATTTACTTATTTCTATTTTATTTTCCTTATTTCATTTATTTTAATTTGTTTTTATACCTTTATTATTTTCTTTTATTTTTGTAGCTGATTTTTAAAATATAAACATGCATTTTTTTTCTTTTTTTAATCAGATTTAGAACATTCTTATACGCAATATTCGCAAATCTTCGTTAGAAGGAAGCACCCTCTTAAAAGTTAATTCAAACTTTAAAGCTTTTAAGGCTTTATAGGCAAAGAGACTTCGTTACAGCAAAATAAAATATTTAAAAATAAAATATAAATAAATAAAATTATCTTATGCAGGAATCGTATATAAATACCGTAAAAAAAAATACTGTATTTTGTGCATATAATTGGTATACAATATACAGGACCACTCAAAATTAAGCGGATAGAATATATTCTATTAAATGCAAATGATGAATATATTTTAATAAGTTTTACCATGTCCACGAAAACTGCTCAGGAATGATAATTACTTTCTCATATTCATGTAGTAGGCAAAGTATTATTCCAATTTTTTTTTTTTTTTTTTTTTTCTGCTTTTACACTTTTTGAGGTCTCCTGAACACACACACAAAAAAAATATATATTAGTTATTGATCTGTGTTTATTCTTTTTATCAGCATAACTTAAACACAAATAACGGCAGAAACACCAAATGGTGTTTTGTGCATCATATGAGGTTGCAACTCAAAAAGTTTGACAGATGTTGGTAAGTTCCAAGGAAGGGTGTTTTTGAAGTTGTCTAAAAAATTTGGAATTAACTTTTAAATTCGATAAAATCCTTAAAACTGTTAAATATCTTCTGAGGGGCTACAGAGTTGAAAATTTCTTAAACATCAACATTTTCGGCAAGAGGAAAAATTGGGGGGGGGGGGGGGGGGGATTTTCCACTGAAATTATGTATTACATTTCTTATATTTTTTTAATCTATTAGTGCTATTTATTAGACATTATATATATATATATATATATATATATATATATATATATATATATATATATATATAATATATATATATATTTATATATATGTATATTGTTTTTGTTTTTAAGTGTTAAATTAATTCTTTTTCATTCTCCAAATCAAATTCAGGGCCATAAAATTACTGAACAGTGATAAAAATTGGGGGAGGGATGGTGTCCCGAGAAAACGGTGGGTGACCGAGCAAAATAGTAGTAATTCGGCATCAGGAGATCATTTGTATCAGGGGTAGATTTTTTTTTTTTTTTTTTTTTTTTAGCGCAGTATTATGTTTATAAATTTAGGTACAGTGCTTAACGGAGTGTTGAGAAAGGCTGATAGCCCCCCTCCTCCTATAACAGAAATATATCTCTAGTAAAATAGTTTTGAAAGCTATTTTTTACAGTTTTCAAAGCGCGATCATGCATAGCATTTGTTATCTTCAACTTTAATCTGTAATTTATTTTTATAATTTTCAAATGCACAGTAAGAGAAAGTCGTATGAGTACCACAGCAAATTATTATAACATGTAAAAACAGAAAAAAATGGTGAATATCCATGGCCATTATGTAATCCTATCTGATTTTACTTATATATATATATATAAATTATTCGGAAGTTATTTGAAACTTTAAAGAAGAAAATAAAATTATCTTCTGGAAGGCCTATTTTTTTTCCCTTTCCTTTTGTCTCAGATTATATCTAAATCGTTTACGAAAAGTAACATGTGGCGATGAGCTGCGTATGACTCTAAATTTTAATATATCACATAATATTTCTTTTAATTTCTTTTTTTTTTCTTTTTTTTCCGCAATAAATAGCAGACAGATTTAAACTGATATCGAACTAATAAATTTAAACATTTTTACAAATTGTATTTACTTTTAGATATTACACAAACACTTTTCTTTTCTTGTGGCTATTTATATACAGAAGTCTCTTATTTATTCGAACTCAGATTATTCGAATTTCCGCTTTATTCGAACGAAACATAAAGTCCCGAAATTTTCAGTGACAGAATGACATTAAATATTTCCATTAATTCTAACTCATATATATTTCTTTTAATTGAAAAACTGACTGGAAAATATAAAATAAACAGGGTTGATAAAACAACGGGTTTGGTGTACAAACGTTAGGGTGAAAGGGGTGCATTCATTTGGGCTGCGTTGGTTGCTCTGGACAAAATCCTAGTTCTTTAAACATCTCTCATAATCTTTTTTCGTGCTTTCCATTCAATGTAATAATAATGTATATAAGGTAAATATTATTTAATGTGTTACGAAATCATTATCTTTCATTACATGCAACAGAGAAATTTTGCTTCCATTTAAAATATATATATGTCTTTCATTTTTTAATCTACAGAATCAATAATTAAATTTGTATTATGAAAGAGATTCAAAAATACATAATTGTAATATCGCGATTTTGTCTAGACAATACATCATGAAAATGAAACAATGGCAGCACCCACTTCTACTTACAATTTCTTTTAAAATTAGTGTTAAAAATTCGAGCCTTGATTAATCAAACATTTCCTATGATCCTTTAAAGTTCGAATTAATAAGAGTCGACAGTATTTTAAAACTTCCTTGCATTCAGTGCATTTATACACTGAAAAACCAAAATCTGGTATATACAGTCATGTCTTTGAAAACTGCAACACCATGAAGGGATTACGCAAATTAAACCAAACTTATAGGGAATATAAAGTGAGATAAAGCATGCAAATGATTAGAATCACAAAGCGATTGCGCATGCGCGGAACGAGAAACGACCCCCTTATCAGTCGTTTGTTCTAGATATATAAATGATTGCAAAGGCGCATTGAAAACTTTATCGTCCTCTGTCTAAGACAAACGTTTCATTGGTGGTCAATATGCCTCGTTAAAAGTGAAGGGTGCCATACCAACAACTAACGGAGTTCGTATGAGGCCGCATTGTGGGTGGATTTTCGTATCGATAAATCGCAGCCCGCACCCAGTGTAATGCCACAACAATGATGCGTGTTCGGAAGAAATGGACAGAGGAGAATCAAACAAGCCAAAAACCTGGCAGTGGGACACGCAATAGAACAACGGCACGAGACGACAGACACCTCATCCGCATGGCTATGACGGGCGTACAACGTCCTCTCGTGTGTTAGCCCAACGTTGGAGCACGGCTACACGGACTCGCTTATGTGACTAGTGGGGCGCATAGTAAGATTAAATTTTGGCGTCAAGTCGAAGCCATTTGGAATGCCATTCCCCAGGATTACATTCAGAACCTGTATGATTCAATGCCACGACGTCTACAGGCTCTCATCGCTCAGCGTGGTGGACACACAAAGTACTGATTTCAACGTTCTTTTTGTCTTGTACATTCGATCGTTTATTTGTACCACTATCAGTAATATGTGGAATAAATTTCATTAATTTCTGACAATTCTTTCATGGTGCTGAAATTTTCACAAGCATGAGTGTATTTCTGAGCATATCATGGATGCCTTGAAACGTGTTGTTCAGAAGGGATTTCTCCTCCCGCTCTTCTCGCATTTTTGTGGAATATCTTACAGAATTCATGGTCTAATTTACCTCCAGAACATCTTCAGACAATAGTCGAGTGCATGTTGCATTCTTTTGCAGTACTTCTGCGAGTTCGCGGGGCTCTATAAGGTTTTTTTGGTTTTTCAGTGTATATCTTTTTGTGATTATTTATAAAGTGGTTCCTTTTTTAGTGCCTGGGTTTGTTTCTTTGTGTGATCCGAAAGGTCTTGATATTAAAATACTCGGATTTTTTTGCTTCCAACATCATATGTGGTGATGTCAGGGAGTTCCATGCGTACTTCTTTACAAGAGTCATGAATCACATCTGCTTCTTTTGGACTATAAAAACTATGATGCTATCGAGAAGAGGACAGATATATTGTAATGCTATCGAGAAGAGGACGGCTATAGTTTAATGAAGTTTCTTAGGAACTGTTACAATCTGATCGATTTGGAAGGAAGACACATTTAATGGTCATGAAAAATTTGTTTACGACAGTTATTAGTATACAGTTATTAGAAAGCCACATCCTACGACAATTTCTTGACAGAGCAGAATGTTGTGTCAAAATCTCTCAAAACCAAAAGTGTCCAAGCGGAAAAAAGTCCATTTAACTTGATCCACTGAGTGTCATTGAGAAGCATTGACTAAATAATAGATTTACGATTTCAATCCATATCATAAATCACACGAGCACGATTTCTATAAAGTAAAGAGTAGTAGCATTGGACTGAGTCACAATAATTTCACATGAAATTAACTTATGGTTATACAGAAAATTAAAATTTGGTATATGATACATATATCATTCAGTAGTAACATTCCACTACGAATCATTGAAAAGTCGTGCCTGAATAATGGATTAACAGTTTGAATCCATACAGTTAGAATTCATATCAGTCTGCTGTCTCATTCGTTGGAGGGCTTGCAAGAAAATTGTACAAAGTTATTTTTATCAACAAAAACATTTAAGAAAAAGTTACTCCACTTTAAAACTGACTTTTACTTGCACATTTTTTTACTAGACAAGAATAACTTAATCTTTGTGTCTGCAATATGTATGACTGTTACCAGGGGAAAAATCCTGATTGTTTTCTGCTTTTGTGGAAAAACTTAATTTCTCAAATAAAAGTTAACATTCTTGAATTAAAGTGACTCTCCATTTCACAGAAAGTCATTACTTTTAATTTGGTGTAAAAGAGAAAATATTATTTGTTTATATATATATATATGTGTGTGTGTGTGTGTGTGTGCATTATTTGTTTCACATTTGCCTTTGTATTGTATGTAAATACTGCTCAAACCTCTTGGACGCACATCTGATACTCTGTGATGCATAGAAAGTGATGTCTTGTACCTTAAATAATATTAATTAATTAACTGATTAAAAAAGGGTCAACGAATTGCAATTGTCATGACAGTTAATTGCTGAAAATCGCTAGAATTTTTAACATTAAGTATAATAATGTTGAAAATTTCTGGTTGGAAAGTTCTAGAACAATATCACCCCTAAAGAACTTTAAAATTACACTTGATACTTGAATAACTGCTTACAAATTAAATTTAAAAATATAAATTCTAAAATTGTATTTAAAGTAATAATTTTATTTAAATGCACTGTTGTTTCATTGCATTAGTATTATACAAATAAAATATGTCGATAAATTTTGAAATTAAAAACTTATTAACACGCTGAGCGCCACGCAAATTCTTAAAATCCATTAAAATTCCATAATGATTCCTCCTGTAATAAATAAAAATAAAGCAAATTTTTAATAAATTTTTAATCATTAAATGTAATATTTTTAGTTTTATATACTATTTTATATCCGCCACCGATGGTTGACGCGGATTTATATCATCTTTGACACTGTCGGCCACCGATGGTTGACAGGTCGCTCAACGTTTCAATTTTTTATTGGTACTTCTTTTGCTTTATGGGTAAAACTTTCGCTGAAATGTTTGAAGTATAACATGTTCTGCACACTCCTAAAATTTCAAGGTGATTCCTTCAGTACTTAGAGATATATGGCAAAGTGTCTAGAATCTAGAATGGCTGACATGGCGCTCAACGTGTTAATTTAAAAATTGACAAATTTTTTAAATTAATTACATCTTATTTTTTTAATTGTAAATGACCATTTTATGTCTGAAATTTTAATAAGAATGTTCGCTTTTTAATGTATTTAAACATTTTTAAGTAAACAATTTACCTTTAAAATTTTACATAGATATAAAAAAAAAAAAATCCAAAGAATTTAAGTTTTTATCAAAGAATAAAATGTTTAAAGAATTTAAAATAAATTAATGATTCTTCTTAATATAGTTATTTTCATTCATATAAAGTATTATAAGTACCAGTAATTTTTTTCCCTTTTTTTTCAATTAAAATTATTATATATTTTTATTAAAAAAAAAAAAGAATTATGATAGAATATGTTATATATTTATAACTCTAATTTTTATCAAAACGTATTTTCAGTAAACCTGCATTTATAAATACTATATATTTATATCGTGCATTCTTAATTGCATATTTAATATTTTTGTACATTTGTCATGAAACAATTTTCATTAATGATATATGTTATGTTATTTAAATGTGTGCCTTTTGAATACTTTTGGTGCATTTTAAACAATAAATTATAGTGATTATTTTAAAATACTGTAAATATATGTACATATATATATATATTTATTTTTTTTTTAGCATGTTTAAGGTATTTCACTCAGTCTCATTTGATTTGCATATGATTAAATAATTAATACAGTTACTGTTAAATAAGTGTATTTTTAAGAAATATTACATTAAATTTATTTTATCTATAGAAGTATTATTAAAGTTTAAAAAATAAATTATTTTTATTACATATGAATGTTATCTCTTTATTATGCAGTTTAAATTTCTTTGCAATTGGGATACTGTTTGACAATGGAATATCAAACTTCAAAATATATTCCCAATAATAATCTTTTTTTTTTTTTCTTTTTTTTTTTTTTTTATTATTATTATTATTATTCAAAAAGTCTGTTCAAAATTCATGATTTACAAAAAATCCCAAGAATGACTAACATTTAGACAAACAATTTTTAACAATTGAGCGTGATTTTTTTTTTCTTTTTTTCTTTTTTTTAACCAAATTGTTTTCAGTACCTTTCAGCAACCAAATATAAGTTTAGTAACTAAGTATTTTAACAGCCAATTATATTAATTTAGTAGACAAATTCAACTGATCTTGTAAAATACTAATAACAACAAATTCAATCCAGGTCTTTTTACTGCGATCTAGTCCTATCCAGTATAAACAGCAACACCGTACTCGTCTGAAAAGGGGGGGGGGGAGATCCTCTCTTCCCCCATATTCTGTGTTTAGTCTCCGTATTCTTTAGACTGTTTTTTCAGAAAAATCTAGTTGATTTCAGTATTTGCTTTTTATTGAGATTTAGCCATTTATTTAAAAAACGTATCTTTCTCATTGTCTGTTCCATCTCACATTTTCTAGATTCTTTCTCAGAAAAATATAGCTGATTTCAATATTTAGTTTTACCTCGATTTAATTATTTATTCTGATTCTTCAAACTTTTACCTTAAAATGATCTAGCAATTTCTCATATATACATTCTACAATACTAACGACCGTAATTCCCTCTAACTATCAATTCTGCTTTCAATTTTGTTGTTTTACCTCTTTTTTTTTTTTCTTTTTTTTTTTCATCTCTACCTACAAAATTTCTGAAATTTTTTCCTACTTTTTGTCCAAGGTTACTTTTGAAACTGCCAATTCAATTCAAATGTCGTCTCTTATAAGTCTTGTTCCAATTAAAATGTGTTGTGATAGCAATTTCATCCCTTAGTTTTGTTATATTAGCCAAATTAGCAGAATTTTGAAAGATAGTCTGAAGTAGATCATCTTAATATGTTATTACATACAAACTTTGAATAAACACCATAAAATGCAATAAACTCGCAACAATTGTTTCGGGTCGAAAAAACACACGACCCTTCATCAGGCGAACAAAGTAAGCACTCGTGCTTACTTTGTTCGCCTGATGAAGGGTCGTGTGTTTTTTCGACCCGAAACAATTGTTGCGAGTTTATTGCATTTTATGGTGTTTATTCAAAGTTTGTATGTAATAATTTTTACAACGCCAGTTTTATGATGCTTCTTTATTAACATCTTAATATGTATTTAATAATAATAATAATAATAATAATAATAATAATAAATTCTGTTGCTTTCTACTGCTGTGACCACGTTCCTGTTTTAATTTTTCTAAGACTAATTCTTTCTTCTTTTATCCCTTCCACCTTATTATTATTATTATTATTATTATTATTCCTTCGGTTTTACTTGAAATTCACCTGAACATTTTTATAAATTAAAAAAAATTCCTCCAAATGATCTCTTCATGAATTGTCGTATGGAATACATAAAGTCTTTAAACATAATAATTTTTTATCGTCTGCATAAAGCATTGTTGACAACCGATATGCATTTCCAATGCCACTATTTTTGCAGGAAAAACATTATTTTTTGATTAAAATTCCTCAATTGAATAAGACAAAAAGAAATATTTTAAAATAGGGGTAATCAAAATTCGTAAAAGTTGGCAGCTATGATAAAATAAAATTAAGTAAATAAAAATCTTTTTTAACTTCTTTTCCCCTTTTAATTGCTTATATTACGCCATTCCCTGACCTTTTAAATCGCACCTATTCCTTTCTTCCCTTATCCGTGTTTCTTCTATATTCCTCTTTCATCTACTTCCTTTTCCTTCCTGATTAATTCTGCAACTTTCGTTATTCGCTTTTTTGGATTGATATTTTTCTCCTTTACTTTTGGCAATATGTTAACTATATTTTGACGCACATACTTAATTTTTCGCTTGAAAAAGTGTTTTACTCCATTATTCATAGAGCTTTTTAAAAAAAAAAAAAAAATCGTTTCCGTTTCTTTTTCTTCATTTCATTTTATGCCTGTTTTTAATTCTTTTAAGTCATAACACACAGTTAATGTAGTTTTCAGTGAATTTACCCTGTTAGCATTACGTAGCTATTTCAAAAATCAGGTAGCCGTTACAAATCATGTAGTCAACATTTTATGTAAAGATCTTCGTATGAATTCTAAAGATCTTCTTATGATCTTCGTACATCTCGTTAGCGAAAGCTTTATTTAAGATTTCCGATGGCATTTCGAAAAAAGAAAAGTTATGCTCTTTCCACTAAAGGTAATGAAGGGTGAATAAAGTGAATTTTTCCATTTTTCCAGAATCCCAGAAAGAAGTTGTAAGGAGACAGTGCCGTAAGAATCTAACCTATCGTTTTATAAAACATAATCATTAAAATAAAGCATAAATAGTACATAGGTACAAAAATGTATGAGAAATAAAGGATTTTTTTTTTTTTTTTTTTTTTTATGTGCACCCTCTAAAATATAAAGAAATACAATATATTATTCATGGAACTTTTTTATATGTTTTAGATTCAGAGTTTAACGCTACTCTTCCACAGAAGTCAAATTTTTAATTTTTTTTTTTTTTTTTTGGTTCATCTAATAGCCGAATGGTTAGCGCTCTTATCTTTAGTTGCCAGATCCCGAGTTCTAATGCAGGTTCAGGCATGGGTGTTCATAGATTTCAAAATTCACTTTAAGCCATAGGTCACAGTCTAATGAGCCATATGTGCAAAAAATTACCGTAGAGCGACATCCCAATCACAAACCATTTTAATTCGTTTTAATAGCCATAGCCAGAATGTTCGTTTCGCTTTATTTTTCTTTCAATCGAGAAAAAAAGTCCTCTGCAAAAATAGATAGAAAATGAAATTTGTTATTGATGGATATATTTTCAAATGAAATTCTTGAACAGTGAAACTGAGCGATCAAAATATTTAAATAAGAAATTTATCAGGCAAATATAATGTATTAAACAAAAAGAAAGGGAGGGGGGGAGTAATGCACATAGAATATTGAACGTTTTCCAATATTACGGGATATTAGTTATAGTAAAAACATTAGTATGTCACTGAATGTTTGAACGAATGTATTTTTTAAAAAAGAAAAAGATAATGTAATATTGTAACTGCAGTTAACATTGTCATCGAAATTAAAATCTATCTCAAAGACACATACTTGAAATTTCTTTTAATATATAATTTTATCATTTTTCTTTTAAACGCATATTTTTTTCTATCGAAATTCAAAGAGCGTAAGAACATAGATGAAAGTTTTCCGTCTTTGCTAAGCATTTGTTGTACCATACTTCAGAAAGTGCTGCTTTACAAAATATAACAATTTCAGTAGAACTTGCTTATTAATTATGTGGGAGAAAAAGTTCCATAGGGATCTACTGTCAAAATAGGATTAATGTTGGAACTGTTGAATCAATCAAAATAGGAAAATGGAAATCCGGACGACGGTAAATTGATTCTCTACTGTATAAAATCCTCATTTTATAATGAATAATGATAAACAGAAATGTAATAAAACTGTAAAGTGCCTGTTATATATTTTTTTTTCGGAAAAATGTATGGAAAACTTATTGAAAACCTAGTTGTTCCTTTCGTTTTCAAAGAACGCTTTTACGAGCATGGTGGCAGAAAGACAGATAACACAAAAAAGTATTATCTAGTGAAAAAATACGTAAAGAAATTAAATTGTCCCAATTATAAACTAAGATAAAAATTGAAAATAGATTTTTTTATGCCTGCTTTTTTATGATCGTACCATTTTAAGTATTTTAAATTCTTTCGTGGATTTATTGACTACCGCTTTATGAGTTCATGTATCAAAAAGATTGTAAAAGACCTATAATTTACAAAAATTTTCTTTGTCCAGCAAAGAAAAAATATTCTTTCGCTATTTTTCATGAATCTTCTAAAAAAAGGTTAATATTTATTCCCATTGAAAACGTTTCTTCATAATATATATATATATATATATATATAACTCATAACATTTCTGAATACCTATTATCTACAAAATCAAAAATGTTATGTGGCTGAATACCTCGTTGCCGTTCAAATAACTTTATTTTTAACCAGAAATGTTTTATATTGTAGTATAAATGTTTACGATGAGGAAGAGTTTAAGTAAGTTGTTAAGCCAAGTCAAGTTTCTAGCATCATAAACTATCAAAATAATAATAAATAATGATCTATTTTGAGAGCGGACAATTAAATGGAGGGTAATCCTTTAAAATTTTTAATATCTAGTCACTAATAATTCTTCGCAAAGAAAAGCTTACTTGAGGAATAAAAACAAAAAGAACGGATGAAATCATCAATAATCCAATCAATAATTTCTGTAAGAAAAATGAACATTCTGTGCGCGTAATGTTATATTTACGAAAACGCTTGGTCGTCCATAAGTGTGTATGGATTAAATTTGGGGCAATTGCAATCATACAGAGCAATCAAATGATTATTCTCTACACTTGTAATTGCAAGTAGAATGAAATCCAGCACAGAGAATAATCAAATGATTATTTGCATTTGAACGAACATCAATTTGCATTTCATCATAAAAAAAGGTATCTCAATTATGAACCTTTAACTGAACAGCCGTGAACTATTTAACAACATTACATACTAAACATTTTTAATGAAATGATTACAAAAAAAAAAAAAAAAAAAAAAAAAAAAAAACTTTTTCAGCAATCTGGAAAGTATTTATCATTCGGTATTAAAGAAACTACGGAAGCTTGATAAAAAGTATTAGTTTATATATATATATATATACACCCTGTGGCAGAAATTTATTATGCTTTCTGCGACAAGCTTCATTAACACCAAAATCTTTCTGCAGGAATAGTTTGTGAAGTTAACATTTACGAATTCGAAATACATTATTTTTAAACAGTAAATAATATTCAGTATAACCAATGTATTTATACTTTAACTGGGCACAAATGCATATATCTGCACTATTGCAAAAAATACTCAATTTATTTTTATTATTATTATTATTATTATTATTATTATTATTATTATTATTATTATTATTTTAAGAAAGGTGAAAATAAATCTATTGATCTTAATTGCTTCAGATTTTTTGTTCACATTAATATACAAAATTGTTTATAAAATATTCAATGAATTCAAACCATAAAATGCAGTAATACATCAAAAATAATCTACAAATTTTTTTAAGGCATTTAAATCATGAAATGTCTAAATTAAACAAATGTTACAAATACTTTTAAAATTTCATTACTTTTTTTATATTAAATATATATATTTAAATGCACAAATGCACTTATTTCATAAGGTGCAAACCAAACAACATAACATCTAATACAGAACTCAAAATTAAAAGTAAATATTAATATAGAATTCTGAATATTATAATGAAATATAAATAATTTGCAACATTTATAGTTTTTGAGATTATTCGAAAGATGCAAGATAACATTCTAATACACAAGATTCATTTTTTATATTATCCTATACAAAAATCATAAAGATGTGTATTTGATATCTAAAAAATATAATTTGACATTAAAGAATTCAGAATGTGTAATTATACCATCATTTAAGTACTTAAAGTAAAACAGAATGCAAGATCTAAGTAACACAATTATAGACAAAGTATAGTCGAAATATTTCCATAAAGATTGAGGCAAGTGAAATATTTAATTCTTAAGGAAATGTTGAAATGGGAAATGTAACAAATTTCATGAATAAAATCTATAATAGAAAATAATGATTACAGATGAATGAAATAAATAGAAATCAATTAAAAACAATGTTTGATATTGATATCTATACGAATAAGTAAAAAAAAAAAAAAAAAAAAAAATCAAAGCAGTCTTTAGGGACTGCCGATAGAAGTGAAAACTAAGTAACTTGTGAATTGTATCGTCGAGCTATTAGACTATTATTTTCAAATTATTTTTGGTTTCTAAAGAAGTTTTTATGATCTGTATTATAAGATTCGGCACAATATTTGTAGCTACCCATATTAAATGAACTAAGCCTTATATTAGGTAAAAATATTGATTACTTATGAAATTATTTTAAGATACAAAAGAAAACCGATTGAGGGTACCTCAAAACGTGTAAATAAGGGGAAATCTCGAATTCCACTTTCGATAATATAAAAGAACTTTAAAATATCTTTCGAATGATGTATTAAAAATAATTTAATCATAATTAGAAATTTAAATATTAAAA
The DNA here is from genome assembly GCA_963930645.1 of Salticus scenicus. Taxonomy (NCBI): domain Eukaryota; kingdom Metazoa; phylum Arthropoda; class Arachnida; order Araneae; family Salticidae; genus Salticus; species Salticus scenicus. The sequence continues at coordinate 39,576,416 of OZ005657.1, read as the reverse complement.
TTTTTAAATATTACAGCGCGATTTGGCGGTAGAAATTTCTGTAAGCTACTGTTCGATTCCAACTCAACAAAGCTTTCAAATGATATATTACTTATGAAATTATTTTAATTAGTAGCTGAGATACAAAAGAAAACCCATTCAGGACATATCAAAACGTGTAAATCAGCTGAAATCTCGAACTCCACTTTCGATAATATAAATTGGTAAAAAATCTGTTTCTTCTCATGGAAAGCCTTCGCACACGATGACGCGAGTTTTATGATTTTTGTTCACCCAAAAGCGCTCAACGCGCCTAAAGAAGTTTTCACATCAAATGGAAAACCTTCGCTGACGATGACGCGAGTTTCATGATTTTTGTTCACCCAAAAATGCTCAACACGCCTAAAGAAGTTTTCACTTCAATAAATGAATAAAGCATTTGCTGTTTAATTAGTGTTTATTCAAAACAACTACTATTAGATAAAATTCCAATTGCTTACAAAAAAAAAAAAAAAAAAAAAAAGATATTCAACAAAACTTTTGGTTTGATTTTTATTCAAAATAACCATTTAATTTGCAATATTTGAATTAAAAAAATAAACATTTTTTAAAAATTCAAATGTTTAAAAAATGAACAAGCTGTAGAAACTAATGATAAGAGTATTTTTGTAAAATAAATTAATAATTTTTTTAACGACTTCATATGCTTAAACAACAAAATTTAAAGTTAAGAATTTTAATCACAATTAAAATAATGATTAGTAAAGAAAAAAATTAGAAAAGTTACCAGTTTTATAACTTAAGATACCCATTAATATTTATTGCTAAGATCTTTTACTACATGTAAAATGCTAAAAATCAAAGTATTTTTAAGATTAATTTCTTAATTTTCTATTTTTAGAAACAAGGTAAGCATTCAGCTTCATTTTTTTATTTTGCGTATAACTACAGACGTTACAAATTTCCCCATAGTCTTATTTCTGTATATATTTGTGAAATGTATTGCATAGTTTGAACCAAATATTAAAATTAATGCAGCTTTTAAAAATTTACGTGTATTTACTACTACGCACGTATGCACGCTTCGCATACATTAAAGAAAAAAAAATCACTAGATAAAACTAATTTGTCGTACGTAAATCAGAAAATGCATGAAAATCGGTACAGCAGCAATCACGCACTTATTTAAAAAAAAAAAAAAAAAAATCACTGGATGCAGCTATTTTATTTATGCCTGAATCTGAAAATGCATGAAATATGAAATTCGGAAAATGGTCGCAAAGCCACATTCTTTCGAAAAAACATCTTTTTGCAATACAATAAATACACACGACACGACCGGCAGGCGCGGCGCGAAAACAAAGTTTCGAGACACGAAAATGCAGTTCCGATGTGAATAGGTTGTGGCGTTTGCGTTTCTGCAAACTCCATCTTAATTTAAATACTTAATTACAGTCGGCTGCAAAATTATTCGAGCACTAGCAATAATCCTTGCCAAAAAAAGTACACTTAATACAGCTTTGTTAAATAAATCCTTGTCGAGTCATGTTCTTAATCAGTCTAAGAACATGATTCGACAAGGATTTACTTAGCAAAACAGTCTTAAGTGTACTTTTTAAATATAGGAATTATTGGCTAGTGCTCGAATAATTTTGCAGCCGACTGTAGATTACTAAGAAAACCAGAGACTTTAATTGAACAAACAATAAAAGTTTATTTGAGCCAGATTAATGGGAGGGCGGCCTGGAATTAGCTCTTAGCTCAGTCAGCGTATTACTAAACCAAAGTATATGAATCAACAAATTATCTTAAATATCTCACCACAGCAGATAGTCGAAGGTGTAGAGACGGTCGCACTCGTACTCCAATACTACGGCTTCACTATGGGACAGAGGATTCCCTTCTGACCCAGCTTGAACTTTCCGAAAACTAGTAGACACTCATCAACACTCAACACTACTTAACTTCACGCCACTAAACCTCCACTACTCTACTTCTCAATATCCGTCAAACTAAGATTCATAACATCCGCTATACGATCCTCCAACATCCACACTATCTACTGAAACCATCTCTATTTTTATACTTCTTCCTACACCCTCCTTTCACTACATTTCAATCCGTACTTTTAAAAATCACTTCTAATTTAACTAATATTCAAAATCTAAGTCTTTTAATGCAGCACCCTGCCGACACAAAAGTAGCTCGACCTCAACCTTCACCGAGTCACTGGCGACGGAGTGATTTTAACCGTCCCCACTTCCTACTTTGCTGGATCCAGCTTAATTAAAACAACTGTGGTGACGTTCTGACGTCTCAACCTCACAAGGTTACCAGTGAAAAGTGTCGATACACCGAATCATATCACCGCATCACGAATCGCTAATGCATGCCGTATCAACGCTAGCCCAAGTGAGTTACATACGCTTTATCTTCTCTCCTTATTCAGGATTGAGGCGATCGTATAAGGAAAGGGCACGTGACGTCACTCGCATTCAAATTATGGGTAAAGTGGCAAAACATTGGTACTTCCACCAATAGAGATTCATCTTTCGCCACTCGAGAGTGGCAAAGATTGATTGACGGAGCGTTTGTTTGTAAATATGCCCTTTCCTTATCTGCAGAAACGAAAATTTGTTCTGCAGAACAGTTTATAAACCATTCTTTGAGTTTCTTTCTTTCTCTTTCTCTCTCTCTTTCTTTCTTTTCTATTTTTTTTTTAAACACAATTTGACTTAAGTAAAATCTTTCTGCAAGGGCATTTCTGTTTCTGCGACATTGTCGCCGTGTTTCTGCCACGGGGTATATACATATATACAGTCGGCTGCAAAATTATTCGAGCACTAGCCAACAATTCCTACACTTAAAAAGTACACTTAAGACTGTTTTGCTAAGTAAATCCTTGACGAATCATTGTCTTAGACTGATTAAGAACATGACTCGACAAGGATTTATTTAACAAAGCTGTATTACAGTCGGCTGCAAAATTATTCGAGCACTACCCAACAATTCCTACACTTAAAAAGTACACTTAAGACTGTTTTGCTAAGTAAATCCTTGTCAAATCATGTTCTTAGACTGATTAAGAACATGACTCGACAAGGATTTATTTAACAAAGCTGTATTAAGTGTACCTTTCTTTGGCAAGGATTATTGCTAGTGCTCGAATAATTATACAGCCGACTGTAAGTGTACCTTTTTTTGGCAAGGATTATTGCTAGTGCTCGAATAATTTTACAGCCGACTGTATATATATACCAGGTGTATAAACTTAAATCCGCTGTTTGCGTATAGATGGCGCTAGTGAGTGTATTAACAGCGGACATTTAAATGTCTTATTGTTTTTGTATTAGTTTGACGTCTGTTCACATAAATCAGTGCAAATCGTTAGTGATTTCATATAAAAACATTAATTTTTCTTCGTGTAAACATATCTCGTTTTGTACCAAAAAAAAAGAGCATATGCGGGAAGCTCTGCTTTTCTGCTTCAATTTGAAAAAATCAGCTGCCGAATCGCATAGAATGCTTGTGGAAGCTTATGGTGACAGTGCTTTGTCAGAAACAACTTGCAGAGACTGGTTTCGTCGGTTCAAAAATGGCTATTTTGACTGAAATGACAAAGAGCGTGAAAATCGGCCCCGAAAGTTTGACGACCATGAATTACAGGCTCTTTTGGACGAAGATGATACCCAATCGCAAAAAATGCTTGCCGAGAAGTTAGGTGTCACTCAACCAGCCATTTCTATCCGTCTACATGCCATGGGAAAGGCCTTATTATCAACAAAGACATGACAAACTGATTTTTCTTCATGATAATGCGCCAGCACACACGTCAAAATTGGTCCAAAATTATCTCAAAACACTTAACTGGGAGGTGTTACCCCATCCCGCTTAATTCACCAGACCTGGCTCCTTCTGATTATCACCTGTTTTCATCAATGGGCCATGCACTCGCCGAACAGCACTTCGTTTCTTACGAAGACGTTCGAAAATGGCTGGATGAGTGGTTTGCCTCAAAAGATAAGGAATTCTTTTGGCGTGAAATTCACCAATTGCCCGAAAGATGGGAAAAATGTATAGTTAGCGAGGGAAACTATTTTGAATAAAATTTTGTTTTGCTTTATATAAAAAATAAATGTGTTTTTATTACTAAAAAACAGCGGATTTAAGCTTATACACCTGGTATATATTATTCTTTATTACTCATTACAAAGGGTGCGAAGATAAATGATTTTACTAACTTAAAACATATACTATATTCAAATTTAGAATTATTTTATTATTATTATTATTATTATTATTATCCATCTCTTATACTATGATTCTACTGCTGTAGAACCAATAACAGAAATACATTCAGCAGCAAAATTGTTCGAACGCTAGCAATAATTCCTATGTTAAAAAAGTACACTTAATTCTGTTTTGTTAAATAAATTCTTGTAGAATCTTTTTCTTAGACTGAATAAGAACATGAATCGACAAGAATTTATTTAACAAAGCAGTATTAAGTGCACTTTTTTTTATATAGGAGTCATTGCTAGCTCTCGAATAATTTTGCTGCAGACTCTATCTTAACGCTTCAGAGTTTTTATTATTATCTATTAATAAAAACTCTGAAAAAAAATTGTCAAATTAAACTACAAAAGCTCAACATTTAGAGATGAATCAATTTTACAAGTTTTTTTGTTTTTCCCCTACACTTCCATATATCAGAAATTCATGCATAGAAAGGTATTTGTCGGGTCTATTTTATCGACCTATTTTGTCGGGGCTATATTGTTCTCAGTCTTATATGTCGGTGTTGGTAAAATTAAAACTGAATAATTTTCTGTCACAGTCAAACCTACCTTAGGAAAATAAAGTCTTACAGTCGGCTGCAAAATTATTCGAGCACTAGCCAACAATTCCTACACTTAAAAAGTACACTTAAGACTGTTTTGCTAAGGATGGATGGTTGGGTTTTAAGTCACACTAGTGCTGCGCAGACGGGCAATTGGCGACAGTCTGGGACACATCCCTAGAGGTGGTCCGGAGATATTCCATCACAATTTTTATCCTACACGGAAAGGATGGCTCTCCCGCTTCGGTGACCCCCAGAGGTATAATTTTTTGTGGGAACATGGAGGACATTGCGGCCACGACAGATTTTACGTGCACCAAACACCATTAGTGTACACGACGGTCTTTATCCGGCTCGAGTACCGAACCCTCAACCTTCCAATTACGAGGCCGACGCTGTACCGACTAGGCTACCGCGGCCCTCTTGGTGCGGGCATGGATGTTTGTGCTGTCTTATGTCTTCAACAATATTGTGTGCACGTATTTCTGTAGATTTCTGTAAAAATATAGAGCAATCGAGACGATAGTCATTGTAACTATAGGTCTCAATAAATATCAAATAAATGTCCAATGTTATGTTTGTAAACAGAAACACCACAGCTGAGTGTCAGAAATGGCGCATCATTTTATGATAATGAAAGTGTCCTATGAATCATCAAATCTGTTTTTTGTGCTTATTTTTTTATATATTAACAAATTGTTGATGTTAATATAATAAAAACCAAATTTGATTTTAAATATAATTATGCTTAATTTTCCATTGCCATCTGTGTTTAAATTAAGTTTAGTTACTCTGCCTGTTTTGTTGTTTTTTTTTTTTTTTTTTTTTTGTAAAAAGCAACAGATTTTTCTTGGGGAGATACGCAAGCTGAACGGATTCCACAAGTTGTGTTTAGACAGTTCGTGCGCTTAAAATATAACTGCAGTGTCTTTCTGAAATTCGATTTTTATATCAACAACACCAGCATGATGATTACAGAGATATATCTGTTTTAGATATCGATCGATAAATTTTGTAGTGCTATTCTGTCTCATTAGTTCCTTCGCTCAAATCTACCAGTTTAACGCTCAATTTAATTACTCTCGAGATTGTTAATTCATTGCAGCCAATCTTTTAGCGATCATGCTAAGAAAAACACGTGTTAAATGTCCTTCTTTAGCTTAATTTTTCTATCTTCCTATCGTCGTTGGAAGACAAAACCATTGTTATTCTATGGGAAAATTTCTTTAGAGAATTTCACAGTACCTTATGTAAATACCGTGATGTAAATATTGTTTAGATATAGTTTTGTGTGTATTACTTAACATTTTATATGTTAGATGTTACGTTTTCAATATTAAAAAAGTTATCATTAATTTTTTTTTCTTAATTTTGTGTAAAAATTTTTACAGCATAAACCTTGTTCACTATTACGTATGATACTCCTTTTTACTTTTGTGTTTTTCCGTCGTTTTTTTCAATATGTTCTTTACTTTAAATATTAATGTAAATAAAATGCAGTGCTTGTCTTTCATTTTGTTAGTTAAATAAATAAATGAAAGCATTCATTTAAGATTCTTTTATAAAATGTCTTTTCTGCTAATGCATAAATATTATTCATATCTATATAGTATATAAATGGCTAAAAGTTTTCCTTGGACTCTGTGTGTGGATGCAGCGAGTATAAGATCACATGCTGAGCAAAATGTAAAAGAAGAAAAATGGTTAAAGGAATTTAATATTTTGATTTTCATGTAAAAATATGATCACGTGCTATCTTTAAAAGCGTGCAACAATTACGAGTTTATTTGATGCTTGTGGCATATGTATAAAATGTTCATAACTCGATTTGCCCCAACAAAGACGTTCAATTAAGAAAACGTGAAAATGTTTTTACAAAAAACGTTCTGTAGAAAGACATTTTCAGCTAAGCTTTTGTTTGGATAAATTTGGTTAAATAAATTCTATATTAGTTCTTTGTATTATAAAACATTGGTCTGAAATCTTCATTTACTTCCGTTTGGATACATTTTTAGTGATAAGATCTACACTACCTTCATTGATTTCATGAATTTAAAACTGGTTTCGTCGACAAACTTCGATCTACTGCCACGCAAACAGCATTAGGCTGATTTTTGTACATTTTGAGTTTGATTTTGAATATTTTCCCGTATTCGGAATACGGTTCGTTCACGAACCGGAGCTTTTCTAGTATTACAGCATGCGTTCAGTGGTCAAGCTCATAAATGCATACGCACAATTCTGGTAATATATTTATATCTATCTCTCTATCTATATACATATATATATATATGTGTGTGTGTGTGTGTGCTAAATAACTGTACTTCCTCTGAGAAAAGTAATTTTATTAATTATTGAGATGAAATTAGGTACATTATTGATATTTCCTGACATTTGCTAAGGTAATAATGAAAGCGCACCAAAGGAGGAAGACAAAAGAAAACGAGCCGAACAAGCGGTCCGCTTCGAAACACGGCAATCAAAACGCAAACATTCAAAGGAAAAAGGTGTAAAAAGAAGTTAAATGAGATATATATGACAATAAAGGGGAGACCGATACAGAAGATGACAGAGTGAAAAGAGTAAGAAACCAGAGAAGTGAAAGAAAAGTTAGAGCACTACAGGGGCAGATCCAAAATATGACAATCTGAAAGGTCAAATATTGGCACTTGGAGGAGACAGCTTAGACACGGGCAAGAAAATCTTCACTGTAACACAAAAAGCAAAACAATATCTTAAGATCATCACAGAAAAAGCAATGAATATTTCCAAGCACATTCAGACAGAAATTCCAAAGCATTACGTGCAATTGAGATTTCGTTTTTCGAAATTGAAGCATATTTTAAGATGCCTAGGTGAAAGCTCGATCTCGATCAGAGCCTAAAGACTTTTTGTTTTAAACTGGTATGTGACAGTCATCAAAGTGTTTTGTTACTATGTTACAAATAAATTCATAGAACTCACCCTTTGATGAACTGTAACATATAATTAACATCTCTGTCAACACAGTTAAGGAACACTGCATGCATACAATGGTGCCACCGAGATGATGAATTCCAGATGTTTATAAAAAAAGAAACCAGAGAATTGAAACCAGAGAATAAGAAACCAGACCAAGGTGATTACTACAGTCTTTCTCGATCAGAGACTAAACTTCAGTTATTTTAAATCGGTATATAACAATCATCAAAGTGTTTAGTTATTATGTTGCAAATAAATTCATCATAGCCCTTTGTTGAAATGTAATATACTATCAACAACTGCCAAAATTATTATTCGTTGCAGTATGCCTACAATTGGGCTGTTGGAATGGTGAATTACGGATATTTATAATATAAAATGTCACTAATTTTCAATATGTCTCAGTGTGTAATGTCAAGATTTTCATAGATGTGTGAAATTGAAGATATTTGCCGAACATATTAAATAATTCATAGGTATTCAATTTGTTTCAAGTTCCGATACATAAAGAAATTCTTAATGTGTATACATGCCATACAAGGAAAATGTGTTAATTTATGTTTTCATTGCATTTAATTTTTTTTTAATTCTTTGTTTTAATAAATTTCGTGACATACAGCGAAAACAGTACCTACTGTGTTGATTGATTTATTTTTATTTTTCATTTACTTTCATTATTTTTATTTTTATTATTATCATGTCCATTACCTTAAATAGTGACGTAAATAGAATCTGTTTTCTTTCATTCTTTTATTTAAATAAATTAAGTAGTACATGTAACAAGGAGATATTTATATACGGAAGGTACATATTTTCCCCTCCGAAGAAGCTCTACCTTAACGTGGTGGAGGGATTTAAGAGTGCTATTTCAAACATTATACATATTAAAAAAAAAAAAAAAAAAAGAATAAATAAAAAAAGAGAGAGAGAGAAAAAACGACAGAGAGAAAGAGAGAATTTAACAATAATATTAAAATATTTCTAGATGTTTATGAAGTATTTAAAAAGAATTAGATGGATAAAATTAAAAAAATGGAATTACAAAAGCTCAAATTATTTGTTTAAAACATATAAATAAAAATGAAATGGCACTTGAACTAAGAGAGCTTTATAAAATTTAACTAAGTTTGTGTCTGTATTTTCTTTGAGATATAATCTCTAACTATCACAACGCCATTTTTTTTTTTTTTTTTTCAATGTCTTTTGACGCTTGAATTTTTAAAAAAATAATTATTTGGACTTTTTAAACCTTTTACTTCCTGCACAGTTTTACATTCGAAGTTATGTGTGCCTAAAAGAGTAAGAAATTTTAATATTGCTCTTTTGTCATATTTAAAATCTATATTCATTACAATTTCCCGAACGATATTTAAGGCTATTTTAGTGATTACGTTTACATTATATATACACTCTATATCAGCGGATTTTTATTTTTGTAGTTACGCTTTGGGAATCTGTGGTAAACGATAAAAAATTTAACTCGAGGTCAAATAATTTGTAAAAAAATCTTAAATCAAAATAAACGTCACACAGCACTTACTTGTTTGGATATATTTTTGTGCGTTTTATTTAACATTTTATGTGTTAGATGTTAGGTTTTAAATGTTAAAAAAATTAACATTACTCTTAAACATTTTTTTTTTCTTAAGTTTGTGTAAATGTTTTTACAGTTGAACCTTGTCCACTATTGCAAATGATACTTCTCCCTTTTTTTTTGGGGGGGGGGGGGTTATATTTCCATCGTTCCTTTTAATATATTCTTCAATAATATAAAAAAAATTTCGTGCCGGTGTAATTTTTGTCTTTCATTTTGTTAGTTAAATAAATAATTGAAAGTATTCATTTAAGATTCTTTTATAAAATGTCTTTTCTACTGATGCATTAATATTATTTATAACTATACAGTATGAAAATTGCTAAGAGATTTCCTTGGACAATGTGTGTGGACGCATAGAGTATAAGATCACATGCTGAACAAACAAAAAAAAAATAAATAATTTAATGTTTTGATTTTTTCTTTAAAAATATGATCATCTGCTACCTTTAAAATCGTGCATCAAGATTATTTATTTTAAATTGGTATATGATAGTCATCAAAGTGTTTTGTTACTATGTTACAAATAAATTAATAGTACAAACCCTTTGATGAAATGTAATATACCATTATCAACGCTATCAGAAACAGTATGCCTACAATTGTACTGCCGAGATAATGAATTCCTGATGTTTATAAAATAGTAAACCAGAGATTTTCATTTTGAGGGACAACCTAGACACGTGCAAGAAAATGTCCACTGTAACTGAAAAGTAAACCAATACTATGAGATCATCGCACAAAAGACCAGTCCAGAATACATAGGTGATTACTACAGACTTTCTCGATCAGAGACTAAACTTCAGTTATTTTAAATCGGTATATAACAATCATCAAAGTGTTTAGTTATTATGTTGCAAATAAATTCATCAGAGCTGACCCTTTGTTGAAATGTAATATACTATCAACAACTGCCAGAATTATTATTCGTTGCCGTACGCCTACGGTTGTGTCGTCGGAATGTTGAATTACGGATATTTACAAAATAAAATGTCACTAATTCTCAATATGTCTCAGTGTGTAATGTCAAGATTGTCATAGATGTGAGAAATTGAAGATATTTGCCGAACATATTTAATAATTCATAGGTATTAAATTTGTTTCAAGTTCCGATACATAAAGAAGAAATTCTTAAGGTGTATAAATTGGTATATGACAGTCATCAAATAGTTTTGTTACTATGTTAAAAATAAATTAATAGTAGCAACAATTTGATGAATTGTAATATACTATTATCAACGCTTTCAGAAACAGTATGCCTGCAAATGTACTCCCGAGATAATGAATCCTGATGTTTATAAAATAGGAAACCAGAGATTTTCATTTTGAGGGACAACCTAGACACGTGCAAGAAAATGTCCACTGTAACTGAAAAATTAAACCAATACTATGAGATCATCGCACAAAAGACCCTTCCAGAATACCTAGGTGAATGCTACAGTCTTTCTCGATCAGAGACTAAACTTCAGTTACTTTAAATCGTTATATAACAATCATCAAAGTGTTTAGTTATTATGTTGCTAATAAATTCATCATAGCTGACCCTTTGTTGAAATGTAATATACTATCAACAACTGCCAAAATTATTATTCGTTGCAGTATGCCTACAATTGGGCTGTTGGAATGGTGAATTACGGATATTTATAATATAAAATGTCACTAATTTTCAATATGTCTCAGTGTGTAATGTCAAGATTGTCATAGATGTGTGAAATTGAAGATATTTGCCGAACATATTAAATAATTCATAGGTATTCAATTTGTTTCAAGTTCCGATACATAAAGAAATTCTTAATGTGTATACATGCCATACAAGGAAAATGTGTTAATTTATGTTTTCATTGCATTTAATTTTTTTTTAATTCTTTGTTTTAATAAATTTCGTGACATACAGCGAAAACAGTACCTACTGTGTTGATTGATTTATTTTTATTTTTCATTTACTTTCATTATTTTTATTTTTATTTTTATCATGTCCATTACCTTAAATAGTGACGTAAATAGAATCTGTTTTCTTTCATTCTTTTATTTAAATAAATTAAGTAGTACATGTAACAAGGAGATATTTATATACGGAAGGTACATATTTTCCCCTCCGAAGAAGCTCTACCTTAACGTGGTGGAGGGATTTAAGAGTGCTATTTCAAACATTATACATATTAAAAAAAAAAAAAAAAAAAGAATAAATAAAAAAAGAGAGAGAAAAAAAAAACGAGAGAGAGAAAGAGAGAATTTAACAATAATATTAAAATATTTCTAGATGTTTATGAAATATTTAAAAAGAATTAGATGGATAAAATTAAAAAAATGGAATTACAAAAGCTCAAATTATTTGTTTAAAACATATAAATAAAAATGAAATGGCACTTGAACTAAGAGAGCTTTATAAAATTTAACTAAGTTTGTGTCTGTATTTTCTTTGAGATATAATCTCTAACTATCACAACGCCATTTTTTTTTTTTTTTTTTTCAATGTCTTTTGACGCTTGAATTTTTTAAAAAATAATTATTTGGACTTTTTAAACCTTTTACTTCCTGCACAGTTTTACATTCGAAGTTATGTGTGCCTAAAAGAGTAAGAAATTTTAATATTGCTCTTTTGTCATATTTAAAATCTATATTCATTACAATTTCCCGAACGATATTTAAGGCTATTTTAGTGATTACGTTTACATTATATATACACTCTATATCAGCGGATTTTTATTTTTGTAGTTACGCTTTGGGAATCTGTGGTAAACGATAAAAAATTTAACTCGAGGTCAAATAATTTGTAAAAAAATCTTAAATCAAAATAAACGTCACACAGCACTTACTTGTTTGGATATATTTTTGTGCGTTTTATTTAACATTTTATGTGTTAGATGTTAGGTTTTAAATGTTAAAAAAATTAACATTACTCTTAAACATTTTTTTTTCTTAAGTTTGTGTAAATGTTTTTACAGTTAAACCTTGTCCACTATTGCAAATGATACTTCTCCCTTTTTTTTTTTTTGGGGGGGGGGGGGGTTATATTTCCATCGTTCCTTTTAATATATTCTTCAATAATATAAAAAAAATTTCGTGCCGGTGTAATTTTTGTCTTTCATTTTGTTAGTTAAATAAATAATTGAAAGTATTCATTTAAGATTCTTTTATAAAATGTCTTTTCTACTGATGCATTAATATTATTTATAACTATACAGTATGAAAATTGCTAAGAGATTTCCTTGGACAATGTGTGTGGACGCATAGAGTATAAGATCACATGCTGAACAAACAAAAAAAAAAATAAATAATTTAATGTTTTGATTTTTTCTTTAAAAATATGATCATCTGCTACCTTTAAAATCGTGCATCAAGATTATTTATTTTAAATTGGTATATGATAGTCATCAAAGTGTTTTGTTACTATGTTACAAATAAATTAATAGTACAAACCCTTTGATGAAATGTAATATACCATTATCAACGCTATCAGAAACAGTATGCCTACAATTGTACTGCCGAGATAATGAATTCCTGATGTTTATAAAATAGTAAACCAGAGATTTTCATTTTGAGGGACAACCTAGACACGTGCAAGAAAATGTCCACTGTAACTGAAAAGTAAACCAATACTATGAGATCATCGCACAAAAGACCAGTCCAGAATACATAGGTGATTACTACAGACTTTCTCGATCAGAGACTAAACTTCAGTTATTTTAAATCGGTATATAACAATCATCAAAGTGTTTAGTTATTATGTTGCAAATAAATTCATCAGAGCTGACCCTTTGTTGAAATGTAATATACTATCAACAACTGCCAGAATTATTATTCGTTGCCGTACGCCTACGGTTGTGTCGTCGGAATGTTGAATTACGGATATTTACAAAATAAAATGTCACTAATTCTCAATATGTCTCAGTGTGTAATGTCAAGATTGTCATAGATGTGAGAAATTGAAGATATTTGCCGAACATATTTAATAATTCATAGGTATTAAATTTGTTTCAAGTTCCGATACATAAAGAAGAAATTCTTAAGGTGTATAAATTGGTATATGACAGTCATCAAATTGTTTTGTTACTATGTTAAAAATAAATTAATAGTAGCAACAATTTGATGAATTGTAATATACTATTATCAACGCTTTCAGAAACAGTATGCCTGCAAATGTACTCCCGAGATAATGAATTCCTGATGTTTATAAAATAGGAAACCAGAGATTTTCATTTTGAGGGACAACCTAGACACGTGCAAGAAAATGTCCACTGTAACTGAAAAATTAAACCAATACTATGAGATCATCGCACAAAAGACCCTTCCAGAATACCTAGGTGAATGCTACAGTCTTTCTCGATCAGAGACTAAACTTCAGTTACTTTAAATCGTTATATAACAATCATCAAAGTGTTTAGTTATTATGTTGCTAATAAATTCATCATAGCTGACCCTTTGTTGAAATGTAATATACTATCAACAACTGCCAAAATTATTATTCGTTGCAGTATGCCTACAATTGGGCTGTTGGAATGGTGAATTACGGATATTTATAATATAAAATGTCACTAATTTTCAATATGTCTCAGTGTGTAATGTCAAGATTGTCATAGATGTGTGAAATTGAAGATATTTGCCGAACATATTAAATAATTCATAGGTATTCAATTTGTTTCAAGTTCCGATACATAAAGAAATTCTTAATGTGTATACATGCCATACAAGGAAAATGTGTTAATTTATGTTTTCATTGCATTTAATTTTTTTTTAATTCTTTGTTTCAATAAATTTCGTGACATACAGCGAAAACAGTACCTACTGTGTTGATTGATTTATTTTTATTTTTCATTTACTTTCATTATTTTTATTTTTATTATTATCATGTCCATTACCTTAAATAGTGACTTAAATAGAATCTGTTTTCTTTCATTCTTTTATTTAAATAAATTAAGTAGTACATGTAACAAGGAGATATTTATATACGGAAGGTACACATTTCCCCCTCCGAAGAAGCTCTACCTTAACGTGGTGGAGGGGTTTAAGAGTGCTATTTCAAACAATATACATATTTAAAAAAAAAAAAAAAAAAAAGAATAAATAAAAAAAGAGAGAGAGAGAAAAAACGAGAGAGAGAAAGAGAGAATTTAACAATAATATTAAAATATTTCTAGATGTTTATGAAATATTTAAAAAGAATTAGATGGATAAAATTAAAAAAATGGAATTACAAAAGCTCAAATTATTTGTTTAAAACATATAAATAAAAATGAAATGGCACTTGAACTAAGAGAGCTTTATAAAATTTAACTAAGTTTGTGTCTGTATATTCTTTGAGATATAATCTCTAACTATCACAACGCCATTTTTTTTTTTTTTTCAATGTCTTTTGACGCTTGAATTTTTTAAAAAATAATTATTTGGACTTTTTAAACCTTTTACTTCCTGCACAGTTTTACATTCGAAGTTATGTGTGCCTAAAAGAGTAAGAAATTTTAATATTGCTCTTTTGTCATATTTAAAATCTATATTCATTACAATTTCCCGAACGATATTTAAGGCTATTTTAGTGATTACGTTTACATTATATAATACACTCCATATCAGGGGATTTTTATTTTTGTAGTTACGCTTTGGGAATCTGTGGTAAACGATAAAAAATTTAACTCGAGGTCAAAAAATTTGTAAAAAAATCTTAAATCAAAATAAACGTCACACAGCACTTACTTGTTTGGATATATTTTTGTGCGTTTTATTTAACATTTTATGTGTTAGATGTTAGGTTTTAAATGTTAAAAAAATTAACATTACTCTTAAACATTTTTTTTCTTAAGTTTGTGTAAATGTTTTTACAGTTAAACCTTGTCCACTATTGCAAATGATACTTCTCCCTTTTTTTTGGGGGGGGGGTGAAGGGGGGGTGGGGGGGGTATATTTCCATCGTTCCTTTTAATATATTCTTCAATAATATAAAAAAAATTTCGTGCCGGTGTAATTTTTGTCTTTCATTTTGTTAGTTTTATAAATAATTGAAAGTATTCATTTAAGATTCTTTTATAAAATGTCTTTTCTACTGATGCATTAATATTATTTATAACTATACAGTATGAAAATTGCTAAGAGATTTCCTTGGACAATGTGTGTGGACGCATAGAGTATAAGATCACATGCTGAACAAACAAAAAAAAAAATAAATAATTTAATGTTTTGATTTTTTCTTTAAAAATATGATCATCTGCTACCTTTAAAATCGTGCATCAAGATTATTTATTTTAAATTGGTATATGACAGTCATCAAAGTGTTTTGTTACTATGTTACAAATAAATTAATAGTACAAACCCTTTGATGAAATGTAATATACCATTATCAACGCTATCAGAAACAGTATGCCTACAATTGTACTGCCGAGATAATGAATTCCTGATGTTTATAAATTAGGAAACCAGAGATTTTCATTTTGAGGGACAACCTAGACACGTGCAAGAAAATGTACACTGCAACTGAAAAAGTAAACCAATACTATGAGATCATCGCACAAAAGACCAGTCCAGAATACATAGGTGATTACTACAGTCTTTCTCGATCAAAGACTAAACTTCAGTTATTTTAAATCGGTATATAACAATCATCAAAGTGTTTAGTTATTATGTTGCAAATAAATTCATTATAGCTGACCCTTTGTTGAAATGTAATATACTATCAACAACTGCCAGAATTATTATTCGTTGCCGTACGCCTACAGTTGTGTCGTCGGAATGTTGAATTACGGATATTTACAAAATAAAATGTCACTAATTCTCAATATGCCTCAGTGTGTAATGTCAAGATTGTCATAGATGTGAGAAATTGAAGATATTTGCCGAACATATTTAATAATTCATAGGTATTAAATTCGTTTGAAGTTCCGATACATAAAGAAGAAATTCTTAAGGTGTATAAATTGGTATATGACAGTCATCAAATTGTTTTGTTACTATGTTAAAAATAAATTAATAGTAGCAACAATTTGATGAATTGTAATATACTATTATCAACGCTTTCAGAAACAGTATGCCTACAAATGTACTCCCGAGATAATGAATTCCTGATGTTTATAAAATAGGAAACCAGAGATTTTCATTTTGAGGGACAACCTAGACACGTGCAAGAAAATGTCCACTGTAACTGAAAAATTAAACCAATACTATGAGATCATCGCACAAAAGACCAGTCCAGAATACATAGGTGATTACTACAGTCTTTCTCGATCAGAGACTAAACTTCAGTTATTTTAAATCGGTATATAACAATCATCAAAGTGTTTAGTTATTATGTTGCTAATAAATTCATCATAGCTGACCCTTTGTTGAAATGTAATATACTATCAACAACTGCCAAAATTATTATTCGTTGCAGTATGCCTACAATTGGGCTGTTGGAATGGTGAATTACGGATATTTATAATATAAAATGTCACTAATTTTCAATATGTCTCAGTGTGTAATGTCAAGATTGTCATAGATGTGTGAAATTGAAGATATTTGCCGAACATATTAAATAATTCATAGGTATTCAATTTGTTTCAAGTTCCGATACATAAAGAAATTCTTAATGTGTATACATGCCATACAAGGAAAATGTGTTAATTTAAGTTTTCATTGCATTTAATTTTTTTTTAATTCTTTGTTTTAATAAATTTCGTGACATACAGCGAAAACAGTACCTACTGTGTTGATTGATTTATTTTTATTTTTCATTTACTTTCATTATTTTTATTTTTATTATTATCATGTCCATTACCTTAAATAGTGACTTAAATAGAATCTGTTTTCTTTCATTCTTTTATTTAAATAAATTAAGTAGTACATGTAACAAGGAGATATTTATATACGGAAGGTACACATTTCCCCCTCCGAAGAAGCTCTACCTTAACGTGGTGGAGGGGTTTAAGAGTGCCATTTCAAACAATATACATATTTAAAAAAAAAAAAAAAAAAAGAATAAATAAATAAAGAGAGAGAGAGAAACAACGAGAGAGAGAAACAGAGAATTTAACAATAATATTAAAATAATTCTAGATGTTTATGAAATATTTAAAAAGAATTAGATGGATAAAATTAAAAAAATGGAATTACAAAAGCTCAAATTATTTGTTTAAAACATATAAATTAAAATGAAATGGCACTTGAACTAAGAGAGCTTTATAAAATTTAACTAAGTTTGTGTATGTATTTTCTTTGAGATATAATCTCTAACTATCACAACGCCATTATTTTTTTTTTTCAATGTCTTTTGACGCTTGAATTTTTTAAAAAATAATTATTTGGACTTTTTAAACCTTTTACTTCCTGCACAGTTTTACATTCGAAGTTATGTGTGCCTAAAAGAGTAAGAAATTTTAATATTGCTCTTTTGTCATATTTAAAATCTATATTCATTACAATTTCCCGAACGATATTTAAGGCTATTTTAGTGATTACGTTTACATTATATATACACTCCATATCAGGGGATTTTTATTTTTGTAGTTACGCTTTGGGAATCTGTGGTAAACGATAAAAAATTTAACTCGAGGTCAAATAATTTGTAAAAAAATCTTAAATCAAAATAAACGTCACACAGCACTTACTTGTTTGGATATATTTTTGTGCGTTTTATTTAACATTTTATGTGTTAGATGTTAGGTTTTAAATGTTAAAAAATTAACATTACTCTTAAACATTTTTTTTCTTAAGTTTGTGTAAATGTTTTTACAGTTAAACCTTGTCCACTATTGCAAATGATACTTCTCCTTTTTTTTTTTTTTTTTTTTTGGGGGGGGGGGGGGTATATTTCCATCGTTACTTTTAATATATTCTTCAATAATATAAAAAAAAATTTCGTGCCGGTGTAATTTTTGTCTTTCATTTTGTTAGTTAAATAAATAATTGAAAGGATTCATTTAAGATTCTTTTATAAAATGTCTTTTCTACTGATGCATTAATATTATTTATAACTATACAGTATGAAAATTGCTAAGAGATTTCCTTGGACAATGTGTGTGGACGCATCGAGTATATGATCACATGCTGAACAAACAAAAAAAAAAAATAATTTAATGTTTTGATTTTTATGTAAAAATATGATCATCTGCTACCTTTAAAATCGTGCATCAAGATTATTTATTTTAAATTGGTATATGACAGTCATCAAAGTGTTTTGTTACTATGTTTCAAATAAATTAATAGTACAAACCCTTTGATGAAATGTAATATACCATTATCAACGCTATCAGAAACAGTATGCCTACAATTGTACTGCCGAGATAATGAATTCCTGATTTTTATAAAATAGGAAACCAGAGATTTTCATTTTGAGGGACAACCTAGACACGTGCAAGAAAATGTCCACTGTAACTGAAAAATTAAACCAATACTATGAGATCATCGCACAAAATACCAGTCCAGAATACCTAGGTGATTACTGCAGTCTTTCTCGATCAGAGACTAAACTTCAGTTACTTTAAATCGGTATATAACAATCATCAAAGTGTTCAGTTATTATGTTGCTAATAAATTCATCACAGCTGACCCTTTGTTGAAATGTAATATACTATCAACAACTGCCAAAATTATTATTCGTGGCAGTACGCCTACAACTGTGCTGTTGGAATGGTGAGATACGGATATTTATAATATAAAATGTCACTAATTTTCAATATGTCTCAGTGTGTAATGTCAAGATTGTCATAGATGTGTGAAATTGAAGATATTTGCCGAACATATTAAATAATTCATAGGTATTCAATTTGTTTCAAGTTCCGATACATAAATAAATTCTTAATGTGTATACATGCCATACAAGGAAAATGTGTTAATTTATGTTTTCATTGCATTTAATTTTTTTTTAATTCTTTGTTTTAATAAATTTCGTGACATACAGCGAAAACAGTACCTACTGTGTTGATTGATTTATTTTTATTTTTCATTTACTTTCATTATTTTTATTATTATTATTATCATGTCCATTACCTTAAATAGTGACTTAAATAGAATCTGTTTTCTTTCATTCTTTTATTTACATAAATTAAGTAGTACATGTAACAAGGAGATATTTATATACGGAAGGTACACATTTCCCCCTCCGAAAAAGCTCTACCTTAACGTGGTGGAGGGGTTTAAGAGTGCCATTTCAAACAACATACATATTAAAAAAAAAAAAAAAAAAAAAAAAAAGAATAAATAAATCAAGAGAGAGAGAGAAACAACGAGAGAGAGAAAGAGAGAATTTAACAATAATATTAACATATTTCTAGATGTTTATGAAATATTTAAAAAGAATTAGATGGATAAAATTAAAAAAATGGAATTACAAATGCTCAAATTATTTGTTTAAAACATATAAATAAAAATGAAATGGCACTTGAACTAAGAGAGCTTTATAAAATTTAACTAAGTTTGTGTCTGTATATTCTTTGAGATATAATCTCTAACTATCACAACGCCAAATATTTTACTTGTTTTTTTTTTTTTTTTTTTTTTCAATATCTTTTGACGCTTGAATTTTTAAAAAAATAATTATTTGTAACTTTTTAAACCTTTTACTTCCTGCACAGTTTTACATTCGAAGTTATGTGTGCCTAAAAGTGTAAGAAAATTTAATATTGATCTTTTGTCATATTTAAAATCTATATTCATTACAATTTCCCGAACGATATTTAAGGCTATTTTAGTGATTACGTTTACATTATATATACACTCCATATCAGGTGATTTTTATTTTTGTAGTTACGCTTTGTGAATCTGTGGTAAACGATTAAAAATTTAACTCGAGGTCAAATAAATTGTAGAAAAATCTTAAATCAAAATAAATGTCACACAGCACTAACTTGTTTGGATATATTTTTGTGCGTTTTATTTAACATTTTATGTGTTAGATGTTAGGTTTTGAATGTTAAAAAAATTAACATTACTCTTAAACATCTTTTTTTCTTAAGTTTGTGTAAATCTTTTTACAGTTAAACCTTGTCCACTATTGCAAATGATACTTCTCCTTTTTTTTTTTTTTTTTTTGGGGGGGGGGGTATATTTCCATCGTTACTTTTAATATATTCTTCAATAATATAAAAAAAAATTTCGTGCCGGTGTAATTTTTGTCTTTCATTTTGTTAGTTAAATAAATAATTGAAAGGATTCATTTAAGATTCTTTTATAAAATGTCTTTTCTACTGATGCATTAATATTATTTATAACTATACAGTATGAAAATTGCTAAGAGATTTCCTTGGACAATGTGTGTGGACGCATCGAGTATATGATCACATGCTGAACAAACAAAAAAAAAAATAATTTAATGTTTTGATTTTTATGTAAAAATATGATCATCTGCTACCTTTAAAATCGTGCATCAAGATTATTTATTTTAAATTGGTATATGACAGTCATCAAAGTGTTTTGTTACTATGTTTCAAATAAATTAATAGTACAAACCCTTTGATGAAATGTAATATACCATTATCAACGCTATCAGAAACAGTATGCCTACAATTGTACTGCCGAGATAATGAATTCCTGATTTTTATAAAATAGGAAACCAGAGATTTTCATTTTGAGGGACAACCTAGACACGTGCAAGAAAATGTCCACTGTAACTGAAAAATTAAACCAATACTATGAGATCATCGCACAAAATACCAGTCCAGAATACCTAGGTGATTACTGCAGTCTTTCTCGATCAGAGACTAAACTTCAGTTACTTTAAATCGGTATATAACAATCATCAAAGTGTTCAGTTATTATGTTGCTAATAAATTCATCACAGCTGACCCTTTGTTGAAATGTAATATACTATCAACAACTGCCAAAATTATTATTCGTGGCAGTACGCCTACAACTGTGCTGTTGGAATGGTGAGATACGGATATTTATAATATAAAATGTCACTAATTTTCAATATGTCTCAGTGTGTAATGTCAAGATTGTCATAGATGTGTGAAATTGAAGATATTTGCCGAACATATTAAATAATTCATAGGTATTCAATTTGTTTCAAGTTCCGATACATAAATAAATTCTTAATGTGTATACATGCCATACAAGGAAAATGTGTTAATTTATGTTTTCATTGCATTTAATTTTTTTTTAATTCTTTGTTTTAATAAATTTCGTGACATACAGCGAAAACAGTACCTACTGTGTTGATTGATTTATTTTTATTTTTCATTTACTTTCATTATTTTTATTATTATTATTATCATGTCCATTACCTTAAATAGTGACTTAAATAGAATCTGTTTTCTTTCATTCTTTTATTTACATAAATTAAGTAGTACATGTAACAAGGAGATATTTATATACGGAAGGTACACATTTCCCCCTCCGAAAAAGCTCTACCTTAACGTGGTGGAGGGGTTTAAGAGTGCCATTTCAAACAACATACATATTAAAAAAAAAAAAAAAAAAAAAAAAGAATAAATAAATCAAGAGAGAGAGAGAAACAACGAGAGAGAGAAAGAGAGAATTTAACAATAATATTAACATATTTCTAGATGTTTATGAAATATTTAAAAAGAATTAGATGGATAAAATTAAAAAAATGGAATTACAAATGCTCAAATTATTTGTTTAAAACATATAAATAAAAATGAAATGGCACTTGAACTAAGAGAGCTTTATAAAATTTAACTAAGTTTGTGTCTGTATATTCTTTGAGATATAATCTCTAACTATCACAACGCCAAATATTTTACTTGTTTTTTTTTTTTTTTTTTTTTTCAATATCTTTTGACGCTTGAATTTTTAAAAAAATAATTATTTGTAACTTTTTAAACCTTTTACTTCCTGCACAGTTTTACATTCGAAGTTATGTGTGCCTAAAAGTGTAAGAAAATTTAATATTGATCTTTTGTCATATTTAAAATCTATATTCATTACAATTTCCCGAACGATATTTAAGGCTATTTTAGTGATTACGTTTACATTATATATACACTCCATATCAGGTGATTTTTATTTTTGTAGTTACGCTTTGTGAATCTGTGGTAAACGATTAAAAATTTAACTCGAGGTCAAATAAATTGTAGAAAAATCTTAAATCAAAATAAATGTCACACAGCACTAACTTGTTTGGATATATTTTTGTGCGTTTTATTTAACATTTTATGTGTTAGATGTTAGGTTTTGAATGTTAAAAAAATTAACATTACTCTTAAACATCTTTTTTTCTTAAGTTTGTGTAAATCTTTTTACAGTTAAACCTTGTTCACTATTGCAAATGATACTTCTTTTTTTTTTTTTTTGGGGCGGGGGGGAGGGGGGGGCGCTGGAGGGGATATTTCCATCGTTCCTTTCAATATGTTCTTCAATAATATAAATAAAATTTCGTGCCGGTGTAATTTTTGTCTTTTATTTTGTTAGTTAAAAAATAAATGAAAGGATTCATTTAAGATTCTTCTATAAAATGTCTTTTCTACTGATGCATTCATATTATTTATAACTATACAGTATGAAAATTGCTAAGAGATTTCTTTGGACAATGTGTGTGGACGCATCGAGTATATCATCACATGCTGAACAAACAAAAAAAAAAAAAAATAATTTAATGTTTTGATTTTTATGTAAAAATATGATCATCTGCTACCTTTAAAATCGTGCATCAAGATTATTTATTTTAAATTGGTATATGACAGTCATCAAAGTGTTTTGTTACTATGTTACAAATAAATTAATAGTACAAACCCTTTGATGAAATGTAATATACCATTTTCAACGCTATCAGAAACAGTATGCCTACAATTGTATTGCCGAGATAATGAATTCCTGATTTTTATAAAATAGGAAACCAGAGATTTTCATTTTGAGGGACAACCTATTCACGTGCAAGAAAATGTCCACTGTAACTGAAAAATTAAACCAATACTATGAGATCATCGCACAAAATACCAGTCCAGAATACCTAGGTGATTACTGCAGTCTTTCTCGATCAGAGACTAAACTTCAGTTACTTTAAATCGGTATATAACAATCATCAAAGTGTTTAGTTATTATGTTGCTAATAAATTCAGCACAGCTGACCCTTTGTTGAAATGTAATATACTATCAACAACTGCCAAAATTATTATTCGTTGCAGTACGCCTACAACTGTGCTGTTGGAATAGTGAGATACGGATATTTATAATATAAAATGTCACTAATTTTTAATATGTCTTAGTGTGTAATGTCAAGATTGTCATAGATGTGTGAAATTGAAGATATTTGCCGAACATATTAAATAATTCATAGGTATTCAATTTGTTTCAAGTTCCGATACATAAAGAAATTCTTAATGTGTATACATGCCATACAAGGAAAATGTGTTAATTTATGTTTTCATTGCATTTAATTTTTTTTTTTAATTCTTTGTTTTAATAAATTTCGTGACATACAGCGAAAACAGTACCTACTGTATTGATTGATTTATTTTTATTTTACATTTACTTTCATTATTTTTATTATTATTATTATCATGTCCATTACCTTAAATAGTGACTTAAATAGAATCTGTTTTCTTTCATTCTTTTATATAAATAAATTAAGTAGTACATGTAACAAGGAGATATTTATATACGGAAGGTACACATTTCCCCCTCCGAAGAAGCTCTACCTTAACGTGGTGGAGGGGTTTAAGAGTGCCATTTCAAACAATATATATATTAAAAAAAAAGAATAAATAAATCAAGAGAGAGAGAGAAACAACGAGAGAGAGAAAGAGAGAATTTAACAATAATATTAAAATATTTCTAGATGTTTATGAAATATTTAAAAAGAATTAGATGGATAAAATTAAAAAAATGGAATTACAAATGCTCAAATTATTTGTTTAAAACATATAAATAAAAATGAAATGGCACTTGAACTAAGAGAGCTTTATAAAATTTAACTAAGTTTGTGTCTGTATATTCTTTGAGATATAATCTCTAACTATCACAACGCCAAATTTTTTACTTTTTTTTTTTTTTTTTCAATGTCTTTTGACGCTTGAATTTTTTAAAAAATAATTTTTTGTAACTTTTTAAACCTTATACTTCCTGCACAGTTTTACATTCGAAGTTATGTGTGCCTAAAAGTGTCAGAAAATTTAATATTGCTCTTTTGTCATATTTAAAATCTATACTCATTACAATTTCCCGAACGATATTTAAGGCTATTTTAGTGATTACGTTTACATTATATATACACTCCATATCAGGGGATTTTTATTTTTGTAGTTACGCTTTGGGAATCTGTGGTAAACGATTAAAAATTTAACTCGAGGTCAAATAAATTGTAAAAAAATCTTAAATCAAAATAAATGTAACACAGCACTAACTTGTTTGGATATATTTTTGTGCGTTTTATTTAACATTTTATGTGTTAGATGTTAGGTTTTGAATGTTAAAAAAATTAACATTACTCTTAAACATCTTTTTTTCTTAAGTTTGTGTAAATCTTTTTACAGTTAAACCTTGTCCACTATTGCAAATGATACTTCTTTTTTTTTTTTTTTTTTTTTTTGGGGAGGGGGGGGGGCGCTGGAGGGGATATTTCCATCGTTCCTTTCAATATGTTCTTCAATAATATAAATAAAATTTCGTGCCGGTGTAATTTTTGTCTTTTATTTTGTTAGTTAAAAAAATAAATGAAAGGATTCATTTAAGA
Organism: Salticus scenicus; assembly: GCA_963930645.1. Classification (NCBI taxonomy): domain Eukaryota; kingdom Metazoa; phylum Arthropoda; class Arachnida; order Araneae; family Salticidae; genus Salticus; species Salticus scenicus. The sequence continues at coordinate 39,551,444 of OZ005657.1, read as the reverse complement.
TTCTTTTATAAAATGTCTTTTCTACTGATGCATTAATATTATTTATAACTATACAGTATGAAAATTGCTAAGAGATTTCCTTAGACAATGTGTGTGCACGCATAGAGTATAAGATCACATGCTGAACAAACAAACAAACAAAAAAATAATAATTTAATGTTTTGATTTTTATGTAAAAATATGATCATCTGCTACCTTTAAAATCGTGCATCAAGATTATTTATTTTAAATTGGTATATGACAGTCATCAAAGTGTTTTGTTACTATGTTACAAATAAATTAATAGTACAAACCCTTTGATGAAATGTAATATACCATTGTCAACGCTATCAGAAACAGTATGCCTACAATTGTACTGCCGAGATAATGAATTCCTGATGTTTATAAAATAGGAAACCAGAGATTTTCATTTTGAGGGACAACCTAGACACGTGCAAGAAAATATACACTGTAACTGAAAAAGTAAACCAATACTATGAGATCATCGCACAAAAGACCAGTCCAGAATACATAGGTGATTACTACAGTCTTTCTCGATCAGAGACTAAACTTCAGTTATTTTAAATCGGTATATAACAATCATCAAAGTGTTTAGTTATTATGTTGCAAATAAATTCATCATAGCTGACCCTTTGTTGAAATGTAATATACTATCAACAACTGCCAGAATTATTATTCGCTGCCGTACGCCTACAGTTGTGTCGTCGGAATGTTGAATTACGGATATTTACAAAATAAAATGTCACTAATTCTCAATATGCCTCAGTGTGTAATGTCAAGATTGTCATAGATGTGAGAAATTGAAGATATTTGCCGAACATATTCAATAATTCATAGGTATTAAATTTGTTTCAAGTTCCGATACATAAAGAAGAAATTCTTAAGGTGTATAAATTGGTATATGACAGTCATCAAATTGTTTTGTTACTATATTAAAAATAAATTAATAGTAGCAACAATTTGATGAATTGTAATATACTATTATCAACGCTTTCAGAAACAGTATGCCTACAAATGTACTCCCGAGATAATGAATTCCTGATGTTTATAAAATAGGAAACCAGAGATTTTCATTTTGAGGGACAACCTAGACACGTGCAAGAAAATGTCCACTGTAACTGAAAAATTAAACCAATACTATGAGATCATCGCACAAAAGACCAGTCCAGAATACCTAGGTGATTACTACAGTCTTTCTCGATCAGAGACTAAACTTCAGTTACTTTAAATCGGTATATAACAATCATCAAAGTGTTTAGTTATTATGTTGCTAATAAATTCATCACAGCTGACCCTTTGTTGAAATGTAATATACTATCAACAACTGCCAAAATTATTATTCGTTGCAGTACGCCTACAACTGTGCTGTTGGAATGGTGAGATACGGATATTTATAATATAAAATGTCACTAATTTTCAATATGTCTCAGTGTGTAATGTCAAGATTGACATAGATGTGTGAAATTGAAGATATTTGCCGAACATATTAAATAATTCATAGGTATTCAATTTGTTTCAAGTTCCGATACATAAAGAAATTCTTAATGTGTATACATGCCATACAAGGAAAATGTGTTAATTTAAGTTTTCATTGCATTTAATTTTTTTTTAATTCTTTGTTTTAATAAATTTCGTGACATACAGCGAAAACAGTACCTACTGTGTTGATTGATTTATTTTTATTTTTCATTTACTTTCATTATTTTTATTTTTATTATTATCATGTCCATTACCTTAAATAGTGACGTAAATAGAATCTGTTTTCTTTCATTCTTTTATTTAAATAAATTAAGTAGTACATGTAACAAGGAGATATTTATATACGGAAGGTACATATTTTCCCCTCCGAAGAAGCTCTACCTTAACGTGGTGGAGGGGTTTAAGAGTGCTATTTCAAACATTATACATATTAAAAAAAGAATAAATAAAAAAAGAGAGAGAGAAAAAACGAGAGAGAGAAAGAGAGAATTTAACAATAATATTAAAATATTTCTAGATGTTTATGAAATATTTAAAAAGAATTAGATGGATAAAATTAAAAAAATGGAATTACAAAAGCTCAAATTATTTGTTTAAAACATATAAATAAAAATGAAATGGCACTTGAACTAAGAGAGCTTTATAAAATTTAACTAAGTTTGTGTCTGTATTTTCTTTGAGATATAATCTCTAACTATCACAACGCCATTTTTTTTTCAATGTCTTTTGACGCTTGAATTTTTAAAAAAATAATTATTTGTAACTTTTTAAACCTTTTACTTCCTGCACAGTTTTACATTCGAAGTTATGTGTGCCTAAAAGTGTAAGAAAATTTAATATTGATCTTTTGTCATATTTAAAATCTATATTCATTACAATTTCCCGAACGATATTTAAGGCTATTTTAGTGATTACGTTTACATTATATATACACTCCATATCAGGTGATTTTTATTTTTGTAGTTACGCTTTGTGAATCTGTGGTAAACGATTAAAAATTTAACTCGAGGTCAAATAAATTGTAGAAAAATCTTAAATCAAAATAAATGTCACACAGCACTAACTTGTTTGGATATATTTTTGTGCGTTTTATTTAACATTTTATGTGTTAGATGTTAGGTTTTGAATGTTAAAAAAATTAACATTACTCTTAAACATCTTTTTTTCTTAAGTTTGTGTAAATCTTTTTACAGTTAAACCTTGTTCACTATTGCAAATGATACTTCTTTTTTTTTTTTTTTGGGGCGGGGGGGAGGGGGGGGCGCTGGAGGGGATATTTCCATCGTTCCTTTCAATATGTTCTTCAATAATATAAATAAAATTTCGTGCCGGTGTAATTTTTGTCTTTTATTTTGTTAGTTAAAAAATAAATGAAAGGATTCATTTAAGATTCTTCTATAAAATGTCTTTTCTACTGATGCATTCATATTATTTATAACTATACAGTATGAAAATTGCTAAGAGATTTCTTTGGACAATGTGTGTGGACGCATCGAGTATATCATCACATGCTGAACAAACAAAAAAAAAAAAAAATAATTTAATGTTTTGATTTTTATGTAAAAATATGATCATCTGCTACCTTTAAAATCGTGCATCAAGATTATTTATTTTAAATTGGTATATGACAGTCATCAAAGTGTTTTGTTACTATGTTACAAATAAATTAATAGTACAAACCCTTTGATGAAATGTAATATACCATTTTCAACGCTATCAGAAACAGTATGCCTACAATTGTATTGCCGAGATAATGAATTCCTGATTTTTATAAAATAGGAAACCAGAGATTTTCATTTTGAGGGACAACCTATTCACGTGCAAGAAAATGTCCACTGTAACTGAAAAATTAAACCAATACTATGAGATCATCGCACAAAATACCAGTCCAGAATACCTAGGTGATTACTGCAGTCTTTCTCGATCAGAGACTAAACTTCAGTTACTTTAAATCGGTATATAACAATCATCAAAGTGTTTAGTTATTATGTTGCTAATAAATTCAGCACAGCTGACCCTTTGTTGAAATGTAATATACTATCAACAACTGCCAAAATTATTATTCGTTGCAGTACGCCTACAACTGTGCTGTTGGAATAGTGAGATACGGATATTTATAATATAAAATGTCACTAATTTTTAATATGTCTTAGTGTGTAATGTCAAGATTGTCATAGATGTGTGAAATTGAAGATATTTGCCGAACATATTAAATAATTCATAGGTATTCAATTTGTTTCAAGTTCCGATACATAAAGAAATTCTTAATGTGTATACATGCCATACAAGGAAAATGTGTTAATTTATGTTTTCATTGCATTTAATTTTTTTTTTTAATTCTTTGTTTTAATAAATTTCGTGACATACAGCGAAAACAGTACCTACTGTATTGATTGATTTATTTTTATTTTACATTTACTTTCATTATTTTTATTATTATTATTATCATGTCCATTACCTTAAATAGTGACTTAAATAGAATCTGTTTTCTTTCATTCTTTTATATAAATAAATTAAGTAGTACATGTAACAAGGAGATATTTATATACGGAAGGTACACATTTCCCCCTCCGAAGAAGCTCTACCTTAACGTGGTGGAGGGGTTTAAGAGTGCCATTTCAAACAATATATATATTAAAAAAAAAGAATAAATAAATCAAGAGAGAGAGAGAAACAACGAGAGAGAGAAAGAGAGAATTTAACAATAATATTAAAATATTTCTAGATGTTTATGAAATATTTAAAAAGAATTAGATGGATAAAATTAAAAAAATGGAATTACAAATGCTCAAATTATTTGTTTAAAACATATAAATAAAAATGAAATGGCACTTGAACTAAGAGAGCTTTATAAAATTTAACTAAGTTTGTGTCTGTATATTCTTTGAGATATAATCTCTAACTATCACAACGCCAAATTTTTTACTTTTTTTTTTTTTTTTTCAATGTCTTTTGACGCTTGAATTTTTTAAAAAATAATTTTTTGTAACTTTTTAAACCTTATACTTCCTGCACAGTTTTACATTCGAAGTTATGTGTGCCTAAAAGTGTCAGAAAATTTAATATTGCTCTTTTGTCATATTTAAAATCTATACTCATTACAATTTCCCGAACGATATTTAAGGCTATTTTAGTGATTACGTTTACATTATATATACACTCCATATCAGGGGATTTTTATTTTTGTAGTTACGCTTTGGGAATCTGTGGTAAACGATTAAAAATTTAACTCGAGGTCAAATAAATTGTAAAAAAATCTTAAATCAAAATAAATGTAACACAGCACTAACTTGTTTGGATATATTTTTGTGCGTTTTATTTAACATTTTATGTGTTAGATGTTAGGTTTTGAATGTTAAAAAAATTAACATTACTCTTAAACATCTTTTTTTCTTAAGTTTGTGTAAATCTTTTTACAGTTAAACCTTGTCCACTATTGCAAATGATACTTCTTTTTTTTTTTTTTTTTTTTTTTGGGGAGGGGGGGGGGCGCTGGAGGGGATATTTCCATCGTTCCTTTCAATATGTTCTTCAATAATATAAATAAAATTTCGTGCCGGTGTAATTTTTGTCTTTTATTTTGTTAGTTAAAAAAATAAATGAAAGGATTCATTTAAGATTCTTTTATAAAATGTCTTTTCTACTGATGCATTAATATTATTTATAACTATACAGTATGAAAATTGCTAAGAGATTTCCTTGGACAATGTGTGTGCACGCATAGAGTATAAGATCACATGCTGAACAAACAAACAAACAAAAAAATAATAATTTAATGTTTTGATTTTTATGTAAAAATATGATCATCTGCTACCTTTAAAATCGTGCATCAAGATTATTTATTTTAAATTGGTATATGACAGTCATCAAAGTGTTTTGTTACTATGTTACAAATAAATTAATAGTACAAACCCTTTGATGAAATGTAATATACCATTGTCAACGCTATCAGAAACAGTATGCCTACAATTGTACTGCCGAGATAATGAATTCCTGATGTTTATAAAATAGGAAACCAGAGATTTTCATTTTGAGGGACAACCTAGACACGTGCAAGAAAATATACACTGTAACTGAAAAAGTAAACCAATACTATGAGATCATCGCACAAAAGACCAGTCCAGAATACATAGGTGATTACTACAGTCTTTCTCGATCAGAGACTAAACTTCAGTTATTTTAAATCGGTATATAACAATCATCAAAGTGTTTAGTTATTATGTTGCAAATAAATTCATCATAGCTGACCCTTTGTTGAAATGTAATATACTATCAACAACTGCCAGAATTATTATTCGCTGCCGTACGCCTACAGTTGTGTCGTCGGAATGTTGAATTACGGATATTTACAAAATAAAATGTCACTAATTCTCAATATGCCTCAGTGTGTAATGTCAAGATTGTCATAGATGTGAGAAATTGAAGATATTTGCCGAACATATTCAATAATTCATAGGTATTAAATTTGTTTCAAGTTCCGATACATAAAGAAGAAATTCTTAAGGTGTATAAATTGGTATATGACAGTCATCAAATTGTTTTGTTACTATATTAAAAATAAATTAATAGTAGCAACAATTTGATGAATTGTAATATACTATTATCAACGCTTTCAGAAACAGTATGCCTACAAATGTACTCCCGAGATAATGAATTCCTGATGTTTATAAAATAGGAAACCAGAGATTTTCATTTTGAGGGACAACCTAGACACGTGCAAGAAAATGTCCACTGTAACTGAAAAATTAAACCAATACTATGAGATCATCGCACAAAAGACCAGTCCAGAATACCTAGGTGATTACTACAGTCTTTCTCGATCAGAGACTAAACTTCAGTTACTTTAAATCGGTATATAACAATCATCAAAGTGTTTAGTTATTATGTTGCTAATAAATTCATCACAGCTGACCCTTTGTTGAAATGTAATATACTATCAACAACTGCCAAAATTATTATTCGTTGCAGTACGCCTACAACTGTGCTGTTGGAATGGTGAGATACGGATATTTATAATATAAAATGTCACTAATTTTCAATATGTCTCAGTGTGTAATGTCAAGATTGACATAGATGTGTGAAATTGAAGATATTTGCCGAACATATTAAATAATTCATAGGTATTCAATTTGTTTCAAGTTCCGATACATAAAGAAATTCTTAATGTGTATACATGCCATACAAGGAAAATGTGTTAATTTAAGTTTTCATTGCATTTAATTTTTTTTTAATTCTTTGTTTTAATAAATTTCGTGACATACAGCGAAAACAGTACCTACTGTGTTGATTGATTTATTTTTATTTTTCATTTACTTTCATTATTTTTATTTTTATTATTATCATGTCCATTACCTTAAATAGTGACGTAAATAGAATCTGTTTTCTTTCATTCTTTTATTTAAATAAATTAAGTAGTACATGTAACAAGGAGATATTTATATACGGAAGGTACATATTTTCCCCTCCGAAGAAGCTCTACCTTAACGTGGTGGAGGGGTTTAAGAGTGCTATTTCAAACATTATACATATTAAAAAAAGAATAAATAAAAAAAGAGAGAGAGAAAAAACGAGAGAGAGAAAGAGAGAATTTAACAATAATATTAAAATATTTCTAGATGTTTATGAAATATTTAAAAAGAATTAGATGGATAAAATTAAAAAAATGGAATTACAAAAGCTCAAATTATTTGTTTAAAACATATAAATAAAAATGAAATGGCACTTGAACTAAGAGAGCTTTATAAAATTTAACTAAGTTTGTGTCTGTATTTTCTTTGAGATATAATCTCTCACTATCACAACGCCATTTTTTTTTTTTCAATGTCTTTTGACGCTTGAATTTTTTAAAAAATAATTATTTGGACTTTTTAAACCTTTTACTTCCTGCACAGTTTTACATTCGAAGTTATGTGTGCCTAAAAGAGTAAGAAATTTTAATATTGCTCTTTTGTCATATTTAAAATCTATATTCATTACAATTTCCCGAACGATATTTAAGGCTATTTTAGTGATTACGTTTACATTATATATACACTCTATATCAGGGGATTTTCATTTTTGTAGTTACGCTTTGGGAATCTGTGGTAAACGATAAAAAATTTAACTCGAGGTCAAAAAATTTGTTAAAAAAATCTTAAATCAAAATAAACGTCACACAGCACTTACTTGTTTGGATATATTTTTGTGCGTTTTATTTAACATTTTATGTGTTAGATGTTAGGTTTTAAATGTTAAAAAAATTAACATTACTCTTAAACATTTTTTTTTCTTAAGTTTGTGTAAATGTTTTTACAGTTAAACCTTGTCCACTATTGCAAATGATACTTCTCCCTTTTTTTTGGGGGGGTGGGGGGGTGGGGGGGTATATTTCCATCGTTCCTTTTAATATATTCTTCAATAATATAAAAAAAATTTCGTTCCGGTGTAATTTTTGTCTTTCATTTTGTTAGTTAAATAAATAATTGAAAGGATTCATTTAAGATTCTTTTATAAAATATCTTTTCTACTGATGCATTAATATTATTTATAACTATACAGTATGAAAATTGCTAAGAGATTTCCTTGGACAATGTGTGTGGACGCATAGAGTATAAGATCACATGCTGAACAAACAAAAAATAAATAAATAATTTAATGTTTTGATTTTTTCTTTAAAAATATGATCATCTGCTACCTTTAAAATCGTGCATCAAGATTATTTATTTTAAATTGGTATATGACAGTCATCAAAGTGTTTTGTTACTATGTTACAAATAAATTAATAGTACAAACCCTTTGATGAAATGTAATATACCATTATCAACGCTTTCAGAAACAGTATGCCTACAATTGTACTGCCGAGATAATGAATTCCTGATGTTTATAAATTAGGAAACCAGAGATTTTCATTTTGAGGGACAACCTAGACACGTGCAAGAAAATGTACACTGCAACTGAAAAAGTAAACCAATACTATGAGATCATCGCACAAAAGACCAGTCCAGAATACATAGGTGATTACTGCAGTCTTTCTCGATCAGAGACTAAACTTCAGTTATTTTAAATCGGTATATAACAATCATCAAAGTGTTTAGTTATTATGTTGCAAATAAATTCATTATAGCTGACCCTTTGTTGGAATGTAATATACTATCAACAACTGCCAGAATTATTATTCGTTGCCGTACGCCTACAGTTGTGTCGTCGGAATGTTGAATTACGGATATTTACAAAATAAAATGTCACTAATTCTCAATATGCCTCAGTGTGTAATGTCAAGATTGTCATAGATGTGAGAAATTGAAGATATTTGCCGAACATATTTAATAATTCATAGGTATTAAAATTGTTTCAAGTTTCGATACATAAAGAAGAAATTCTTAAGGTGTATAAATTGGTATATGACAGTCATCAAATTGTTTTGTTACTATGTTAAAAATAAATTAATAGTAGCAAAAATTTGATGAATTGTAATATACTATTATCAACGCTTTCAGAAACAGTATGCCTACAAATGTACTCCCGAGATAATGAATTCCTGATGTTTATAAAATAGGAAACCAGAGATTTTCAGTTTGAGGGACAACCTAGACACGTGCAAGAAAATGTCCACTGTAACTGAAAAATTAAACCAATACTATGAGATCATCGCACAAAAGACCAGTCCAGAATACCTAGGTGATTACTACAGTCTTTCTCGATCAGAGACTAAACTTCAGTTACTTTAAATCGGTATATAACAATCATCAAAGTGTTTAGTTATTATGTTGCTAATAAATTCATCATAGCTGACCCTTTGTTGAAATGTAATATACTATCAACAACTGCCAAAATTATTATTCGTTGCAGTATGCCTACAATTGGGCTGTTGGAATGGTGAATTACGGATATTTATAATATAAAATGTCACTAATTTTCAATATGTCTCAGTGTGTAATGTCAAGATTGTCATAGATGTGTGAAATTGAAGATATTTGCCGAACATATTAAATAATTCATAGGTATTCAATTTGTTTCAAGTTCCGATACATAAAGAAATTCTTAATGTGTATACATGCCATACAAGGAAAATGTGTTAATTTAAGTTTTCATTGCATTTAATTTTTTTTTAATTCTTTGTTTTAATAAATTTCGTGACATACAGCGAAAACAGTACCTACTGTGTTGATTGATTTATTTTTATTTTTCATTTAATTTCATTATTTTTATTTTTATTATTATCATGTCCATTACCTTAAATAGTGACTTAAATAGAATCTGTTTTCTTTCATTCTTTTATTTAAATAAATTAAGTAGTACATGTAACAAGGAGATATTTATATACGGAAGGTACACATTTTCCCCTCCGAAGAAGCTCTACCTTAACGTGGTGGAGGGGTTTAAGAGTGCCATTTCAAACAATATACATATTTAAAAAAAAAAAAAAAAAAAGAATAAATAAATAAAGAGAGAGAGAGAAACAGAGAATTTAACAATAATATTAAAATAATTCTAGATGTTTATGAAATATTTAAAAAGAATTAGATGGATAAAATTAAAAAAATGGAATTACAAAAGCTCAAATTATTTGTTTAAAACATATAAATTAAAATGAAATGGCACTTGAACTAAGAGAGCTTTATAAAATTTAACTAAGTTTGTGTCTGTATATTCTTTGAGATATAATCTCTAACTATCACAACGCCATTTTTTTTTTTCAATGTCTTTTGACGCTTGAATTTTTTAAAAAATAATTATTTGGACTTTTTAAACCTTTTACTTCCTGCACAGTTTTACATTCGAAGTTATGTGTGCCTAAAAGAGTAAGAAATTTTAATATTGCTCTTTTGTCATATTTAAAATCTATATTCATTACAATTTCCCGAACGATATTTAAGGCTATTTTAGTGATTACGTTTACATTATATATACACTCCATATCAGGGGATTTTTATTTTTGTAGTTACGCTTTAGGAATCTGTGGTAAACGATAAAAAATTTAACTCGAGGTCAAATAATTTGTAAAAAAATCTTAAATCAAAATAAACGTCACACAGCACTTACTTGTTTGGATATATTTTTGTGCGTTTTATTTAACATTTTATGTGTTAGATGTTAGGTTTTAAATGTTAAAAAAATTAACATTACTCTTAAACATTTTTTTTCTTAAGTTTGTGTAAATGTTTTTACAGTTAAACCTTGTCCACTATTGCAAATGATACTTCTCCTTTTTTTTTTTTTTTTTTTTTGGGGGGGGGGGTATATTTCCATCGTTACTTTTAATATATTCTTCAATAATATAAAAAAAATTTCGTGCCGGTGTAATTTTTGTCTTTCATTTTGTTAGTTAAATAAATAATTGAAAGGATTCATTTAAGATTCTTTTATAAAATGTCTTTTCTACTGATGCATTAATATTATTTATAACTATACAGTATGAAAATTGCTAAGAGATTTCCTTGGACAATGTGTGTGGACGCATCGAGTATATGATCACATGCTGAACAAACAAAAAAAAAATAATTTAATGTTTTGATTTTTATGTAAAAATATGATCATCTGCTACCTTTAAAATCGTGCATCAAGATTATTTATTTTAAATTGGTATATGACAGTCATCAAAGTGTTTTGTTACTATGTTACAAATAAATTAATAGTACAAACCCTTTGATGAAATGTAATATACCATTATCAACGCTATCAGAAACAGTATGCCTACAATTGTACTGCCGAGATAATGAATTCCTGATTTTTATAAAATAGGAAACAAGAGATTTTCATTTTGAGGGACAACCTAGACACGTGCAAGAAAATGTCCACTGTAACTGAAAAATTAAACCAATACTATGAGATCATCGCACAAAATACCAGTCCAGAATACCTAGGTGATTACTGCAGTCTTTCTCGATCAGAGACTAAACTTCAGTTACTTTAAATCGGTATATAACAATCATCAAAGTGTTCAGTTATTATGTTGCTAATAAATTCAGCACAGCTGACCCTTTGTTGAAATGTAATATACTATCAACAACTGCCAAAATTATTATTCGTGGCAGTACGCCTACAACTGTGCTGTTGGAATGGTGAGATACGGATATTTATAATATAAAATGTCACTAATTTTCAATATGTCTCAGTGTGTAATGTCAAGATTGTCATAGATGTGTGAAATTGAAGATATTTGCCGAACATATTAAATAATTCATAGGTATTCAATTTGTTTCAAGTTCCGATACATAAAGAAATTCTTAATGTGTATACATGCCATACAAGGAAAATGTGTTAATTTATGTTTTCATTGCATTTAATTTTTTTTTAATTCTTTGTTTTAATAAATTTCGTGACATACAGCGAAAACAGTACCTACTGTGTTGATTGATTTATTTTTATTTTTCATTTACTTTCATTATTTTTATTATTATCATGTCCATTACCTTAAATAGTGACGTAAATAGAATCTGTTTTCTTTCATTCTTTTATTTAAATAAATTAAGTAGTACATGTAACAAGGAGATATTTATATATGGAAGGTACATATTTTCCCCTCCGAAGAAGCTCTACCTTAACGTGGTGGAGGGGTTTAAGAGTGCTATTTCAAACAATATACATATTTAAAAAAAAAAAAAAAAAAAAAAAGAATAAATAAAAAAAGAGAGAGAGAGAAAAAACGAGAGAGAGAAAGAGAGAATTTAACAATAATATTAAAATATTTCTAGATGTTTATGAAATATTTAAAAAGAATTAGATGGATAAAATTAAAAAAATGGAATTACAAAAGCTCAAATTATTTGTTTAAAACATATAAATAAAAATGAAATGGCACTTGAACTAAGAGAGCTTTATAAAATTTAACTAAGTTTGTGTCTGTATTTTCTTTGAGATATAATCTCTAACTATCACAACGCTATTTTTTTTTTTTTCAATGTCTTTTGACGCTTGAATTTTTTAAAAAATAATTATTTGGACTTTGTAAACCTTTTACTTCCTGCACAGTTTTACATTCGAAGTTATGTGTGCCTAAAAGAGTAAGAAATTTTAATATTGCTCTTTTGTCATATTTAAAATCTATATTCATTACAATTTCCCGAACGATATTTAAGGCTATTTTAGTGATTACGTTTACATTATATATACACTCTATATCAGGGGATTTTCATTTTTGTAGTTACGCTTTGGGAATCTGTGGTAAACTATAAAAAATTTAACTCGAGGTCAAAAAATTTGTCAAAAAATCTTAAATCAAAATAAACGTCACACAGCACTTACTTGTTTGGATATATTTTTGTGCGTTTTATTTAACATTTTATGTGTTAGATGTTAGGTTTTAAATGTTAAAAAAATTAACATTACTCTTAAACATTTTTTTTCTTAAGTTTGTGTAAATGTTTTTACAGTTAAACCTTGTCCACTATTGCAAATGATACTTCTCCCTTTTTTGGGGGGGGTGGGGGGGTATATTTCCATCGTTCCATTTAATATATTCTTCAATAATATAAAAAAAATTTCGTGCCGGTGTAATTTTTGTCTTTCATTTTGTTAGTTAAATAAATAATTGAAAGGATTCATTTAAGATTCTTTTATAAAATATCTTTTCTACTGATGCATTAATATTATTTATAACTATACAGTATGAAAATTGCTAAGAGATTTCCTTGGACAATGTGTGTGGACGCATAGAGTATAAGATCACATGCTGAACAAACAAAAAATAAATAAATAATTTAATGTTTTGATTTTTTCTTTAAAAATATGATCATCTGCTACCTTTAAAATCGTGCATCAAGATTATTTATTTTAAATTGGTATATGACAGTCATCAAAGTGTTTTGTTACTATGTTACAAATAAATTAATAGTACAAACCCTTTGATGAAATGTAATATACCATTATCAACGCTTTCAGAAACAGTATGCCTACAATTGTACTGCCGAGATAATGAATTCCTGATGTTTATAAATTAGGAAACCAGAGATTTTCATTTTGAGGGACAACCTAGACACGTGCAAGAAAATGTACACTGCAACTGAAAAAGTAAACCAATACTATGAGATCATCGCACAAAAGACCAGTCTAGAATACATAGGTGATTACTACAGTCTTTCTCGATCAGAGACTAAACTTCAGTTATTTTAAATCGGTATATAACAATCATCAAAGTGTTTAGTTATTATGATGCAAATAAATTCATTATAGCTGACACTTTGTTGGAATGTAATATACTATCAACAACTGCCAGAATTATTATTCGTTGCCGTACGCCTACAGTTGTGTCGTCGGAATGTTGAATTACGGATATTTACAAAATAAAATGTCACTAATTCTCAATATGCCTCAGTGTGTAATGTCAAGATTGTCATAGATGTGAGAAATTGAAGATATTTGCCGAACATATTTAATAATTCATAGGTATTAAATTTGTTTCAAGTTTCGATACATAAAGAAGAAATTCTTAAGGTGTATAAATTGGTATATGACAGTCATCAAATTGTTTTGTTACTATGTTAAAAATAAATTAATAGTAGCAAAAATTTGATGAATTGTAATATACTATTATCAACGCTTTCAGAAACAGTATGCCTACAAATGTACTCCCGAGATAATGAATTCCTGATGTTTATAAAATAGGAAACCAGAGATTTTCAGTTTGAGGGACAACCTAGACACGTGCAAGAAAATGTCCACTGTAACTGAAAAATTAAACCAATACTATGAGATCATCGCACAAAAGACCAGTCCAGAATACCTAGGTGATTACTACAGTCTTTCTCGATCAGAGACTAAACTTCAGTTACTTTAAATCGGTATATAACAATCATCAAAGTGTTTAGTTATTATGTTGCTAATAAATTCATCATAGCTGACCCTTTGTTGAAATGTAATATACTATCAACAACTGCCAAAATTATTATTCGTTGCAGTATGCCTACAATTGGGCTGTTGGAATGGTGAATTACGGATATTTATAATATAAAATGTCACTAATTTTCAATATGTCTCAGTGTGTAATGTCAAGATTGTCATAGATGTGTGAAATTGAAGATATTTGCCGAACATATTAAATAATTCATAGGTATTCAATTTGTTTCAAGTTCCGATACATAAAGAAATTCTTAATGTGTATACATGCCATACAAGGAAAATGTGTTAATTTAAGTTTTCATTGCATTTAATTTTTTTTTAATTCTTTGTTTTAATAAATTTCGTGACATACAGCGAAAACAGTACCTACTGTGTTGATTGATTTATTTTTATTTTTCATTTAATTTCATTATTTTTATTTTTATTATTATCATGTCCATTACCTTAAATAGTGACTTAAATAGAATCTGTTTTCTTTCATTCTTTTATTTAAATAAATTAAGTAGTACATGTAACAAGGAGATATTTATATACGGAAGGTACACATTTTCCCCTCCGAAGAAGCTCTACCTTAACGTGGTGGAGGGGTTTAAGAGTGCCATTTCAAACAATATACATATTTAAAAAAAAAAAAAAAAAAAAAAAAAGAATAAATAAATAAAGAGAGAGAGAGAAACAGAGAATTTAACAATAATATTAAAATAATTCTAGATGTTTATGAAATATTTAAAAAGAATTAGATGGATAAAATTAAAAAAATGGAATTACAAAAGCTCAAATTATTTGTTTAAAACATATAAATTAAAATGAAATGGCACTTGAACTAAGAGAGCTTTATAAAATTTAACTAAGTTTGTGTCTGTATATTCTTTGAGATATAATCTCTAACTATCACAACGCCATTTTTTTTTTTTCAATGTCTTTTGACGCTTGAATTTTTTAAAAAATAATTATTTGGACTTTTTAAACCTTTTACTTCCTGCACAGTTTTACATTCGAAGTTATGTGTGCCTAAAAGAGTAAGAAATTTTAATATTGCTCTTTTGTCATATTTAAAATCTATATTCATTACAATTTCCCGAACGATATTTAAGGCTATTTTAGTGATTACGTTTACATTATATATACACTCCATATCAGGGGATTTTTATTTTTGTAGTTACGCTTTAGGAATCTGTGGTAAACGATAAAAAATTTAACTCGAGGTCAAATAATTTGTAAAAAAATCTTAAATCAAAATAAACGTCACACAGCACTTACTTGTTTGGATATATTTTTGTGCGTTTTATTTAACATTTTATGTGTTAGATGTTAGGTTTTAAATGTTAAAAAAATTAACATTACTCTTAAACATTTTTTTTCTTAAGTTTGTGTAAATGTTTTTACAGTTAAACCTTGTCCACTATTGCAAATGATACTTCTCCTTTTTTTTTTTTTTTTTTTTTTTTTTGGGGGGGGGGGGGGGTATATATCCATCGTTACTTTTAATATATTCTTCAATAATATAAAAAAAATTTCGTGCCGGTGTAATTTTTGTCTTTCATTTTGTTAGTTAAATAAATAATTGAAAGGATTCATTTAAGATTTTTTTATAAAATGTCTTTTCTACTGATGCATTAATATTATTTATAACTATACAGTATGAAAATTGCTAAGAGATTTCCTTGGACAATGTGTGTGGACGCATCGAGTATATGATCACATGCTGAACAAACAAAAAAAAAATAATTTAATGTTTTGATTTTTATGTAAAAATATGATCATCTGCTACCTTTAAAATCGTGCATCAAGATTATTTATTTTAAATTGGTATATGACAGTCATCAAAGTGTTTTGTTACTATGTTACAAATAAATTAATAGTACAAACCCTTTGATGAAATGTAATATACCATTATCAACGCTATCAGAAACAGTATGCCTACAATTGTACTGCCGAGATAATGAATTCCTGATTTTTATAAAATAGGAAACAAGAGATTTTCATTTTGAGGGACAACCTAGACACGTGCAAGAAAATGTCCACTGTAACTGAAAAATTAAACCAATACTATGAGATCATCGCACAAAATACCAGTCCAGAATACCTAGGTGATTACTGCAGTCTTTCTCGATCAGAGACTAAACTTCAGTTACTTTAAATCGGTATATAACAATCATCAAAGTGTTCAGTTAATATGTTGCTAATAAATTCATCACAGCTGACCCTTTGTTGAAATGTAATATACTATCAACAACTGCCAAAATTATTATTCGTGGCAGTACGCCTACAACTGTGCTGTTGGAATGGTGAGATACGGATATTTATAATATAAAATGTCACTAATTTTCAATATGTCTCAGTGTGTAATGTCAAGATTGTCATAGATGTGTGAAATTGAAGATATTTGCCGAACATATTAAATAATTCATAGGTATTCAATTTGTTTCAAGTTCCGATACATAAATAAATTCTTAATGTGTATACATGCCATACAAGGAAAATGTGTTAATTTATGTTTTCATTGCATTTAATTTTTTTTTTAATTCTTTGTTTTAATAAATTTCGTGACATACAGCGAAAACAGTACCTACTGTGTTGATTGATTTATTTTTATTTTTCATTTACTTTCATTATTTTTATTATTATTATTATCATGTCCATTACCTTAAATAGTGACTTAAATAGAATCTGTTTTCTTTCATTCTTTTATTTAAATAAATTAAGTAGTACATGTAACAAGGAGATATTTATATACGGAAGGTACACATTTCCCCCTCCGAAAAAGCTCTACCTTAACGTGGTGGAGGGGTTTAAGAGTGCCATTTCAAACAACATACATATTAAAAAAAAAAAAAAAAGAAGAAGAAATAAATCAAGAGAGAGAGAGAAACAACGAGAGAGAGAAAGAGAGAATTTAACAATAATATTAACATATTTCTAGATGTTTATGAAATATTTAAAAAGAATTAGATGGATAAAATTAAAAAAATGGAATTACAAATGCTCAAATTATTTGTTTAAAACATATAAATAAAAATGAAATGGCACTTGAACTAAGAGAGCTTTATAAAATTTAACTAAGTTTGTGTCTGTATATTCTTTGAGATATAATCTCTAACTATCACAACGCCAAATTTTTTACTTGTTTTTTTTTTTTTTTTTCAATATCTTTTGACGCTTGAATTTTTTAAAAAATAATTATTTGTAACTTTTTAAACCTTTTACTTCCTGCACAGTTTTACATTCGAAGTTATGTGTGCCTAAAAGTGTAAGAAAATTTAATATTGATCTTTTGTCATACTTAAAATCTATATTCATTACAATTTCCCGAACGATATTTAAGGCTATTTTAGTGATTACGTTTACATTATATATACACTCCATATCAGGGGATTTTTATTTTTGTAGTTACGCTTTGGGAATCTGTGGTAAACGATTAAAAATTTAACTCGAGGTCAAATAAATTGTAAAAAAATCTTAAATCAAAATAAATGTAACACAGCACTAATTTGTTTGGATATATTTTTGTGCGTTTTATTTAACATTTTATGTGTTAGATGTTAGGTTTTGAATGTTAAAAAAATTAACATTACTCTTAAACATCTTTTTTTCTT
Source organism: Salticus scenicus (assembly GCA_963930645.1). Lineage (NCBI taxonomy): Eukaryota > Metazoa > Arthropoda > Arachnida > Araneae > Salticidae > Salticus > Salticus scenicus. The sequence continues at coordinate 39,533,553 of OZ005657.1, read as the reverse complement.
AAGTTTGTGTAAATCTTTTTACAGTTAAACCTTGTCCACTATTGCAAATGATACTTCTTTTTTTTTTTTTTTTTTTTTGGGGGGGGGGGGGAGGGGGGGCGCTGGAGGGGATATTTCCATCGTTCCTTTCAATATGTTCTTCAATAATATAAATAAAATTTCGTGCCGGTGTAATTTTTGTCTTTTATTTTGTTAGTTAAAAAAATAAATGATAGGATTCATTTAAGATTCTTCTATAAAATGTCTTTTCTACTGATGCATTCATATTATTTATAACTATACAGTATGAAAATTGCTAAGAGATTTCTTTGGACAATGTGTGTGGACGCATCGAGTATATCATCACATGCTGAACAAACAAACAAAAAAAAAATATTTAATGTTTTGATTTTTATGTAAAAATATGATAATCTGCTACCTTTAAAATCGTGCATCAAGATTATTTATTTTAAATTGGTATATGACAGTCAACAAAGTGTTTTGTTACTATGTTACAAATAAATTAATAGTACAAACCCTTTGATGAAATGTAATATACCATTTTCAACGCTATCAGAAACAGTATGCCTACAATTGTATTGCCGAGATAATGAATTCCTGATTTTTATAAAATAGGAAACCAGAGATTTTCATTTTGAGGGACAACCTATTCACGTGCAAGAAAATGTCCACTGTAACTGAAAAATTAAACCAATACTATGAGATCATCGCACAAAATACCAGTCCAGAATACCTAGGTGATTACTGCAGTCTTTCTCGATCAGAGACTAAACTTCAGTTACTTTAAATCGGTATATAACAATCATCAAAGTGTTTAGTTATTATGTTGCTAATAAATTCAGCACAGCTGACCCTTTGTTGAAATGTAATATACTATCAACAACTGCCAAAATTATTATTCGTTGCAGTACGCCTACAACTGTGCTGTTGGAATAGTGAGATACGGATATTTATAATATAAAATGTCACTAATTTTTAATATGTCTCAGTGTGTAATGTCAAGATTGTCATACATGTGTGAAATTGAAGATATTTGCCGAACATATTAAATAATTCATAGGTATTCAATTTGTTTCAAGTTCCGATACATAAAGAAATTCTTAATGTGTATACATGCCATACAAGGAAAATGTGTTAATTTATGTTTTCATTGCATTTAATTTTTTTTTTTTAATTCTTTGTTTTAATAAATTTCGTGACATACAGCGAAAACAGTACCTACTGTATTGATTGATTTATTTTTATTTTTCATTTACTTTCATTATTTTTATTATTATTATTATCATGTCCATTACCTTAAATAGTGACTTAAATAGAATCTGTTTTCTTTCATTCTTTTATATAAATAAATTAAGTAGTACATGTAACAAGGAGATATTTATATACGGAAGGTACACATTTCCCCCTCCGAAGAAGCTCTACCTTAACGTGGTGGAGGGGTTTAAGAGTGCCATTTCAAACAATATATATATTAAAAAAAAAAAAAAAAAAAAAAAAGAATAAATAAATCAAGAGAGAGAGAGAAACAACGAGAGAGAGAAAGAGAGAATTTAACGATAATATTAACATATTTCTAGATGTTTATGAAATATTTAAAAAGAATTAGATGGATAAAATTAAAAAAATGGAATTACAAATGCTCAAATTATTTGTTTAAAACATATAAATAAAAATGAAATGGCACTTGAACTAAGAGAGCTTTATAAAATTTAACTAAGTTTGTGTCTGTATATTCTTTGAGATATAATCTCTAACTATCACAACGCCAAATTTTTTACTTTTTTTTTTTTTTTTCAATGTCTTTTGACGCTTGAATTTTTAAAAAAATAATTATTTGTAACTTTTTAAACCTTATACTTCCTGCACAGTTTTACATTCGAAGTTATGTGTGCCTAAAAGTGTCAGAAAATTTAATATTGCTCTTTTGTCATATTTAAAATCTTTACTCATTACAATTTCCCGAACGATATTTAAGGCTATTTTAGTGATTACGTTTACATTATATATACACTCCATATCAGGGGATTTTTATTTTTGTAGTTACGCTTTGGGAATCTGTGGTAAACGATTAAAAATTTAACTCGAGGTCAAATAAATTGTAAAAAAATCTTAAATCAAAATAAATGTAACACAGCACTAACTTGTTTGGATATATTTTTGTGCGTTTTATTTAACATTTTATGTGTTAGATGTTAGGTTTTGAATGTTAAAAAAATTAACATTACTCTTAAACATCTTTTTTTCTTAAGTTTGTGTAAATCTTTTTACAGTTAAACCTTGTCCACTATTGCAAATGATACTTCTTTTTTTTTTGGGGGGGGGGAGCGGGGGGGGGGGCGCTGGAGGGGATATTTCCATCGTTCCTTTCAATATGTTCTTCAATAATATAAATAAAATTTCGTGCCGGTGTAATTTTTGTCTTTTATTTTGTTAGTTAAAAAAATAAATGAAAGGATTCATTTAAGATTCTTTTATAAAATGTCTTTTCTACTGATGCATTAATATTATTTATAACTATACAGTATGAAAATTGCTAAGAGATTTCCTTGGACAATGTGTGTGCACGCATAGAGTATAAGATCACATGCTGAACAAACAAACAAACAAAAAAATAATAATTTTATGTTTTGATTTTTATGTAAAAATATGATCATCTGCTACCTTTAAAATCGTGCATCAAGATTATTTATTTTAAATTGGTATATGACAGTCATCAAAGTGTTTTGTTACTATGTTACAAATAAATTAATAGTACAAACCCTTTGATGAAATGTAATATACCATTATCAACGCTATCAGAAACAGTATGCCTACAATTGTACTGCCGAGATAATGAATTCCTGATGTTTATAAAATAGGAAACCAGAGATTTTCATTTTGAGGGACAACCTAGACACGTGCAAGAAAATATACACTGTAACCGGAAAAGTAAACCAATACTATGAGATCATCGCACAAAAGACCAGTCCAGAATACATAGGTGATTACTACAGTCTTTCTCGATCAGAGACTAAACTTCAGTTATTTTAAATCGGTATATAACAATCATCAAAGTGTTTAGTTATTATGTTGCAAATAAATTCATCATAGCTGACCCTTTGTTGAAATGTAATATACTATCAACAACTGCCAGAATTATTATTCGCTGCCGTACGCCTACAGTTGTGTCGTCGGAATGTTGAATTACGGATATTTACAAAATAAAATGTCACTAATTCTCAATATGCCTCAGTGTGTAATGTCAAGATTGTCATAGATGTGAGAAATTGAAGATATTTGCCGAACATATTTAATAATTCATAGGTATTAAATTTGTTTCAAGTTCCGATACATAAAGAAGAAATTCTTAAGGTGTATAAATTGGTATATGACAGTCATCAAATTGTTTTGTTACTATATTAAAAATAAATTAATAGTAGCAACAATTTGATGAATTGTAATATACTATTATCAACGCTTTCAGAAACAGTATGCCTACAAATGTACTCCCGAGATAATAAATTCCTGATGTTTATAAAATAGGAAACCAGAGATTTTCATTTTGAGGGACAACCTAGACACGTGCAAGAAAATGTCCACTGTAACTGAAAAAATAAACCAATACTATGAGATCATCGCACAAAAGACCAGTCCAGAATACCTAGGTGATTACTACAGTCTTTCTCGACCAGAGACTAAACTTCAGTTACTTTAAATCGGTATATAACAATCATCAAAGTGTTTAGTTATTATGTTGCTAATAAATTCATCACAGCTGACCCTTTGTTGAAATGTAATATACTATCAATAACTGCCAAAATTATTATTCGTTGCAGTACGCCTACAACTGTGCTGTTGGAATGGTGAGATACGGATATTTATAATATAAAATGTCACTAATTTTCAATATGTCTCAGTGTGTAATGTCAAGATTGACATAGATGTGTGAAATTGAAGATATTTGCCGAACATATTAAATAATTCATAGGTATTCAATTTGTTTCAAGTTCCGATACATAAAGAAATTCTTAATGTGTATACATGCCATACAAGGAAAATGTGTTAATTTAAGTTTTCATTGCATTTAATTTTTTTTTAATTCTTTGTTTTAATAAATTTCGTGACATACAGCGAAAACCTACTGTGTTGATTGATTTATTTTTATTTTTCATTTACTTTCATTATTTTTATTTTTATTATTATCATGTCCATTACCTTAAATAGTGACTTAAATAGAATCTGTTTTCTTTCATTCTTTTATTTAAATAAATTAAGTAGTACATGTAACAAGGAGATATTTATATACGGAAGGTACACATTTTCCCCTCCGAAGAAGCTCTACCTTAACGTGGTGGAGGGGTTTAAGAGTGCCATTTCAAACAATATACATATTTAAAAAAAAAAAAAAAAAAAAAAGGAATAAATAAATAAAGAGAGAGAGAGAAACAACGAGAGAGAGAAAGAGAGAATTTAACAATAATATTAAAATAATTCTAGATGTTTATGAAATATTTAAAAAGAATTAGATGGATAAAATTAAAAAAATGGAATTACAAAAGCTCAAATTATTTGTTTAAAACATATAAATTAAAATGAAATGGCACTTGAACTAAGAGAGCTTTATAAAATTTAACTAAGTTTGTGTCTGTATATTCTTTGAGATATAATGTCTAACTATCACAACGCCATTTTTTTTTTTCAATGTCTTTTGACGCTTGAATTTTTTAAAAAATAATTATTTGGACTTTTTAAACCTTTTACTTCCTGCACAGTTTTACATTCGAAGTAATGTGTGCCTAAAAGAGTAAGAAATTTTAATATTGCTCTTTTGTCATATTTAAAATCTATATTCATTACAATTTCCCGAACGATATTTAAGGCTATTTTAGTGATTACGTTTACATTATATATACACTCCATATCAGGGGATTTTTATTTTTGTAGTTACGCTTTGGGTATTTGTAGTAAACGATTAAAAATTTAACTCGAGGTCAAATAAATTGTAAAAAAATCTTAAATCAAAATAAACGTCACACAGCACTAACTTGTTTGGATATATTTTAGTGCGTTTTATTTAACATTTTATGTGTTAGATGTTAGGTTTTGAATGTTAAAAAAATTAACATTACTCTTAAACATCTTTTTTTCTTAAGTTTGTGTAAATCTTTTTACAGTTAAACCTTGTCCACTATTGCAAATGATACTTCTCTTTTTTTTTTTTTTTTTTTTTTTTTTGGGGGGGGGGGGGGGCTGGAGGGGATATTTCCATCGTTCCTTTCAATATGTTCTTCAATAATATAAATAAAATTTCGTGCCGGTGTAATTTTTGTCTTTTATTTTGTTAGTTAAAAAAATAAATGAAAGGATTCGTTTAAGATTCTTTTATAAAATGTATTTTCTACTGATGCATTCATATTATTTATAACTATACAGTATGAAAATTGCTAAGAGATTTCCTTGGACAATGTGTGTGGACGCATCGAGTATAAGATCACATGCTGAACAAACAAAAGAAAAAAATAATAATTTAATGTTTTGATTTTTATGTAAAAATATGATCATCTGCTACCTTTAAAATCGTGCATCAAGATTATTTATTTTAAATTGGTATATGGCAGTCATCAAAGTGTTTTGTTACTATGTTACAAATAAATTAATAGTACAAAACCTTTGATGAAATGTAATATACCATTATCAACGCTATCAGAAACAGTATGCCTACAATTGTACTGCCGCGATAATGAATTCCTGATGTTTATAAAATAGGAAATCAGAGATTTTCATTTTGAGGGACAACCTAGACACGTGCAAGAAAATGTCCACTGTAACTGAAAAAGTAAACCAATACTATGAGATCATCGCACAAAAGACCAGTCCAGAATACATGGGTGATTACTACAGTCTTTCTCGATCAGAGACTAAACTTCAGTTATTTTAAATCGGTATATAACAATCATCAAAGTGTTTAGTTATTATGTTGCAAATAAATTCATCATAGCTGACCCTTTGTTGAAATGTAATATACTATCAACAATTGCCAGAATTATTATTCGTTGCCGTACGCCTACAGTTGTGTCGTCGGAATGTTGAATTACGGATATTTACAAAATAAAATGTCACTAATTTTCAATATGCCTCAGTGTGTAATGTCAAGATTGTCATAGATGTGAGAAATTGAAGATATTTGCCGAACATATTTAATAATTCATAGGTATTAAATTTGTTTCAAGTTCCGATACATAAAGAAGAAATTCTTAAGGTGTATAAATTGGTATATGACAGTCATCAAATTGTTTTGTTACTATGTTAAAAAAAAATTAATAGTAGCAACAATTTGATGAATTGTAATATACTATTATCAACGCTATCAGAAACAGCATGCCTACAAATGTACTCCCGAGATAATGAATTCCTGATGTTTATAAAATAGGAAACCAGAGATTTTCATTTTGAGGGACAACCGAGACACGAGCAAGAAAATGTCCACTGTAATTGAAAAATTAAACCAATACTATGAGATCATCGCACAAAAGACCAGTCCAGAATACCTAGGTGATTACTACAGTCTTTCTCAATCAGAGACTAAACTTCAGTTACTTTAAATCGGTATATAACAATCATCAAAGTGTTTAGTTATTATGTTGCTAATAAATTCATCATAGCTGACCCTTTGTTGAAATGTAATATACTATCAACAACTGCCAAAATCATTATTCGTTGCAGTATGCCTACAATTGGGCTGTTGGAATGGTGAATTACGGATATTTATAATATAAAATGTCACTAATTTTCAATATGTCTCAGTGTGTAATGTCAAGATTGTCATAGATGTGTGAAATTGAAGATATTTCCCAAATATATTAAATAATTCATAGGTATTCAATTTGTTTCAAGTTCCGATACATAAAGAAATTCTTAATGTGTATACATGCCATACAAGGAAAATGTGTTAATTTATGTTTTCGTTGCATTTAATTTTTTTTTTAATTCTTTGTTTTAATAAATTTCGTGACATACAGCGAAAACAGTACCTACTGTGTTGATTGATTTATTTTTATTTTTCATTTACTTTCATTATTTTTATTATTATTATTATCATGTCCATTACCTTAAATAGTGACTTAAATAGAATCTGTTTTCTTTCATTCTTTTATTTAAATAAATTAAGTAGTACATGTAACAAGGAGATATTTATATACGGAAGGTACACATTTTCCCCTCCGAAGAATCTCTTCCTTAACGTGGTGGAGGGGTTTAAGAGTGCCATTTCAAACAATATACATATTAAAAAAAAAAAAAAAAAAAAAAAAAAAGAATAAATAAATAAAGAGAGAGAGAGAAACAACGAGAGAGAGAAAGAGAGAATTTAACAATAATATTAACATATTTCTAGATGTTTATGAAATATTTAAAAAGAATTAGATGGATAAAATTAAAAAAATGGAATTACAAATGCTCAAATTATTTGTTTAAAACATATAAATAAAAATGAAATGGCACTTGAACTAAGAGAGCTTTATAAAATTTAACTAAGTTTGTGTCTGTATATTCTTTGAGATATAATCTCTAACTATCACAACGCCAAATTTTTTACTTTTTTTTTTTTTTTTTTCAATGTCTTTTGACGCTTGAATTTTTTAAAAAAATAATTATTTGTAACTTTTTAAACCTTTTACTTCCTGCACAGTTTTACATTCGAAGTTATGTGTGCCTAAAAGTGTCAGAAAATTTAATATTACTCTTTTGTCATATTTAAAATCTATACTCATTACAATTTCCCGAACGATATTTAAGGCTATTTTAGTGATTTCGTTTACATTATATATACACTCCATATCAGGGGATTTTTATTTTTGTAGTTACGCTTTGGGAATCTGTGGTAAACGATTAAAAATTTAACTCGAGGTCAAATAAATTGTAAACAAATCTTAAATCAAAATAAATGTCACACAGCACTAACTTGTTTGGATATATTTTTGTGCGTTTTATTTAACATTTTATGTGTTAGATGTTAGGTTTTGAATGTTAAAAAAATTAACATTACTCTTAAACATCTTTTTTTCTTAAGTTTGTGTAAATCTTTTTACAGTTAAACCTTGTCCACTATTGCAAATGATACTTCTTTTTTTTTTTTTTTTTTTTTTTTTTTTTTGGGGGGGGGGGGCGCTGGAGGGGATATTTCCATCGTTCCTTTCAATATGTTCTTCAATAATATAAATAAAATTTCGTGCCGGTGTAATTTTTGTCTTTTATTTTGTTAGTTAAAAAAATAAATGAAAGGATTCATTTAAGATTCTTTTATAAAATGTCTTTTCTACTGATGCATTAATATTATTTATAACTATACAGTATGAAAATTGCTAAGAGATTTCCTTGGACAATGTGTGTGCACGCATAGAGTATAAGATCACATGCTGAACAAACAAACAAACAAAAAAAAATTTAATGTTTTGATTTTTATGTAAAAATATGATCATCTGCTACCTTTAAAATCGTGCATCAAGATTATTTATTTTAAATTGGTATATGACAGTCATCAAAGTGTTTTGTTACTATGTTACAAATAAATTAATAGTACAAACCCTTTGATGAAATGTAATATACCATTATCAACGCTATCAGAAACAGTATGCCTACAATTGTACTGCCGAGATAATGAATTCCTGATGTTTATAAAATAGGAAACCAGAGATTTTCATTTTGAGGGACAACCTAGACACGTGCAAGAAAATATACACTGTAACTGAAAAAGTAAACCAATTCTATGAGATCATCGCACAAAAGACCAGTCCAGAATACATAGGTGATTACTACAGTCTTTCTCGATCAGAGACTAAACTTCAGTTATTTTAAATCGGTATATAACAATCATCAAAGTGTTTAGTTATTATGTTGCAAATAAATTCATCATAGCTGACCCTTTGTTGAAATGTAATATACTATCAACAACTGCCAGAATTATTATTCGCTGCCGTACGCCTACAGTTGTGTCGTCGGAATGTTGAATTACGGATATTTACAAAATAAAATGTCACTAATTCTCAATATGCCTCAGTGTGTAATGTCAAGATTGTCATAGATGTGAGAAATTGAAGATATTTGCCGAACATATTTAATAATTCATAGGTATTAAATTTGTTTCAAGTTCCGATACATAAAGAAGAAATTCTTAAGGTGTATAAATTGGTATATGACAGTCATCAAATTGTTTTGTTACTATATTAAAAATAAATTAATAGTAGCAACAATTTGATGAATTGTAATATACTATTAACAACGCTTTCAGAAACAGTATGCCTACAAATGTACTCCCGAGATAATGAATTCCTGATGTTTATAAAATAGGAAACCAGAGATTTTCATTTTGAGGGACAACCTAGACACGTGCAAGAAAATGTCCACTGTAACTGAAAAATTAAACCAATACTATGAGATCATCGCACAAAAGACCAGTCCAGAATACCTAGGTGATTACTACAGTCTTTCTCGATCAGAGACTAAACTTCAGTTACTTTAAATCGGTATATAACAATCATCAAAGTGTTTAGTTATTATGTTGCTAATACATTCATCACAGCTGACCCTTTGTTGAAATGTAATATACTATCAACAACTGCCAAAATTATTATTCGTTGCAGTACGCCTACAACTGTGCTGTTGGAATGGTGAGATACGGATTTTTATAATATAAAATGTCACTAATTTTCAATATGTCTCAGTGTGTAATGTCAAGATTGACATAGATGTGTGAAATTGAAGATATTTGCCGAACATATTAAATAATTCATAGGTATTCAATTTGTTTCAAGTTCCGATACATAAAGAAATTCTTAATGTGTATACATGCCATACAAGGAAAATGTGTTAATTTAAGTTTTCATTGCATTTAATTTTTTTTTAATTCTTTGTTTTAATAAATTTCGTGACATACAGCGAAAACAGTACCTACTGTGTTGATTGATTTATTTTTATTTTTCATTTACTTTCATTATTTTTATTTTTATTATTATCATGTCCATTACCTTAAATAGTGACTTAAATAGAATCTGTTTTCTTTCATTCTTTTATTTAAATAAATTAAGTAGTACATGTAACAAGGAGATATTTATATACGGAAGGTACACATTTTCCCCTCCGAAGAAGCTCTACCTTAACGTGGTGGAGGGGTTTAAGAGTGCCATTTCAAATAATATACATATTTAAAAAAAAAAAAAAAAAAAAAAGGAATAAATAAATAAAGAGAGAGAGAGAAACAACGAGAGAGAGAAAGAGAGACTTTAACAATAATATTAAAATATTTCTAGATGTTTATGAAATATTTAAAAAGAATTAGATGGATAAAATTAAAAAAATGGAATTACAAATGCTCAAATTATTTGTTTAAAACATATAAATAAAAATGAAATGGCACTTGAACTAAGAGAGCTTTATAAAATTTAACTAAGTTTGTGTCTGTATATTCTTTGAGATATAATCTCTAACTATCACAACGCCAAAAAAATTTTTTTTTTTTTCAATGTCTTTCGACGCTTGAATTTTTTAAAAAATAATTATTTGGACTTTTTAAACCTTTTAATTCCTGCACAGTTTTACATTCGAAGTTATGTGTGCCTAAAAGAGTAAGAAATTTTAATATTGCTCTTTTGTCATATTTAAAATCTATATTCATTACAATTTCCCGAACGATATTTAAGGCTATTTTAGTGATTACGTTTACATTATATATACACTCCATATCAGGGGATTTTTATTTTTGTAGTTACGCTTTGGGAATCTGTGGTAAACGATTAAAAATTTAACTCGAGGTCAAATAAATTGTAAAAAAATCTTAAATCAAAATAAATGTCACACAGCACTAACTTGTTTGGATATATTTTTGTGCGTTTTATTTAACATTTTATGTGTTAGATGTTAGGTTTTGAATGTTAAAAAAATTAACATTACTCTTAAACATCTTTTTTTCTTAAGTTTGTGTAAATCTTTTTACAGTTAAACCTTGTCCACTATTGCAAATGATACTTCTTTTTTTTTTTTGGGGGGGGGGGGAGCGCTGGAGGGGATATTTCCATCGTTCCTTTCAATATGTTCTTCAATAATATAAATAAAATTTCGTGCCGGTGTAATTTTTGTCTTTTATTTTGTTAGTTAAAAAAATAAATGAAAGGATTCATTTAAGATTCTTTTATAAAATGTCTTTTCTACTGATGCATTAATATTATTTATAACTATACAGTATGAAAATTGCTAAGAGATTTCCTTGGACAATGTGTGTGCACGCATAGAGTATAAGATCACATGCTGAACAAACAAAAAAAAAAAAAAAAAAAAAAAATTAATGTTTTGATTTTTATGTAAAAATATGATCATCTGCTACCTTTAAAATCGTGCATCAAGATTATTTATTTTAAATTGGTATATGACAGTCATCAAAGTGTTTTGTTACTATGTTACAAATAAATTAATAGTACAAACCCTTTGATGAAATGTAATATACCATTATCAACGCTATCAGAAACAGTATGCCTACAATTGTACTGCCGAGATAATGAATTCCTGTTTTTTATAAAATAGGAAACCAGAGATTTTCATTTTGAGGGACAACCTAGACACGTGCAAGAAAATGTCCACTGTAACTGAAAAATTAAACCAATACTATGAGATCATCGCTCAAAATACCAGTCCAGAATACCTAGGTGATTACTGCAGTCTTTCTCGATCAGAGACTAAACTTCAGTTACTTTAAATCGGTATATAACAATCATCAAAGTGTTTAGTTATTATGTTGCTAATAAATTCATCACAGCTGACCCTTTGTTGAAATGTAATATACTATCAACAACTGCCAAAATTATTATTCGTTGCAGTACGCCTACAACTGTGCTGTTGGAATGGTGAGATACGGATATTTATAATATAAAATGTCACTAATTTTGAATATGTCTCAGTGTGTAATGTCAAGATTGTCATAGATGTGTGAAATTGAAGATATTTGCCGAACATATTAAATAATTCATAGGTATTCAATTTGTTTCAAGTTCCGATACATAAAGAAATTCTTAATGTGTATACATGCCATACAAGGAAAATGTGTTAATTTATGTTTTCATTGCATTTAATTTTTTTTTAATTCTTTGTTTTAATAAATTTCGTGACATACAGCGAAAACAGTACCTACTGTGTTGATTGATTTATTTTTATTTTTCATTTACTTTCATTATTTTTATTATTATTATTATCATGTCCATTACCTTAAATAGTGACTTAAATAGAATCTGTTTTCTTTCATTCTTTTATTTAAATAAATTAAGTAGTACATGTAACAAGGAGATATTTATATACGGAAGGTACACATTTCCCCCTCCGAAGAAGCTCTACCTTAACGTGGTGGAGGGGTTTAAGAGTGCCATTTCAAACAATATACATATTAAAAAAAAAAAAAAAAAAAAAAAAGAATAAATAAATCAAGAGAGAGAGAGAAACAACGAGAGAGAGAAAGAGAGAATTTAACAATAATATTAACATATTTCTAGATGTTTATGAAATATTTAAAAAGAATTAGATGGATAAAATTAAAAAAATGGAATTACAAATGCTCAAATTATTTGTTTAAAACATATAAATAAAAATGAAATGGCACTTGAACTAAGAGAGCTTTATAAAATTTTACTAAGTTTGTGTCTGTATATTCTTTGAGATATAATCTCTAACTATCACAACGCCAAATTTTTTACTTTTTTTTTTTTTTTCAATGTCTTTTGACGCTTGAATTTTTTAAAAAATAATTATTTGTAACATTTTAAACCTTTTACTTCCTGCACAGTTTTACATTCGAAGTTATGTGTGCCTAAAAGTGTCAGAAAATTTAATATTGCTCTTTTGTCATATTTAAAATCTATACTCATTACAATTTCCCGAACGATATTTAAGGCTATTTTAGTGATTACGTTTACATTATATATACACTCCATATCAGGGGATTTTTATTTTTGTAGTTACGCTTTGGGAATCTGTGGTAAACGATTAAAAATTTAACTCGAGGTCAAATAAATTGTAAAAAAATCTTAAATCAAAATAAATGTCACACAGCACTAACTTGTTTGGATATATTTTTGTGCGTTTTATTTAACATTTTATGTGTTAGATGTTAGGTTTTGAATGTTAAAAAAATTAACATTACTCTTAAACATCTTTTTTTCTTAAGTTTGTGTAAATCTTTTTACAGTTAAACCTTGTCCACTATTGCAAATGATACTTCTTTTTTTTTTTTTTTTTTTTTGGGGGGGGGGGCGCTGGAGGGGATATTTCCATCGTTCCTTTCAATATGTTCTTCAATAATATAAATAAAATTTCGTGCCGGTGTAATTTTTGTCTTTTATTTAGTTAGTTAAAAAAATAAATGAAAGGATTCTTTTAAGATTCTTTTATAAAATGTCTTTTCTACTGATGCATTAATATTATTTATAACTATACAGTATGGAAATTGCTAAGAGATTTCCTTGGACAATGTGTGTGCACGCATAGAGTATAAGATCCCATGCTGAACAAACAAACAAACAAACAAAAAAAATTTAATGTTTTGATTTTTATGTAAAAATATGATCATCTGCTACCTTTAAAATCGTGCATCAAGATTATTTATTTTAAATTGGTATATGACAGTCATCAAAGTGTTTTGTTACTATGTTACAAATAAATTAATAGTACAAACCCTTTGATGAAATGTAATATACCATTATCAACGCTATCAGAAACAGTATGCCTACAATTGTACTGCCGAGATAATGAATTCCTGATTTTTATAAAATAGGAAACCAGAGATTTTCATTTTGAGGGACAACCTAGACACGTGCAAGAAAATGTCCACTGTAACTGAAAAATTAAACCAATACTATGAGATCATCGCACAAAAGACCAGTCCAGAATACCTAGGTGATTACTACAGTCTTTCTCGATCAGAGACTAAACTTCAGTTACTTTAAATCGGTATATAACAATCATCAAAGTGTTTAGTTATTATGTTGCTAATAAATTCATCATAGCTGACCCTTTGTTGAAATGTAATATACTATCAACAACTGCCAAAATTATTATTCGTTGCAGTATGCCTACAATTGGGCTGTTGGAATGGTGAATTACGGATATTTATAATATAAAATGTCACTAATTTTCAATATGTCTCAGTGTGTAATGTCAAGATTGTCATAGATGTGTGAAATTGAAGATATTTGCCGAACATATTAAATAATTCATAGGTATTCAATTTGTTTCAAGTTCCGATACATAAATTCTTAATGTGTATACATGCCATACAAGGAAAATGTGTTAATTTATGTTTTCATTGCATTTAATTTTTTTTTAATTCTTTGTTTTAATAAATTTCGTGACATACAGCGAAAACAGTACCTACTGTGTTGATTGATTTATTTTTATTTTTCATTTACTTTCATTATTTTTATTTTTATTATTATCATGTCCATTACCTTAAATAGTGACTTAAATAGAATCTGTTTTCTTTCATTCTTTTATTTAAATAAATTAAGTAGTATATGTAACAAGGAGATATTTATATACGGAAGGTACACATTTTCCCCTCCGAAGAAGCTCTGCCTTAACGTGGTGGAGGGGTTTAAGAGTGCCATTTCAAACAATATACATATTAAAAAAAAAAAAAAAAAAAAAAAAAAGAATAAATAAATAGAGAGAGAGAAACAACGAGAGAGAGAAAGCGAGAATTTAACAATAATATTAAAATATTTCTAGATGTTTATGAAATATTTAAAAAGAATTAGATGGATAAAATTAAAAAAATGGAATTACAAAAGCTCAAATTATTTGTTTAAAACATATAAATAAAAATGAAATGGCACTTGAACTAAGAGAGCTTTATAAAATATAACTAAGTTTGTGTCTGGATATTCTTTGAGATATAATCTCTAACTATCACAACGCCATTTTTTTTTCAATGTCTTTTGACGCTTGAATTTTTTAAAAAATAATTATTTGGACTTTTTAAACCTTTTACTTCCTGCACAGTTTTACATTCGAAGTTATGTGTGCCTAAAAGAGTAAGAAATTTTAATATTGCTCTTTTGTCATATTTAAAATCTATATTTATTACAATTTCCCGAACGATATTTAAGGCTATTTTAGTGATTACGTTTACATTATATATACACTCCATATCAGGGGATTTTTATTTTTGTAGTTACGCTTTGGGAATCTGTGGTAAACGATTAAAAATTTAACTCGAGGTCAAATAAATTGTAAAAAAATCTTAAATCAAAATAAACGTCACACAGCACTAACTTGTTTGGATATATCTTTGTGCGTTTTATTTAACATTTTATGTGTTAGATGTTAGGTTTTCAATGTTAAAAAAATTAACATTACTCTTAAACATTTTTTTTTTCTTAAGTTTGTGTAAATGTTTTTACAGTTAAACCTTGTCCACTATTGCAAATGATACTTCTCCTTTTTTTTTTTTTTTTTTTTTTTTTTTTTTTTGGGGGGGGGGGGGGTATATTTCCATCGTTCCTTTTAATATATTCTTCAATAATATAAAAAAAATTTCGTGCCGGTGTAATTTTTGTCTTTCATTTTGTTAGTTAAATAAATAATTGAAAGGATTCATTTAAGATTCTTTTATAAAATGTCTTTTCTACTGATGCATTAATATTATTTATAACTATACAGTATGAAAATTGCTAAGAGATTTCCTTGGACAATGTGTGTGGACGCATAGAGTATACGATCACATGCTGAACAAACAACAACAACAAAAAAAAAATAATAATTTAATGTTTTGATTTTTATGTAAAAATATGATCATCTGCTACCTTTAAAATCGTGCATCAAGATTATTTATTTTAAATTGGTATATGACAGTCATCAAAGTGTTTTGTTACTATGTTACAAATAAATTAATAGTACAAACCCTTTGATGAAATGTAATATACCATTATCAACGCTATCAGAAACAGTATGCCTACAATTGTACTGCCGAGATAATGAATTCCTGATGTTTATAAAATAGGAAACCAGAGATTTCCATTTTGAGGGACAACCTAGACACGTGCAAGAAAATTTCCACCGTAACTGAAAAGATAAACCAATACTATGAGATCATCCCACAAAAGACCAGTCCAGAATACCTAGGTGATTACTACAGTCTTTCTCGATAAGATACTAAACTTCAGTTACTTTAAATCGGTATATAACAATCATCAAAGTGTTTAGTTATAATGTTGCTAATAAATTCATCATAGCTGACCCTTTGTTGAAATGTAATATACTATCAACCACTGCCAAAATTTATATTCGTTGCAGTACGCCTACAATTGTGCTGTTGGAATGGTGAATTACGGATATTTATAATATAAAATGTCACTAATTTTCAATATGTCTCAGTGTGTAATGTCAAGATTGTCATAGATGTGTGAAATTGAAGATACTTGCCGAACATATTAAATAATTCATAGGTATTCAATTTGTTTCAAGTTCCGATACATAAATTCTTAATGTGTATACATGCCATACAAGGAAAATGTGTTAATTTATGTTTTCATTGCATTTAATTTTTTTTTAATTCTTTGTTTTAATAAATTTCGTGACATACAGCGAAAACAGTACCTACTGTGTTGATTGATTTATTTTTATTTTTCATTTACTTTCATTATTTTTATTTTTATTATTATCATGTCCATTACCTTAAATAGTGACTTAAATAGAATCTGTTTTCTTTCATTCTTTTATTTAAATAAATTAAGTAGTATATGTAACAAGGAGATATTTATATACGGAAGGTACACATTTTCCCCTCCGAAGAAGCTCTACCTTAACGTGGTGGAGGGGTTTAAGAGTGCCATTTCAAACAATATATATATTTAAAAAAAAAAAAAAAAAGAATAAAGAAATCAAGAGAGAGAGAGAAACAACGAGAGAGAGAAAGAGAGAATTTAACAATAATATTAACATATTTCTAGATGTTTATGAAATATTTAAAAAGAATTAGATGGATAAAATTAAAAAAATGGAATTACAAATGCTCAAATTATTTGTTTAAAACATATAAATAAAAATGAAATGGCACTTGAACTAAGAGAGCTTTATAAAATTTAACTCAGTTTGTGTCTGTATATTCTTTGAGATATAATCTCTAACTATCACAACGCCAAATTTTTTACTTTTTTTTTTTTTTTTTTCAATGTCTTTTGACGCTTGAATTTTTTAAAAAATAATTATTTGTAACTTTTTAAACCTTTTACTTCCTGCACAGTTTTACATTCGAAGTTATGTGTGCCTAAAAGTGTCAGAAAATTTAATATTGCTCTTTTGTCATATTTAAAATCTATACTCATTACAATTTCCCGAACGATATTTAAGGCTATTTTAGTGATTACGTTTACAGTATATATACACTCCATATCAGGGGATTTTTATTTTTGTAGTTACGCTTTGGGAATCTGTGGTAAACGATTAAAAATTTAACTCGAGGTCAAATAAATTGTAAAAAAATCTTAAATCAAAATAAATGTCACACAGCACTAACTTGTTTGGATATATTTTTGTGCGTTTTATTTAACATTTTATGTGTTAGATGTTAGGTTTTGAATGTTAAAAAAATTAACATTACTCTTAAACATCTTTTTTTCATAAATTTGTGTAAATCTTTTTACAGTTAAACCTTGTCCACTATTGCAAATGATACTTCTTCTTTTTTTTTTTTTTTTTGGGGGGGGGGGCGCTGGAGGGGATATTTCCATCGTTCCTTTCAATATGTTCTTCAATAATATAAATAAAATTTCGTGCCGGTGTAATTTTTGTCTTTTATTTAGTTAGTTAAAAAAATAAATGAAAGGATTCATTTAAGATTCTTTTATAAAATGTCTTTTCTACTGATGCATTAATATTATTTATAACTATACAGTATGGAAATTGCTAAGAGATTTCCTTGGACAATGTGTGTGCACGCATAGAGTATAAGATCACATGCTGAACAAACAAACAAACAAAAAAAAAATTTAATGTTTTGATTTTTATGTAAAAATATGATCATCTGCTACCTTTAAAATCGTGCATCAAGATTATTTATTTTAAATTGGTATATGACAGTCATCAAAGTGTTTTGTTACTATGTTACAAATAAATTAATAGTACAAACCCTTTGATGAAATGTAATATACCATTATCAACGCTATCAGAAACAGTATGCCTACAATTGTACTGCCGAGATAATGAATTCCTGATTTTTATAAAATAGGAAACCAGAGATTTTCATTTTGAGGGACAATCTAGACACGTGCAAGAAAATGTCCACTGTAACTGAAAAATTAAACCAATACTATGAGATCATCGCACAAAATACCAGTCCAGAATACCTAGGTGATTACTGCAGTCTTTCTCGATCAGAGACTAAACTTCAGTTACTTTAAATCGGTATATAACAATCATCAAAGTGTTTAGTTATTATGTTGCTAATAAATTCATCACAGCTGACCCTTTGTTGAAATGTAATATACTATCAACAACTGCCAAAATTGTTATTCGTTGCAGTACGCCTACAACTGTGCTGTTGGAATGGTGAGATACGGATATTTATAATATAAAATGTCACTAATTTTCAATATGTCTCAGTGTGTAATGTCAAGATTGTCATAGATGTGTGAAATTCAAGATATTTGCCGAACATATTAAATAATTCATAGATATTCAATTTGTTTCAAGTTCCGATACATAAAGAAATTCTTAATGTGTATACATGCCATACAAGGAAAATGTGTTAATTTATGTTTTCATTGCATTTAATTTTTTTTTTAATTCTTTGTTTTAATAAATTTCGTGACATACAGCGAAAACAGTACCTACTGTGTTGATTGATTTATTTTTATTTTTCATTTACTTTCATTATTTTTATTATTATTATTATCATGTCCATTACCTTAAATAGTGACTTAAATAGAATCTGTTTTCTTTCATTCTTTTATTTAAATAAATTAAGTAGTACATGTAACAAGGAGATATTTATATACGGAAGGTACACATTTCCCCCTCCGAAGAAGCTCTACCTTAACGTGGTGGAGGGGTTTAAGAGTGCCATTTCAAACAATATATATATTTAAAAAAAAAAAAAAAAGAATAAATAAATCAAGAGAGAGAGAGAAACAACGAGAGAGAGAAAGAGAGAATTTAACAATAATATTAACATATTTCTAGATGTTTATGAAATATTTAAAAAGAATTAGATGGATAAAATTAAAAAAATGGAATTACAAATGCTCAAATTATTTGTTTAAAACATATAAATAAAAATGAAATGGCACTTGAACTAAGAGAGCCTTATAAAATATAACTAAGTTTGTGTCTGTATATTCTTTGAGATATAATCTCTAACTATCACAACGCCAATTTTTTTTCAATGTCTTTTGACGCTTGAATTTTTTAAAAAATAATTATTTGGACTTTTTAAACCTTTTACTTCCTGCACAGTTTTACATTCGAAGTTATGTGTGCCTAAAAGAGTAAGAAAATTTAATATTGCTCTTTTGTCATATTTAAAATCTATACTCATTACAATTTCCCGAACGATATTTAAGGCTATTTCAGTGATTACGTTTACATTATATATACACTCCATATCAGGGGATTTTTATTTTTGTAGTTACGCTTTGGGAATCTGTGGTAAACGATTAAAAATTTAACTCGAGGTCAAATAAATTGTAAAAAAATCTTAAATCAAAATAAATGTCACACAGCACTAACTTGTTTGGATATATCTTTGTGCGTTTTATTTAACATTTTATGTGTTAGATGTTAGGTTTTGAATGTTAAAAAAATTAACATTACTCTTAAACATCTTTTTTTCTTAAGTTTGTGTAAATCTTTTTACAGTTAAACCTTGTCCACTATTGCAAATGATACTTCTTTTTTTTTTTTTTTTTTTTTTTTTGGGGGGGGGGGGGGGCGCTGGAGGGGATATTTCCATCGTTCCTTTCAATATGTTCTTCAATAATATAAATAAAATTTCGTGCCGGTGTAATTTTTGTCTTTTATTTTGTTAGTTAAGTAAATAAATGAAAGGATTCATTTAAGATTCTTTTATAAAATGTCTTTTCTACTAATGCATTCATATTATTTATAACTATACAGTATGAAAATTGCTAAAAGATTTCCTTGGACAATGTGTGTGGACGCATCGAGTATAAGATCACATGCTGAACAAACAAAAAATAAATAAATAATTTAATGTTTTGATATTTATGTAAAAATATGATCATCTGCTACCTTTAAAATCGTGCATCAAGATTATTTATTTTAAATTGGTATATGACAGTCATCAAAGTGTTTTGTTACTATGTTACAAATAAATTAATAGTACAAACCCTTTGATGAAATGTAATATACCATTATCGACGCTATCAGAAACAGTATGCCTACAATTGTACTGCCGAGATAATGAATTCCTGATGTTTATAAAATAGGAAACCAGAGATTTTCATTTTGAGGGACAACCTAGACACGTGCAAGAAAATGTCCACTGTAACTGAAAAATTAAACCAATACTATGAGATCATCGCACAAAAGACCAGTCCAGAATACCTAGGTGATTACTACAGTCTTTCTCGATCAGAGACTAAACTTCAGTTACTTTAAATCGGTATATAACAATCATCAAAGTGTTTAGTTATTATGTTGCTAATAAATTCATCATAGCTGACCCTTTGTTGAAATGTAATATACTATCAACAACTGCCAAAATTATTATTCGTTGCAGTATGCCTACAATTGGGCTGTTGGAATGGTGAATTACGGATATTTATAATATAAAATGTCACTAATTTTCAATATGTCTCAGTGTGTAATGTCAAGATTGTCATAGATGTGTGAAATTGAAGATATTTGCCGAACATATTAAATAATTCATAGGTATTCAATTTGTTTCAAGTTCCGATACATAAATTCTTAATGTGTATACATGCCATACAAGGAAAATGTGTTAATTTATGTTTTCATTGCATTTAATTTTTTTTTAATTCTTTGTTTTAATAAATTTCGTGACATACAGCGAAAACAGTACCTACTGTGTTGATTGATTTATTTTTATTTTTCATTTACTTTCATTATTTTTATTTTTATTATTATCATGTCCATTACCTTAAATAGTGACTTAAATAGAATCTGTTTTCTTTCATTCTTTTATTTAAATAAATTAAGTAGTATATGTAACAAGGAGATATTTATATACGGAAGGTACACATTTTCCCCTCCGAAGAAGCTCTGCCTTAACGTGGTGGAGGGGTTTAAGAGTGCCATTTCAAACAATATACATATTAAAAAAAAAAAAAAAGAATAAATAAATAGAGAGAGAGAAACAACGAGAGAGAGAAAGAGAGAATTTAACAATAATATTAAAATATTTCTAGATGTTTATGAAATATTTAAAAAGAATTAGATGGATAAAATTAAAAAAATGGAATTACAAAAGCTCAAATTATTTGTTTAAAACATATAAATAAAAATGAAATGGCACTTGAACTAAGAGAGCTTTATAAAATATAACTAAGTTTGTGTCTGTATATTCTTTGAGATATAATCTCTAACTATCACAACGCCATTTTTTTTTTCAATGTCTTTTGACGCTTGAATTTTTTAAAAAATAATTATTTGGACTTTTTAAACCTTTTACTTCCTGCACAGTTTTACATTCGAAGTTATGTGTGCCTAAAAGAGTAAGAAATTTTAATATTGCTCTTTTGTCATATTTAAAATCTATATTTATTACAATTTCCCGAACGATATTTAAGGCTATTTTAGTGATTACGTTTACATTATATATACACTCCATATCAGGGGATTTTTATTTTTGTAGTTACGCTTTGGGAATCTGTGGTAAACGATTAAAAATTTAACTCGAGGTCAAATAAATTGTAAAAAAATCTTAAATCAAAATAAACGTCACACAGCACTAACTTGTTTGGATATATCTTTGTGCGTTTTATTTAGCATTTTATGTGTTAGATGTTAGGTTTTCAATGTTAAAAAAATTAACATTACTCTTAAACATTTTTTTTTTCTTAAGTTTGTGTAAATGTTTTTACAGTTAAACCTTGTCCACTATTGCAAATGATACTTCTCCTTTTTTTTTTTTTTTTTTTTTTTTTTTTTTTTTTGGGGGGGGGGGGGTATATTTCCATCGTTCCTTTTAATATATTCTTCAATAATATAAAAAAAATTTCGTGCCGGTGTAATTTTTGTCTTTCATTTTGTTAGTTAAATAAATAATTGAAAGGATTCATTTAAGATTCTTTTATAAAATGTCTTTTCTACTGATGCATTAATATTATTTATAACTATACAGTATGAAAATTGCTAAGAGATTTCCTTGGACAATGTGTGTGGACGCATAGAGTATACGATCACATGCTGAACAAACAACAACAACAAAAAAAAAAAAATAATAATTTAATGTTTTGATTTTTATGTAAAAATATGATCATCTGCTACCTTTAAAATCGTGCATCAAGATTATTTATTTTAAATTGGTATATGACAGTCATCAAAGTGTTTTGTTACTATGTTACAAATAAATTAATAGTACAAACCCTTTGATGAAATGTAATATACCATTATCAACGCTATCAGAAACAGTATGCCTACAATTGTACTGCCGAGATAATGAATTCCTGATGTTTATAAAATAGGAAACCAGAGATTTCCATTTTGAGGGACAACCTAGACACGTGCAAGAAAATTTCCACGGTAACTGAAAAGATAAACCAATACTATGAGATCATCCCACAAAAGACCAGTCCAGAATACCTAGGTGATTACTACAGTCTTTCTCGATCAGATACTAAACTTCAGTTACTTTAAATCGGTATATAACAATCATCAAAGTGTTTAGTTATAATGTTGCTAATAAATTCATCATAGCTGACCCTTTGTTGAAATGTAATATACTATCAACCACTGCCAAAATTTATATTCGTTGCAGTACGCCTACAATTGTGCTGTTGGAATGGTGAATTACGGATATTTATAATATAAAATGTCACTAATTTTCAATATGTCTCAGTGTGTAATGTCAAGATTGTCATAGATGTGTGAAATTGAAGATATTTGCCGAACATATTAAATAATTCATAGGTATTCAATTTGTTTCAAGTTCCGATACATAAATTCTTAATGTGTATACATGCCATACAAGGAAAATGTGTTAATTTATGTTTTCATTGCATTTAATTTTTTTTTAATTCTTTGTTTTAATAAATTTCGTGACATACAGCGAAAACAGTACCTACTGTGTTGATTGATTTATTTTTATTTTTCATTTACTTTCATTATTTTTATTTTTATTATTATCATGTCCATTACCTTAAATAGTGACTTAAATAGAATCTGTTTTCTTTCATTCTTTTATTTAAATAAATTAAGTAGTATATGTAACAAGGAGATATTTATATACGGAAGGTACACATTTTCCCCTCCGAAGAAGCTCTACCTTAACGTGGTGGAGGGGTTTAAGAGTGCCATTTCAAACAATATATATATTTAAAAAAAAAAAAAAAAAAAAGAATAAATAAATCAAGAGAGAGAGAGAAACAACGAGAGAGAGAAAGAGAGAATTTAACAATAATATTAACATATTTCTAGATGTTTATGAAATATTTAAAAAGAATTAGATGGATAAAATTAAAAAAATGGAATTACAAATGCTCAAATTATTTGTTTAAAACATATAAATAAAAATGAAATGGCACTTGAACTAAGAGAGCTTTATAAAATTTAACTAAGTTTGTGTCTGTATATTCTTTGAGATATAATCTCTAACTATCACAACGCCATTTTTTTTTTTCAATGTCTTTTGACGCTTGAATTTTTTAAAAAATAATTATTTGGACTTTTTAAACCTTTTACTTCCTGCACAGTTTTACATTCGAAGTTATGTGTGCCTAAAAGAGTAAGAAATTTTAATATTGCTCTTTTGTCATATTTAAAATCTATATTCATTACAATTTCCCGAACGATATTTAAGGCTATTTTAGTGATTACGTTTACATTATATATACACTCCATATCAGGGTATTTTTATTTTTGTAGTTACGCTTTGGGAATCTGTGGTAAACGATTAAAAATTTAACTCGAGGTCAAATAAATTGTAAAAAAATCTTAAATCAAAATAAACGTCACAGAGCACTAACTTGTTTGGATATATTTTAGTGCGTTTTATTTAACATTTTATGTGTTAGATGTTAGGTTTTGAATGTTATAAAAATTAACATTACTCTTAAACATCTTTTTTTCTTAAGTTTGTGTAAATCTTTTTACAGTTAAACCTTGTCCACTATTGCAAATGATAATTCTTTTTTTTTTTTTTTTTTTTTTTTGGGGGGAAGGGGGGCGCTGGAGGGGATATTTCCATCGTTCCTTTCAATATGTTCTTCAATAATATAAATAAAATTTCGTGCCGGTGTAATTTTTGTCTTTTATTTTGTTAGTTAAAAAAATAAATGAAAGAATTCATTTAAGATTCTTTTATAAAATGTCTTTTCTACTGATGCATTCATATTATTTATAACTATACAGTCTGAAAATTACTAAAAGATTTCCTTGGACAATGTGTGTGGACGCATCGAGTATAAGATCACATGCTGAACAAACAAAAAATAAATAAATAATTTAATGTTTTGATTTTTATGTAAAAATATGATCATCTGCTACCTTTAAAATCGTGCATCAAGATTATTTATTTTAAATTGGTATATGACAGTCATCAAAGTGTTTTGTTACTATGTTACAAATAAATTAATAGTACAAACCCTTTGATGAAATGTAATATACCATTATCAACGCTATCAGAAACAGTATGCCTACAATTGTACTGCCGAGATAATGAATTCCTGATGTTTATAAAATAGGAAACCAGAGATTTTCATTTTGAGGGACAACCTAGACACGTGCAAGAAAATGTCCACTGTAACTGAAAAATTAAACCAATACTATGAGATCATCGCACAAAAGACCAGTCCAGAATACCTAGGTGATTACTACAGTCTTTCTCGATCAGAGACTAAACTTCAGTTATTTTAAATCGGTATATAACAATCATCAAAGTGTTTAGTTATTATGTTGCAAATAAATTCATTATAGCTGACCCTTTGTTGAAATGTAATATACTATCAACAACTGCCAGAATTATTATTCGTTGCCGTACGCCTACGGTTGTGTCGTCGGAATGTTGAATTACGGATATTTACAAAATAAAATGTCACTAATTCTCAATATGCCTCAGTGTGTAATGTCAAGATTGTCATAGATGTGAGAAATTGAAGATATTTGCCGAACATATTTAATAATTCATAGGTATTAAATTTGTTTGAAGTTCCGATACATAAAGAAGAAATTCTTAAGGTGTATAAATTGGTATATGACAGTCATCAAATTGTTTTGTTACTATGTTAAAAATAAATTAATAGTAGCAACAATTTGATGAATTGTAATATACTATTATCAACGCTTTCAGAAACAGTATGCCTACAAATGTACTCCCGAGATAATGAATTCCTGATGTTTATAAAATAGGAAACCAGAGATATTCATTTTGAGGGACAACCTAGACACGTGCAAGAAAATGTCCACTGTAACTGAAAAATTAAACCAATACTATGAGATCATCGCACAAAAGACCAGTCCAGAATACCTAGGTGATTACTACAGTCTTTCTCGATCAGAGACTAAACTTCAGTTACTTGAAATCGGTATATAACAATCATCAAAGTGTTTAGTTATTATGTTGCTAATAAATTCATCATAGCTGACCCTTTGTTGAAATGTAATATACTATCAACAACTGCCAAAATTATTATTCGTTGCAGTATGCCTACAATTGGGCTGTTGGAATGGTGAATTACGGATATTTATAATATAAAATGTCACTAATTTTCAATATGTCTCAGTGTGTAATGTCAAGATTGTCATAGATGTGTGAAATTGAAGATATTTGCCGAACATATTAAATAATTCATAGGTATTCAATTTGTTTCAAGTTCCGATACATAAAGAAATTCTTAATGTGTATACATGCCATACAAGGAAAATGTGTTAATTTAAGTTTTCATTGCATTTAATTTTTTTTTAATTCTTTGTTTTAATAAATTTCGTGACATACAGCAAAAACAGTACCTACTGTGTTGATTGATTAATTTTTATTTTTCATTTACTTTCATTATTTTTATTTTTATTATTATCATGTCCATTACCTTAAATAGTGACTTAAATAGAATCTGTTTTCTTTCATTCTTTTATTTAAATAAATTAAGTAGTACATGTAACAAGGAGATATTTATATACGGAAGTTACACATTTTCCCCTCCGAAGAAGCTCTACCTTAACGTGGTGGAGGGGTTTAAGAGTGCCATTTCAAACAATATACATATTAAAAAAAAAAAAAAAAAAAAAAAGAATAAATAAATCAAGAGAGAGAGAGAAACAACGAGAGAGAGAAAGAGAGAATTTAACAATAATATTAACATATTTCTAGATGTTTATGAAATATTTAAAAAGAATTAGATGGATAAAATTAAAAAAATGGAATTACAAATGCTCAAATTATTTGTTTAAAACATATAAATAAAAATGAAATGGCACTTGAACTAAGAGAGCTTTATAAAATTTAACTAAGTTTGTGTCTGTATATTCTTTGAGATATAATCTCTAACTATCACAACGCCATTTTTTTTTTCAATGTCTTTTGACGCTTGAATTTTTTAAAAAATAATTATTTGGACTTTTTAAACCTTTTACTTCCTGCACAGTTTTACATTCGAAGTTATGTGTGCCTAAAAGAGTAAGAAATTTTAATATTGCTCTTTTGTCATATTTAAAATCTATATTCATTACAATTTCCCGAACGATATTTAAGGCTATTTTAGTGATTACGTTTACATTATATATACACTCCATATCAGGGTATTTTTATTTTTGTAGTTACGCTTTGGGAATCTTTGGTAAACGATTAAAAATTTAACTCGAGGTCAAATAAATTGTAAAAAAATCTTAAATCAAAATAAACGTCACAGAGCACTAACTTGTTTGGATATATTTTAGTGCGTTTTATTTAACATTTTATGTGTTAGATGTTAGGTTTTGAATGTTATAAAAATTAACATTACTCTTAAACATCTTTTTTTCTTAAGTTTGTGTAAATCTTTTTACAGTTAAACCTTGTCCACTATTGCAAATGATACTTCTTTTTTTTTTTTTTTTTTTTGGGGGGGGGGGGGGGCGCTGGAGGGGATATTTCCATCGTTCCTTTCAATATGTTCTTCAATAATATAAATAAAATTTCGTGCCGGTGTAATTTTTGTCTTTTATTTTGTTAGTTAAAAAAATAAATGAAAGAATTCATTTAAGATTCTTTTATAAAATGTCTTTTCTACTGATGCATTCATATTATTTATAACTATACAGTCTGAAAATTACTAAAAGATTTCCTTGGACAATGTGTGTGGACGCATCGAGTATAAGATCACATGCTGAACAAACAAAAAATAAATAAATAATTTAATGTTTTGATTTTTATGTAAAAATATGATCATCTGCTACCTTTAAAATCGTGCATCAAGATTATTTATTTTAAATTGGTATATGACAGTCATCAAAGTGTTTTGTTACTATGTTACAAATAAATTAATAGTACAAACCCTTTGATGAAATGTAATATACCATTATCAACGCTATCAGAAACAGTATGCCTACAATTGTACTGCCGAGATAATGAATTCCTGATGTTTATAAAATAGGAAACCAGAGATTTTCATTTTGAGGGACAACCTAGACACGTGCAAGAAAATGTCCACTGTAACTGAAAAATTAAACCAATACTATGAGATCATCGCACAAAAGACCAGTCCAGAATACCTAGGTGATTACTACAGTCTTTCTCGATCAGAGACTAAACTTCAGTTATTTTAAATCGGTATATAACAATCATCAAAGTGTTTAGTTATTATGTTGCAAATAAATTCATTATAGCTGACCCTTTGTTGAAATGTAATATACTATCAACAACTGCCAGAATTATTATTCGTTGCCGTACGCCTACGGTTGTGTCGTCGGAATGTTGAATTACGGATATTTACAAAATAAAATGTCACTAATTCTCAATATGCCTCAGTGTGTAATGTCAAGATTGTCATAGATGTGAGAAATTGAAGATATTTGCCGAACATATTTAATAATTCATAGGTATTAAATTTGTTTGAAGTTCCGATACATAAAGAAGAAATTCTTAAGGTGTATAAATTGGTATATGACAGTCATCAAATTGTTTTGTTACTATGTTAAAAATAAATTAATAGTAGCAACAATTTGATGAATTGTAATATACTATTATCAACGCTTTCAGAAACAGTATGCCTACAAATGTACTCCCGAGATAATGTATTCCTGATGTTTATAAAATAGGAAACCAGAGATATTCATTTTGAGGGACAACCTAGACACGTGCAAGAAAATGTCCACTGTAACTGAAAAATTAAACCAATACTATGAGATCATCGCACAAAAGACCAGTCCAGAATACCTAGGTGATTACTACAGTCTTTCTCGATCAGAGACTAAACTTCAGTTACTTGAAATCGGTATATAACAATCATCAAAGTGTTTAGTTATTATGTTGCTAATAAATTCATCATAGCTGACCCTTTGTTGAAATGTAATATACTATCAACAACTGCCAAAATTATTATTCGTTGCAGTATGCCTACAATTGGGCTGTTGGAATGGTGAATTACGGATATTTATAATATAAAATGTCACTAATTTTCAATATGTCTCAGTGTGTAATGTCAAGATTGTCATAGATGTGTGAAATTGAAGATATTTGCCGAACATATTAAATAATTCATAGGTATTCAATTTGTTTCAAGTTCCGATACATAAAGAAATTCTTAATGTGTATACATGCCATACAAGGAAAATGTGTTAATTTAAGTTTTCATTGCATTTAATTTTTTTTTAATTCTTTGTTTTAATAAATTTCGTGACATACAGCAAAAACAGTACCTACTGTGTTGATTGATTAATTTTTATTTTTCATTTACTTTCATTATTTTTATTTTTATTATTATCATGTCCAT
This sequence comes from Salticus scenicus, assembly GCA_963930645.1. NCBI lineage: Eukaryota > Metazoa > Arthropoda > Arachnida > Araneae > Salticidae > Salticus > Salticus scenicus. The sequence continues at coordinate 39,504,439 of OZ005657.1, read as the reverse complement.
TACCTTAAATAGTGACTTAAATAGAATCTGTTTTCTTTCATTCTTTTATTTAAATAAATTAAGTAGTACATGTAACAAGGAGATATTTATATACGGAAGTTACACATTTTCCCCTCCGAAGAAGCTCTACCTTAACGTGGTGGAGGGGTTTAAGAGTGCCATTTCAAACAATATACATATTAAAAAAAAAAAAAAAAAAAAAAAAGAATAAATAAATCAAGAGAGAGAGAGAAACAACGAGAGAGAGAAAGAGAGAATTTAACAATAATATTAACATATTTCTAGATGTTTATGAAATATTTAAAAAGAATTAGATGGATAAAATTAAAAAAATGGAATTACAAATGCTCAAATTATTTGTTTAAAACATATAAATAAAAATGAAATGGCACTTGAACTAAGAGAGCTTTATAAAATTTAACTAAGTTTGTGTCTGTATATTCTTTGAGATATAATCTCTAACTATCACAACGCCATTTTTTTTTTCAATGTCTTTTGACGCTTGAATTTTTTAAAAAATAATTATTTGGACTTTTTAAACCTTTTACTTCCTGCACAGTTTTACATTCGAAGTTATGTGTGCCTAAAAGAGTAAGAAATTTTAATATTGCTCTTTTGTCATATTTAAAATCTATATTCATTACAATTTCCCGAACGATATTTAAGGCTATTTTAGTGATTACGTTTACTTTATATATACACTCCATATCAGGGTATTTTTATTTTTGTAGTTACGCTTTGGGAATCTGTGGTAAACGATTAAAAATTTAACTCGAGGTCAAATAAATTGTAAAAAAATCTTAAATCAAAATAAACGTCACAGAGCACTAACTTGTTTGGATATATTTTAGTGCGTTTTATTTAACATTTTATGTGTTAGATGTTAGGTTTTGAATGTTATAAAAATTAACATTACTCTTAAACATCTTTTTTTCTTAAGTTTGTGTAAATCTTTTTACAGTTAAACCTTGTCCACTATTGCAAATGATACTTCTTTTTTTTTTTTTTTTTTTTTGGGGGGGGGGGCGCTGGAGGGGATATTTCCATCGTTCCTTTCAATATGTTCTTTAATAATATAAATAAAATTTCGTGCCGGTGTAATTTTTGTCTTTTATTTTGTTAGTTAAAAAAATAAATGAAAGAATTCATTTAAGATTCTTTTATAAAATGTCTTTTCTACTGATGCATTCATATTATTTATAACTATACAGTCTGAAAATTGCTAAAAGATTTCCTTGGACAATGTGTGTGGATGCATCGAGTATAATATCACATGCTGAACAAACAAAAAATAAATAAATAATTTAATGTTTTGATTTTTATGTAAAAATATGATCATCTGCTACCTTTAAAATCGTGCATCAAGATTATTTATTTTAAATTGGTATATGACAGTCATCAAAGTGTTTTGTTACTATGTTACAAATAAATTAATAGTACAAACCCTTTGATGAAATGTAATATACCATTATCAACGCTATCAGAAACAGTATGCCTACAATTGTACTGCCGAGATAATGAATTCCTGATGTTTATAAAATAGGAAACCAGAGATTTTCATTTTGAGGGACAACCTAGACACGTGCAAGAAAATGTCCACTGTAACTGAAAAATTAAACCAATACTATGAGATCATCGCACAAAAGACCAGTCCAGAATACCTAGGTGATTACTACAGTCTTTCTCGATCAGAGACTAAACTTCAGTTACTTTAAATCGGTATATAACAATCATCAAAGTGTTTAGTTATTATGTTGCTAATAAATTCATCATAGCTGACCCTTTGTTGAAATGTAATATACTATCAACAACTGCCAAAATTATTATTCGTTGCAGTATGCCTACAATTGGGCTGTTGGAATGGTGAATTACGGATATTTATAATATAAAATGTCACTAATTTTCAATATGTCTCAGTGTGTAATGTCAAGATTGTCATAGATGTGTGAAATTGAAGATATTTGCCGAACATATTAAATAATTCATAGGTATTCAATTTGTTTCAAGTTCCGATACATAAATTCTTAATGTGTATACATGCCATACAAGGAAAATGTGTTAATTTATGTTTTCATTGCATTTAATTTTTTTTTAATTCTTTGTTTTAATAAATTTCGTGACATACAGCGAAAACAGTACCTACTGTGTTGATTGATTTATTTTTATTTTTCATTTACTTTCATTATTTTTATTTTTATTATTATCATGTCCATTACCTTAAATAGTGACTTAAATAGAATCTGTTTTCTTTCATTCTTTTATTTAAATAAATTAAGTAGTATATGTAACAAGGAGATATTTATATACGGAAGGTACACATTTTCCCCTCCGAAGAAGCTCTACCTTAACGTGGTGGAGGGGTTTAAGAGTACCATTTCAAACAATATACATATTAAAAAAAAAAAAAAAGAATAAATAAATAAAGAGAGAGAGAGAAACAACGAGAGAGAGAAAGAGAGAATTTAACAATAATATTAAAATATTTCTAGATGTTTATGAAATATTTAAAAAGAATTAGATGGATAAAATTAAAAAAATGGAATTACAAAAGCTCAAATTATTTGTTTAAAACATATAAATAAAAATGAAATGGCACTTGAACTAAGAGAGCTTTATAAAATATAACTAAGTTTGTGTCTGTATATTCTTTGAGATATAATCTCTAACTATCACAACGCCATTTTTTTTTTCAATGTCTTTTGACGCTTGAATTTTTTAAAAAATAATTATTTGGACTTTTTAAACCTTTTACTTCCTGCACAGTTTTACATTCGAAGTTATGTGTGCCTAAAAGAGTAAGAAATTTTAATATTGCTCTTTTGTCATATTTAAAATCTATATTTATTACAATTTCCCGAACGATATTTAAGGCTATTTTAGTGATTACGTTTACATTATATATACACTCCATATCAGGGGATTTTTATTTTTGTAGTTACGCTTTGGGAATCTGTGGTAAACGATTAAAAATTTAACTCGAGGTCAAATAAATTGTAAAAAAATCTTAAATCAAAATAAACGTCACACAGCACTAACTTGTTTGGATATATCTTTGTGCGTTTTATTTAACATTTTATGTGTTAGATGTTAGGTTTTCAATGTTAAAAAAATTAACATTACTCTTAAACATTTTTTTTCTTAAGTTTGTGTAAATGTTTTTACAGTTAAACCTTGTCCACTATTGCAAATGATACTTCTCCTTTTTTTTTTTTTTTTTTTTTTTTTTTTTTTGGGGGGGGGGGGGTATATTACCATCGTTCCTTTTAATATATTCTTCAATAATATAAAAAAAATTTCGTGCCGGTGTAATTTTTGTCTTTCATTTTGTTAGTTAAATAAATAATTGAAAGGATTCATTTAAGATTCTTTTATAAAATGTCTTTTCTACTGATGCATTAATGTTATTTATAACTATACAGTATGATAATTGCTAAGAGATTTCCTTGGACAATGTGTGTGGACGCATAGAGTATAAGATCACATGCTGAACAAAAAAAAAAAAATAAATAAATAATTTAATGTTTTGATTTTTTCTTTAAAAATATGATTATCTGCTACCTTTAAAATCGTGCATCAAGATTATTTATTTTAAATTGGTATATGACAGTCATCAAAGTGTTTTGTTACTATGTTACAAATAAATTAATAGTACAAACCCTTTGATGAAATGTAATATACCATTATCAACGCTATCAGAAACAGTATGCCTACAATTGTACTGCCGAGATAATGAATTCCTGATGTTTATAAATTAGGAAACCAGAGATTTTCATTTTGAGGGACAACCTACTCGAGTAGCACATAACGTTGTTATAACGTTGAAAATAAGTCTGAACAGTGAAAAATTAGTTATAACATCGTTGTAACAACGTTATGTGCTACTAGGGTAGACACGTGCAAGAAAATAAACACTGTAACTGAAAAAGTAAACCAATACTATGAGATCATCGCACAAAAGACCAGTCCAGAATACATAGGTGATTACTACAGTCTTTCTCGATCAGAGACTAAACTTCAGTTATTTTAAATCGGTATATAACAATCATCAAAGTGTTTAGTTATTATGTTGCAAATAAATTCATTATAGCTGACCCTTTGTTGAAATGTAATATACTATCAACAACTGCCAGAATTATTATTCGTTGCCGTACGCCTACGGTTGTGTCGTCGGAATGTTGAATTACGGATATTTACAAAATAAAATGTCACTAATTCTCAATATGCCTCAGTGTGTAATGTCAAGATTGTCATAGATGTGAGAAATTGAAGATATTTGCCGAACATATTTAATAATTCATAGGTATTAAATTTGTTTGAAGTTCCGATACATAAAGAAGAAATTCTTAAGGTGTATAAATTGGTATATGACAGTCATCAAATTGTTTTGTTACTATGTTAAAAATAAATTAATAGTAGCAACAATTTGATGAATTGTAATATACTATTATCAACGCTTTCAGAAACAGTATGCCTACAAATGTACTCCCGAGATAATGAATTCCTGATGTTTATAAAATAGGAAACCAGAGATATTCATTTTGAGGGACAACCTAGACACGTGCAAGAAAATGTCCACTGTAACTGAAAAATTAAACCAATACTATGAGATCATCGCACAAAAGACCAGTCCAGAATACCTAGGTGATTACTACAGTCTTTCTCGATCAGAGACTAAACTTCAGTTACTTTAAATCGGTATATAACAATCATCAAAGTGTTTAGTTATTATGTTGCTAATAAATTCATCATAGCTGACCCTTTGTTGAAATGTAATATACTATCAACAACTGCCAAAATTATTATTCGTTGCAGTATGCCTACAATTGGGCTGTTGGAATGGTGAATTGCGGATATTTATAATATAAAATGTCACTAATTTTCAATATGTCTCAGTGTGTAATGTCAAGATTGTCATAGATGTGTGAAATTGAAGATATTTGCCGAACATATTAAATAATTCATAGGTATTCAATTTGTTTCAAGTTCCGATACATAAAGAAATTCTTAATGTGTATACATGCCATACAAGGAAAATGTGTTAATTTACTTTCATTATTTTTATTTTTATTATTATCATGTCCATTACCTTAAATAGTGACTTAAATAGAATCTGTTTTCTTTCATTCTTTTATTTAAATAAATTAAGTAGTACATGTAACAAGGAGATATTTATATACGGAAGGTACACATTTTCCTCTCCGAAGAAGCTCTACCTTAACGTGGTGGAGGGGTTTAAGAGTGCCATTTCAAACAATATACATATTTAAAAAAAAAAAAAAAAGAATAAAGAAATCAAGAGAGAGAGAGAAACAACGAGAGAGAGAAAGAGAGAATTTAACAATAATATTAACATATTTCTAGATGTTTATGAAATATTTAAAAAGAATTAGATGGATAAAATTAAAAAAATGGAATTACAAATGCTCAAATTATTTGTTTAAAACATATAAATAAAAATGAAATGGCACTTGAACTAAGAGAGCTTTATAAAATTTAACTAAGTTTGTGTCTGTATATTCTTTGAGATATAAACTCTAACTATCACAACGCCAAATTTTTTACTTTTTTTTTTTTTTTTCAATGTCTTTTGACGCTTGAATTTTTAAAAAAATAATTATTTGTAAATTTTTAAACCTTTTACTTCCTGCACAGTTTTACATTCGAAGTTATATATGCCTAAAAGTGTCAGAAAATTTAATATTGCTCTTTTGTCATATTTAAAATCTATATTCATTACAATTTCCCGAACGATATTTAAGGCTATTTTAGTGATTACGCTTACATTATATATACACTCCATATCAGGGGATTTTTATTTTTGTAGTTACGCTTTGGGAATTTGTGGTAAACGATTAAAAATTTAACTCGAGGTCAAATAAATTGTAAAAAAATCTTAAATCAAAATAAACGTCACAGAGCACTAACTTGTTTGGATATATTTTAGTGCGTTTTATTTAACATTTTATGTGTTAGATGTTAGGTTTTGAATGTTAAAAAAATTAACATTACTCTTAAACATCTTTTTTTCTTAAGTTTGTGTAAATCTTTTTACAGTTAAACCTTGTCCACTATTGCAAATGATACTTTTTTTTTTTTTTTTTTTTTTTTTTTTTTTTGGGGGGGGGGGGGAGTGGGGTATAATTCCATCGTTCCTTTCAATATGTTCTTCAATAATATAAATAAAATTTCGTGCCGGTGTTATTTTTGTCTTTTATTTTGTTACTTAAATAGATAAATGAAAGGATTCATTTAAGATTCTTTTATAAAATGTCTTTTCTGCTGATGCATTAATATTATTTATAACTATACAGTATGAAAATTGCTAAGAGATTTCCTTGGACAATGTGTGTGGACGCATCGAGTATACGATCACATGCTGAACAAACAAACAAAAAAAAAAATAATTTAATGTTTTGATTTTTATGTAAAAATATGATCATCTGCTACCTTTAAAATCGTGCATCAAGATTATTTATTTTAAATTGGTATATGACAGTCATCAAAGTGTTTTGTTACTATGTTACAAATAAATTAATAGTACAAACCCTTTGATGAAATGTAATATACCATTATCAACGCTATCAGAAACAGTATGCCTACAATTGTACTGCCGAGATAATGAATTCCTGATGTTTATAAAATAGGAAACCAGAGATTTTCATTTTGAGGGACAACCTAGACACGTGCAAGAAAATTTCCACTGTAACTGAAAAGATAAACCAATACTATGAGATCATCCCACAAAAGACCAGTCCAGAATACCTAGGTGATTACTACAGTCTTTCTCGATCAGATACTAAACTTCAGTTACTTTAAATCGGTATATAACAATCATCAAAGTGTTTAGTTATAATGTTGCTAATAAATTTATCATAGCTGACCCTTTGTTGAAATGTAATATACTATCAACAACTGCCAAAATTTATATTCGTTGCAGTACGCCTACAATTGTGCTGTTGGAATGGTGAATTACGGATATTTATAATATAAAATGTCACTAATTTTTAATATGTCTCAGTGTGTAATGTCAAGATTGTCATAGATGTGTGACATTGAAGATATTTGCCGAACATATTAAATAATTCATAGGTATTCAATTTGTTTCACGTTCGATACATAAAGAAATTCTTAATGTGTATACATGCCATACATGGAAAAGGTGTTAATTTATGTTTTCATTGCATTTTTTTTTTTTTTTAATTCTTTGTTTTAATAAATTTCGTGACATACAGCGAAAACAGTACCTACTGTTGTGATTGATTTATTTTTATTTTTCATTTACTTTCATTATTTTTATTATTATTATTATCATGTCCATTACCTTAAATAGTGACTTAAATAGAATCTGTTTTCTTTCATTCTTTTATTTAAATAAATTAAGTAGTACATGTAACAAGGAGATAGTATTTATATACGGAAGGTACACATTTTCCCCTCCGAAGAAGCTCTACCTTAACGTGGTGGAGGGGTTTAAGAGTGCCATTTCAAACAATATACATATTAAAAAAAAAAAAAAAAAAAAAGAATAAATAAATAAAGAGAGAGAGAGAAACAACGAGAGAGAGAAAGAGAGAATTTAACAATAATATTAAAATATTTCTAGATATTTATGACATATTAAAAGAAATTAGGTGGATAAAATTTAAAAAATGGAATTACAAATGCTCAAATTATTTTTTAAAGCATATAAATAAAAATGAAATGGCACTTGAACTAAGAGGGCTTTATAAAATTTAACTAAATTTGTGTCTATATATTGTTTTGAGATATAATCCCTAACTATCACAACGCCAAAAGTTTTACTTTTTTTTTTTTTTTTTTTTTTTTTTTAGCAATGTCTTTTGACGTTTGAATTTTTTACAAAATATTTATATCTGACTTTTTAAACCTTTTCCTTCCTGCACAGTTTTACATTCGAGGTTATGTGTGCCTAAACGAGTAAGAAATTACCTTTGATAAATTTATCATGGTATATCATGAATTTATCATGAATTATCCTTTGATGAATTGTATTATACCATTATCAACACTGCCAGAGACAGAATGCCTACAATCGTATTGCCGAGATGATGAATTCCTGATTTTTATAAAATAGGAAACCAGATATTTTGATTTTGAGGGGCAACCTAGACACGTGCAAGAAAATGTCCACTGTAACTCAAAACGTAAACCAATACTATGAGATCATCGCACAAAAGACCAGTCCAGAATACCTAGGTGATTACTACAGTCTTTCTCGATCAGAGACTAAACTTCAGTTATTTTAAATCGGTATATAACAATCATGAAAGTGTTTAGTTATTATGTTGCTGATAAATTCATCATAGCTGACCCTTCGTTGAAATGTAATATACTATCAACAACAGCCAGAATTATTATTCGGTACAGTTCGTCTACAACTGTGCCGTTGGAATGTTGAATTACGGATATTTATAAAATAAAATTTCACTAATTCTCAATATACCTCAGTGTGTAATGTCAAGATTGTCATAGATGTGTGACATTCTGCTGTGTTGATTGATTTATTTTTATTTTTCATTTACTTTCATTATTTTTATTATTATTATTATCATGTCCATTACCTTAAATAGTGACTTAAATAGAATCTGTTTTCTTTCATTCTTTTATTTAAATAAATTAAGTAGTACATGTAACAAGGAGATATTTATATACGGAAGGTACACATTTTCCCCTCCGAAGAAGCTCTACCTTAACGTGGTGGAGGGGTTTAAGAGTGCCATTTCAAACAATATACATATTAAAAAATAAATAAATAAATAAATAAATAAAGAGAGAGAGAGAAACAACGAGAGAGAGAAAGAGAGAATTTAACAATAATATTAAAATATTTCCAGATGTTTATGAAATATTAAAAAAGAATTATATGGATAAAATTAAAAAAATGGAATTACAAATGCTCAAATTATTTGTTTAAAACATATAAATAAAAATGAAATGGCACTTGAACTAAGAGAGCTTTATAAAATTTAACTAAGTTTGTGTCTGTATATTGTTTTGAGATATAATCTCTAACTATCACAACGCCAAAAGTTTTATTTATTTATTTTATTATTTTTTTTTTTCGCAATGTCTTTTGACGCTTGACTTTTTTACAAAATAATTATTTGTGACTTTTTAAACCTTTTCCTTCCTGCACAGTTTTACATTCGAATTTATGTGTGCCTAAAAGTGTAAGAAATTTTAATATTGCTCTTTTGTCATATTTAAAATCTATATTCATTACAATTTCCCGAACGATATTTAAGACTCTTTTAGTGATTACGTTTCCATTATATATACACTCCATCTTAGGGCATTTTTATTTTTGTTGTTTCGCTTTGAGAATTTGTGGTAAACGATTAAAAATTTAACTCTAGGTCAAATAAATTGTAGAAAAATCTTAAATCAAAATAAACCTCACACTGCGCTAACTTGTTTAGATATATTTTTGTGTGTTTTATTTAACATTTTATGTGTTAGATGTTAGGTTTTGAATGTTAAAAAAATTAATATTACTTTTAAACATCTTTTTTTCTTAAGTTTGTGTAAATATTTTGACAGCATAAACCTTGTCCACTATTTCGAATGATACTTCTTTTTTTTTTTTTTTCGGGGGGGGGGGGGGGGGTTGTTGTATTTTCGTCGTTCCTTTCATTATGTTCTTCAATTTAATAATAATATAAATAAAATTTCATGCAGGTGTAATTTTTGTCTTTCATTTTTGAAATGCGTATACACTTCATGCATGCGCACACATCTGGTAACGTATTTATATATATATATATATATGTGCGTGTGTGTGCTAAATAACTGTACTTTCTTTGAGAAAAGTAATTTTATTAATTAGTGAGATGACATTAGGTACATTATTCATATTTCTCGACATTTGCTAAGGTAAAGGTCACAAAGATTGTTTTTTAGGTTGATTTCTTTAGAAATCGACCTATTGCAATCACTTCGTTTATCTATCTATCTATCTATCTATCTATCTATAATAAAACTTTTGTCATCACGATAACTCCCGAAATAATACTCCAAATCGAACCAAATTTGAACAGTGAACTGATCTTATAAATATCTTGGATTTGTTCGTTAACCAAGTTGCTCCGACTTTTTGTTTTCAAGTGGCAGCCACTTGAAAATTTCAAACCGACATTGTAAATAGCATATTTAAAGCAAGTTTTGATTGAATTTTGATGTAAATACAGACCACATAAGGGTCTCAATGAAGTTTATTAATGAAGTTTATCCGCCATTTTTAATAAAGTGGCTGATATTTTAAGTTAAGCGGGACCACTTGAAATTAGACTGCCACTTGAAAATTTAAAATCACTATAACTTCGGAAATAATACTCCAAATCGAACCAAATTTAGACAGTGTCTTAACTTATCTTATAAATAACTTAGATGAATTTGTTAACCAAGTTGCTCTGCCATTTTGTTTTCAAGTAGAGACCACTTGGAAATTTCAAATTCAAATTATAAAAAGCGCATTCCGTTTTTTTTTTTTTTTTTTTTTTTTTGTACGTAGATTATACAAGTGTCTCAAACAACTTTATTAATGAACTTTGTCCGCCATTTTTATCAAAGTGGCGATATATTAAGTTAAGCGGGACCACTTGAAATCAGGCTACCACTTGAAAATTTAAAACCATGATAACTTCCGAAATAATACTTCAAATATAACCAAATTTGAACAGTGTCTTAACTTATCTTACAAATATATTAGATGAGTTTGTTAACCAAGTTGCTCCGCCATTTTGTTTTCAAGTGCAGAACACTTGAAAATTTCAAATTTAAATTGTAAAAAGCGTATTCCGAAATTGTTTAAATTTTGATGTAAATACAGAACACATAAGGCTCTCAATGAAATTTATTAATAAACTATATCCGCCATTTCTAATAAAGTGGCAGATATCTTAAGTTAAGCGGGACCACTTGAAATCAGGCTCCCACTTGAAAATTTAAACTCACGATAACTTCTGAAATAATACTCCAAATCGAACCAAATTTGGACAGTGATATTATCATATAATTCTAATATCTTAAATGTTTTCATTGGGCAACTTGTCCCGACATCTTGTTTCTAAGTTCCAGCCACTTGAAAATATGCCATCGCGATAACTTTTAAAATACTAAACTGATTCAAATAAACGTTGGATAGTGAACTTATGGTCCAAATATATAGGATAAGTTCACTTGGTGACTTGATCCGCAATTTTATTTCCAAATGGCGGCCACTTGAAAATTTGTCATTATTGTAACTTCACTAATACAGAATCAATTCGCATCAAATTTTGGTAGTTGATTTATCATTCAAATATCTCAGATAAGTTCGCTGGGCATCTCACCCAGCTCTTTTTTCCAAGTCGTGCCACCTGAAATTTTCTTATGACGATAATTTTTGAAATACTGATTTATTTTAAACTAGAATTGGTCAATGAACTTATCATACAAATATACTGGATGATTTCGCTGGGCAAGTTGTTTTGCTATTTTGTTTCCAAGTTGCAGCCACTTATACTGCCACTTGAAAATTTTCCATAATAATAACTTTTGAAGCACGGCACTGATTTAAACCACAGTTGGACAGTGAACCTATACTTCAAATATCTTGGATGCGTTTGTTGGGCAACTTGTTCCACTGTATTGTTTCCAAGTGGCGGCCACTTGAAAATTTGTTATCACGGTAACTTTAGAAATACTTAATCAATTCAAATCAAAGGTGAAAAATGGATTTATCTTTCAAACAACAAAAATCTAGAAAATTCACGTAACTCGTGAACCAATCACATCATTGCCTCCATCTTTGGTATGTCCATAATAAGTATTTTCTCGCCAAAAGTCGCCAAAAAAGTCGCCATATGGCAAAGTTGCCAAATTTGGTGCCAAATGCATTATCTGCGTTACTGGATCTTTTTAATGCGTTTTTAAGAAAAAGTTAGGCTATTTTAATGCTAGAACAAACTAGAAATGCAGAAAACTAATATTTTATCAATTTACTAAGCCTCTTTGAAAGAATTTCTAGAAAAAAAAAATTATTTTCAAATTTGCAACGATATCTTAGATGAGCAACTTTCTCTGCCCTTTTGATCGAAGTGCCAGCCACTTAATTTTTCAACACGATGACTTTTGAGATTTTGAATTAATACGAACTATATGTGTACAGTAGATTTTTCTCACAAATACATTTCATATATTTTTCAACTTAACCCACCATTTTGTTTCCAAGCGCCGGCCACTTGAAAATTTTAAATTCACATTCAAAGGTATTTATGAACAGATTTGCTTAAAACTCCATATGTACATAGCTTACATCAATATTTCTACCAAGTGCATTAATAATTTGTAGCCGCCATTTTGAAACAAAATGACGGCTACTTGATAAGGAAAAAGAAATCAACCTACCCTTCCGAATAAGCCGGAAGGACTTATTCGGAAGGGTAGGGTTTTTTTTTTTTTTTTTTGTAATGTTTTAAATGAACTAAGGCAGTATATTTAACTAATTAAATATACCTGCATTTATTTCGGTTAGTAATTTGATAATTATATGCAAATCATACTATAGCATATAATCACCAGGAATATTCAATATGTATAATACTAGAGGAAAGAGATATAGCATGCGCCTCCAACATTTAATGTGAAATCGCATATCATTTTACCTAACATTTTTCACACTAAATAAGTAAATAAATGTGTGCTTAACCACGAATAGCAAGCAAAGAAGCGTCTGAAATAAAATTTTTGTAAAAATTGGAAGAACGATAGTGAAAGTGCACCAAAGGAGGAAGACATTAATTAAGAGAACACGAACCGATCGAGAAGTCTATTTCGAAAGAAAGCAATCAAAATGCTGAGATTCAGAGGGAAAAAGTCGAAAAAGAAGTTAAATGAGTTATATATGACGATAAAGATGAGACAGATACAGAAGATGACTGAGTGAAAAAAATAAAAATCTACAGAAGCGAAAGAAAAATTAGGGCACTATAGGGGCAGAACCGGTCTATCTGAAAGATCAAATACTGGCACTCGTAGGGGACAGCTAGACACGGGCATGAAAATGTTCACTGTAACTCAAAAAGCAAAACAATACATAAAGATCATCACATAAATGACGAAGAACATTTCCAAGCACATTCAGCTAGAAATCTTCGAAGCTCTACGTGCAATTGAGATTTCGCTTTTGGAACTTTAACATAAGTTTAGAATGCGTAGGTGAAAGCTAAAGTCTTTCTCTATCAGAGCCTAATGACTATTTGTTTTAAAGTGGTATATAACAGTCATTAAATATTTTTGTTACTATGTTTCAAATAAATTCATAGTACAGACCCTTTGATGAGATGTAATGTATCATTAACATCTGTCAGGACTGTTAAGAGAGACAGTATGCCTACAATGATACCACCGGGGTGATAAATTCCAGATAGTTATAAAATAAAATGTCACGAATTCTCAATATGTCTCATTGTGTGATGTCAAGGTTGTGGTAGAGGTTTCATATTAAATAAGTTCTCCGAACATATTAAATATTTCATAGATAGTAAATTTATTTTAAATTCCTATATTTAACGGTGAAATTCTAAAAAACGTGAATTTTTCACGTGAGAAATGTGTTCAGTTATTTTTTCATTGGTTTTAGTACATTTTAATTTTTTTTTTTTTAATAATTCTTTGCTTTAATATTTTGCGGAGCATACAGGCAAAATGATATGTAGAATTCCTTTTTTTTTTTTCCTTTTCCCTTTCATTTGTCTTCTTTTTTCTTTCTTTTTTCATTATGTTTATTGCTTTCATTTAAGTATTGATGTAAATAATATATGGTGTCTTTACTTCCGTTATTTAAATAAATTAATTAATTTTGTTACATATAAGAGGGTGGTATAGGGAGGTACCTCCACATTTTCCTCTACCTTATAATAATGTGGTGGATGAGTTTAAGAGTGCCATTTCAATTATATTTTTATAAAATAAATAAATAAAATAAAATAAAATAAGGGGGAGAAGAAAAGTTATATTAAATTTTGCTAGATATTTATCTAGATATCCAAACACAATTAGTTGAAAAATAATTAAATACGAGAAATATATATCCTCACATAATTTGTTTGAATTATTATAAACAAAAATGGAATGGCACTTGAACTAAGACAGCCTTATACAATTGAATTTAATTTGTGTTTGTATGTTGTTTTTAAATACAGTTCTCATCTTTCACAATGACACTCGGTTTAAGTTTTTCTAACTTTTATACAATGTCTTTTAAGGTTTGAAATTTTTACAAAATATTTACTTGTTACTTTTTTTCTGCACAGTGTTAAATGCAAAGTCTTGTATGCTTAAAAGGGTAAAATATTATAATATTTCTACTTTATCATATTTAAAATCAACGTTGTTATAATTTCACGTAAGATATTTTGTGCTATAGGAATAATTACGTTTGCATTATATTTACGCTATATATGAGTGGTTTTTATTTATTTTTGTCGTTACGCTGTGCGATATTTGTGACAAACTATTAAAAATTTATTTCGAGTTCAAATATATTACAAAAAAAAAAAAAAAAAAACTTTAAAGCTACATAAACGCCTTACGATACAAATGTGTTTAGTTAAATTTACTTGTGTTTATATATATATATATATATATATATATATATATATATATAGATAGATAGATAGATAGATAGATAGATATATTGTGTAAAATATTTTTATAGTATAACCCATGTTTACGATTGCGTATGATAGTCCTTTTTTCTTTTGCCATTCTTCTGTCTTCCTATTCAGTATATTCATTAACATGCGTTATTAGAGATTCTTTTACAAAATGGGTTTTTTGTGCATGTATGAACATTATCCATTTTACAGGATATATACTGCACTGTAAAAAATGAACATGCTACATTACATCACAATGTGCGGGTAAAAAAATTGCCAGCACCAGGTGCGATAAATTTCAAGTGTGTTCTTAATAAAGGCGTGCTTGAATTTTCAAAGAGGTTGTTGTAATTTTAGAACATGCTGTGATGTATTTTTTTTTTTTTTTTTTTTTAATTCGAAAAAAAAAAAAAGGGATTATATTAGCTTTCTTTTTATTTTATTTTGTTTATTTCTTTCTTTTAAGCTGTATTCTGTTTTAATTTTTTTTTTTTTTTTTTTTAAAGTTATATTTAATTTTTTTATTTATTTCATCTTTTTTATTCTGTCAATATAAGTTTGAAGATGTTTTGCATTTTTAATATGAAATATAATATCGTTAATAACTTTCAATTATTTCTATTTTATAAATGATTATTAGAACTATAATACAATAACGATTTCTTTTTTAAATAAAAAAATTTAACCATTTAAATAAAGAAAAATTATTAACAACTTACATTGCTATTACTATTAAAAACATAATAACAATAAATATGCATAAATTTTTAATTCTTTAAAGAAATATCAAATTAGTCAAATCAGAAGCATTATTTAATAAGTACTTCAAATAATTAAAATTCCTTTAGTATATTTTAGAACGTAAGAAAATTAAAATTACATACAATTTTAGCAAATATATATCAATTTATTTTACAAAAAAAAACTTTATCAGTACATTCTAGGTATTAAACTACAACAAAACTACCTGACAAAGCAAATAAAATTTAAAAAATAAAAATATAATCATGATACATAAAATATGAAATGGAAAGACACACACACACACACAAAAAAAAAAAAAAAAAAAAAAAAAAATGTAATGAAATTCTAAAAAATGCACAGAAATTTCATATTAAGTATTTATTAAATAATGTTCTTATTTTGAATGCTTAATATTTTTCAGATTTAAAAACTAATACATCATTTTTTTTTTCAGTAAGTGATAGTAATTAAAATTATTTTTTAAATAAATTAGTTTGAAAAGTTGTGGTTTAATAGTTTTGCAAATAATTACTGTGTTGTAACTTTTAATACTAATAATTCAAAATGGAGTTTCATGAGAGACAGTTTTTAATTAAGATTAGGTTTCACATTAATAAAACGTAGTCCTTTATCAAGCTTATAATGACAGAATTAAACAAGAGAAGAAATAAAATCAAAGTTAAAAAAATTATAGAGGTAATTTTTCGTTGGTCATAATACGAATCCTAATCATGGCTTCGATCTTCCATTTTTCTGCGTTTACCGCTTTTCATAGCGGAAAGCGTAACAAACATTTAAAAGTTTCAGTTTATGTGTGAAGCTCATTCGCCTATCTATGTCACATCACTGTTTAACCTCATAGTGAATGTAAGAAAACAGCACGTTCTACTTGAAAAATTTTTACAACTCGAGTGCTTGATTTTATCACATCACAAGATGAAGGATATTCGTTGTAATTTTACAAAAATTTTTTACAGTGTACGGTCAAGCTGATGAAAATTGCGCTTGGTGCATACGCCCACATCTCCAAAAAATAAGCATAGGGGAGACTGGGGCGCAGTGGACCTCCCCTATTTAAATCTCTTTGTATTTAACTCTTTTAGTTTATATTGAGACTCATAGATGACAGCATGGTACTACTTGTATACATCCAAAAACCACATGGTAAATGCTAAGGTAGCCATTTTATACAATTTTTATGTTTTGAGCTGCTCAAAGTAATTTTTCGAGCTTGAAGTTTTTTAAATTTTATCAAGACTTAACTATTGACTACAAATATTGGATAGTTGTTAAGAAAAGGTAAGATATTGTTGTTTTTAAATTTATAAAAATTGTTAGCATATTTATAGTCTATATATAATTTTACTATTATTATTTGTTTTGTCTGGACATGAGGCACAGTGGACCACATCTAAATGGGGCACAGTGGACCGCCTTCCAGTGTGCCTAAAAGTCCAAACTATATTTAATACCTTATTTATTTTAGTTAAATTTACATTTACAAATATAATGTGACTCAAAATAATTAATAAAAAAATAAAATTTTAATGTTAAAATAAAATAAATTTCTGAAAAAGGAAAATAGTTGAATAGTCGTATAATAATTATGAACTTTAATAACTATTTGAATTGTTTAATATTGAAAAAATAATTAAAATGATTATGTGATATAATAAATAGTAGGTTATATAAATTTATTGTTGGTGTTTTTAGAAATAACATGAAAAAGATAAAAGCAGAATAATTTTAGTTAAACTTATCTCACAAATATAATGTAAAGTATTAATATCTCAAAATAATTAATAAAAATGTTTGAACAGTAATATAATGTTTAATTATATATTTCATAATTTTTATGACTATATAACATTAATAAACAAATTAAAAATATATCTTATTGTTTTTAGTGATGCCACAAAAAGACAAAGGAAATCTGATATAGGATTCTTCCTCTAATTTGATTTCTTATTTATTTTGATTTCCTTAAAATTTTGATAATTTCATTTCATAAAAATGTTCGAATTATGTTATTTAGACTAGTATTGCATAAGAAACTAATTTTAGAAGAAAAAAAATGAATATTTTATATTAATTGAACCCATATGTGCCCGGTGATGGGGCACAGTGGTCCACTTTGTGACTGCGCACAATTTATTTTTTTATTCGTAATGTATTCGAAGTATTGTTATAAAAAAAATTAGGACATGTCAAGAAAGGTTTAAAGAATGTTTGCTAATTTTTTCAAGTACTTTGCTTTTTTTATTTTTGGTGAAAAAATTTATAAGTGTAAAAGTGGTCCACTGTGCCCCAGTCTCCCCTATTCAGTGTTTTTTTCTTTTTAGTACAACAGGACTATTTCTTCCAGAGAGCGATTTTGCGTTGTCACACTTCCAATATGCCAGGATGCCAGCTAATATCCAATTTTACCATTTAATTTCTTAAACTATCTAGAAAATTTATTGATAAACTCAACAACCGTGATAATTTATTTTAAGTAGTTTTGGGTATAAGATTGATTTGTTTTTCTTTTTTAATGCCAACTATATGCAAAATGCCAGGGCTAGTAATTGAACCCGGGCCCTCTGCATAACGTGTGCATGCGTTTCCACTGAACCACACTGGTTCATAACCAGTTCGATGTCTGTCACATAATAACCGTTACATCTGCGTTTGCAGGTACGGTGGGATATTATGTGAGAAATGTCGAGTCTGTTATTAGCCAGGGCGGCTATTTTTTTTTTCTACGAGATTGCAATATATAAATTAGTCCTGTCGTATTAAATTAAATTCTGTCAAAGACAGATTTTTTTTTTTTTTTTTTTTTAATCAAGATAGAGTTTTTGAAAAAAATTTCTCCTACGTATGATGACATAATAAAGAAAAGTCGTGAAGATATCACATAAATTTCTAGTACTTCAATGGCTTGCGATGATAAACTCTTATATATTTAAGTTACAAACGTTCTGGCGTACGCTAGTTATCGCTGAGAAAAAGAATATACTAAAACAAAGATAGAAACGCAAAGGATAATATTTAAACAAAATGCAAGTTATATAAAATTAGGAAAGTTCATAAGATGAAAGTAAAAATGTGGACGCACTAAAATACAAAATAAAAATCTTTTAACACACATACACACGCACGCACACACACACACACGCACGCACACACACACACACACACACACACACACACACACATATAAGAATGTTCTGAATAAGAATATTTTGTGTTTAGTAAAAATAATTTTTAATTACTATTTCAGATAATCTTAGATACATTACTCTTATTTCTAGATTTTATTAAGATAGCATGCACGAAAATTACTTGTTTCTGCACATGTCTACAAATGTAAGTAATAATTTTGTCCAAGTAAGCTTTCTGGAGCTATTTTAATTTTTTTTCTGTTTGTCTTGTACTAGCTCTAAATTAAAGAAAGAAATCACAGAGGGATATCTGAAACAATTATTTTACTATAGGTTTACTTGTACATTATTTAACATGTTTTTGCTTTCCGCATTTTTTTTTTCTTCTATTTTTTGCTATTTTCACATGTCATTATTATTAGTCTGAGATATTGCTATAAATGTATAGTAAAATTTTCGAATTCCAATTATGAGTAAAGAATTTCTAAAGCCGATTTCTTAAAAGAAATATATATATATATATATTTGTTCATAAGCCAGTATTCAATTTTATAACCTCTTTTTATTATCAATATGTGTAACAAAATAATACATTGATATACTATTTCTAGTTTTGTGCGAATGAATATTCCTTAGATTTATTCAAAATGATTGGTCTGATCTCTAGAAAATCAATAATAATAACAATAATAATTTCACTTTGAGGACACTGGGCGCTAACGGGTTAATATGGCATATTATAAATATATATATATATATATATATATATATTCCTTTTTATATATCAGGATATATATATATATATATATATATATATATATAGCGACAGAAAAAACTGAGTAAGGATATTAAATTATATTAATGTCTTTAAAATATTTAACAAAATAATTTGTAAAAATAAAGTTAGAGAATAAAAAAATATCATATAATTAGTTTAAATAATATGGAAATAAAATGACACTTGAATTAAGACAGCCTCAAAAATTTTAATTCAATTTGTGCCAATATTTTGTTTTTAAGTACTATAACTGATATAGTTATTTGAATCAATGTTTTCTGGTCTTATCTCAGTGTTTTTAATGCTCTGAGTTCGTACAAAGCATTTACTTAATAATATTATTAATACATTTATTATTTATACATTATATTAATACATTTATTTTAATTATTTGCCTTTCTTTTCTTTTTTAATGCACAATTTTAAATGTGCAATTATGCTTATTTACATGCTTATTAAAAGAAAAAAAAAAATCAGTTATCCGTTCCTTTCCAGCTCTCAATAAAGAGATAAACTGCAGTAATTTTCTTGAACCATTTTTTTTATTTCTTGTTTGTTGAATTTAGTTTGCTTTGCAATTTACGAAATCTTAAAATATCAAAGCTCAGATATGATGCTTCGTAAGGGACTAAGCCTGAAAATCTCTGGCTTGAGAAGACTATTAATTAATAAATATTCAGGCTCATACTGGTGATTTAAATAGATTATAGGCAAAATGGGGAGAAAAATAAAATTTCAATATTCTAATATTTAAATAATTATATATATATATATGATAATTAAATTAATTAAATAAAATAATAAAATGAATAATTAATTAATTAATTAATTAGAATAAAAAGTAAAATTTTAAAGAAATATAAATGTCTGTGTTTTATACTAGAAAATGCGTAGAGTCTACAGAATTCTCCCTAAAATTACATGCTCATTTTATTTATTTATTTGTTTTGAGTAAATTTATATTATTTATAAATTTGTGTTACTCTTCCAGAAAGACTTTTTGAGGATTTTGCGATATATATACGCTTGTGCGTACATGTGACTTTTTTTAGTGTTTAATTTTCTGAAAAAAAAATCATACAATTAAAAATAAATAAAATAAATAAAGTGATACAAAGTATGCATAAATGAGTAATCTTTTATTAGATGTATATTTCTTAAATTTTTTGAGTCAAAAAACATGCAATACTAAAACAAAAAAAAAAAAAAAATAAAAATAAACAAAAAAAAAGGGGGGGGGGGTTAAGAATGGCTTCGTCAAAAATTATTTAGGCATATATGGGTTTACGTTATAAAATAATAAGCATTTTTAGAAAAAAAAAATCGCATACTATGAATTTATTAAGTTTTAAATTCTATATACTTGAGCTATTTTAACATAAAAACGTATTTAGTTTTTCAAAGATATTGTTATTTACAGAAATAGACCCCCTACAACAAGAGTGCAACCTGCGGTGGCGAATCCAAAACTTAACTTTTTTTTTTTTTTTCCTTGGGGGAGGGGGGATATAAGATTTTTCAAGAAATCATTCCAGATCAATGAAAAATTTACAATCGTAATATTAGTGTGAATTCCGTATCTACATTAGATTAAGAAATTGCAGCAATAATTTATTTATAATTATTATGTGGAGAGATTTTAAAAGATTTAGTAAAAAAAAAAAAAAAAAAGAAGAAGAAGAAGAAATGAATAATACATGCACGCATGCGTATGTAATATATTAACGAGAACTGCAATTAAAAACACAAAGTGTAATTTGTCTATGGGAGAGGGATAATAACCATTTTTTTTTTTTTTAAGGACAATCCGATGTAATATATACGCGTAACAATGATTACTCACAAAATTTCCCCGCAGTTATGATTTGTACAAATTAGAACTATTAAAATGTGATTTGTAAAGATAACTCTCATAGAACGTAACGCTTTGTAATTTTGTGGGTATCCCTGTACATAAAAAAATGATTGGATTTACCCCATTTTAAATCGAGAACATCCCATATTGAACTTGAATAATGTATATCCGTTTCAAGAAATTCCGTAAATAGTTACGGAAGTTAGAGAGCTCAAAAGCAGACAGACTGAAGGATAGATATATAGACTAATTCATATAACAATCACTCTTAACCATCGTTAGAAAGGGTTAAAAACGATTAATGCAAATAAAAATGCAATTCCAGAAAATTCCAATTATAGCCATTAATTATAGCCATTAGCAAAAAACCTTTTAAGAAAAATCTTCAAGAAACCTGCAGGTATTTCGGACTAAAACCTGCATCTTTTTTTACAGGTAAAAAACCTGCCCTTTTCCTAAAGGTAAAAAACCCTGTAGTTTTTCTGAAGGTAAAAAAAAAAACCTTCATTTTCTCTTATTTGTCCGAAATAACTGCAATTTTCCTGCAGATAAAAACATGTGAAAAACCTTCATTTTTTTCTTTAATCTGTCTGAAATAACTGCAGTTTTCATGCAGGTAAAAACCTACAATTTTCCTTAGATTTCTGTCCGAAATAAGTTTCCATACAGATAAAAAGCCAACGCTTTCCCTATGCAAAAAGTCATATGCCTAATAATATCAATTATATTTTTTTAAACGGAGTATAAGCAGTCATTTTGAAATACTCATGCTCCAATTACACACAAAATCTTTTCACTCAATTTTTATTTAAGCCAATTTTTGTTCCAATTTCTGGAGGCCGAAATCCGAAAGAGGGTTGCAAAACTTACTCAAAAATTTTCTAAAAAACAGGTTTTCACAGTGTTCGGTACATGTCAAGTGGCACCTATTTACTGCTCTTTTCCGGCGCTATGTGAAGTCTTTGTGTAGAATAAAGAGAACTATGAATGACTTCATGTCGCCGCGCCGGCCGGCCCGGGGTTTCCTCGACCCGTATAAAGAGCTATCACCTCATTAGTTTATCATCGAAGGAGAAATTGTTCGTAGGAATAACTTTTTATGACTAGCCAGAAAAAATTGTTCGTACTCCTAACTTCTATTATACTAAAGGTTGAGGCAATTTGAGACAACAAAATTGGCTCAAAAATCGTTGTGTGTAAAAGGAGCATAAAAGTACTAAAATTAAAAAAAAAAAAAAAAAAAAAAAAAAAATGTGAAAAGGTTATATAATTTTGTGCACGACAGCTAAAGCTTAATAAAAAAGTACCACCAGTCAGGAAATATGTATAAAGTGTGAATAAAAAGCACAAAAGGGAAGAACACTCATAACTGTTGTTTCGTCTCGTAAGAAAATACGACTTTTCGTTTGGCGAACAAGGCAAGATCTCACTTTGTTTGCAGCACTCATGCCTACTTTGTTCGCCTGGGAAACCACCATGTTTTCATTCGACTTAAAACAATTGTTGCAAGTTCTTGCATGTTATGGTGCTTATTCAAAGTTTTGCTCATATTATAGCTAAAACTTGATTCATACCTGAAGTATCATGAACGTGGCTGCAAGTTCTAAGATTTAGCCAAGACTGAAAAGGAATTGAATATAGCTTCATTAAGTTACCACTAAAGAACGAGAATCCGTGATTTTTTTTTTTTAAATCACAAAAAATTTTTAACATTGAGAGAAATTCGCGCACACTTCTGGGGCCATTTATTAAAATTTTTGGTCCAAAAACAGGTTATTCACAAAAAATAATCTTGAAAGGAAAAACATTTCACAAATATCGGCAAATTTAAACATACCCATGTTTAAAAAAAAAAAAACTTTAATAATAAAATTGTGTATTTTGCTGATCAGCTACAAAAAAAAAATTATATTTCAATGATGAAACACCGGAAAAACCGTAATTAGGTTTAAAAAAAATCTAGTATTTACGTGTATATATATATTGTGTATAAAAATATGATTATTGAATCTTGCTACTTAATTTTTTCCGTTATACTGCAGATTAAGTTAACTGCAGATTAAGGTGCAAGCTTGGTTAAGTCAAACTTTTCTTCAGACCACAGTAAATGACCTTTCAATAAAGAAAATATATATATATATTAATTGCTAAAAATATATATCAAATATACAAAACAGATATTAATCAACTTTCACAGAGTGATTTCGAATTATGTAGTAATTGATACAATCATATAGTTTCATATAGTCAGTTTGCTTTGTATTTTACTGATTTTTATAACTAAAATTACAAATTATTTTAAATATTTTTTGTAATTCTGAGTTCTGTTTGAGTAAAGTTTGTTTAGTTCATTTTTTTACCCTGCCACATAGCTTTAGTGAAAATTAATCCATAAGCACAAAAAGAAAAAAAAAATAACGAGAAATAAACGCAAATAGCATACTAATGAATAATAGTGGATCTACAAAGATGTAAGGCTTCTTTCTTGGATGTTTGGTTCTAGCAATTAAACATAAGATATAGCATGTAATACTCCCGTGTTTAATTTTCCCATTAAAAGCTTAAGCATTGCCATATAGTTCAGGGCTCAAAAATTATATTGCTCGACATGCCTGGGACATGTAAAAATTCAGATTGGGCATGTACTTTTTCACCTATACATGCTCGGCTGGGCATACAAATATATTTAATCCAAAATAACTTTAAAATATACCATCTTGTCTAAGACTTTTACTTAAATTAAACTGCAATAAACAATGGTTGGTTGGTTGGTGTCGTGTCCAATTGAAGACAAATCAAATCATTCCATGCGCCAAAATCACGACTTGGCAATGTCCACAATTTTGTCACTATAGAGATTTCCCTGAAAGGGAAATTCGTCAAAGGCCTGTAAGCTTCTTATGATGGCCGGGCAGTTGAAAATGTGTTCTGGAGTGAGTTCTTCCTCCAGACAGTTCCTACATGATTTGTAAGTTTTGGTGCCATCTGTATTTAATATCATTCCACCAAAGTGTTGGGTTCTAAGTCTGGAGATAGTCTTGATCCTGTCTGCATTGATAACACATGGTTGATGTTCCTTTTTGATATGTTTTTCTTTCAATCTGTATCTAGCAACTGCAGGTGGCGGATCGGGGAATGCCTCCGCTGGTTCTCCAGTGGGTGGTAGAAGGAAAATAAAATACCTTCCTCGGACCAACAGGTAGAAGTCCAACCTCTCCGAGGCAATGGCACACATTTTTACATGAGAAGTCAAGAAGTCAAGCAATAAACAATGACACTATAGATATAATGTTGTTAATTCTTTTCACTAGATATGTGAGTGTTTATATTAATATGTACCATAAAAACCGGCGTATGGGCCGCAGTAATGTGATTTCGATACCGGAAAAAAATTAAATTTTGCAGAATTGCTGCACCCCCTGTAACAGCCGCATTTCGAAAAATAAACTAATACATAAAATTCCACAGAAACAAGTACTATTTATAAGTTTGTTATAATATTCATCTATATCGGCAAAGGGCGTTGCTCCTTTGTTTGCAGCACTAGTGTCTACTTTGCTCGCCTGACGAAGGGGCGTGTTTTCTTTCGACCCAAAACAATCATTGCGAGTTTTTTGCATTTTATAGTGTTTATTAAATTCCTCCTTTACTTGCTCATTTATTGTGCTTTTCATTTTGAACTTTTATCTTACTTATTGTTTTTTAATTTTTTTAACTCCGCCTTTTTTGCGTTTTTCCCGTTCTCTCTTTTTTTTTTTTTTTTTTTTTTCACTGTGCTCACTTTTGTGTTTTAAATTTTCTTTTTCACTTATTTGTGTGAGATGCATTGCCGCTTTTTTTGCAGCACTCGTGCCTACTCTGTTCACTTGACGAAGGGTTATGTTTTCTTTCGACACAAAACAATTGTGAGTTCTTGCATTTTATAGTGCTTATTCAAAGTTTTTTACTAACTACGCTCATATTACGTAATCCATTCTAGCTGCTGGTGGAAGAGAAGAAATGAATTTTACTTTAACTGGAGTCTCGCTTCCTCCTTCCCATTTCCTCTTTATTTTAATAGGAAGGAGAAGGAACAGACGTGCCACACTTTTATTCAACTTTACGGCGCACATCATCGCATACTTGTAGACAGAGAAAAAAAAATTGGTCACTGTGACCTGGCAAAATGCTCAGTTGAGAATACAGAATTGACTAACTTAAATAGCTGACTAGGAAAGCTCAGTTAAATAGTGTACTAGCTGGACTAGTCTCCAAAACAATACCCCAGACTAGGAAGGTTAATACTATCAGACAAAAAAGGCTAGTCGAGAATCACAATTATCTGACCAGGAAGATAATTGTCAACAACCGCAGTTGCCAGACAAGCAGACAATAGGAAAGACAGGTTTTTTTTTTTTTTTTTTTTTTTTTTTAAATAAATGGCTAAATCTCAATAAAAGGCAAATACTGAAATCAACTAAATTTTTCTGAAAAACAATCTAAATAATGCGAAGACTAAACGCAAAATATGCGAAAAGAGAGGCTTTTTCACTCATTTTCAGACGAGTACGGTGTTGGTGTTGATACTTGTGGATGTCGACTAGATCGAAGTATAAAGACCTGGGTGAGAATATATTTAAGGATTTCCTGCCAACATCCTAACTAATATTCCGTAGTATTGCTTATCCCGCTTTTTTTTTTTTTTTTTTTTTTTTTTTTTTTTTTTTTTAATCCCATCAGTATTTTGGAAGAGTGTTTTTTTTTTTTTTTCTTGTTTAATCGTAATTATATTTGGAGAATATTGGTCTTCAAAAATACTGTTGTGAAAAATAAGGCAGGACTAACAATACTGCGGAATATTAATTAGGATGCTGTCAGATATGGTCTTAGAGACTACATTCACGCACGTTTCGGAGGAGACTACGGAAATCTTTAAACGGCTAGACCAACGAACATGACTTGGATTCAAACCTTGCATTTCCTGTAAACCAGTTGAGAAAGCAGAATCTCTCCGCCATTGGTAGTGCTCCGGCTAGTACGGAAAAAACTGGAAAAGAACTGGTTTATGTGCTTGGAAATGGAAACCATGATGCCAAGGAAAAGAAGAAAGTTTTACCTTTCAACTTCAAGAGAAGACTTGAATGCAAAGAGCAGCAGAATTAAATAGTTCATATGTTTTCTAGCGATCAGTAGCAGGAAGTATTATCAACATGCATAAACCAACACAAAATTTATTAGAGACTGAATAGTTTGACCTTCTATCAAAGTCATTTCGATGAATGCATGGACTCGAATTTATAATATTGCAGAAAATGGCTAAATTAAGTAAACTTTTCGATGACTATTTTAAAATTAATGGCCCAGTTTATATAATAATTATTATTTTTTTTTTAATATTAATAAACAGGATAAAAATCATGGTATAAAAAAAACTGACCAAACAGTTAATATTGGTTCTTACTAAATATAAAAATACCCACTAACTACTAGTAATTGAATTTGTCTAAGATTATAAAATCCCGAGAAAGCGTAATTAAAAACATACTGAAAAGATTTTTAAAGCTAATATATATAAAAATTTCAAGTGTATTACATAAAAATGTAGCTAAAATTTTAAATTTTCGCCTCTATTTTAATTTTTTCTTCAGTTTTGACAATAATATATCTCTTGAAGAACACTTTTATTTGTGTATATATAAAATTACGTTTGTATTACAACTGAAAATTTAATTTACCTGGGATTTGATACTAATCAAATAAAAAAAATGTGTTATTGTTGACAAAAATTTGCTTTAAGATAAGTCTTTGTTATAGAAGCGCCATGACACTGTTTTATCTTCAACTATTTTTTTTTTTTTTTTCATACATTAAAAAAAATCTTAAGTAGCTTGATTAGTACATTACTTTATTTTTTTCATTTTACTTTTGATATATATATTCGGAAAAAAAATTGTGATATAAGATTTAAAAAATTCGGCACAAAATGAAATATTATGTGCAGTTATTAATAGTTTTTAAATAAAAATCGTTTATTGCAATGCAGTCTAATTTACTCTATATACTGTAATACCACCTGGTTGATGATTAAATTAAAAAAAAAAAAAAAAAGATCGAATTTTTCTGTCACTGTCATACGGTATAGATTGCTGAGGATAATGTTTAAATAATTAAATCCCGAATACGTAAAATCATTTTGTTGAATAATATAACGTTTCCAAAGATTGCCAAAAAGCACTGTTTAAAATAGGAAAATTCACCGACACTATGTGTTAAAAATAATCTTTTTAGTAAGTGTCCAAAAAGTTTAAGAAGATGTGTTTTTTTAAATTGAATTTATTATTAGTATTTTACGAGATCAATTGAATTTTGCTACTAAATTAATATAATTGGCTGTTAAAATACATAGTTACTAAACTTATATTTGATTGCTAAAAGGTATTCAACCATGCAACGAAAATGAACAGAATGATGTCATTAGGAAAAAGGGACTCGATACAATTGAAAACTTTCCAAAAGAGAAGTTTGTACATGCATATACAGATGGTTCCTCTGACAAAACTATCACCAATGGGGGTTCAGGTGTGTTTTTAACTACTCCAGATGATACGCCTCACCAGGGCAAATTTGGCGCGGGAAATATAGCCTCTAACTTCACCTGCGAGCTACGTGCAATTCTGTATAAGTCCCTTCCCACTACTAAGCAGGCAGAGGGCCTAGTGGTTTTCTGCGACTCGAAGGCCGCCCTCCAGGCCATTTCAAAGGGGCACTCTTCTATCACCCATGAAATCATCTCAGGACTTCAAGATCTTCAAGCTATAAATAAAACCTGTACACTTCAGTGGATACCTGCACACGTTGAAATAGCAGGCAACGAAAATGCTGATAAACTAGCCAAGGAGTCCGGAAATCTCAACAATAACAGCAACAGTGTCTCTCTTCAAGATGCAAATGTAATAACTAAATCTAAACTTAGAGAAAAAACAATCCAAACGAAACACCAGCTTAGTGAAATAAATGCAGATCGATTAATAACAAAAACTATAATAAGGCTAAGAACCGGTCATCACAGAGGCATGAAAATTAATAAAGAGGGTGGAAGGGTGTATAGAAACGGTAACAATTGTCCAGATACACAGCTTACACCTTGCCATATCTTTGAGTGTCCGGCAATAAGTGCGAACTTGAGAGAAATTGGAGTATTGCCGTCACTGATAGACCTATATGACGACAACATCCAACAAATCACAGATGCAGTTATAAAGATCCACGGTTTAATCTAATTCGACTACGTCATGGACACGACAAAAAAAAAAAAAAAAAAGGTATTGAAAGCAATTTTGTTAATTATTTATAAAATGAAAAAAAAAAAAAAAATCTTCGAGCTCAATTGTCAAAAATTACTTTTCAAAATGGTAGTCATTGTTGAGATTTTTTGTAAATTATGAATTTTGAACCGACTTTTTCAATAAGAAAAAAAGTTATTAGATAAAATATTTTTAAGTTTGATATTCCATTGTCAAACAGTATCCCAATTGTAAAGAAATTTAAACTGCATAATAAAGAGATGCATATATAATAAAAATAATTTATTTTTTAAACTTCCATAATACTTCTATAGATAAAATAGTTTTAATGTAATATTTCTTAAAAATACACATATTTAACAGTAATTGTATTAATTATTTAATCATATGCAAATCAGTGGACACTGAGGTCTCACATTTTCTAGATTCTTTCCCAGAAAAATCTAGTTGATTTTAATATTTAACTTCACCACGATTTAATTATTTATCCTGATTCCTTTTTTTTTCTTTTTTCTGTTGCTTTTTACTGCTGTGACAACATCCCTGTTTTAATTTTTCTAAGACTAATTCTTTCTTATTTTATCCCTTCTACCTTCTTTTTCGTCCCTTCGGTTTGACGGGAAATTCCCCTGAACATTTTTATAAATTAAAAAATTCCTGAAAATGATCTCTGCATCAATTGTCATACAGAATGCATAAAGTCTTTAAACATAATTTTTTATCATCTGCATAAAGCATAGTTGACAACTGTTATGCATTTTCAATATCACTATTTTTGCAGGTAAAACATTATTGTTGGATTAAAATTCTTGAAATTGAATAAGACAAAAAGAAATATTTTAAAATAGGAGTAATCAAAATTCATAAAAGTTGGCAGCTATGATGAAATAAATTTAAATTAAATTAAATAAATAAAAATATTTTTTTAATTTTTTCCCTTTTAATTACTTATTGTACGTCATTCCCTGACCTTTTAAATCTAACCTATCACTTTCTTCCCTTATACGTGTATCTTTTATATTCCTCTTTCGCCTACTTCCTTCTCCTTCGAAATTAACTATGCAAATTTCGGTATTCATTTTTTTGCATTGATATTTTTCTCCTTTACTTTTGGCAATACGTTAGCTATATTTTGACGCCCATACTTAATTTTTCACTTTAAAAAGGGTTTTCTCCATTGTTCATGAAGCATTTAAAAAAAAAATCTTTTTTTTTTGTTGTTGTTGTTGTTTTTTCCATTTATGCTTTTATACCGTAACACACAGTTAATGTAGTTTTCAGTCAGTTTAACATGTTAGCTTAACGCAGCTAGTTCAAAAATCAGGTAGCCGTTACAAATCATGTAATCAACATTTTATGTAAAAATGTTTGTACTTATTAGCAAAAGCTTTGTTTAAGATTTTCGATAGTATTTCCAAAAAAAGAAAAGTTATGATTTTCTTACTAAGGATAATGAAAGGTGAATAAGTGAATTTTTCCATTTTTCCAGAATCCCAAAAAGAATTTGTAAGGATTGTTTTATTAACATAGTCATTAAAATAAAACATAAATAGTACATAAGTACAAAAATATAAAGTGCGTCCCAAAAGTTTATAGACAACCATTTTTTTTTTTTTTTTTTTTTTTAAGAGCGAATTAAACGAGTAAGAAAGACGAGATAAATTATGCAAATATGTATTGACGTAATAAAATTAATAAAATACTTGAAGAACTTTAAACTGAATTTAATATAAAAAAATAAAAACGAAATAATGCTGTCCGAAAAATATATAGACGTGATATATAGACGTAATACTGATCTCCAAATTTGCATTTTCCAAGGTACTTGTGACGAGTTTTCTGAGATAAAAGCGAAGGTGTCCTTTTTTTTCCCGACTGATTGTAAAGATGTCACGCAACGTAAAGTTTTCCAAAAATGAAATTTTGCAAATTTATCGTTTGAAAGCTTCTGGAATGAAAATTGTGAACATTGCAAGAAAAATTGGACGCAGCAGGGCTGGTATTTACCAAATTTTGTCAAAAGGTGACAATTTTGAAACAAAATCACGTTCTGGATGACCAAAGAAAACAATTAAACAGCAAGACAGAGTTTTTCAGATTAGTTTCAACCCAGAACCTGTCTGTACGGTCAATTTCTAGAGAAGTGATAGTTCAAGTAGCAAAATACCTGCATCGATATCGATAGCTGCAGGTAAGTAAATTGCTTGTTTATCGCAAAATGTGTCGTTCACCAAAGTTGATAAAATAATATAAAGACACTCGTGTTGAGTGGGGTCGAAATCCTATGAATTGAACAGATGAATGGTTGAATATTCTGTTTAATGATGAAAAGAAGTTCAATTTAGATAGCCCAGATGGTTGAGCATATTACTGGCATGATATTCGCTAATATTCGCACGATATTCGATAAGGAACCACAAACTTTTTTTTAGCAGACAGCAAGGAGGGGGCTCATTCATGGTGTGGGGAGCATTTTCCTTTAATGGAACTACCGATATTGTGTTTTTAAAAGTTCGTCAATGTTCCAAAGATCACCAAAAAATACTAGAAGTACAGTTACTTCCATTTGAAAAGTTGCTGGGGGGGGGGGGGGGAAGGGGATGGATGCATATATCAACAAGACAGTTGTTCCATTCACGTGACAAACTCTATAATGCAATGATTTAGATAAAACCAAGTAAATGTTATGGACTGGCCAGCTTTAAGTCCTCACCTCCAATGGAGAATCTTTGGGGAATATTATCTAGAGACGTATATGATAATGAGCGTCTATTTGCAACTGTTCAAGATCTAAAGCTGCAAATTGAAGTGAGTTGGTTTTCTCTAAAGCCAGAATTTCTTCAAACTCTTGTTTTGAGCAGGACTGATCGAGATTTTGAAGTGATTAGGGAAAATTCTTCAAAAATTTGAATGTTAAAGGAAAAAAATAAGTTGTCTATAAACTTTTGGGACAGTAAATTTTCATTTTTAGTTTCTATCACAATGTCTGTTATTGTAAGATATTATTTTTGTATAGTATTATTATTGTCTTGAAATTACAAATAATTAAAAATGATTTTGAAATTTCTATTCATCTTTTTCAGCTGTAAAATAAGAAAAATCCCGTTGTCTATAAACTTTTGGGACGCACTGTATGAGATATAAAGGAAATATTTTTTTATGTGCCTTCTCTAAAATATAAAGAAAGATAATATATTTTTCGCGGAACTTTTTTTATATGTTTTAGGTTCAGAGCTGCACGCTTCTTTTCCACAGAAGTCAAAATTTTAAACTTTTTTTTTTGGCTTATCTAATAGCCGAATAGTTTACACTCTTGTCGTTAGTTACCAGGTGCTGAGTACGAATCCCGGTCAGGCATGGTCTTTCATAGTTTTCAGAATCCTCTTTAAGCCGTAGGTCACAGTCTAGTGAGCCTTATTGTGTAACGAATTACCGTAGAGTGACACCCCAATCACAAACCATTTTAATTTGTTTGATTAGCCAAAATGTTTGTTTCGCTTTATTTTTCTTTCAATCTAGAAAAAAACGTCCTCTGCAAAAAATAGCCAGAAAATGAATTTTTCTGTTGACGGGTATGCTTTTAAATGAAATTCCTGAATATTGAAAATGAACTATCGAAATATTTAAATAAGAAATTTATCAGACAAATATAAAGACAAATTAAACAAAACAAGTTTGTTAAAAGAAAAATTAAACAAAAAAAATGGGAAAATGTAATGCACATAGAATATTGAAAACTTTCCTTCATTTCGGGATATAGCTATAGTAAAAATATTAGTATGTCGCTGAATGTTTGATCGAATGTTATTTTAAAAAAATGAAAGAGAAAAAGATAATGTAATAATGCAACTGTAGTTGACATTGTCAGCGGAATTAAAATCTATCCCAAACACATATGCTTGAAACGTCTTTTAACATATAATTTTTATCGCTTTTCTTTTGAACTCATATTTTTATTTTCTTTTATTATTTAAACGTTATACAAATTCAAAGAGCGTAAGAACATACACGAAGTTTCTTCGTCTTTGCTAAGCAATTGCTGTACCATATTTCAGAAAGTGCTGCTTTACAAAATATAAAAATTTCAGTAGAACTTTTTTATTAATTATGTGGGAGAAAAAGTTCCATAGGATCTACTGTCAAAATAGGATTAATGTTGGAACTGTTGAATCAATCAAAATGGAAAAATGGAAATCCGGACAACGATAAATTGATTCGCTACTGTATAAAATCCTCATTTTATAATGAATAATGATAAACAGAAATGTGATAAAACTGTAAAATATATGTATATATATATATTTCATAAAAATCTATGCCGAACTCCTTTCGTTTCATAGGAAATGAAAGATTTATTGTTAGATTTTTTTTAATTAAAAAATTCAGTTAAAGTTATCCTTTGATAATTTCTTTTTTCAAAGAACGCTTTTACGAGCATGGTGGCAGAAAGACAGATAATACAACAAAGTATCACCCAGTGACAAAATACGTAAAGAAATAAAATTGTCCTAGTTATAAACTAATATGAAAATTGATAAAATATATTTTTTTACGTCTGCTTTTTTATGGCCATAAAATTTTAATTATTTTAAATTCTTTCGTGAAATGATTCATTGACTAGCATTTTATGCGTTCATGTATCAACAAAATTGTAAAAGACAATTAATTTACAAAAATTTTCTTTGTCCAGTAAAGAAAAAATATTCTTTCGATATTTTTCATGAATAGGGTAAGGTGGGGTAAGTGGGCCACCCCAGCCCTCCCCCCTGGCATTTTCCTAATTATTGACTCAAAAAAAATCTGCTATAGTATTTTTATGTATCTACCCCAATAGATGTAGAAAAGATTATGGCATCGTTTTCATTTATGTGTGTAACAAGTTACAAGCTTCTTTGTGACGATTTTTAAAATTACAGTCCTATCGTAATTCCCCCCATCATACTGATTTTTTTTTTTTTTCTTCCAAACCGTTCTTTATATATTTTGAAAGTGTATAAAACACAGAATCTTTTTGAAGTGTCATGTACTCGTGATGTTAATAAGGTTAAAAAAAATTGGGGGGGGGGGGCACACTTGCCCCACGTTTGGGGAAATTGGGCCACCACAATTGCGGGGTAAGTGGGCCAGGGGTGGCCCACTTACCCCAACTCTTTAATATAGTTAAAAATTGTCGTATGCACTGATTCATAGGGTTTAACTCATCTTATTTCTTTTTTTTTTTAGATGTCAGATTGAGTTTCTCTGATTGACTTGATAAAATGGTACGCTGTTACAAAAGAAAAACGACGATAGGAGCAGATGGAGCTAGATACAGTAAATCACAACTAGACGAAGCAATCTTAAGAGTTAAGAGACAGGAAATGTCTGTGAATGCCGCTAGCAAACATTATAATGTACCAAAACCCACTGTTAGACACCATCTGAAAGGAACAAGAGGTGTTTGCGGGTTCGCTGCATCTGGATCTAAAGGTGGTGGTAGAGCAACAGCAATACCGCCTAATGACGAGAAAAGATTTGCTTCCTGTATAAAAACTCTTGAAAAATGGGGATTTGGACTCTTAACAAATGAAGTTATTGATATTGTTCAGCTTTTTGTTGCTGCTAGCAAGATAAAAACTCCTTTCAAAAATGGGAGGCCTGGTAAAGATTGGATGCTTGCATTTAAAAAGCGCCATAATCTATCTCATAAAGTTACTGAAAACCTTGAATATTCGCGTGTAAAGCAGATTAATCCTTTTATTGTGAGTAAATATTTTGAAATTCTTGAAAATACTATAAAGGACTTAGGATTAGAGAATAAGCCAGAAAATATAATCAATATGGATGAAACATCTTTCAATCATGATCCTACCAAGGCCAAAGTTGTGGGAGCTGTTGGACAACCTAGTTCTCGTGTGACTGGAGGATCTGGACGTGAAAATTCTACAGTTCTTGTTTCATGCTCTGCATCTGGAATGAAGTTTCCACCCCTTATAGTCTTTAAGGGAAAGAATATGTGGGACAGTTGGTTGTCAAATGAAGCATACCCAAATACATCATATGCTGCATCCCCAAATGGATGGATGAACACTGAGATTTTTCATAATTGGTTCACAAGAAAATTCATAAATTGTCTGCCACCTTCACGACCAATTTTAATTGTCTACGATGGACATAAGTCTCATGTATCTGTTGAGCTTGTGGAAACAGCGCAGGCTAATGGTATAACAATTCTCAAGCTGCCACCTCACTCGACCCATTATCTACAACCCTTGGACAAGGCAGTGTTTAGAGGTCTGAAGGCTAGATGGAACAAACGACTAGTTGCCTGGCAAATAAAAAACGTTGGTGTAAAGATACAGAAGAAGGAATTCGGCACTCTTATTGGTAAAGCTTGGTCCGATCTACCAACAGAACACATCGTGAATGGCTTTAAGGCCTCTGGAATGTATGATGCGGCATTTCTTGAAAGAACTGGAAGCCCTATTAACAGGAATATAGTCCCTGACAGTATTTATAACCCTCATGAGCTCAAGCGATTCAAGGAACAAAGGGAGAGAAAATTGGTGATTCAAAATGTATCTCCAGAGCCAGCAGCATAAACGATGAAGAGGAACCATTACCTGGTGAAGACGTCCCACAAAATGCTGAAGTGCAAGGTGACGTACAGCTACAAAATGTGATTGCACAAGATCAAAAAGTGTCGGGTGCTTCTAATGACACGCCTATTGGTGATATTAATACACCAGCAGAATGTTCGAGGCCAAAGTCTGCTTCCAATAGGTCTAGTTTCATTGATGAGAGTTTCGAGGGTGTGCTCATGTCCTACATTAAACCTAATGCTATGAAAAGGGCATCCCCGGCTGCCCCAACAAATAGAAAAAAAAGTGTGTGCAGGAGCGGAAATAATAACGGCTGATGATTACCTTGAAAAGTTAAAAGCTAATCCTCCACCAAAAACAAAACAAAAATTCGCATCATCGAGCACATCCAAGAGAAAGCCTAAGCCTAAGAAAAGAAAGGCTGTTGTAAGTTAAAAGTGTGGTAAATAAAAAGTTGGAGAATTAGCATTTTTTTTCTTTTAGCAGGCTTGTGTGCCAGAAAAAATTGCTATGGGTGAACTAATAGAGATACTTCAATGATTTTTTTTTTCAAAGATTCAGAAAATCATGTAGATTGTCCCACTTGTCCCACCAAATCTCTACGAGTTATGTATAAAAATATATTCAGAGGGGGCGGGGGGCACTTACCCCACTTTGCGGGGCAAGTGGGCCAACCCGACGACCAAAAAAATTTTTTTTCTTTTTTAATTCATCATTTGCCAATTTTTTTAAGGATGCCATGGGTACAGTAACAACATATGAGAGAATGACCCACAAAAAAAATTAAGTTGTTAGGCCTATTACATCCGGTGCTATGTTGAGCTAAAGTCAAATTATGCCGATAAGGGGTCCCACTTACCCCACCTTACCCTATTCTAAAAAAAAGGGGTTTTATTTTTTCCCAATGAAAATATTTCTTCATAATATATATAACTCATAACATTTCTGAATACCTATTATCTATAAAACCAAAAATGTTATGTGGCTGAATACCTCGTTGCCGTTCAAATAACTTTATTTTGAACCAGAAATGTTTTCCATCGTAGTATAAATGTTTACGATAAGGAAGAGTTTAAATAAGTTGTTAAGCCAAGTCAAGCTTCTAGCATCAAAAACTATCAAAGTAATAATAATAATAATGATGATGATGATTTATTTTGAGAACAGACAATTAAATGAAGAGAAATCCTTTAAAATGTTCAATATCTAGTCACTAACAATTATTTGCAAAGAAACGCTTACTTGAGGAAGAAAAACAAAAGGAACGGATGAAATTATCTTATGTAAGAAAGATGAAATTTCTGTGTGCATAATGTTATATTAGGTCGTTGCAAAAGTTCGTGCGGACGCGGATCATTTTATTGCCTCCAAAAACGAGAGCTTCTATCACCGTGGTATACATTTGTTACCCGAAAAATTGGCAAAGGTTGTAGAAAGTAATGGAGAGTATTTTGATTAAAAATTGTCATTTGATTTGATGTATTTTTATGAAATGAAGCAATAAAAAAACGCACGACCTTTTGCAACGACCTAATATTTACGAAGATGCTTAGTCGTCCATAAGTGTGTACGGATTAAAGTTGGAGCAATTGCAATCATAGCGAATAATCAAATTATTATTATCTACATTTGTAATTGCAAGTAGAATGAAATTCAACATAGAAAATAATCAAATGATTGTTCTCTATACTGAACTTCCTGCCACTTTTAAAATAAGTTGAAAAGTACAAACAATTAAATGATAAACTTATAATAAGACGAGAAATTTGCATTTGATCATAGAAAATGATAGGATACTTCATTTAGGATTTTTTTTTCTTTGAAAAGATATCTCGATTATGAACCTTTAACTGAACAGTCGTGGACTATTTAATGACATTACATACTTAACATTTTTAATGAAATTATAAAATAAAATAAAATAAACACTCTTTTTTAGCAATCTGGAAAGTATTTATCATTCGGGATTGAAGAAGCTAGGGAAGCTTGATAAAAAGAATTAGTTTATGTATATATATATATATATATATATATACATATATTACTCTTTACTCATTACAAAGGGTACGAAGATAAATGACTTTACTAACTTAAAACATACATATTCACATTTATAACTCTTTTATTATTATTATTATTATTATTATTATTATTATTATTATTATTGTTATTATTCATTTCTTATACTATGATTTTATTGCTGTAGAATCAATAACAGAAATACATTTAGCAACAAAATTGTTCGATCGCTAGCAATAATTCCTATGTAAAAAAGGACAATTAATACTGTCTTGTTAAATAAATCCTTGTCGAACCTTTTTCTTAGACTGACTAAGAACATGACTCGACAAGAATTTATTTAACAAAGCAGTATTAAGTATACTTTTTAATGTATATAAGAGCGCTCGAATAATTTTACTGCCGACTGTATCTTAACGTTTCAGAATTATTATTATTATCTATTAATAAAAACTCTGGAAAAAAAAATCAAATTGAACTACAAAATCTCAACAATCAAGTTTACAAGTTTTTTTTTTTTTTTTTTTTTTTTCCCCGACACTTCCATACATCAGAAGTTTATGCATAAAACGATAAATCTCTTCTTTTAACCCCTTCAGGCCTAACACATATCTTTACATTACTCTAAATTTCTTATTTTCAAGAATCTTAACGTGAAAATCTAGTGTCCTACTAATAATACATACAAGAGTATCAGTATACTACCATTTTCGCTCAGTAGATTGTAAAACGTACCCAGCACAGAAAATAATGGAAACGCCTAGTCTTTTCCCGTCAAAAGGTAAATAAATATTTTCTACTACACTCTACAAATGCATCTTTTCTTCTAAAACTTCTTCATTCTGTCTCTTTTTGGTTAATTAAAACTTAGTGTCCTACAATTAAAACATTTTTAATTGATTTGGTAATTAGCAGAATGTT
Organism: Salticus scenicus; assembly: GCA_963930645.1. NCBI lineage: Eukaryota > Metazoa > Arthropoda > Arachnida > Araneae > Salticidae > Salticus > Salticus scenicus. The sequence goes on along the minus strand of OZ005657.1, from coordinate 39,466,452 downwards.
ATAATAATTCATAATTAAGATAAACACATATAATGTAGAATATGTAACCATTCACGGATTTTGTATCTTCCCAATTTATAATTCAGGGCCGAAGGAGTTAATACTGTTATCATCCTCACTTTGGAATAACTATTCCAAATAGGTGCGCTCAAATATTGTTTCTATTATTTTGCAACAAATATTCTAAGCAAATTTTTCCAGTTTATTTTTCTTTCTTTTGTTTGTTAGTCTGAAAAATTAGTTCCGTGAAAAGGAAGTTCTTTTTTAATTTTATTCGTTTTTTAATCCTGCTCTTTCCGAATAGTAATCATTTGTTACACCTTTCTCCGATTAAAAAAGAAAAGATTTTTGTTAATGGAGTGAAAAAGAAATGAATAAATTATTTATGTTTGTAGAAGAGAGAGGGAATGAAATAAATTTTCAAACAACCAACAAAGATAGAAAAAAATTTCTCATGAAGAACCTGCCTATTTTGTAGCCTAATAGATTGTGCTCTATCCTTCAGCTGAAAGTTGCATGGTTCCAATCCTGGTTGAGACATGAATGTTTGAAATCATTTTAAGTCGTAGGTCCTGACCTAATAAGCCTTAGCAAGAAGTGACAGTAGAACAACACCTCAAACTAAAGTGCTTAAAAAAATACTTCTACCATCGCCATCGACAAAGGTGGTCTTTTACAAATTATATTTCTGTCATATAGTTCAAATAATTTTTTTCTTAAAATGCATCATAATCATTTTAAAGTTCATTCATTTTAGCGATTTAAAATAATTAAAATTTACAAAATCTATAAATAACCGATATTAATAAGTTTAATACCTTAACTCGAGTACCTACACAATATTATCTTATCTTTTGAATATAATAATCTTAAAATTTTCTTTTCATTATCTTCTTATACCGATCGATAAAAATGTCGTGCAGAAAAAAAATTAATAAGAATTAAAAAAAATAAAAGATGAAAACAGGATAAAATTGAAATATTCCTTTAAAATAAACACTCCATAGATTTATCTCAGCTTATTCACTACATCGAAAATTTCATTTTTATTCTTTCGCATAAAAACTGATGAAACTGTTAAACTTTTCTTAAAAAGGATAATACTTTTCTTTATACCTAATAAAATTTTTAATTAATATAAAACTTCAAATATTTCTTTAAAAGTGTTGTCACGGACGTAAAATTGTCTAAACCTTAGTTTTCTTTATTTGTAATTTTAAAAATGAAAACTTGGGAAAATATTGTAAGATTAAACAAACGGAAATTCTAGTTTAAAAAAAAAAAAAAAAAACAGTGTCACATTATGGTTTAGTATTGATCGAAAGTTTTAAGATAAAACAAATAATAACAAAAACGATAGCAACTAAATTTTCTGGCAATAATGCTAATTTCTAAATTTATTAAACCGTTTTCTTTCTTTCTTTTTTTTCCCCTTTCGAAACTATTTTCCATATATTTTATTAAATTGAAATCCAAGAAATGCAATATCTTAGTTTGCAATGAAGCTGTAAATATTTTAAGACTAAAACATATCAGAGTTACTCCAATTTATATTAAAGTAACCCGCATATAGCTATATTGAATTAATATTCCAGATGGTTGTATGGTTTGCTACTAATATTTAAATCTGTGGGATGTTCAATTATTTATTATTTGTAAATTAAACTGATTAATCTGAATAAATTACATGTAATAAGTGAAACGTGTGCATCCATGTGCTGCAAGAGATAGAAATATAAATTCTACACCTGAAAAAAGGTAACAAAGGAATAAAAACTCATCTTATTCACAAAAAAATAAATAAATAAATAAATAAATAAATAATAATAGGCAATAATATATGCAATTCAGTGTTACCATTCTATTTTAAGTTAATATTATTTTATAACTAAAAGTACTATTTAACTGTTAATAGTTCACCTTGGAAGTTTTTGTAGATGATCGTAAATCTGTTTATTTCAATAAGTTCGTGTACAAGCAAATCTACGTAGGTATGTATAATGCTATCAATCGTTTTCCCCGTCGCCCACAATGCAATTTGGCATCATATCTGACAATTTACAAATTCAAGTGTTAAACACGAGTTAGAGGATTGTGTAAAATTCTATTGTAGACTTGTTTAGTTGTTATAAATATGCTTGTCTGTGTTTAATCGTAACTTTATTTCCATGTACCGGGTGCACCAAAAGTTCTTGAAAACTTTAAAAATTCATTAAAAAAGAACAAATGATGATTAAAAAAAAAAAAAGTGCGATTTGCACGAATGGCATCAGAAAGAGGGTGGATATATATATATATATATATATATATATATATATTTTTTTTTTTTTTTTTTTTTTTTTTTTTTTAAGAAAAAAAAAGTTCAAAAATGACCGATAGGTGACGCTGATGTTGAATATGTTAAGCAAATTAATGCAAAGGAGTCATTCATTAAACAAGTGCTTGACAAGTTTCAGCATCCCTGATAGTGAAATGGGTCTTTTTTTTCTTCTTCAGTCCTTTTGCAGTGCGAAATTTCCTCAGTGCGTCTGTTACTGATTCCTCATTCTTATAAAAGAGCTTGATAATCAACGCTTGATCCTGCAACAATAGCATAATGCCATCATAGAATGAAGAGTCCATGTACATTCAGATGTTTTATTGACAACCTGATTTGCATAAATCAGCTTCGTGTATGCATTACAGCACCACCTATCGGTCATTATTTAACTTTTTTTTTTTCGTTCTTAAAAAAAAAAAAAAAAAAAAAATCCACCCTCTTTCTGATGCCATTCGTGCAAACCGCCCTTTTTTATCATCATTTGTTCTTCTTTAATGAATTTTTAATTTTTTCATGAACTTTTGGCGCACCCGGTATGTAAATCTGCATTTTTTGGTGTTGAGTGAATTGTATTTTTCGTTACTCGATCGTCTATTATTTCTATGTCTGTGTGGACTTTGTGCGTAGTTTTTATATACACATGAAGGTGTCAGAAAACCATGAGTTTATTACTATTTTATTATTATTATTATTATTATTATTATTATTATTTGTATGTGGTCTATATTTTCAGTTAATATTTCGTCATGACGCCACCCACATGTTGACTGACCTCAAGTTATAGAAGGGAACTAAAATGTAGTCCGATAAAAAGAATTTTTTTATCGGACTTGCACATTTACATAACTACTTACAATGGCAAATTCTGAAATTGTTTCCATTCTGAGTGATTGTATCAATTCGCCGATACAAGTTACAAATAGTATGGCATTTTAGTTACATAATGCGCGTCCGCACAGCTAAGAAAGCTAAATTTCGTAACCGTTCCTATGGAAATAACTCTTCGTGTAAATCTTTACCTATTCTCTTGCTTATCAAGTATTGATTTAAATTTTTTGAATTAACCATTAATTACAGTCGGCAGCAGAATTATTGAAGCACACATCCACACTTTTCACATATATACATTTTTTTAGTTTGATCGCTAATTTTTATCATCAGCTTACTTTTTTATAAACAGTATAGACTAAGATCATGACTCGACAAATATTTACTTAACAAAACTGTATTAGGATCCCATCTTTTAAGTAGGAATTATTGTTAGTGCTTCAATAATTGAGCTGCCGACTGTATGACATGTCTCCCTTTACGTAAGAACATCTCCAAAGTTGGACGGATCTCTGAAATTGAAATCTCCGGACTGTCTTGAGAGCCGCGATAGGCAAATTAACTTATCAGTGTAACGTCATGAAACTTTTCAAACGTGACCACTGCAGGGGAAGCTGCAACTTTATCACGTTTATATCAACATCCTACGGGGAAATTTTGGTACTACATGGGAAAATGTTTGCATTCTGGGAGAGGAGGGATGTTGATTCATAAGAAAAACGAAATTGATAAATTAGCTACGGTGGAAAACAATCGATGATTTAGCCTCGAATACAAAAAACAGATAGAATCCATTGGCAGAGCATCGATCTGGTAATCGGGAGGTTTCTAGTTCGATTCCCGAACCAGATAATGGTCGTCGTTTACATTAATGGTGGCTGGTGCAAATAAATTCTGTCATAGCTTTCGTCCATGTTCCATAAAGTTAACACCTCTTGGGGTTACGGAAACAGGAAAGCCATCCCCATCCTCCACTTTGGAGGATCAAATTTGTGGTTTTATGTTTCTGGACCACTACTAGGGGCGAATTCCTTAATAGGTAGTGGCTAATAGTCAATTTTTTTTTATTTTTTTTTTATTTTTCACGTATATTATTTTATTATTTCGTATTTTTTTCTTCATATCTTAGTTTTATTATGCATTTTCAGTGTATAATCTTTATTTACTTGTGTTGTTTTTTAAATTTTTAATATTTATCATCAGGGTTTTGCTTCCTAATTTTTTGAACATGATAATGATGAAATATTATATAAATATATTTATTTTTATTTATTTATTTTTAACTCATCATAACTCCAACTATTATTTATAAGATCTTTACGCAACATCGTGTTATGTTTCGCAATGCTTAAATATGTTTTCTGAAGACTTTATTTACACTTAATTTAAATTTAATATTATGAGTATCTATCGTAAAGGTTTAATCATTAGTAAAATTAATCGAAATAGAAACTTAATTTTTATACGTTATTCTTAAAACTTCTACACATAATCACTGTCCAAAGTTAGACGTTTTTCCCGGCATTTTTTTTTTTCCTTTGGCATTATAATCAGTGTAACGACGCATTACACTGAGAAAAAAAATTGTAACTGATATCTAGAATCTAAATTGTGGCTCTAGAAAAATTAGTTTCATGTCATCCTTATAAATTCTAGTCCCCTTTAAAAGCGAGTTCTAGAAACCCCTATTAGAATTCTGGAGCGTTTGTCTATAATCTCGAGGTAAAAGTTATATAAAAATCTCTGCAAATAAATGCGAATGCAAGAGGCGGGTTTCAGCAACTATAATCTTGGTTTATTACCCAATTCTAGAAAGTCAAGCGTGAATTTCTCTTAATACAAAAGATTAAGAATATTCAAAATATTCAGAATATGGTTTTACCATCTAGAAATATGTAGACTAGAAATTCTCGATCATTTCGTCTATTCTGTTTGTTGGCGTGCCTTTCTAGTTAAGGGATTTAGAAAATGACCACTTATTCATTCTAGATGAAGGCGGTATATTTTTTTTCTCAGTGTATATAATAGAACACATACGTGTTACTCCAATCTGCGACTTCCTGAAACCAAACAAGTCATCATTGATAGCAGTAATTTACAACATTATGTAAATAAGAATCAATTATACGCAGAATCCTCATCGAAGTATCTTGGTTATTGCTTAGTAATAATTAAAATTTACGATGCTCTCTACGTATATTCATGAATTTTCCTTACATGCTCTGTCCATGCTTCATTTTCCTTGGATTTAAATTTTATAATTCTCATTTCTGTTTGATGCCACAAATATTTAGCCTTAAATGCTTACTATTTGTAGCTTTGGCTAGTTATATTTTCAAAAACTATTTTTAGAACTACAGATTATACATAATAAAAGCCTATCATAATCGTATCACATTTATAAATCTGCTAAAATTGAATTTACTGAGCTTTATTATTCTCCTTTAGCTGTGTTCGATTTCTTTATTTTATTTTTATATTTTTATTTAAACGAATTTTCTAAGTCTGATTTTGAATAAATAATCACTTACGTATTATAAAAGTTGGAATCAGAACTTACGTATGTATGTCCATAACTAATCACCCAGGAAAGACTAGCGGTACTAGAAATAAAGGTCTATATTACAGGTTTCTTTGTTACAATACAAATTTTTTTCTTGTTTGTTAGTAAAGAATCTCGAGAGAGTCTTCTGTTGAAATTTGACAACAACAAAAAAGCTTTTCCTGTATAAGTAACATTGTATTCAACAATAAACTATAAAGAAGCCAATATTGGAAAAAAAAATAATTAAAATAACAATAATTTGACAATGACGAATAAAGAACAATCATTAATTATGTATCTTATTCTATTACAAGTAAATATCCTTATTTTTTATTTTAAAATAATTCCATTTTGCACCTGTTGCATGTTAATTAAAAACAAAAACGCATGTCAATCTGTTAAAATAATCTTTAATATATAACTAATACGCTTTGAAATATAAAACTAATATGCATTTAAAAGTAATTTGAAAAGTTTTTACTTTGCACTGCAGGGTCTGCAGGGCATAAAATAGATTTAAAAAATATATAGAGCTAAAAGGAGCTAAACAGCAAGTTCATAGGTAAAAGAAGTGCATTAAGGTAAAAGATAAAAAGAAAAACTTAAATGCTCTCCGATAATCTCCTGAATTTTGCTTTTCCCTTTTGAAATTGGGTGTTAAAAACTAGCTGAAGCAATTCAAGATATTTGAAAGAAAATAGGCATCTGCATTAAGTTTTGTTATTCACTTAAAAAGGAGGAAAATGGCGAAAGAAATTGAATAATATTGATTTTGAGTTTTTTAACTTAATATATCTATGTTATAAAGCTAGTACAAAATGGAAAGAGACATACGAATTCCGAACAAAAAATTGGTGTTCAGGAACAATTGTTTGGCTGGCTATCATATGGGAGTGTCTGTAGCGTCCCCTGTTGATGAAATTTGAAATTTATCTGCCCTATATCAGAAACTATGCGATGTATGGCATATAAAAACATAAGTATTCATGACTTACGGGAAGTATGAATCCGTAAAATTCCTTTTGAAACCAAACCAAGCTTAAATGAAAGAGCGTGATAAAAAACATAGGGTATAGTGCAAAATTTGCGCAACAACCCCCATGGATCAAGAAATGACCCTAGAACTTTTAGCTGTTTCTATGCAATCTAACGAAACACACACTGTAGTGAGAACGAGTGGTGTAGAAGTAGCAGGCTTGACTTGTGAAACGAAGGTACTGAGATCGAGTCCTGGCAAGGCTGTTTTGTACTTTATTTTTTTATTTCAATTGAACTATTTTCTTTAACATTTTTAATTAAATTAAATTTCTAATTTAACAGAAAATGCTTATTATATAAAAAAAGGGTTTTTTTCCCCCTGAGTTTACCAATTAATAAAGTATCAACCAGGAATTATATATATACATATTGGGTGAGTGCAAAAGGTCTACCTGTTTTTATTACCCATAAAGAAGAGCAAATGAACGCAAAATGAACAATACCTATTATGGTGCATAATTCCCATGGCTATCTATAACATTTTACCACCTTTCTAGTAGGAGATGAATTCCACGGCTGTAAAATTCCGACGGTTTTGAGTCAAAAAAGTCTTGGATGGCAGTTTTCACAGCATGAAGATCATCAAAGATTTTCTGACTGAAGAAATTGTTCAACGCACGAAATAGGTGATAGTCAGTTGGTGTCATGTCAAAAGAATAGAGAGGGTGGGGTAAAACCTCCCAACCAAAGCCCAGTAACTTTTGGCGAGTGATGACAGCAGCATGTGGCCTGGCGTTATCGTGATGAAGGAGAACACCGCGACGATTGGTGAGACCTGGCCGCTTTGCTACAAAATTTGAATGCAGCCTCTCGAACTGTAGACAATAAAAGCAGCATTGATGGTTTGGTTGGGTGGCAGGACCTCCCAGTGAATTATTCCCTGCACATCCCACCACACACTCAATAACACCTTCTTGAGATGAAGTTCAGCTTTCGAAGTCGATACAGGCGGATCAGAAGAGCAACACACAGTCCTAAGACGCTTTACGTTATGGTACATAGACCACTTCTCATCTCCTGTCACAATTCGTGTCAAGAATGGGTCATTTTTTGTACCGGGAAAGTAAGGAAACACATGTGGCGATTCGATCATGACGTTGATTAGCTGTCAGGCTATGTGGAACCCAAGAAAATCATGTTTACAGCTATAAATATAGTTTGTGATTTATAACGATTATGATTAAAAATGGAAATTGATGAAAGCATAAGTATTTTTCACAATGAGAACAAGAAATATAAGAAGATTGATCACAATTACTTGAATTACAATTTTGTTCACCGTCAAATATTGTTCATCACTTACATTTTGTTAAATAGGGTAAGTGCACCAGTGATTAACACTTTTAGAGCAATCTCTGATGTTTTTAATGTTCTAGTCACCAGAAAATATTTTTAGAAATCTTAAGTTAATACATATGTCATGAAAGACATTCAGAACCACGTATATGTTAAAATATGTACATTTGATAACAATTATTATTTTTTTTATCAATTTTTATTTGACTCCCACTCAGTGTTCCAGTAGTTGACACTGCCAGTTTTTCCTTCTATTAGTAATTGGCCCCTATGTTCCAGTGTTTGACACTGCTAATTATTCATTTTACCAGTTATTAGCACCCTATGCTCCAGTGTTTGACATAAAATGTTAAATATTCTATGCAAAATATATGATTTTATTATTTTTCTTATTTATTAATTATTTCGGGATAGATGTCAATTACTGGAGCATGCCAATCACTGGAGCACCAACCATATTTGTCTTTTCGTCAAGATTACTAAATATGTAAACTAATTATAAATTAGTGAAATCCTTTTGACAGAATTTGTCGTTGTGTTTAATTTTATTATCAGTTTTTCGAATATTACCGAATTTGACAGTTGCTTAATAAAATATTTGAAATAGAAGTTAAATGCGACGTCGAATAGGTAAGTAACACTTCATTCAGGATTTTTCAAGCAAAAATTGCATGAATAATAATACAATTGAGAGCAGACGATTAACACCTGGTATTAATGACATCGATACAAATAGTAATGAAAATTTTACATAAAACTTTAGCGCAAATCATTAACAAAATTTTATCTAAATGCAATATGAAAGCATTTCTCGTTAAATTAATTCTTTTTTTTTATTTAATAAATAAATAAATTAGTTAAAAATTGAACTTTATTCAATTGCCCTTGCTGAAACAAACCTTTTTAATATAATTAATATTTTCTCTTAAAATAATAATATAATTTAATTGAAAATGTAAAAAAAAAGAAAAAGAAAAAGAAATATTTCAGATGAAATGAAAAATTGAAATACAAAACGTCCTTGCTGGAATTCGATCTCGGGACCTCCGTATCACGATTCACACACGCTATCACCCCCTGCACTACCCGTTCTTACTCCGACGTGTGTTTTGTTGGTTTTTATAGAAATAACTAAAACTATATGGGGGGGGGGTGTTTTTTCGATACATTGTGTGTGTGGGGGGGGGTTGTTGTTGCGCAAATTTTGCACTCTACCCTATGTTTTCGACGAAATTCTTTAATTTAAGCTTGTTTTGGTTTCAATAGTAATTTTATTGATTAATATTTCGCCTGTTAGTACAAATTTATATAGGTGGCATATCTTCAAACAGTTTCTAATTTATAACGATTATGATTAAAAGTCGAACTTAAACACATCATTATTTACTTGAATAAATTTTCATTATAAATTATTTATATTTACTAATTGAAAAAATGCAGATAAGAAAATTAGAAAAAAACTAATTACTAGTTACGATTAATTTGATTTTTAAAATAATCAAGCTACTTATATCAAACATCGGGCTCTGTCTTGACACAATCTGGCAAGCCTTTTTTTTTTTTTTTTAGTCTCATCAAATTTACCCCCCAGACATTATTATTTCATACTTTCCGTAAATATTTCATTTCTATTTTTATGTTTAATAAATCGTTTAAGTTTTGATTGGATACTTAAATACTTACATATAACAGCTTCTATTAAAGTTGTTATTGAATTTAAAACATCATTTCATGCTACATCAAAGACATTTAACGTTTTTATTACCCTCTCTTTCATAAATTTCGAGATAGGATCAATAAATTTTATGTTTTAATTTTAAGGTTACTGCGTTATTCTCATATGATAACGTTTAAGCATTTTATTGTAGACAGACTTTTGTCCTGTAGTTCTAACTTCATCTGTTCAAAAGTTATTTCAGTGTATCAAGACTAATTTTTACTCTGCATATGATTTACTAAACACATTGCCAAATTTGCTCTACACATTATAATATACAATTTTCTTTTCTGCGCATTTTGTATCATTTATACATCAATCGAGTTTAAAAAAACAGTAAACATTTCACATACTTCTTTTTAAAGAAAACAAAGCCTTTATATTCTATTAAGTAAAAATTTTTGTTGATAATCTAGTAAAATATCATAAGGTAGTAAACTCAAGGATTTTTTTTTTCAGCATTTAACAGTTATTTAACTATTTGAGAATAAATGTGTTATAATGAATACCTAGAAATGTTAATAGTACAACGTTGGCATGATTTTAAACATCTTTATGGCTCAGAGTTATTTACTTCCAGGGAGTAATAAAGAACAGAGGCAGGTTACTCGGACTCCGTGACTTAACTTATAATTCACAGTAAGAATGACTTGTAGAATACAAATTCTCACACAGATAGTATAGTATATTAGCACAAGTGTAAGCTAAAATCCATTTTAAATAATAAAATACCCAAATTAATTTACAATTATTAGACAAACTTTGCATTCATTGTTTAAAGATAATAATGAAAAATAAATAAAATTATGCGAAAATATATTTTTACGGACTTTACAATTTTTAGAAAAGAGAAATTTCATAAAATTTATTTTTTATAATGTGTTTTAATTTGAACTTGCAGAATATGCAGATACGTCGGACTATATTTTCTTTCTTAATTTCCTTTCCTGGGGACAAAAAAAAAAAAAAAGATGTAATCCGATTTTTAAACAGACAAACTCTAAAAAATAAATTATTTAAAAATAACTTTTCAAGTCTGTTCCAACAACTTTAGGAAATAATATGATAATATATATTTTTATTTTATTTTGCATGAAAATTTGTCGTGTATATACACTAAGCAACAAAAAAAAAAAACCGCAGTTGGATATTTTCCGTTTCGCCTTCTACAACCGCCAATTTTATCGTTTAAAAAGCAAATTTTCGAACAGATAATGAAAATCGCACTTTTAAAACAGTGACACGGTCTCCATATATTATGGTACGGAGGTGCATAACTTTTCAAACACTCGGGCAAATTTTTATGCTCAAGGGATCAATTAACTCGAAATAAAACCCAATCTTCATAAAATTGGTGCCTGACCGACTATTTTGAAGGTATCTTGGACATTTCCGCAAACAGCATTTCAAGGTGATAATGCACCTTACTACATGGCGTCTGTGGTAAGCTTATTCACATCAAATTGTCAAAAATTCCGACCCATTCCTATGAGAACCTATAATTCTGTAATAAATCATATCTTTTTTCACTTTAAGTTAAGTCCCACAAAGGCTATAGTAGAATTTCTTCTTTACCAGACATGGAAATAGTCCTAATCGCGATCCGCTGGAAGATGTTTCATCTATAAAAAGGCGGGGGAGAGGGGAGAGGATTCGAAATTTGCAGCCTGCAACTCTGCCAGAACTAGAAAAAACTATTTGTGATATTTGGCCCATTGAAATTTCTGAGGTTTATATTTAAACACTGTATAAAACTATGCCATTGCGCATTAAAGCAGTAATTCCATAAAAAAGTGGAATTAACCCAATGTAGAATAGATATTGTTTTTAAGTAATTGCTTAGATCTAACAAATAAATAGTTTTATTTCATATATTACAATATAACGTGTTTATTTTATAATAAATCATAATAAAATACAAAGTGTATGGTTATTGCATTATGTTCAAAAAGAAAGTTTTATGCAGATTTTTAAAAAGTACTTCGTAGAGTGCAATAAAGCGAATTATTAAATCGAAAATGTACATATGTATCATTTCATCTTTAATATTATGCAAACAACACAGTTTTATTTGTTTCAACCATTAATTTTAAAGTTATTACAAATAAAAAAGGTATAAGTCACTTTTTCTGCAGTGCGGCTTTTTTTTTTTTTTTTGTGTGTGTGTGTGTGTGTGTCGCTTAGTGTAGTATATATGTATGTATAAGCGTGTATGTGTATGCATGTACCTATCAACATTTTTAATTTATTCCGTAGCATTACATATACCGGCCTTTTTTTCATACCACATTTTTTGAAGACTGATTTTCTTCTTATTAAATTATAATTACATATTAACCCCCTGCCGGCCCTAACGTTCTAAAGCGCTCTAAGCTGTGTTGTCAAATTTAGAGGCTCTTTTATTCAACTAATAATTTTGAGGAGTGATAATCGATATATATAAAGGACGAATAACCTTTGAAGTGATTAAGCGAGATTACAGTTAAAATTTAGTGGTAAATATTGAAAAAAATAGTCCATAAATTTGGCAAAACTGATCAGAAAAGTGAAATTAAATACCGGCAAAGGGTTAAAGAAAAATATCGTGGAAAAAAGTGGTGTGAAAAAAAAAGTTACAAACAATGTTACGGAATAAATTAGAAGTGTTGACTGGTCAGGTATATGTATATTTGGTTTATTATCTTTTTTTTTTTAATTATTATAATCGTTTCTTAAAAGTTACGTGAAAAAAAATATTCTACGCGTTGTAAATCTATTGTTTGAAGCTTTTTTTATAGTGACACTTTATACTATTTTTCTAAATTTTCAATCACGGTCCATTCAAATTCCTTTCGAAAACTGATAACAAGTATTTATGCTAAAATTTAGGTTATAAAAGTGATTATATATACACTAAATATTTACAACCTAAAATAAAACACACGAAAGAGCAATTTAGGCAATTTTGCATCTGAAAGTGTATTTTCAAACGCAACGATACGATATATATCAAAAAGGAAGCGCCATTTAAGATCTCATTTCCTAAATCCGTGAACTATAGACATGTGCATCCATTTAGTATAGAAACTTCAATGACACGAAAGCTTCCGGCACAGATTTTTCGAGTAACTTAAATTCGTTGTACGTTACCTGGGAATTAGTAATTATAACTTTAAGAAATCAAATATAATGACGTTATCTAATTGAAATACTATTTTGGGAATTTTCGATTGAAGTGTCCACAAGTAAAATAAATTAGTTCATTACTTTTAAAAGTAATTTTTCTTAATTTATATAATGTTTGACAACAATTGAAAACATTAATATGAATTTATTCTTTATATAACAACTATATTGTTTTTTTTCTAACTCAAACTTTATTGTTCATAAATAAAATTAATATTTTAACTAAAATCATAAACAAAATTTAAAAGGTCGTACATGATATTAACATTAAAATATTTTACAAAGAAACTGTTTTAATTCAATGTACTGAAATTGTTTCCTGTTTAATTACAATTTTACTTTTAGATGTACAAAAATTATTCTTTAATTTGTTTGTAAGAATAATAAAATTAAATTATCATAAAATCTAGTAAACAAATGAACATAGGGGGGATTCTAAATAGACACGCACACGCACACACATATATAGATATATATTCGAAAAATTTATTCTTAACGATGCGATATTTTTACTATGCGATTTCTATTATGAGATTTGAGCTGAGTACTGGGCAAATTGTAGAGGACTTTCCTTGAGTAAGAATAAAAATTTGAGATATATCCTTTTCTTTCTCGCCTCATTGGTGGCTCTCTATGCTAATAGACGAAGCTTTCTGTGGTTTTCTCCGAAAATCTTGTGAATACGGGCGAGGGTTTCTTAGAAATATCCTAACAAATGGCATCAGACCTTGGCCTAGGTAGCAAGTGTAGATAATAGGTTTTAATTCCAACATACCACCCCATTTCTTTTTCTGAAAATCCCTGTCTCTAGCAATATGTTAAAAACAGCCTGCTAAAATCCTTCTCACAATACATTCTTTCGCTATCTAAATTATATATTTAACGTATATCGTATATATATCATAAAATTATATAAACTTCATTCTCTAACTTAGAATAGGAATCTATGATATTTCAGTCTTGTATAAATGATTAATTCATTTAAGACCCTTCACTTAGGGTTTGTTATAAAGCTAATTCAATTGAATCATTACTTACTCATATATATTCATATTCTTGCGATTTTTAACTCTTCTTTCTTTTCTTTTCTTTTTTCTTTTCTCTTTTTCTTTGTTGTTTCTTTTTGAAAAGTAATATAATAGGCTAAGACTATTCTAAATTTATGGAACCAATTAATTTTGCTATTTGGAAATTAATAATTTATTTTTATATTAGTATATAGAAATTATCACTTAATTATTGTGGGATTTCTGTAATCTGAATTAGGGTCAAGCAGATAAAGTTAATTTATATGACATTTCATTATAGAGTCTTCTAGTTATTTGATGAGGTAATTCTATGAATATCTTTAAAGAATTTATTTCAAACAGTAAAAAAAAAAATCACAATAAATGATTCTCGTAGTAAATTTGAAGTTTTTTTTTTTTCTCATATACTTAATATACTGAGGACCTCTTTTTTACACGTCTTTAATTAATCATTTTTGCTAGAAAACAATGATAAATGATTATTTCAAAATTTAGTTGAAATCATTTGAAATATTATATAATCATAAAATCTGCTATCGCTGATATTGAACCAAATATATATTTTACACTTCAGAGTAGGGGAAAGTGGTGTACCTTGGACATAAGTGTACCTCGGACCTATGCCATTTCTAGCTCTATTTATTTAGATATATAAACAATATCACATGCAGTTAAAATATTTACTGTTAGGGGTCTCGGTGAAGTAATATATGTTTGCTTGGAATCTCAGCTTTTTGAAGAGTTCTTGAAAAAGTAAATTCACCTTGGAAAAGTAAATTTTTCTCAGATACTTTTATGTATTTCTATACCCACACATACATTGTATATTCTGAAATGAGTGTTATGCATCATGAAGTAGCTTTTCTAGCTATAACCCCATATGCTTGTAATCAACTTAGCAATTTCGTTTTTAGTAACAGAGTGGTGTACCTTGAACCCAATACAAGTTGTGTACCTTAGACTAGTCATATTGTGTAATGGATCAGAAATGCAGCTCCAGAAGTTTACATTTGGAATTGACCTATCCAATTACAATCTTGATTTTAAATAAGTGTGAGGATTTATACCAATAATCACAATATGACTCAATGTAGACTTTTTAAGTTAATATTTAATACTTTCCACTTTTTAGACTCAAATTAGACTCAATAATCATACGATTGTGACAGATTAAGGATTTTGAAAAAAAAATTGTTTATTTGAATTCATATGTGTATAATTGACTAATAAATAGATTTCCTTCCGTAAAATTGAGTTTTTCTGTATCTTTTAATAAATGGTCTAAAGCACACTACCAGTGGTGTACTTCGGACCTAATTGCACTTTTTTTAAAATTATATATATATATATAATTTTAATAAAATTTTGGAATAAATATAGGTTGTATGTAACACTATACAGCATTTAAAAAAGCTATTTGTATTTAGTTTTGGCAAATAATTTAAAAATTAAAATTAGAAAAGTCAAAATAGGTCCGAGGTACCCCCACCTTCCTCTAAATTAATTCTATACACTTCATTACAGCTTAGAATTGTTAACATTTATGTTTATCTTTATTACTTTCATAGATTAATTATTTAAAAAATAAACTTTAGAATTTAAATACACAGGTTCGCCATAAACTTAATGCACATATCAGAATTTTGATTGTAGAAAAGTTATAAAAGCAAATTGAAAAATATTTAGTTTAACAATCGTGTCTGAAATTTTATTTTTCAAATTCTGTTAAAGATAAGACAATATATTTAGCTTCAAGCAATAATAATAGGTAAATTCAATTTATTGAATAAAAGTATCGATTAAAACAGAAATTTAAATATTTCTGAAATTTTAACTTAGAACAACTAATATTATAAATTTGCTGGATTAACTAAAATCTTTTTTGATATACCGCATTAGAAAAATGACAGAATGCACTTGCATTAGAAAAATGGAGCTTCAATGAATTTAATGAGGCATAGCCTGTGGAATGTTGTATCAAAATTGTACATAGGTTGGATTATGTATGCATATTAAAAAGAAAAAGAAAGAAAGAAAGAAAAGAGTGATGCATTCTTTGTTTTATTATCATTATTATTATTATTATTATTATTTTAGACAGTTGTCAGATCTATCAGGCTTAGACACATTTCAACAGTTAAAGCAGATATGTTCCAAATTAAAATTCATTCAAAATACCTAAAAGAGCAGTTTTTAATTTAGTGATAACTAAAAAGCCTTTTAAAAGAATTCTATTGTTCTGGTTAATTGTTATAGTTCCGTAAAACTTTGAATTTTATATTTATTTCTATTTCCTCGTATAATTACTATTATGTATGAAATTTTGGATATTTCTAATTTCTTTCATGATACATTATTATCTAGTTGTACATTGATATACATTGGTTATATACTGCATACATATGTATGTATATAGTCATAGTTGCCAAATTTACAGGATTTTCCCGGAAAATGCACTATCGCTAATTTTTAATTAAGACTTTTTGTAGTAATAGTTTTCTGCAATCTACGGTTAATTGTATTAGAAAATATTATTAGATATTAATGGTGTCCTTTCTTTGAATAATAATAAAAAAAAACTATAAGTTGGCTGCATAGCTGTCAACTTTTACAATTTTAAAATAAAGAAAATCACCAATATATTTTTAGAGAAATTTCTTATATTAATTTTCGGAGATTTAAGATCTCGAAGCTCATTATCATGAAATTCTGGTGTAAGGCCTTCCCGAAAATCGGGAAAATTTGGCAGCTATGGTTGGGAGATATGATATGACCAATGACTAAGAATTCATAAGTGTGCATAAAATGTGTGTGTATGAGAAGGAGAGATCATATATATATGTGTATATATATATGTATATTAATCTCAAAAGAAAGAACTAAATCTTTATTAATTATATTTTTTTATTGAAATTTTAACTTAAAAATTATATCCACCAAAGAAAGATCTTATAACAAACTTTTCTAGTAAGACTAATATTTTTTATTAAAGTTTCCTTATTCACTTTTAATATAATTATCTTATTATTTGTAATAAACAATATATATATATATATATTATATACGTGCAGATTATATATATATAGAGAGAGAAATACGTAATTTTTATCTATAAAATTTGTTGAACTGTTTGAACTGTTATGCGTATATACTTGATTAGTCACTATACTTTTTTATATAAAGGTTAATGCTTATCTATTCATATTTAACTAAAAATTTACAAATTAATAGGCAACTTTTTTTTACTGATTTTATAAAAGAGAGAATTTTTATATTTACTGCTGAAAAATAGAAAAACAACAAAATAATTAAACTTTTCTCGCGTTTTTTCCTCGATATGTTCAATTAAAATCTCAGAATATTAAAAATACACACAAAGAAAAAGATTGTTAGGAAAAACATCGATATTTTCCGAACTGAGGCACTCCACTCGGGTTATCCAATATCCGTTTTCAGCAAACGACTGCATATGATTCATACGAGCTCGATCTGTCTTCTTTGGCCCTTGAGTAAACTTCCACTGGGAAACTGCAAGATTGACGTACGGATCAGATTGCAACAGTAAAGCTCCATTTTGTCTTCTTTTGACAACTAGTGAATTAGTGGGAAAACAGCATGAGAAATAGGTTGAAACAATACTTCTGAGTCGATGCAATTTAGTTATTTGGAAGTATATGTTATGCTTTGATATCTTCATATTTTGCTATATTTTTTCAGTGTTGAAGAAAGGCTTTTAAAAGTAGATTATTTGTGCAAAGCGCAAGGTATTCAAATATTTTAATATAATTTTCGAAATTTTTAGAAAATAGTGTTATGATTGCATGTTTCGATAAAATTAAAATTTAAAATTTGCAAAATTAAATAAATTAATGTTACAGAGTGTCCAATTTCCTTAATTTATTACGGGGGAGCACTTTTAGCTCCTCCTTTATTTCACGGCACTTAATTTATAAAATAACTCTCTATAATATATAGCCAGCTGCCCATATTTTAATTTATTCCGGAGTACTTTTAACCCCGCCTTTATTTCGCCCCACTTTATTTATAGAAAAATTTTCTCCAATATATAACTTCGATAAAATAAGACAAAATTACTTTTAAAAAATAAGTGGTACGAAGTAAAGGTGGGGCTAAAAATACTCCGGAATAAATTAAAATATTGGCAGCTATGTATAGCTGCTGTAAAATAAGAAAGAAAAAATATATTCTTATAAAAAGTGGTGGGGGAAAAAAGGCGGGGCTAAAGTGCTCCGGAATAAATTAAAGAACTTGGCAATTCTGATATTAGAAATTCAAAAAACATCTAAAAAATTACAATTCTAAGAGAAAAGTTAAAAATAATTGCTACTTCATGAACATATATAAAAGTTCATAAACAAATAAAGATGGTGGTAATTTAATTTTGAGAGAATATATATATTGCGACGGGATAGGTTGTAGCACAGTTGCCTACTTTTACACATTTTGGCTACCGGAAAATTCTGAAAATTTTATTTTATTTAATCAGTAAAAACTGTTACAGAAATATATTTTTAAAAATTCTATTAAAATTTTCTGGTAGCCAAAAAGTATAAAATTTGACAGCAATATTGTAGCAAAGTTGCCAACATTTTAATTTATTCCGGAGTATTTTTAGCCCCGCCTTTATATTCCATACCTTTTTTATTTTAACATTTTCATGACCGCATGTTTTTATTCTTTTGATAGTACGTCCCACCTGTGGGCGTTATTCTTTCAAGCTACATCATTTCAGAACAAGGTTTTTTGTATACATATTTATATTATATTACACATGAATATACATAATAATTATACTCTTTCTAGTGAAAGTATTTGTATCCATACTATTTTGATTGCATAAATATGAATATAGGGAATATTCTTATGAAATACAACAACACACAAATTGCAAAAGAAATGCCCACTGGAGAAGTTACAGATTTCCAAATGACGTGAATCTACGTCAGCAATCGCGAAAGATTTAAAAGTTTTTTTTTTTTCCCTTATCATTGTTATATATTGGAAAAAGTTATTCTATAAATAATGAGAGGCGGGGCTAAAAATGTCCCGGAATAAATTAAAATGTTGGCATCTAAGGTTATAGTAATAACCTATGAACGTTTTTCAATATAGATCAGAAAAAAAAAATCATCAAACATGTATAACTTTTAGTAAACATACAATGTAATATTCATTTGTTCTGGCGATGTCAATAATGGCTAATCTCTCTCTCTAAACACTTTTCAAACATTCAAAGGTATTTTTTTTTTAATGTTGAAGAGTCATTAAATAACAATTTAAAAAATTGCATAGTAGCTAAAATAAAACTATAACCAGAAGAAAAAAAAATTAAAGCATCAATGAAAATAGTAATAATAAGAGCTATGCAATAGTATTCAATACAAATAGCTGTCGCAGTTCTGTCTTTCTTTCTTTACTTATTTATTTTTTATGATGAAATAGTGGTAAATCATGCATTTAAATTTTGCGTATCAATGAAGATCTAAAATTTAATTCGATTGCAAAATTTATTAAATGAATTCTACAAGTATATGTAGAAAAGTTACTGTATTTAAATTAGCGAACAATCTAAAAACGTCCTTTACTTACATTGTCGAATGCTAACAAAATGTGTTATCGAAGTTAGGGACTTTTTTATTTAATAAATACCAATAATTTTGAGGAGTAATATTTAGTATACATAATAGACGATTATGTGACTTTGAGCATTTATATTAAACCCCTTACTTTACGTTGTCAAAAATATACACAAGTGGTATTTACTTCATCGATTACTGGTGATACATTTTGAATCCTTTCAACGAACACTAGAAGAAAAAAATATATATTAGCTAAATAGGCGGGGTTCACTGTTTAAAATAGAAAAATAGGTTGACTGTAAAAATTGTCAATTAAAAAAAAAAAAGAAAGAAAGAAAGAAACGAATGGAATTGGAATGCAAGACAGACTTATAAAATCGTTTCTTAACTACCGTAATAGTTAAATGCTTAATCACTTACTTTTTATATTGCTTAATTTTTTATTTATTTTATTTTATTTTTTTTTTATTTATTTATTTATTTATTTGGTTTTTTTTATCTTATTTTATTTATTTATTTATTTATATTTTATTTATTTATTTTTTATATATTTTTTTATTTTATTTTTTTGTAGGGGAGGGTGAGAGAATTACTATTTTAAGGATACTTTAGTCTTTAAAATTTTATAAATATATTTTAACTATGCATTTTTTTTTTAAGGTAAAAACTTGTTCCTACAAATGACTAGTTTATTTGCGCATTTGTTCACTATGCGAAACCATGCACAATTAGTTATTAAACCATGCTTACATTGCTCATTTTATAAAGTTTATTACGGGAAATATCACACCCGTCAGAAAAATCTAAAAAAAATTTTTTTTTTTTTTTAACCAAACAGAAGAATAGTTGTGCTGTTGGTTTCGAATATAACCATGGCTGCTACATTTACATTTTTTAAATATTCAGATTTATTAACAAAATTACAAAAAAAAAAAAAAAAAGAAAGAAAGAAAGAAAAAAAAAAACTTCTAATTAAATTAATTTTCTGTGATTTAAAATGTTGAAATTTAACATTAGAAAATTCTAACAAGAAGTCTTTTTTGAAAAACAAGAAAATTGGCAGCTGTGTACTAAACAAACACATCAGGAAGTTAAGTTATTATAATAAAACATTAGCAAAATAGTTCTAGTGTTTAATTTTCTAAAATTGATTTTTTTAATTTTGTGACGGGTGTGACATTTCTTGGAATGGCCCGTATACTACTGTTATATGCGCAACTACACTTGTGAAATAATTGTTTTGAAAATGCTAGTGAATTAAAAAAAAAAAAAAAAAAATCGTCTTCTATTGATTATATAAATAAGTACTAATTTAACTAAGTGCTAATTTTACTACGCTTAAATTACTAATTTAAGTGTAGTTCTTTTTCTCAAGCTCGCGAGAGTGTGTACTAAGGTAGAAGTAAATTTAGGTGATACTTTTCAAGGTGTACGATATGCGTGTATATAATCTTCTCTTCCTAACTAAGAAAGCTGTATCTCGAAAACAGAGACAAATAGCTCAAAATAAAGAGATGAAAGAAGTAAACTAAAGGCTAAGCAGTTTAAGCCGTGGAAAACAAGTTTTACATTTCTTTCACTGAAATAAGTATTTCCCGTAAACGAAAGTTTGCTTTCTTAGAAAAATCTAGGTTTAAAAAACAAACAGATAGCTAAATATTTACTGAAATTAACACATGCATGAAATGTTAGGTTTTCTGAAAATTAATACATATTAGTGTATATCAAATATCCAGTGTTATCGAATTTAGGGACTTTTTTATTTAATAAATACCAATAATTTTGAGGAGTAATATTTAGTATACATAATAGACGATTATGTGACTTTGAGCATTTATATTAAACCCCTTACTTTACGTTGTCAAAAATATACAGAAGTGGTATTTACTTATCGATTACTGGTGATAAATTTTGAATCCTTTAAACGAACACTAGAAGAAAAAAAATATATTAACTAAATAGGCGGGGTTCACTGTTCAAAATAGAAAAATAGGTTGACTGTAAAAATTGTCAATTTAAAAAAAAAAAAAAAAAAAAAAAAAACGAATGGAATTGGAATGCAAGACAGACTTGTAAAATCGCTTCTTAACTACCGTCATAGTTAAAGGCTTAATCACTTACTTTTTATATTGCTTAATTTTTTATTTTTATTTGTTTTTTTATTTTTTTATTTTTTTTGTTTTTTTTTTATCTTATTTTATTTATTTATTTATTTTATTTATTTATTTATTTATTTATTTATTTATTTTTGTAGGGGAGGGTGAGAGAATTACTATTTTAAGGATACTTTAGTCTTTAAAATTTTATAAATATATTTTAACTATACATTTTTTTTAAATATATAGTTTAACTTTAATAAATATGTTTTAATACTTTTGCGACCGCGGGATTTTGTCTTTTTGACAGTAAGGTCCGCCTACGGGCGTTATTCTCTCAAAATAAAATATTTCAGAACAAATTTTCTGTATTCGCAATTATATTACAAATGGATATACATTACAATTATACTCTTTCTAATCAATATATTTCTATCCATGGTATATTTTATTGCAAAAACATAGCCTCCTAAACTAGATGCCTATCACGTGGCTCGGAAACTTAGCAACAGTTCAAGCGGTAGACAGCACCACCTGGTACAGATTGCTCGACTTTTTTATTCAATTGTCACCAATAATTTTAAGAAGTGATATAAGATATATATAATCGACGTTTCTTCGATTCTATTCGTATTTTATGTATATCAAATACCACTTTTAAAAATTGTCGGTGGCTGTTGAATAAAAAAAAGTCGCGCAATCTGTACCAGGTGGCGCTGTCTACCGCCAAGTTTTACCGCCAAGTTCAAGAAGGCATCAAGTTTAGGAAGCTATGGCGAAAATATGAACACTAGGTACATACTTAAGAAATAAGTAACACACAAATTACGAAACAAACGCCCATTGACAGAGTTACAGATTTTCAAATGGCGTGAATCTACGTCAGCAGTCGCGAAAGCGTTAATTAAGAAATTATATGTTCATGGAAATTATAAAACAAATCGCACAGTTCCAAAGAGTTCAACTGACCCAAAACCGGTAAATGCGATTAAAATTGTTTAGTATTTACTTCATGAAACCTTACAATAATTTATCCGAAAAGATTTAGTGTATGCGTTGTTGTATATATATAGCTATATTATTTCAGTTCGTATACTATGTCACACCTACGAAAGAAAATTTAAGCTTTATTGGTGATCAGTATAGCCATGATAGACACCTTTTAATTGAAAAATATTGCACTTTTTTCAAAGAGTATTGTCTGATCAATCGTAAGTATAATGTATTTAGATATTCCTAAAATTATCTATAAAAGTACTGAAGTATATACATATCTAAAAAAACTGAATTCAGGTTAATTAAGGTACTGTAAATGTGTGAATGCTTTTATTAATTTTTATAATTCTTTTTTTCTTGAGACATTTCAGGTGTGAAACAGTAGAATTTTGTCTAATTCTTGTAAGATCTTAATTTTACTTTTCTACATTTACAGATAACCCTCTAACACATTTTTTATTATAACTCTATGAATACTAGAGATAAAGTATACAAACAGCATACTTTTCCACTCTGCCAGACTCTCGGAAATTCGAATATGAAGTCAAAATTGGGTGTTGCCATTGAAAAAATCAAAGTTGGCGCTACTTTCAATTTGTAGATAACCCCTAATTCAAAACTCGACAACATTTTCAGAAAATGCACTTAATTTCCTGTTTTGAATTATGTCTATTAGATGTTCCTGCGTCAATTAATAACGAAATTACAGGTGTTGCGTTTTTTTTTTTTTTTTCGATTGTTACATAATCGACGATTACTCGTCTATAATGTATATGAAACATCACTTCTCAAAATTATTGGTCACTATTCAATAAAAAAGTCCCGCAATCTGGCAATACTGCATTGCAATATCTTTTTTTTTTTCTTTTTTTTTTTCAATAGTCCCCAATAATTTTGAGAAGTGACAGTTGGTAAACATAATGGACTATCTATTTTCGAAGTGATTAGCCAAACGTTACAAATAAAAATCATTGGTGACTATTGAATAAAAAAAAAGTCCAAACCTGGCAACCCTGCTGCATTGTAAGTATCACTGTATAATATGACCTAAAACTTTTAAATATGCATATTTCAAAATAGTGTCCATAATTTTAACTTTTAAAAGGCTATTCAAAATTCCATGTGCACATAAATCTCTAACGTGCTCATGGGTGTGAATATTGTGGGTTTTTAAATAGAGAGAGACAGCAAAATATAAATTTGTACAATTATAGGTATGCTATTTTGAAATAAATTTTAAACATTAGTGAACGAAACTTTAAAAAATGACAACATTTTTACGCTAAAATGTCTGTGTAAAAAATGGTCAAAGATGACTTTATGGCATAAATTAAAAACAGCTTATTGAAAAAATATTATTGTCATATGTTTTATTAGACACTAATTCTTAAAATGAAACCAAATTTGTATTTATATTTTCAATTTGTATTTATATTTAAATAATATATATGTATGTATTATTCCATATTAATAAATAACAAAATTCTGAACTTACTAACTCGATGGTTCATTTGATTAATTGACAAAATGCGTAAGAAACGACCTAGTGCTTGGCTCCCAAAAGAATTTCTTTTGCTCCACAGCATTACAAGGCCGCATAAAACGAAATTGGTCAACCAATTTTTGAGGAAAAAGTTTGTAAAAGTCACGCCATATCCACTGTATTCACCCGATTTAACTCCATGTGTTTTATCTTGTTTGACAGGATAAAAAGGGAGTTGGAAAGCAAGAGATTCGAAAACATAGAAAAACTTAAGCTGGCAAATTACCTTCGTCAACACAAGATAATTCCCTTTTGGAATCTAACCTAGTAAAAATATGGGAAGACTAAACGCTTTAAGATAATATTAAATATAAATATGTTAAAAAATATTTTTTTATTATTACTATTATTATTCATCGCTACTACCTTTACATACCTGGTAAAATTTATAATATATTCCGGAGTACTGTTAACCCTGCCCTTTTCTCACACCAGTATGATTTTTAAGAAATTTTCTCCAATATGTAATTATGATGGAGTAAGAAAAAAAAATGTTTTAAAACCATACTGGTGTGGAAAAAAGGGCGGGGCTAACAGTACTCCGGAAGAAATTATAAATGTTACCAGGTATGTCTTTACTTTAGACACATCTAATTATTACACATCTGACGTATAATTATATATAACTTCTTATGCAAAAATTCGAGCGTATATGCCATGCTGAAAATAAAATAAAAACTACAGGAAAATTCACATTGGACTATGAAACTATAAATCTCTTAATAATTCGTTTTCAGTAATTAAATCACACTACTAATCAGCATAAACTATTAAATATCCCTTTTTTTTTTTCTTTTTTTTTTTTTCTTTTTTTTTTCTCTTGTTTTGTCTAAAGTTAGTTCAATATTTAGTTCAGTAAAATTTATCTTAAATTATAATAAATATAATTAATTGATTAATTAGTTATATTTATTTCTAATTTCTCATAACTACATTTTTAAAACTGTTCCTCAAGAAGGAACAGTTTTTTCGTTTTTGCTTGGGAAGTGGTAGAGGAATGGTATAAAATTAGATTTCAAATTACTGATATAAAATTTTTAAACTCTTCGAAATAGTTTTATAAATTCTGTTTTTATATTTGATTTTTAAGATGTAATTATTTGGAGCGTGTTTTTCGTAGTTTTGGGCTTAGCAATTTTTTAGATATACAAAACTATTAAAATTTAATTAACTTAATACTTGACAGAAACTATATTTTGCATGAGGATAAATTTTACCTTAAATATAGAGGATTTTGACAGAGGGGGGGGGGGGGAGTCTAAGAGTAATGCTTTCATGCTTTCATTAACACCTACATTGTTAACACCTAAGTACATCAACCTTTATATTATTATGAAAGGAATTATTTAAATTATATTACTTTCAGACTTTTTCGATATATTGAGGATACGTTGATTATAGGTAAAATACTAAATTATCAAAATTCCATTAATAAAGGTAAAATGTTTCTAAATACTTCAAGCCTAAAGCATGTCAGTAACACAATTTGGTATCATTGTCTAAATTAAGACAAATTGAATTTTAATAGTT
The DNA here is from genome assembly GCA_963930645.1 of Salticus scenicus. Classification (NCBI taxonomy): domain Eukaryota; kingdom Metazoa; phylum Arthropoda; class Arachnida; order Araneae; family Salticidae; genus Salticus; species Salticus scenicus. The sequence goes on along the minus strand of OZ005657.1, from coordinate 39,440,750 downwards.
CCAAATTATCAATGCCTGAAAATTAGTGATTCAATAAGTATTTATTTGCATACTTAACATCCAGTAACTTTGCGTAGTTCCCTGGAAGATTAAGAGCATAATTCCAAACAATGGAGCATAAAAAAATAAATAAAATCTGTACTGCAGTGGTGAATATCTCGATGTATGCTCGCTTCGCGAGCATTAAAACTATACATGAAATTTTGTCTACAGCAGAATTTAATTTAGTACGACAGGACTGCTTATATTTGTATTTTAACACCCTTTCAAAAAAAAAAAAAAAAAAAAGAAAGAAAGAAAGAAAGAAAAAAAAATCTGAAAACACTAGTCTAAATAATCAGGAAACATTCAACTGAGACTCATTGTCTCTGTGGTCAGAGTACACAACTACAAACCCGAAGGTTGTGTGTTCGATCCTCACCTATGGGAAGTGAAAAAAAAAAATCTGAAAACATTAGTCTAATAATCAGGAACTATTCGGCCAAGACCCGATGGCTCTGTGGTCAGTGTACACAACTACGAACCCGAAGGGTGTTAGTTCGATCCTCAACGATGAGAAGTGAATCACTTATTAAAAACATATTCGTTCTGAGTAAAAATGATTTCATTAAACGGCTGATTTTTATATCCGGCGAACGTTCCTGTACTCCAGGAAAAAATATTACTTCCTTGAATTTGGAAAGAAATTTCAAAAGATAACCATTAATGGAATTAATAAACAATATTAATTAATTTTTGACAGATAATTAATTAATTGTTCCTTCGATATAAGTAAATTAAACGCATTTCAAATTCCTATGTGCTTTCCTTTGAGGACATTCATCATTATTTTGCCAAAAGTTCACGCTTTTCTTATAAATTTAAAATCTTGCCGTTTAAACCTCTTGCTTAATAGTTATTTCAAAATAAGAACTCGAAATTGTCTTTTAATAATTAAATATTAAAATAAAAAAAATCACTTACAAATCAAATCAAATTTGTAACTTATTACTGCGTTTTGAAGAGTGCGTTCCTTGAAATTGTTACTGATATAAGTGATAGGGCGTTTAATTTGTAACTATGCTGCAAGTGTAAGATTTTCGACAAAGAGAGATAAAGGAGAGATTGTGCTTTAATTTATTTTTTTATTAGTGTGCATAAATATTTTTGCTGCTGAGACTTTTTTTGAGTTTATTAACCGGCGATATTCATTTTATTAAACGGTGGTTTTAAAAGTAGTATGTATTAATTTGATTCCGGTTCTGGCAACTTGATCAGATTAAGCGGCTGATTTTATTAACCAGTGAATTTATTAAGCGGCGGTTGCTGTAGACGTTTTTACGGATTTCACAAAATATTTTAAGATAGAGTAAGAAATTAAATGGTAAAATTGCATATTGGCAGGCATTTTTGAAGTGGAACACTATAAATTGGTAACGACGTAACTGTCGTTATAAGAAATAAAATTATACTTTTAAAAAATTAAAGAACATGCTTTTATTGAAACGTGAACTAAAAAGCACAAAATATCTATAATATTAAAATGCAGGGTAAGAGAAAATCGTGTGAGTGACACACCATAATATTTACATTCTTTTAAATCTTTAATTAAATAAATAATTTAGAATTAAACAAAAACCATTTTTAAAAAATCTCCCCTGACTGGGCTCGAACGTTAGACCTTTAGGTTCGTAGCCCGGAGCTTTACCTCACAGCCACAGCGTTCACGTAGGGAAAGTCTTTTTTTACAATATAGATTTTTTGTTTGCTCCCAGAGCGGTTACAAACATACATACAAACATACATACAGGTGAAGCTAATAAAAGCGTGTTGAAAAAAAAAACCAAATTAAACTATCAACATCTGATTTATACTTTCAATTACAAAAGTTTTCTATTGACATGCAGATATTTTCTAAGCCATACGCTTGAAACTTACAATTAAAAAAAAAAAAGAAAGAAAGAAAGAAAGAAAAAGTAACTTTTTATGGTGACCCTGCTCACAAAAAAATCATATAAGAAAACTGAAGTTCATTTTTTTAAAAAGGATCTACAAAAACAGAAAATAATCTGTCTAAAGTTTTTAATATTAATCAACAATGACATACGAATTATTCTTAAAATGCAAAAAATTTAATTAAACACAGAGTGAAAGAAATTTTTCCTTTGTATTTCTGGTGTCATTTTCTTTAATGTACAGAGTTTCCAGCAATTTGATCAAATATAATAAATTATTTTTAATTTATGATACATTATGTACTCCAACTATTCTTTTTAATGTGTAATAGTTAATATTTATTGTTTAAATTTGGAGAGTTAGCTTAAAGGAAAAAAAAAAAAACTACTATAATTTAATTCTGACGACACTTAGCAGGAAAGCTAAATGAAGATAAGTATTATATTAATATCATACTATTAAGAATTGCTACAATCCCGCCTTCTTTTTTCCTAACACTTCTACCATTATATTTAAATAGCAATTTTCCTCTTAATTAATCATGGAAACATATTATAGAAGATTAGTATATAAATACAATGCTAAAAATGTCAGGGAAAAAGTACGAACCGTAGGAACCCTTTTTTTGCACTGTGTTCAGATTTAAATACTGTTTAGTTATATTTAGTTATATGGACGTGTATTTTGATTCTTTTAATTTTTTGACATTTCACAAACAAATTTTAGTTATTATCTTCCTATGATTAAAATAAAATTCAATTCATGTCAAATTAGCGTTATGCCTGATTAGTATTAGCATGTCAGATTAGTCTTCTAAAATGATTTCATTATTGCTTACGCCTTCGGCCGAAATGCCGAAAATGACCGAAATTCGGTTTCAGTCAAAATATTTCATTTGTTTGGGTTCAAAATTTTAATTACATAAATTAAAAATAACTTATTTTGATTATCCATTTTAAACCTTTCGCTACCAGCGTCACATATATGTGACGATCCGATTTTCTTACCTGAGCCCGGCGTCACAAATATGTGACGGGTGTTCATTATCAGTTTATGATAATGTGTCACATATATGTGACAACAGGGCTACCAAAGGAATTATCTATCTATAGCCCAGTGTCACTTATGTGTGTCAGTTTGCAAAATTGCTAATTTCACTTAGTTAGAACGTTATAGATACATCCCACAAAAATAAATGACAATTGGTATCATATTTAAATAATAAGACGTCTGGGCTGTGGTGGCAGTTTTTCTCCTAAAGCTCTGGTAGCGAAAGGGTTAAACAATGCAGCATGTGTATATAGAAATAGTAATGAACAATAATTTTCAGTACTAAAAACAATTTTCGATTGCATTGTTCATACTACATTGATTGAAGCAAAAGTTTTATTCGTATTATGCATAGCTGCCAACTTTTACAATTTTAAAATAAGAATAATCGCCACTATATTTTTAAAGAAACTTCTTATATTAATTTTCGGCGAGTTAAGATCTCGAAGCTCATTATCATAAAATTCTGGTATAAGGTCTTCCCGAAAATTGAGAAAATTTAGCAGCTATGGTATCATGTGCTTTGTTTACTTTTTATTATTATTATTATTATTATTATTTTATACTGTACACTTATCAACAAAACTGTTTCATTCTGTAATATTTTTGCTTTCATCAGAATAGCATAGCAGGTTACAATAAAGGAATACCGGATATTTTTATATAGATGATCGATTAATAAGAAAATTCTTATCTTTTTTCATCGTTCTCAAATTCTGGTCCATTTTTACAAAACTTCTATTTTAAAAATAAAATAAGTACCTTTTCTTCAAATCAGATGAACGTAGAACAGGTTAAACTACTTTTTCTTGGAAGTACTAAAACATTTTCCGATACCACAATAAAATATCTCCCCATAATAAATCAAGCCAGTCTTTATTCTTTTTAAAGTAATAGTAACTTAAAAGCATTCTGGCAACCAAAACAATTTTAAAAGAATCCGCTGACAAAATTCTCGGCTGACAGTACCTTTCTTTTTCTTTTTTTTTTCTTTCCTTGTGTCCAGTGTTCTTATTTCTAATGACATACACAGCGTAAAAGAATTTTATCTCTTTTATATGTAAAAATAAAATAAAATAAAATAAACTTCTAAATTAATGGTGTCACTTTACAGTCTTGAAGTTTTATTTACAGGGAATATCTTTAATAATTATAAAAAGGCGATGCTTTTTGAAACGTTTTTAATAACATTTTACATCTATCAAAAAATAACTCTTCTGTTTAATGTATTTAAGCTACTATCTTCCGCGATAAAACAATATACTACTGTGATAATTCTAACTTTATACACACTCTACTTTTTTTTTTTTTTTTTACCTTTAGCAAAAGTTTTGAATGTTCATTATCAGAAATTTCCGTTAAAAGGAAGGCAAAAATCGAAAAACTGTAGAAACTTTTGAAAAACTTTTGACATATCTTGAAAAAAAGTTCTTGTGAGTCAACTTTTTTTTATCACGTTAAATCAAGAAAAGTGTTTTCCCGGTTAGTTTACCCTCTTAAAGAAATGTATATTTCTTTTAATTTGCATTTTTTAACACTTTCTATGTGTTTTTTATTCTCTCCTATAAGGATGAAAAGTGTTAATGACTTCGGTTTCTCTGTCTGTCTGTCTGTCTTATCCTCGCTCTCTAACTCCCGTAAATATTCATGGAATTTCTTAATACTGATATATGTTATTCAAGTTCACTATCGGATGTTCCCTATTGAAAATGGAGTGAATATCTCCATTGGCTTATGTACAGGGACAACCCAAAGTATTCCAAAGCATTGTGTTCTACGAAAGGAATTTTATTAACTATATTTTAATTCCTTTATTTTACACAAATTTCAATGAAATTGAAATATGTTATTCAAGTTTACTATCAGATGTTTGCTATAGAAAATGGAGTAAACACTACCACTGGTGCGTGTACAGGGGCACCCGAAAGTATTCCTAAGCATTCGTTCTATGAGAGGTATTTCTATAAATCAAATTTTAATAACTTTACTTTGAACAAATCTTAATAAAATTGAAATATGTTATTAATATACACAAAAGAATGCTTTCTACAAAATGCAGTATGATTAGTATTAGATTTACAGAGCCACACAAAAATATTCTGTTACGTTTAAGGCTTTTATTGGAAATTTGCTGAAATTGCATTTTCGTTTGCATTAAGCGATTTAACATTTTTTAACATTTTTAAGTGTGAGTATGATTTCAGTTTGTGTATTTATCTGTCCAACTGTCCGTCTGCCCGCCCCCACCGTCCGTAAATATTTTCAGAATTTTTACAAAATTATATATGTTATACAAATTCACTATGAAATGTTTCCTATTATAAATGGCATTAATAGGTCCTGTACAACTGGTTTGTGTACAGGGACACCAAAAACAAAAAGGCCAATGCATTGCATTTTAGGGCAGATATTTTTATAAATTACATTTAAAGAAATTCTATTATAAAAATCATAAAGAAATCGACATTCATTGTTCATATGCTAAAATGATATTTTGCATGGAATATGATTTCGTTAGCCTTCAGATTTACAGGGCTGCACTAAAATATTCAGATACATTAAGGGCTGCAATTAGAATATAACAGCTACGTTTTCTTTTGTATTAAGCATTTTTAACACTTTCTAACAATGTATAAGCATGATTAGGAATTCAATTAGTCGATCTGTATGCTTTTCAGAACTACTGTCTGTCCTTTGTGTGATTTCGTAGGCAAAGAGCATTGAAAGTTATACGATACAACAAGTTCATACATTTGGAAACTGTTAATAATCAATACACACCGCATGATTTTTCGTTCTTGTTTTTTACTGACAAGTTTCCAAAATAATGATAATTTTAAAAGATAGTTAAACAAGCTATCATTAAAAGGTTTGTTACGATGATTAAACAAATAAAAATTACAAAGATTGTACATCAGTTAAGGAAGAGCAAGGGAATTTGAACAACGATAAGCTAGGCATAAAAAATGCATCTAAAAAAGCATGTTAAATTTATATATATATATATATAAGAGAGAGAGAGAGAGAGAGAGAGAGAGAATGTATATACGTTTAATACTTTGAATGATGTAATGGCAGATATGCGACATTTTAATTTATTCAGGAGCACTTTTAGTCCTTTTACACACCACTTTATTTATAGTGAAATTTTCTTCCATATGAAATTACGATCAAATAAGAAGAAACATACCCTTCAAGAAAAGTGGTGTAAAAAAAGGGCGGGTACTAACATTGCTGCGGAATAAATTACAAGGTGGCGACAGATCAAATTTTTTCCGTGATTCTTCCACCAGTACTTTTCTCTCGGAATTTTTAATACTTAGTTTGAGCGATTAATTAAGTGAAATATTAATGTACTAGTGTAAGAATCAGGGAAAAAGGCGGATCTGTTGCCACCCTGTGTAAAACTGTTGGAATGTTTGTATAGATATCGTTTGCATGAACATCGGAAGCTTCAAATGTTCAGCATATTCAAAATATATTTTAAAAAGTAATATTTTAAAGAAATTTCAAAAATTCTAATAAACAAACGATTGATCGTGTTGTCTGTTGAACACGTTGTAGAAGTAGCATCAAACAGATTTTACAAAGGAAAATTATGACATTTATATGACGATTAGACAGTTAGTTTAAAACTATATCGGCTTACCTTTTATTACTATTATATTTGTTTAACGATGGAAGATAAGAGCATTGCATCTTGCTTTATATTCTTTTTAAAATATGTATTCTAAAAAATAAAAGAATGAACAATGGATTTGAGTTTAACCTACAAGACGACTAGATTTAAAAAAAAAAATAAATAAATAAATAAAAATAAAAATATGTGTTAATCTTTTATTTAATAATTTCGTACATAATACGATTTTTTTTTTCTTATTTAACATAAATAATATCTATCTACCTATAATATGCAGTTTCGGCAAACGGTCACTGTGTATCAATTTATAAAAAACGATTTAGTAAGGGTGGAAAATAAAACGAAGAGGAATCATTTATTTATTTATTTATTTGTTTGTTTATTGGTTTTTGTTTGTCCTCTCTCTTTTTCAATGCGGTGAAAAACAGATTTCCTTTGAAATGCTTTAAAAATCTTTGAATGTCCATGCGTTCAAAAAATGATTAAATCCTAAATCGTCAAATAAGCTTGCAAATTTCTGCCTCTATATATCAGATGTTTACCTTTGCACGTTGTATTTTTCGTTAGACGCGACCTTTGCACACAATGTGTGGTTGAATAATATTCAATTACATTTTACATTAGTCACTTGATTTGGGAAAACCCGCGGCCCATAATATTTTTTGGTCTAGAATCCAGCTATATGAAATAAGTAAATTAGCAGTGATGTGAAAAATATTGCATCGTTTTTAGTATTTCCTTATTTAGCTTGATTTTTTTTTTTTTTTTTTTTTTTTTTTTTTTTTTGTCATGAACTGCAAAATATACCAAGAACGCTTCGTAATTTAAACCTTTTACGAAAGTTTTGTGTAATCCCATACTTGTTTATTGTTTTCGAAACTATCGCCTTATCTTAGGAAAACCTCAGGAAAAAGCTCATTCAGAAACCTCTTAAACTAATATTATCTCAGAAATAAGTAAAGATTTCTAAAATAAAAGGTACTCTTTATTTTCTTAATATTAAGAAACGTTAAGTTTTAAACTTCATTAGAAACAAAATGACCCTTTTAGTTTAGAAACTTTTCCGTTAACTTTCAGAAATCTACTGCTTTTCAGGATTCGGAATAACTTTCTGAATTATTTGTGAAGATAGAAAAAGGTTTAAAGAATATTTAGAAAATTAAAAGGTTTCGCTAAATTTTTTTAATAGTTTTCGGTGTAAAGGACAGATTCCTTATAATATTTTAACGTGCAACACGTTTTTGTGTTTATTTGAAAAGGATGAACACAATATTTCTGAAATGCAGTGCTTTTTATTAGAGTACTGCATCAGGTCGAGTAACCCTATTTTACCCGAAACAACCCGACCCGCGGTTCAAGCTCAGATCGGGTCGACTTCTTTTTTTTGCGGGTCGGGGTCCGATCGGGTTGACTGAAAAATTTTTACTGCAGGTTGGGTTCGGATCGGGTCGGGTTTAGTTTTCTAAGAGTTCGGGCGATTTCAGAACATCTTTTGTTTGATATCTATAACCATAATGAATATATGCTTACCCAAGTTATTAAAGTAGAATTAAAAAAAAGAAAAATCCGTATTCGATTAAACAATTAACAAAGAAAAAAAAAAAAATACTATTATTATTTAGAATATAAGCTGTGGAAAATAGATGCCTCTCCGGCAGTAAATAGATACGTGATTCATCTGTTTTGATTACTCACACCCTTTTACAGTGGATTGTAAATTTATAATGATAATTAATTTTTTTTTTTTTTTCTCTTGCAGATGTTTTTAAGAAATTATTAAAATGTAGCAGTAGATTTAGATATGAGAATGTATATTAGTCGGCGTCTATGTTATTTTACTATTATTGTCTGTGTGTGATAAGCATTAAATAATAACAAACGCTAAACTTGAAACCCATTTTTGTGCACTTGAAGTACAGTTTAAAATTTTTATTAATCTATTTTTCAGATTTTAAAATTTTTGTCTTAGTGTATTAGTAATTATATTTTAAGTTCTTTTTAAAATGATTTACCAACTGTGTGACAGTGAAAATTTACTTTGATTTATAACTTTAAAATGTTTTCTGGGATTTTTCGATGAATTATTACTTTTCATTAAGATTCGAATTTCGGGTCGGGTTCGGGTGAAAATAAGTCGAGAGAAAGAAAGAAAAGCGAGAAAAGAAAAAAAAAAAAATTCATCGAAAAGAAAAAGTGCGGCATCCAGGAGTAGAATAAGGAAGAAGTTAGAATAGAAACGCTTGGGTTAAAATGAGGCATGAAGAAAGGAGATGAAAGTTTTCAAAAAGAATCATCACTCAAGCGTTGTGTGGAAAATTAAAAGGTCTAACAAAAGTGTTATCAGAGTACTGTGCTCAGCGATTACAAAGAATATTCAACAAGATTATTTCTGTCTGTGTTACAGGGCTGCCACAGGCGATTTTTTTTTTTTTATTATTATTATTGTTACGTATTATTTTCGTACCACTATCTTCGTAACGTAAAATTTATATTAAATTTATGCAGGCAAAGTGCAGATTTACTTGCGAAAATATTATATATATAATACTGGTACGAAAAGAATATAAAATAACATGGTGTGTAACTCACACGACTTTCCCTTACCCTGAAATTTAATACTATAAATACAGATTGGAGATTAAGGGGTAAGATAACGAGTACAGTTATGTAAACCTATGTTAAAACAATTCAAATTAGGCTTCAGAACCGCTTTATTTGACAAATAATTCTACGTGAGAAGACTACCACCAACCCTCCCCCCCCAATCTCATTATTGTACCTATATTTATATAGAATTTGAATTTCTTATTAAAATTAAAGTTCATTTAAAATTATTCAGACAACTTTCACACTCAGCATTCCTTGAAGCATCAATCTTGATCAAACTTTTCTAGTAACAAACTTATACTATTAACTTCAAAATATATATCATTTGGATCGCCTGAAATTATTTGTTTTTAAGTTACGCTAAGCGACACAGACAAAGAACAAACTTTAAATACTTGACTTCGGTATTTAGGAAGCTTGAAAACGTGTAAATATCTAAAAAACAAGTGATGAATATTTAGCTTTAAAAAAAAGGGTATTTACCATATGGCTATCAAGAATTAATTTAAATTCTTGAGCAGCTTTCCTGGACATGATAAAATATTATAGTAAAGCACTTCTACTAACAATAAAAAATAATAATAATAAATAATAAATAAATAAAATTATCGCCTAAATATTGGCAACTCTAAATATCTTCTTAAAGTTATGTGCACACCACATGGTGCACATAAATATAATCCTGTATTAATAACACACGGCACAACCTGAAATAGACTTCCACCAATTTTCAAGTATTGCCCAATTATAATCTAGTTTTTTTGTGTAGTCCTGTAAACGAACGGTGAATGATTTTCATACCTTATTCTACATGAAACATGTTTATGTTTTTACGCATATAAAAAATATTTTTTTTTTTAAACTTTTTTTTTCGTTAAAAGTGAAAAAAATCGATTACTTTGTTTTAAATTATCGCAGATCGATGGTTCAACCATTCGTTTTAAAGGTATTGGCGAGCTCTTTTGAAAGATACCCATCATGAAAATTTACTCCCCTCGAGGGGGGACTTCCCCCCCAGGGGGGGGGGAGGCGAGGCTCCTACATACACAAAATTTTTTTCTCTGTTGACTATCTCTATTACAAAATATATATATTCGTTTCATATGATTTAGTACCTCCTATAGATGTTAAACTCTACTTACTTGCAATTTCCCACATAGACATAATCTATTTAAATTTTCGTAGGTGTCCTTGTACACGAACCATTTGCTTGATCTCAACGAAAAGTTTAGTGTAGCATCTCTTTATGATACAGATTTAGAATACCGAGTTTGGACTTCATGCTGTTATTTATTCTTGAGATATGCTGATAACATACACACACAGAGACAGACACACAGACCATTCGCTAAAAACATGATTTTCGTATTCAGGGGACATCAAAACGTGTAAATATAATATAAACTCGATTTCAAAAGTTTGACCTTAAAACAATACTTTCTCTATCATACATATGGGTAAGAGAAAGTAAAAAAAGTACAAACATTGAAAGAATCAACTTGCCTGCATGTACTTACCTACATTTCCCTTATAGACGTAATGTATTTAAATTCTCTTGGGTGTCCTTATACACGAACCGTTTGCTTGATCTCAACGAAAAGTTTAGTGTAGCATCCCTATCTGATACAGATTTGTGATACTGAGTTTTAACCTCCCGATTTTATTTGTTCCTGAGATATACTGGTAACAGACACACAGACAAACCGCTAAAATCATGATTTTTGGATTCAGGGGATCTCAAGACGTGAAATATAAAAAAAATAACTCAATTTCGAAAATTTGACTCAAAAACAATACTTCCTTTACCATATATATGTGTCAGAGAAAGCTAATAGTCGTCTGTGGAAACCCTGATGTTATTAAATTCATGCATGTATATTGTATAGTTCAATCAATGGCAAAATAAAATTTTATTTATTCTAAGAAGTGTTATATTTATCAAACATTCTTCAGACACGTTACAATATAATTGATATCTGACATATTTGTCGCTTTAAACAATTTATGAAGCCTTGCACTATCAAATTCTTATTAAATTTCTAACTTAAACTGTTAAAATTCTTTATTTTGAAAAAAGTGATTTAAAATAAAATGAGATGGGTATCTTCAATTATTTATATGCAAAAAATTAGGTAAATGACGTAGCTTTCTAACTAATAAACACTCGGCAAAAATATCTTATTCAATTGTTACTGAAAATACCTAATTAAGATGAAAATTTCGTAATGAGTTTTTTTCTTATTAAGTAATTTTTAAAAATAAAAACTCATTATACTCCTGGGAAAAAAGTGATTAAATTTGTTACTGGAATGACCTATCTATCTAGCTAGGCAAATTAAATGTAATTTAAGCCACAGAAATTTTGCTTTATGAAACTTCATATTTCTTTATATGATTGTTTATGTTGTTTGAAATCATGTATAGTAAACTTCTCTTTAGTTTAGATTTTACTAATTTAACCCAATTAAACTTATTTAATAATTTGAATGTTTAAAAAGCTAAAATGAATATGTTAATTCCTGAACGTTTGAATTAATTGTGATATATAAGTACTATATGTTTTTGTAAAATCGGTCATCTCCAAAAACTAAAATTTTTAGGAAAAGCTGATTTTTTGCCATACCTAGCCAAAGTAAGATTGGAACCAAAGCTCTTTAGTTTTATAGTTATTAGTGCAGTATGTTTGAAAACTCGAAATAAGGTGGCAAAAACACGCGAAGGGAGAGGGTTATTAAAATGAATTACAGGTTGATTCAAAATAAGTGTCACCAATTTTAATAGCACGTAACAATTTATGGTAAACTTTAATCGCTTTACCGCCGGTTTTATTTTAAAAGTGAGACGTTTAAATTACCAATCTAGCTATTTTTATTAGTGGGAGTAAGTTATGGATTCGAAATTAGATCCTCAAACCCGAAACGAAATTTTAAAGCTTTTGAAGGATGTTTGCTCAAACTCTGTTATAAATAAAGCATTTAAAAATCAAAAAAAAGTTTATTTTTCTAATGAATTACTATCTAAACTTTGAAAAGAAATAAAATTTGGCTGGCAATAAAAAGCTCCAGGGAAAAAATGTCGACGAAAGCAAGTGCTTGGTGAAAAAGAAAAAAAGAAGCAGAAAAGACTTATCGCTGTAGAAAATTCACTGCCTCAGAGAACTTTAGCAAAGAAACTACGGGTATCGCAATCGACAATTTGTCCTCAGATAAAGAAAATTGACTATAAAAAAGTGAATAAACCAGTCTGTCATCAAATGTCTGCAAAGACCGTAAAAAAACTAAGAAAATGTTCTTGACCTCCGTATTTAATGTTACGCAAAGTTAGATACAAAAAATGGATAGCATCAGATGAAGAACTGTTTTATCTGTCATCCACAACTGACAAAACGAAGGTACAATATATTTCACCCGAAAAGCGTCTCAAAGACGCAACTGTTTTGCAAAAGGCAAGTTGGCCGTCAGGTTTTATGGTATGGATGGGAATGTCCTCCCAAGGATTAACAAAACCATTTTTTTTTTGTAGAACCAAAGGCTAAAATTGATGCTAAATACTATCAGACTAAAGTTTTGAAGAACATGATCAAAGAAAGTAAACCTCTTTAACCCCAAGGAAACTTTGTTTTTCACCAAGATTCTGTTCCAAGTCATACTACAAAATCAACTATAAAAGGGCTAAAAAATAAAAAATATATTTTTTTTCCTCCTGAGAAATGGACACCATCATTACCTAACTGTGCTCTTTGCGATTATTTTTTATGGGGATACTTAAAAAAAACAATTAAGTAGACGTAAAGTAAGAACACTTCAAGAGCTTCAAAAAGCAATCGAAGAGGAAGTTGGAAAAATGCCCCTAAAAATGGTCAAAAAAGCTCTTTTGGCTTGGCCTAAAGATTTACGTAAAATGTGCTATGCTAAAGGAAACTACACTGAAAATTTCATGTAAATAACTTAATTCAATAAAAATTTCTGATGCTTTGAAATTGGTCACACTTATTTTGAATCAACCTGTATTAGAAACTTTGTACACACCATTAAAAAGCAGTCACGGGCAAAAGAAAACACAAATCTAATCAACAAATGCGCAGCTTAGTAAGGTGGAGCAGAATCGCGACTTCACGGATGTGGAAATGACCGGTTTTGAATCTCGCCAGATTTAGAATTTCACCGAATTAGCAGCACATAGTGATTTGAAAACGCAAATAACACAGGGATGGATCAGCTTTGGCATGGTTTCTTGTTTCCAGATGAAGAAAACGTTTACTTAAAACTAGAAAAAATGAAAAAACGCACTTTTCTATTTTATGGAGTTTGCCAGTTTTACAACTAGATGACACATATTTTGATGAATACTTCATATGGACTGTTTAGAGCCAGGTCTGTTTAACGCATCTGTTTAACGCTGGTCGATGGACCTGGGCACAAAATTCCCTACATGATTACAAGGTTATATTTACCTATGCAAATTTTTATCATGAATTTCTAATCAAGGATTATACTTGCGCTAAAAGCAAATTAATGTGCAAGGATTGAAAAGTTCTGAAACGGCAATGGACGTTTTTGATGGTCACTGCGTACTAGTTTTATGTAATTTTAGGTGCTGAGATTCAAAATGAATAAATCATACTGACGTTTGAATTAGAAATTTAGCAAGTATTTATACTCAATGGAAATAGTAATGCTTTTATTATTTTTACAACTTATTTTTACTCATGAACATTTAAAATTTTCTTGATATGAAATGAGGTAATTTCATTCAATTTATTTTAATATTTCCACAAGGATCTATAATTTGAAAAATACTTCAAAAAATTAATTTTGAAAACTTAAGTAAACTTAAAACATAGGGTTCGATACACAACCTTCTTGTATTTAAAATTTAAAAATCAGTTTATTTTCTAAATAAGGTGTCGTTGAAAAGAATTTAAACACTATTCTACATTTTTAGGGCATTGCACTTCATTTCTGAAAACCTAAAGCTGTCGGGGAAAAACTAAATTTAAAGCATTATACCCTAAGATTAAATGGATTCAACATGTCAGATAAAAGTTTCCATTATCTTTTGCCTGACAGCTTAAAAAAGAATCGACCGTTTCCTTAAAACTTTTGATACCTGATATCCAAATAACCTAAAAATTTTTGCAATGAATATTTAGGACTCGAAATTAATAATCCTCTTCATAACGTTTCATAAAGAGAATGACTGATTGTTTTAAATTACATAATAACATCCAATATTCTAATTTATTATTACTCCACTATTCGTATTAAATTTTGTGGAGGTAATTTTCAGTTCAAGATTAACACAAAGCAATCAATGCAAAGCATATTTTTATTTAATAGGTATGCTTAACATTAACAAATCTTCCAAACTTGCATATTGTTTCATAGCACTATTTCTGAAAACTTATCTTCGTCTTACTTAATCACAGAATTTTCGATAAAAATTTCTAAGTAGATTTTTCAAAACTTAATCTTTTCAAATGTAAACTTTTTAAAGTAGATTTATTCAATTTTTAATTTTAATGGATAAATTAAAAAAATAAAAATAAATAAAAATACATAATAATGACTGAGAATCTTGATTAGTTCATCTTATCAGAATACTATTGTAAGTTTGCAGAAACTCTGGATAAATATTTCAGTAAATTTACAGACATTTTCTAAGAGAATATTACTATTAAGAATTACTGGTATTCAAAAATCCGGAGGGTTGGCAAATCTGCATCAGTGTAACTAGGTACAGTATTTAGCTTCAAATAATGATACAAGAGAAGTTAGCATATGGTGTATTAACATGCATTGCATATGAAGCTTCCTGTTGTCTACTCAAAATGGCTGCCGCAATAGAAACCAAGGCTACCGCAGAAGCCATATTGTGTCTACCAAAACATTGGCTAGTACACTGTTAAAAATTTCAACAGAAAAACTACTGGAAATCATTTATTTTGAATATTATGAAAAATTACAGAGAAAAGTAAACGAAGATTTAATATATATATTTATATATATATTATATATGAATTTCAATGGTTAATATTATTTTAATTAATTATTATCAGGGTATATTAATTATTTATAATACTTTTTCTAAAGTAGATTCATTCAATTTTTAATTTTAATGGATAAATTAAAATGTTAAAATATATAAATGCAGAAAAATGATTGAGAATCTTGATTATTTTATTTTATTGGAATACTAATGTAATTTTACAGAGACTCTGAATTAATATTTCAGTAAATTTACAGACATTTTTTACAGTGTACAGAGTTATTTTATTTATTTGATATTTATCTGACAGCTTTGAGACCTATAGTTATATACAATGACTTTCATCTTGAAAATTCGTATTGCAAAATTTCACATTAACAATACAGAATTTTTTATATAACTCAGTTACTAAATGGTTTCTGCGGTTTCGATTTTAACGCCATGTTTTTCTGGACATGTTATCTCCCTTTATATCATTCCTTCAAAGTATCCAGATACTTAGTAGCGTTAATTAATAAATGGTTGTACAACTGAAATTAATAAGAACAATTAGAAGAAAAAATGTATTTCTGAATACAGATAATTGCAAATTATATGCGATACGTTTTTTAACAATTAGTAACAACTTTCAGTAACATACAGCTCTATAATCTATCAGTTTGTTGTGTCATATTACAAAACCATTCTATTTTAAAGTTAAGTATTTTGGAAATGTATAATAGAAAGTTTTTGTAATGCGTATACGAAGGTAGATTTAAAAAAAAAACATATCAAAGTAAATTGATAATTCAAAGTTATCGGGCCATGTCATTATCGTCTACTGCATAAACATTGACTGTTAAAAAGACAACTTTTATAGCTATATATATGTGTGTGTGCGTGTATATGTGTATAATTTGAAATTTTTTAGTACCATTGTAACACTCAGCAGACGAAAGATAGATGAAAATACCAACATAAAATAAATTTTGTGTGTGTGTGTGTGTGTGTGTGTGTGTGTGTGTGTGTGTGTGTGTGTGTGTGTGTGTGTGTGTATGCATTACTGTAAAAGTAATTTGAGAAATGATTTGATTATCAGCATTAATGTTTTAAGATTATACATTTAAATAAATTTAAAAACTAAAAACTTAAAACTAAAAACTAAAAAATAGTATTGTTATCTAAAATGCATAAAATAATTAATCAAATTTAGTCTATTCTTTAAATATTAGTTTTTTTCTCCTTAAAATTTATATAACATATAAAATATACTAACAAAAGAAATACAAGAATTTTCAGTTGGAAATTTTCGATAAAAAAGTCATCGTTAAAAATACCATTACATATGGCAATCAAAAATACCGATCATACTACGCGCTCCTCAGATTTCCATTTAAATGGTATCCAATTTTTTTTTTCTTTACGTCAATATGGCAACGCAAAATACCCCCAAAACTTAAAGTCTATACGCATTCGTTAATTTGTGTACGTTTTTTAATATAAACTCCTTTAATTAAATATGAAAAATATATTAAAGCGTTTTGTGAAACATCTAAAATTTGAGTTACGAAAGAGTGTATTTACCAGTGACAAAAGAATAATTTTTTGCATTATTTGCTGCGTAGTTTAAATGTTTACGTATAGGGGTATTTACAATAAGCCCTTAAACCGTAAATTTCTGATAAGAAATTTTGGGGGCTTTCGTATCCCTCATTTGATTACTTTTACAACGATGCTACGTTTATCATAATTTACAACTAACAGTTCCAGCACTTGTAGTAATTTTGACGTGTTTATTTCTGAATGACATCAGTTTTCTGTTCTTTCAAGCAACGCAAATTTCTGATTCTAAAATTAAACTTTGATTTCAAAAGAATTGTGTTGTCACCTCTTAAAAATTCTAGTTATAATTTAAATTAGTTGAAATGGTTATTATAATTAATAAACATATGGTATATGTTGAAAATAAGAATGACAATAATATAAATATTTTCCTTCTTAAAAAAGGTTTTTTTTTTTTTTTTTTCTTTATTCCCCTCTTATGAAACTTTCTCCAGATGCGTCTTTTCAAAATGAGGAGTTTTTAAGTTACCGTTTCAAAACTATATTGACATTTATTTTCAAAATGTATACCTGATTTTGATACGTTTCTAGTACTTGAAGAAAGACTTAATAACATTCAATTACAAAAAATATATATATAAATCGTAGGTATTAAAGAAATGTTTTTAATTGAATAAATTTCGAGCATATTATGAGAGATTGTCTCAATTGAAATGAGGATGCTTTTTCAGACGCCCACTGTCTCTTCCAACAGAAATATTTTTTTTTTTTTTTTTTTCAAAGCACAATCTCTCCTATAAAAATAATATATATATATATATATATATATATATATATTTTAACAGATCTCTTTCTCGCTCAAGTATAAATGTTTTTCAAAACCTCTCGTCTCTCTCTGTATATATATATATATATATATATATATATACATAGATATCTGTTATTTCGGCTCACATTTATTGCCTTGTTTATTCATAAAAATAACTCTTTACTGAAACTGATAAATGAACTTTTCTCAAAAATGTAACACAGTTGAAAAATCTGTAATATTAAAACACAAAGCATATTTTGTAAGACCAAAGTCGTACCATCTGGGCATGCGCGAGAAAATTTTGAACCAAACGGGAACGGGATTATTCCTTTCTTTTTATGCAGAATACCGATGATAGATCACGCAGACGACATTAATATCGATATGTCTATGGCAAACGCCTAATTAAAGCTCATTAACGCCTAATTAAAGTTAATATTACTCCGTGGCTCAATCATAAAAATAATTCACACGATTAATTAATATTTTCCAAGGAAGTATACCTATTAAAAACAAAGCAATTCGCGAATACGTATCGGTTATCATCGTATGCATTTTCGCTCGCCAAAAATTTCTGTACACTGGATGTGGCGCCATCTGTTGCCATGTCAATATATTATACCATATTTTTAAAATTATTTTTTTCCATTTCTTAAAAGAAAAAAAAAAAAAAAAAAAAAAATCTTTTAAAATTAACAAATTATCAAAGTTTTTTGTTCTTTAAAATTTAACTTTCATCAATTGAAAACTTTGTTCAGAAAAGATGGAGATAAATATTTAAAATCAAAGGAGGTTTTATTTTATTTTATTTATTTATTTTATTATTATTTATCTAATTATTATAATTTCTGATATTTCATTTCGATACTATATTAGAGTAAAAATAATTTGAAAAGAATAACATTAAAGTATTGATATTTTATACAAGTAAAAATTTACATAGTATAATTTATTATTAAAAGTTTAATGAGCAAATTAATTTGTTAAAGTATTAAATTCATTCTTATTTATTTATTTATTTTAACAGTACACTTTTGTTGAAATATACTATTTTGATAGAACAAAGTGCTATAATACTATTCCAGTAAAAACAAATTTTAACTTTATTCCGATTTGCAGTTTATTTTTAGAATACAATAATTTAATATTTTGGATTATATCCAAGTGGTTTTACAAATATGGGAAATTGGGCAGGGGTTTTTAAAACCAGTTAAGAGCGATGTGAAATATTAAAGCAAGGGTGTCTTAAACTTTATGCCGTGAAGAGATTTTAGTTGAACATCATCCGTTAAATTTTGACGGGTATTATTAGACTAGTATTAATACTATTATTTGACTAGTATTAATAAACTTTTTTAATTTATTTACAGGAGGAAAAAAAAAAAAATCCCAATAATTTGGATGTCTGTTGATATGAATCGTAATATAAGATAAGAATTTCGTCTTTTAAAATTTTTCTGGTACCTTTTAGAAGAAAATGTCTAAACAGCTGAAGGGTTTCTTTATTGTCATTTTAAGATTTAAGCAGTTTTCGAAACAGCTGGATTCCTTTATTTTCACTTCTCTGACATTTTTACTTCCGTCAACTTTGTAATTTTAGCAGTTTTTCGTACAACGTTTAACTTTTTCCATCTCCCTGAAATATCTAATTTTAACAGTTTTCTCTAGCACTTTTATTTTTGTTTTACTATCTTCTTTCTGTAAACACTACAAAAAAATTATTTTAAGTGTTCATGGTGAGGAAAATACAGTTATTTAAAAATTAAATTATTTATTTAAAAAAGTGATTATTCGAATACTATTTATATATTGCACGAAATATGTTTTTCTAAAACCATGAAAATGCAAGCTAAGACCCCTTCGAAAGACCCCCCATGGTGGGTATTTTACCTATAAACCTAACCCCCTAGTGTAGTCGACCGGATTTAACCTACACAACACAGCGACAATCTTGAATTAAAAAAAAAAAAATAGAAACCCATAGGATAGTCTATTACCTGGGTAATGGACAACTGGGTAATAGCAATTACCTGGGTAATTTTAATCCTGCCAACAAATGTGAATAGCTCAACTTAAAATTACTATTATCCACATTTACTAAATATTTCTTTTAAATATATTATTCTACTCTAAAAAATATTTTTCAGTTAATCATTTAACATTCAATGGTTTCAGACTGAAACCAAATATGTTTTATGCAACAATTTTTCAAGATGTTTTCCTTGTTTTAATCGATTGTTAAACTGTTGTTCCTTCTCTATTTGGTAATTAGCAGCATTATTCCAAAATTTGAGAAATGATGTTTCGAAGGAAGCCATACAAAGAAGTCCCCGTAAAATTCTTAGTAGGTGCGACTTCACCTTGCTGCTTGGGTGATACCCTCGTGCCTAGTTTTTCACCTGATGTAGGACCGTGATTTCATTTCTACCTGAAATAACAGGTGTTAGTTTTTGCAATTTAAAGTGTTTACTTACAAAGCTCTTTATGTATTTTGTTAATTATTTTGAATTTCATCAGGTTAAAACATAGATGTTTCAAATAGAAAATTTCTGTTTTTTCTCGTTTTACATATATATCATCAGTTATGTGTATATTAGTTCTTTTTGAAATTAGTTTTTGTGACCGCTGGCAGATCTGTTTTATTTCAGTATCTGTAATTCTATCAGTGGGCATTACTTTTATATTTTGCGTGTTGATTTTTTTTTTTTTTTTTAAATCCAATTTTCATTTCTTTTAAATAAATGTATTACGCATATAATATATATAAGCTTATTTGGTCATATATGTTTCTTTATAAAAGAAGCATAAATAATGTCGTGATAAATTATAATTTAAAAAAAAAATGATCTGCAAACATTCAGTTAGAAAGTCTTAAAAACTTTAAAAACTTTAAAAACTTCTCAGTTCGCACAAAATTCGAATTTTTTTTTTTTTTAATGTTAATAATCTTATATTACATAACTTTATTTTTGCACTGTTAATCGAGACCTGAGAATTTTCGGACAACATTAATCATTCAAGTTATTACTTGATATTCGCCGAAATTTGTTTTTTGAACAAGACCATAAAATTTGGGAGTATTTATTACATTTTGTATTTTTGCATTTTTTTGTAAATAATTTCCTTCTTTAATTATTATAATATTTTTAATTACAAGAATTGAAGTTTGAAGTTTTTCAATGAGCGAACTTATTTTCTTGATTTGAAAAAAAGAAAAAAGAAAGAAAAGAAAAAAAAAGAAAGAAAGAAAGAGAAAGGGGAAGAAAAAGAAAAAGAAAAAATATATAAATAAATAAATAATATATATATATATATGGAAGTTAAGTTAAAAATGAAATAAATCAAAATAGCATAATTGTTTTAAAATTCAGATAAAAATGAAATATAGCATAGATATTACTATATCCTATAAATTCTATTTCAAATTTAAAGTTTTTCAAAATGAACTTTTCTATAGATTAATAAATCTAAGTAAATATTCACACTTTTCAAACACGGACCAATACCTATATAGTGATATTCATGTCAATTGTCGAAAATTATTATAAAAATATATATTTCCGAAATACTGGTGCTGAAATATGTGCTTGATATGATTTCAATCAATACTGTTGAGGGTTTTAAATATGTGGAAATGATAATACACCTCTCTGAGTCACGATGATTATAACCCTTTAACGACTGCATACTTTATTCTTTCCTCCTGTATGAATGGTATACATTTACAGGGTGTTTCAGAAAAGACTCCCCAAATTTGAAAGGATATAATTGCGGAATAATGAGAAACAGGAAGGTGAAAAAAGTGGTATGTTGGATGGATAGATGTAGAATTTATTATACACCAGTTTTCAGAAATAGTTCCACGATTGGCTAATAGATGGCGCGACAAGCACATGAAGCTTTAAACAGTACTCACCAGGAATCTGTCCCAAAAGTGTAATAATAGAAATCTATTAAATTATGTTCATCTGAGAGGCCCTAATCTAACGTTATTTTTGACGCATAAACTGTTAGCCCTCGTAAGCCCGTTCTCGAGAAATCTATATTTAAGCTTGGGTAAAAATATAGTAATCTGAATGAAGTGGAAGGAGTCCCATGAAAACCTGCCAGAACCATGACTTTTATCAATTTTTAGATTCTATTTTAGCGAATTTTTGGACATTATATCTCGGCTGAATATATCTCAAAGATGAAATGGACAACTGATTATTCTATCAAAGAACACATTTGACTATGCTCTTTCATTTTCTGCTTGTTTTGGATTTTATTCATCATTTCAGTAAGGCATGGTGTTATCGATTCAGTCGTGGTTGCACCGATTATTACCTAACTTTCAGGATTTATAACTCGAAAACGAGCTGACAAGAATTATTGCTTTATGAGTCAAAAACATATTTGCATATGCTCTTTCGATTAATGCTTGTTTGGATTTATTTTATGATTACACTACGGGATGGTTTCCTGTTCAGAAATACAGAAAGTTCATTCGTCAGCCTGTTTCGTTGCTGACACGTGTAAGGGAGTTGTATCGGTTTGGTTATTATAGGAAATTGAAGAACGTCATGTGATATTCCTTGGAGCAACGTGTTTTTATTATACTGGAATACCGTCTATTTGGTTAAAGTCCGACGGTGAGAAAGCGAAGCTTTCAAGAAAAGTTTAATGTTAGAAAAGGTCCAGACCAAAACACATTCGTAATTTATTCCTATAGAAAATTCCATACTTGTCTGTCCAGCATGCCACTCTTTTCATTTTGCTATTTCGCTATTCTGCAATCAATTTTTCTGCAACATCATGTGCAAATTTCATTATTAAGTAAAAATAATTATTTTATTCATGTTCTGTCGTATATGAACTTATATAGAAAATAACAAATATTTATCAATTGGAAATGGCCTAATTGTACGCCTGTTAGGATTTTTATAGATTAATAAATATTATATGTAATTTAAAGAAAGTACATAATACGTAAAATGTAAAAATCACGTTCATGGACGGAAATTAAGGGTGCACAAATTATTTCTACATTAGCGGTTACAAAAGTCTCAATGCATTTAAAAAAATAATAATAATAATGTATTTATTATTTCAGGCTTAGCGCTGTCTTATTGGGAGGTTGTTATTAAAACATTTACTTTAATTAAACTGTGACATATAATCGAATTACTTCTCTACAAAATCAATAAAAAGTTTTCTTAACTTACGATTGGAAATGGATTAAGTAAATAGGCTAAGAAACGTGATTTTGCTTCAAAATATTTATGTCTTGGAAATACACTCGAGAAAAGCTTTTTAGTGCACTTAAGCTTTCAAGGAAAGAAAAAAAAAAGTAAAATCATTTATAATTCTGGATGAAAAAGGGCATTCTATGAATCTCACTCTTCATTTTAAGAAAAAATTAAATGCATGTTACGCTTGGTGATTTTTGGTATCAGAAATGCACTGCGATGAGGAAAAAAAAAAAAAAAAAATCGGCGTATCTTATTCAGTATCGAATTTTCAACAAAAATCCCATCCTTCATATTGTCAGCAGAAACGATCGATAAAAGAAAATATTTTCTTGAAAACTTTAAAAGTGAAGCTTAAATGCTGCTGCTGATTTTGATCTATTGAAGCTCGGCTTTTATTTTTATGTGAAATATAATAATGTTCGCCCTTTATGTGAGGGCGTCTCTCTTTGCGTGAAAAAGGGGGTCACACGCTGTGATTATTTTATTCTTCACCTTAAAGATTAAAATTTAAAGGGCTATTGGATTGTAATTGAATGGCAAAAGCGTTTGTAGTTACGCAAAGATATTATTTTTGAAGCTGGATAAAACTTTATTCTATATTCTTTGATGTGAGTGTTTGTGTATAGTTATGTTAGGAGTATACATTTCCTTACAAAAAAAAAGTATTTTGTTCACTGTTTTTTCATTAAAATATTGGTTTTCCAATATGTCAATATGTTAAATAAAAATTCGTGTTTGTTCTTAGAAAAATGTTTAAATATATCTATTACGTGTAATTATAATGATTTTCTCTACCATTTTTCCTTAAAAATAATTAAGAAAATTAAATTATGTAGTAATATTGTCTAATAATAATTTTGTAAAAATCACATACATTTTTTTTTTTTTTTTTAAGTGTTCGCTTGTTTAATAATTTTACTGTAATACAGTTTTACTGCTTAATACCGAGTAGTTTTACATTATAATGAACATTTCTTAGGATAACTTTACATCGAAGTAACATTATCAACAACCGGAAAACCATTATATTCCTTAAAAGCTGAGGTGAGAAAAAATTGCTGGAAGCTTTGATCAAGGAAGATTCCTCAATTTAAATGTATAAATTATTGGCAAATATTTATATAGTGAGCATTGTTTACATGCTGTATGTTGTTGTAAAAGTTTTAGAAACGTAAGTTTGTATAAACTGTATGCGTACATGTATAATAAACTATACCAAAGGACTGGCGTTTATAAGTAATGAGTAAAACACTTCGATTAAACACCATATATATATTCATTTTAAGGTGTTTATTCAAAGTTTTGTACTTATTATACGTATCCGTTTCTGTGATTATATTGCTATTTTGAATGATTAATGAATAAATTGAGATAAATAAGTTTGTTGAGATAAGTTTAAGTTTATTAAATGATTAATTTTTTGTATGAACTGTATAAAATTGACCAATCTCTAGCACATAAATACAAACTACCAATGAAATATTTTTTAATATAAATTTGAATTATTGAAAAAAAAAAAATTATCCACCTTTAAGAAATTCTTGTAAGTCTTTTCTTTATAAGTATGCTGAACAATAATTAAAAAAAAATACTTTAAACTTTTGAGAAAATATTAATATAAAGAATTTTTTATTCACCCCTACAACCTGATGACTTTCGCACTGATATGAACACTGCACGAAACTGAAAACTTCTTTCCATATTTAACTTATTGAAAGTTAAATAAAGTTTGTTGAATCCGAAGCTTTTTAAACAGGAAGTCGTCCTTGCGCTTTAACTATTTTCAAATAGAGTTTTTTTTTTTTTTTTTTTTTTTTTAGAATCTCAAAGTTTAGAAAATATCAATGTTTACTCAAGAGAAATGGACGCATACACGCTTAAGTTGCTTGCTTTAAATAACAATCACTCTCTTTTTATTTTTGTTTATTGCTAACTTTATCAGTTGTTTTTTTTTTTTTTTTTTTTTTTTCATATGATACAATATTCAATTAATTTTGAATCCATATAATATTTTCCTTAAATGACAGCTGTAAATTTCGAGCATGTAAAACCAGTGTGTGTAAAAAGATTTATTTTATTTTATTTTATTTTGTGAAATATTGAACTAATACATACTTAATTAAAACAAAATTACAACTTGAATTTAAGTTACATTCTTTACCCCTACAAGAACTCGGAATACCCAGCGTGGCTAACCGTTTAGTTATTATTTTATAATGTTTCTTTAACATTATGCTGTTGAAGTAGATGTAACTATACTAAACTGAGTTTTGCATTTTATGCTACTGTGTAGTTACATTTTATGCTGTTGATTATTATTTATTTCGAATACTATTAGCCAGCAATGTGCCGTATAATCTGTATTATGTAGTCATGTGCATTTAAACTTTATTAGCAACAAAGTAGTTATCATTTTAGTTTGATGGCTGTGGCCATGATAATGTAGTGGTTAGGGCTAAAGGACTACACTGAGTTCCTATGGGCTACTCTGAGTTCCTATGAAAATGCCCTTCATGGGTATCTTTCTAAGGGAGTCGTAGCCAATATTCGCGCTAGTTTCGGAAAAAACCTCAGAAAACTACGAACAGCTAGACTGACGATTTTCTCCTAAATTCGAACCCCACACCTCGTTCTAGATTTGGGTGTCGACAAGCAAATTCTCGATTAGATGTGGAACTATTCGTTTTCTTGCAAAAGTGTTATTTTTTTTAACATTTCATGTCACTACGATTAGATAAGATTGCTTTTGATCAAATACTTTCGTTGTCTATAAAATCTAAGCGAATTATATTTATAAATTGTGTCCTTTACGAATTCTTAGATTAATTTTTTTAAATGGCAGTTTTATTGTTGTTTAAAATAACAAAAGTAATTTGTTATGTCCATGTAAAAAAAAAAAAAAAAAAAAAAAAAAAAAAAAAGGCAGTTTTTTCAGTTTCGCAAACGAACGAAACGTTTGAAAATTTACAAAGACGATGTCAAATGAAATTTAAAAAATACTGTATAGATTCTGTTTAACTCCTGCTTACAAGTTATAAATTCAAAATTCATTTAAAAGTTATTTATCAGTCTTCACCACAATAGCACACAAATATAATCTACCCATTTTAAACGTGTTTTATTTATTTGTTTATTTAAATCACACATTTTCAGACATTTTGTTTGCTTTATCATTTTTAGAGAACTCTGTGAGGCTAAACCTCCTTATTATAACAGCCAAAAGAAGTAAATTTTCTTTTTAGGAAAATATCGAAAACTTTTTTCTTTCCATGAAAAGTTATAATATCACTATTTCACTTCGTTATAAGAAATAATTTTTAAAAATTGCCGTTTTGTTCTAAATGCAAATAAGCTTTTTTTTTTTTTTTTTTTTAACATCAAAACAAACATTTATCGGTTATTTTGAAGAAATATATATACATATGTATATATATATTATTTTTATTTAACATGTTAATTACATTTACACTTAATTGTTTCCAGCTATTTTAAGCCCTGAGATATTTACTGAAATCAATTGGAATATTTAAGAGGTGTATTGCGAAACTTTCATGTATAGAAATTAAATGTAGAACAAAATCGTTTCCATTTATTTAAGAAATTTAAGAGTAAACAATAATGATAATAACAATGATAATAATTTTAAATTATGTTGGAAAGTCTTTTTTTTTCTTTTTTAATTAAAAACTTTGCTAAAAGTAAAATGTTAAAAAAGCTCATTTTTTTGGAACATGTAATTTATGCATCACATACTTAAAGAAACATTATTCTCTGTCTATGTGCCAAAATAAACAAGATTCTACGCTAGCTGCTATATTACAAGTAGAAAAAAGTTACCTGTAGTAAAAAATACTGAAATTTATTTTAAAAAAATAAAAAATAAAATAAACTGAAATTGGTGCTAAAAAGAAAAGCGCTATTATGTCGACAAGAACAAGAAAAAAAAAAATAATAAATAAAAATAAGATCTATGCAAGCAAACACCTGAAATAAATAATTAAAAAAAGAGGGGAGAGATATTTATTTCTGGTCGAAATAACTAAGCATGACTCTTTATCAGGCTCAAAACATAGGCACAGTTGCAACGTAAAAGCAGCAACTTTTATGCTTTCGTAGTAACAAAATAAATTAATATATAAATAATATTTAAATTTTGAATAAATATACTAAAGAGAAATAATGTAGTAAAGAGCACCAAAAATCAGGGTTTGGATATTAAGTGAAAGATTCTTCTATATAAAGTACTATAAGCCTAAACACGCAACAGTTGATCTCGATCGAAAGAATTAACCATCACTCTTTATCAGGTAAAAAATTTAGGCGCGATTGTTGCATGAAAGCAGCAACGTACGGTTACTGCATTAATCACTGATGCTTTTACGCTACAGTGAAACTACATTTTTCCGCTTGATGAAAAGTAACACTTCATTCTTTCTATCTGAAACGATTCTCAAGTGTTTATGTATTTTATGGTATTTTTTAATAAAGAGAGATAAGATTAATTTTAAAAGGCACTTTTATTAAAAGTGCAAGAAATATTTCAAAAACTTTTTTTTTTTTTTTAATACAAAAATTATAGATTTATTGAAATCCACTTTCTCGTCTCATATATATTTCTGTGAAATTGTACATACCTGCATCATTCTCTCTCTCTCTCTCTCTCTCTCTCTCTGTTGTATATTTCATAACACTTAATTTTAAAAATGACCTTTTTTTAACCTATCAAGTAAGGTTTGTCAGAAATAGAAAATGAATATTCAAAGAAATTCACAAAAAAAAAAAAAAAAAAAAAAAAAAAAAAATTAACAGAATGAAGTCATTTTATTTGCTAAACTGTTGCACATTAGACTCGTAAATTTTATCAGAAAATTTGTTTTAAAACATTAAGTTGACTTCAAACTGTGTCTAGGAAAAGTTTCAAAAACCTTTGTGCTCTTATGGTTGGTTCCTAATTTATAAATAATACTTTTTTCTTTTTCATCTTATGCGTTCGACAAAATTTTTTGAGTATTTTTCCTGAAATTTTATCAACAAATAAATAAATAATGCTCTTTTCTTTGAGTAATAAAAAACATTTATCACAGAATGGCATCACTCATTCACCATTTTGCCGCATCACTTTCTGTTCACAAAGTTATTATGGAGTTGGCAGGTTCGAACCCAGGTCGCATTCCTCGGCCTAGCCGTTCGGAGTTTTCCGTTGTTTCCTCCGAAACTTGCGTGTGTTGAGACCCCTTAGAAAGACCCCTAATGAAGGCATCCCGTTCAGACCTAAATCCCAAAAGTAGACAATTGGCCTTATACTACTTAATATTTATCAGTTTGAGCTTGAGAAAAACAAAAATATAAGAAAAATTGCAATATATATATATATATATATATATATATTCAATAAAAGAGAGAAATTTAGATATTCAAATATAAATATTATAATAATATTAAAAAAAAAAAAAAACATACGCGTTTAAGTTTATGAATGAAAAAATAAAGTTCATGTTAATAATCAGTGGTTATTTACGATAGTGAGGTAACTTCTTACATGCAGTCATGATATCGTGCAATATCTTATTTACAAATTAAATTATGGAAACCATAATCACTATATGACACCATCGCATAATTTATAAAGATTGTAATTGGTTTGAGTCATTCAGCACTGCGAAATTTCAAAGCATAATCCAATTTCCAGATTATTGTTTCAAAAGTGAAACTTAGAGCTCAACTGAATTCTACGATTAATTTTAATCCTAAATCTGATAATAATTATTAGTTGATAGAATTTGAGATCATTGTGTGAAGGTTATTTGCGTTTGCTATTGTAGTAAAATTAATGGATTTTGATAAAAACGGTCATAGCTTCACGAATAACGATTCTTACTTCGTAGACTTTTGAAGTATGGCTAGAGCATACTTGCCAACATACTAATTAATATTCCGTAGTATTGTTAGCTCCTCCTTCTTTTTCACACCGGTATTTTATTAGAGTATATTTTCTCTTATTTAATCGTAATTGCATTTGGAGAATATTACTCTAAAAATTTATTGGTGTGAGAAAAAGGGCGGGGCTAACAAGACTACGGAATATTAATTAGGATGTTGGCAAGTATGGGCTAGAGTAATAAAATTATAATTCTAAACATTATGCATAGAGCTTAAAAGTCTACTAAGCAACTAATATATATAATATGTATATGTAAGTGTGTGAGTGTGTGTGCGTGTGTTTGTTTCAATGTAAGTAAAACAGTTTTCGTACACTTATAGACAAATTTGTATTCGATTTTTAATTTTTTTTTTCTTACTGTTGCCACAAGTGGCATAGAGGTTTTCAAAGCTGGATATATGCCAGATTCGAATCCAAGTAGCACTAGTCGGCGTAGCCGTTTGGAGTTCTCTGTGTTTTTCTGTGGAAGGCGCGTGAATACGGGCTAGGTCCCCTTACAAACACTCCCACCGAGGACATACCCCTTATATCTAGGATACTATTGTAACAAATTGACCTTAACCCTAATATCATACAACACTGTCGCCACAACGTGGCGTTACAAAAACTATCATATTTCATTTTTTAGACTAATACACCAAATTTCGTCTTTTTATTTTATTTTTTTTATATTGTTTTCAATATTTTTTCATTTTGAAATAATAAAATCATTTTTATTTTATTTGTTTATTTTATTTATTATGCATAACTTTTTCTATTTCTCTAACTTTTTTTTCTGTAAAAAATTAGCATTTTCTGCTATCTAGATGAATTTATATAAAATTTTTTATATTCATATTGAAATTTGGATCCTATATACAGTAACTTTTTAAAAAGCGTTAAAATACATGTGTTAGATTACGTTTCGTGGTTGTTTTAAAGAAACAGTCACAAACAATCATAAATATATGAAATGATTATATATATATATATATATATATATATATATATATATATCTTTGTTCCTTTTTCCTTTTTCCTTTAGCTGTACGATCTTAACAATAATAACGTTATATGAGGATACATATTTGAGAAGAATGTCAACTTTTTGATATTGTACACATATAAAAGCAAAACGACTAGATTACAACTGCGACTAGATTATTAGAATTTGCCTCAAATTTAATTTTTCTAATAATTTATTATATTCTAACGTTTTGCAATCGCTCTAATTAAAATTTTAGCTTAACATTTAACTAAAAACAAGCTTATCAATTCATTTAATTAACAATTATTTATTATTTTAGTATTTATTATTTTATTTTATTTTTATATATTTATTATGACGACGGGACTATTGCGTTGATACAAAATAGATCATTTGTAAATGTTTTATTATTATTATTATTATTATTATTATTATTATTATTTTATTTTCTCTTTTGGCAATCAGTTAAAAAATATATTAGAAACAAGTTTTAAACATACATTAGGGAAAAAATGTGGTAAACAAATTTCAAGAAATTAATAATAACCGTTGCTAAGGAATGCACCTTCGTATTATAAGAGGTTTCTCTATTTTATGCTTCTTGTACATTTTGACAGGCTTATTTTTTTGTCCTCCCACATCAAGTTAAAAAATAGTAAAAATAAAATACAAAAGAAACGTGCGAGAAATGAGTTTTAAGAAATGAATATAGTAACCGTTACTAAAGAACACAACACAGTTACTACATGTCTTTATGCAGAAGAATAAACTAAAAAATATTTGCAAAATTTTATATCTAGTACTTAGAAAACAAAAGTAGGCTTCGGTTTCTTTTAATGAAATATAAACTTATTAAAGTTTATTTATTAGTACGACAGGACTATTCCTTTCAATCTGTCATTTTACGTCGTTACCAATTTATAGTATTCCACTTCGAAACTACCTGCCAATATCCAATTTTACCATTTAATTTCTTACTTTATCTTAAAATATTTTGTGAAATCCGTAAAAAATTTATGTATGCATGTCTCTCTCTCTCTTCCCATCGGCTAGGATCGAACGCACAACCTTCGGGTGTGTAGTTGTGTAGTCTAACCACAGAGCCAACAGCTCTTAGCTGAATAGTTCCTGATTATATAGACTAGTGTTTTCAGATATTTTTGGACTAAAACTATGATATTTATTTAAAATGTGTCTTATTTTCCTATTTATAAGATGAGTATATTGATTTTAATTGTGTTTTTGAGAAATTAATGGATTAACATTAATTAATCTGTGACAAATCTTGAGTATAATTTAAATATCGAATAATTAATTTTTAGTTTTTTTTTTAATATTATGTTTTGTTCTGAAGAAATTGAAACTGTTAATTATTAATAATTAATACGAAGTTGTTATTAAGATTATTTTAATAATTAAAATATTTAGTAAATGAGTAATAAGCAATTAGAGGCAGATACTATACAATTAATGCATTCAAATTTTAATAATTTATTTGGAATTAAAAATCAATACATTATTTGAATATGTGTTTAAGAATTTTACTGAGCGCCCTCCATTATTTTATTTATTTATTTATTTTTGAAAGGGTGTTAAAATACAAGTATAAGTAGTCCTGTCGTACTAAATTAAATCCTGTCATAGACAGAATTTCATCCTTAGTTTTTTTTTTTTTTTTTTTCTCAGTTTTTATTACTACACGGTTAAAAATTTATTTTATTTATTTGCTTATTTATTTTACAGCTTGCACATGTTGATTACCATCTCAAAAAGTAATAGCCGCAGTGATCTATTATGTACCATTTAACATATTAATAATTGTTTAAGATCATTAAAACATACGGCCTTATTAAAAATATGTTTTTCTTATATAAAATGTGTTGCATTTTTTTATTTTTACTTTTTACTTACGGTATAAATTTCTACATACAATTCTTATCTCTTTCTTGATATTTACACGAGCATTAAGGAAATAAAAGATTATAAAAGAGCCCATGGTTTAGAAGTCACCAGATTAATGATTTATTATTTTATAAACTCGAAGCGCCCAAGGTCCGTTTAAAATTACCATATCTTTGATGTTAAAACATTTTACTTGTATTGTTAACACATTGCTTTACGGGCCACGTAAATGTAATTCTTTAAGTAAAACGAACCCTGCTTTTAGGGTTCTTCTAAAACAATACTTTATTCTAATAAAAGAATCTGGCGTATTCGTTTTAAACACTTTATGTGCCACCGGCGTATATATATGCCAGTGACATTTACTGTATGAATTGTCAAAGATAAAATTTAATTGATCTAATTAAAAATACGCAAAATCAGTTTATTAAATAATGTATAGTTTTAGAGAAACGCCAAAAGGCTTGGTTTTCTGGTTAAAAAAAAAATAATACTAAATAAATAAATAAAGACAGTGTGCTAAAAATAATCTTCCAAATTTCTTACGAACAATGCCAAACGTATATAACAGGTAAAAATAATTTCGAAAAAAAATCAAAATTCAGTGAAATTAGTTAAAATTCTCTTATATTTCACTAATTCAATTTAAAATCTTATTCGTTTTATTTTAATTATTAATAAACTTATAGATTTGCTAAGATCTAACTTTTTCCAATAAATCTGTTGAATTTTCTGCGAAAGGTTCTTTATTTACTGAATAGCCAAAATTATACTTTGTATGATCCAATGTTACAAAAGTAGGAAAATTAAACCAGCATTTTAACAAAGATAATATCAAACGAGTACACGTAAGAAAACATTATGAGAGGCTTAGATTCTGAATAATGCACAAGGAAGTCTGTTTTAGGGCTCGTAAATTCAAAAGTATTTGTAGAATAAACCTCTTGCGATCTTCTTTAGCATAGAAATAGAAAATTAGAAGTTATTTTAAAGCTTTTGGGATAAAATTGTCCATTCGATGGCTATGTAATTGACTGAAATTACTCCTCGAACTTTTGCATCCTCATAGAATGACCTAACAAGTAACTACAAGAACTTTCAACGGATGGCAATAAATTTACCAAGAAAAAGGATTTAATGAAAGAATTAACACATAAATAAAAAATTGAAAACAGTATTTGTATTTTACGAAAGTGGTTTTTTTTTTTTTTTTTTTTTTTTTTTCCCAGTGAAGGCGATATTTTTTTTTTCTTTCTTTCTTTCTTTCTTTAATTTTATTTATTTATTTAAAGAACATTCTTTATTTTAAGTAAATATTTATGCAACACATTAAACTTTTCAGATATCCATTCATTTATTAAAATAATAGTTTCTTGTGCACTCATTACGTTACTAAAGTTTCTTTGTAAATAATATTATTAACACTATTGCGACCGCTTGTTTTTGTCTTTTTTACAGTAAAGTCCGCCTGTGGGCGTTATTCTCCCCAATTACAATATTTCAGAACAAAATTTTACGTATTCACATTTATATTACAAATGGATATACATTATAGTTATACTTTTTCTAATTAAAGCATTTATATAAATAGTATATTGATAGTACTAATATGAGTATTGGGTACACTTTTAAGAAATAAATAACATACAAATTGCGAAAGAAACGCCCACTGGTGGAGTTATAGATTTTCAAATGACGTCAGAGGTCGCGAAAGTGTTAAAACAAATTATACAAGAAATATGAAGGGTTCTTGTATAGCAATTATATAATAATTTTACGCAAATTAATATTCTTTGTACAAAAACAAATTAAAGTGTATCAACACTTTACAAATGCACAATACCTCAGATTGAATTCAGAAAAATGATTGTTTCATATATATATATATAGGATGGTTATGATTAAGCTTAATATAAATAGATAATATTCTTTAGCTAAAAGGACTCAGCCAATTGCCACCAAATTTGGTACGGGGACGATTCAGAGAAGTGCTCAAGAAATGTTTTTTAAAAAGTTCACTAATATTCAATACATGTCATTTTACATGAAAAATGTAAAATATAATTAAGGACATGCTTTATATAAAGTACATAAAGAGTTTGAAAATTCATTATTTAATTTTTGATCCCGTGTAGGTAATTCTATTTGTTAACTTCGCCTTTTTTCTTTTTTTTCATGCAAAGCGCCGCCATGTGGACATTCTTAAGCAGTTTTAATTCCTTATACGCATCTCCTAAATGGTCAACATACTAAATTTGGTGGCAATCTACTCTCGTGCGTTAGCTAGAAGATGCTGTTTATACCAGAAATTTAACTATATCCAAATTTCAAAGTCACCGATAGCCATGTTGATAGTTTGGTGGTAGTTAGATAATCAAATATATATCTGATAGTTTAAATGTAACATTGTTTAGCAAAAGCAATTCTGGGATGACTTTCCGTTATCAAAATTTCAGGATTAATCAGGTTCAATCTGTTAATATTGGGATTAATACTATCATTGTTATTTATTTTATTTTATTATTATTTTATTTATTTATTTTTACTTATTTATTTATTTATTTATTTTCAGTTGCTAATATTTTAGGAATTACTTGCTAATTTAAGATTCCTAAACCTTTCTGGAATTATATTTTGTGTTGAATCAAAACAAATCAGAATATTTTAAAAACTTATTAAATAAATAAAATAAATTATCAAAGTCATGAAAACCAGTACTATACGCATAATTTCTATTAAAATTGTTTTATCATAAAAAAATACCTTAATTAAAATTTAAAAAAATTTTATATTATAATACTCATCCTTCGCCAATTTATCAGGATTGTTTAACGCTTATGTGATACAAACGTAGGATAATATAAATATTAAAGCAGGAGCTCATTCACTCAAAATAAATAAATTTACTTACAATAACAAGTTTGTTAAGATATTTAGTGGAAAAGAAAATAAAGGAAGGGGAAAATCCTTGGAATGCTAACATTTCAATAAATCTAAACGAAAACGTGAATTTCTGTAGATTCCTACAGATGCTCTACGTAGAACATCCCACCCAGGCCTAATTTCCTAGAGTAGATAATCGGCTATGAACCCCACGCCCCCTAAACGGAAACTGCAATAAAATAAAAGTTGAATTTAAAATTCAAAAGAAACCACATAAAATAAGTAAGCGCTAAAAATGTGTATCTACGTGTTATAAAAAATATCTGTTATGTCATTTAGACGTACAGCTCAATTTATAGCAGAAACAAAAATCTACGAAATAGCTTATCAGTCACATAGAATGAAATACGAAAAAACCGAACGCGGGACAAAATTAATAAAGGAACCTAAATTAGAACAAGATATAATATTGGAAAACACGTCTCATACAAAACAATTCGAAATCACTGTCATATAGCACAATCGTATAAATTGTAAATAATTTCACGATAGCTAGTTATAACATAACTGTATAAAGAAAATTCTTATTTTTTTTAATACTTTTTTTACGTGTATAAAAATAATAAAAGCGAGCATATATATATATATTGGGTTGTTCGGAAAGTAATTTCGTTTTTCTCAGCAGAGGACTTAATTGTATTTTTTTCACACTATCTTCACAATTAAGCTGCATTACCATTATATATTGTGACAGCTGATATAGCAAGACTTGTTTGTGAAAAAGTTTGTTTTATTCTGCTCAATAGGTTTTGATTGGTGCCCTATCAAATAAAGAAAATCGGAAGCGACATTTTCGGCATATTTTGTTTTTGCTATCAAAAAGGCGAAAATACTGTTCAAACAAGGAAAAAAGCATACGATGTGTATACAGAAAATTTATTCAAAGAACGCCAGTGTCAAAACTGGTTTATCAAATTTTGTTCCGGCAATTTTGACGTTGACGATGCATTACATTCTGGAAAACCATTTTATGCTAATGAAGACAAAATAAAGTATTGATTTATGAAAACTGCCAAATAACAATTCATAAGGTCGCAAAGAAACCGATCAAACTGGAGAATACATAATTCAATAAAATATTTATATAATATAAGAAAATCGTCTTTCATTTTCAAAGGAAAAAACGAAATTATTTTCCAAGCAACCCAATAATTTAATCAAAAAAGAACTTTAAAAGTCTACCCGATTCAAAATTATACAGATTATTTAATGTACAGATTCATCTTACAATGCAACATTTCTTACCGATCACAAAACGTTGTCTTTTGTACATATATAACTTCGTAAGGGCAATTTTTTTTTCATAATAATTATAAAATAATTTCTGAAAAATATGTAAAAAAATTCTACAATGCACAATAAGTACACTGTACCTGGAATTACATCAATAAGAAGCGCAGTTATTATAT
Source organism: Salticus scenicus (assembly GCA_963930645.1). NCBI lineage: Eukaryota > Metazoa > Arthropoda > Arachnida > Araneae > Salticidae > Salticus > Salticus scenicus. The sequence goes on along the minus strand of OZ005657.1, from coordinate 39,404,784 downwards.
GCACTTATTTAAAACATAAACACCGGGAAAATTATCTTGTAGATTTTGACAGCAAGCCAAATAAATATCCACACACGTGTCTGATAATTAAAATGACAAGAACAAGTGTTTGAAAATGTCCTTTTAATTAACGTGAAAATAAGAATAATATTATAATTGTTATTGTTATACAGTAATATAGTTCCCGCAATTTCGAATATTATTTCTAATATTGCATTTTTAAAGTGTATAGTTATGATAATAATTTAAAATATATGTACAGTAGAACCTCGTTAACGTGAATTACCTTTAGCGTGAACTGTTTCCACAATACCCGTCAAAATGAAGATTAGTTTAATTATCCCTTATATTATGAAGATTAATTACTGGTAACAGGAACTACTGATAACATGAACCAATTTTTTATCCCCCTGGAGATTCATGTGAACGAGATTAGACTGTATTATGAAAAAAGAAAATGTTAATAAGCCATAATCGCATTTTTATATCAATAAGTACTTTTATATCAATTAATTTAAAATACGTCATTTCGAATGATATATTTTTTTTTTCTTTAAAAAATTATCTATTTTTTGATATTTTAAATTTCAGTTGTTTTTTTTCTCCTAGTTAGATAGATTAAAATTTATATTATTTGAAACCAAAAATTGAAATTATATATGATCATATTTTTTTTACTTTAAATTGCTGTTAATTTTGTTGTTTTTACTATAACTTAAATAATCTCAGTTTTGCCTTATAATCCTGAATACAAACTTCTAACTTATTTATTGAAGAAAGCTCTTTGCTGTCTGAATTGAACATTACAACCCGTATGTTATTAAATTTTCTCATAAAATCTCGAATTAAAACTTTACTTGGATCTTCATAAAACGCCATATTATTTTATAAACGCTACAGAAGATATTTGAATGCATAAAAGGAAAATTATTTTCTCTGCTGGAATATACATTGAGTACACTTTCATAAAGATGACCGCAAAAAGTATCCTGCAAGGTCAGCCCTACAAAAACACAGAATAACTTAGTAGGTTAAATGCATATGGTCTCCCGTTACGAATTAGTGTGTGTGTGTGTCTGTGTGTGTGTGTGTGTGCAGATGGTGATCAAAATAACGGAACATTTTCAATTTTACACATTTGTGGATTATCATGTAAAATATTTTATTTGAAACTTGTAACTGAGCATTTTCCTCTTCAATTTTTAATTCCTCCTTTCCCGTTTTTCCCCATACAAAACTGTTTTTGCCTGGAAAAAAGGGTGAGGGAAAAAATCAAAAACGCAGAAAAATAAGTGCACAATCACAAGTGTTAACGAAAAAAAAAAAATCAACTGATACCAATCAAAAGATTCTAGTCGAAAGTAGTCATGTTAAATGTATAGAAAAACGGGAGGTGGTGTTGCGAGATTTAGAGACTTTTTTATTCAATAGCCACCACTAAATTTTAAATTGCAACGATTGCATAATTGCTTCGAAGATTAATCGTCAATTATTGGTGACTGTTTTATAATAAAGTTCCCAAGTTCGGTAACACTGGCGGGAGGCTTGGGTGTAGGAATCATTAGACGTACAGTTGATGCGTCCTGATTAAATTACTCTTGGCTAAACACATAATATTTTTTTTTCCATATAAAAGGACTTTTTTGTTCTTAGGATTATTTTATTTCTTTCGAAAACGTTCCATCAACGTAAACACTCATATCTATATAAATATAAATACACACAAGTGTGAATATAAATGTTGACAAATGTAGATATTTAGTTAAAATATAAATATATCTACCTAGTGTTCCACTGAAATTTGCATATTTAATATGATATGAGGGAGAGTTGAAGAGCTGAATGGAAGGAAATGTTAACAACAGAGATGTTTGTGGCCCGGAAATTGCCACCAGAATTTTTTAATAGGGATACTATTGACAGTTTTCTAGTAAAGTTTTGCAATTAGATATAACCAAAAATACAATTCATAATTACTGGTGGGATATAAAATAAAAAACCCGGAACGCAAACACCCCTGTGTGAACATATTTTTTAAAAATTGATATTTCTGAATGGGAAAACGTATAATGGTTTCTTTTAAAAATCAACAATTAACTAATAAAAAGGTCTTCCAATAACGTAGTTTTGACGCAGGACATTGTTGTGTACCAGGTTTCCAACTATTCTGATACCTCTTTACTGTTGATTTTCTCAAATATACTAAATCGTTACCCATAGCATGTTCATCCACTAACATGTCCATCCTCTTCAATTGAAAGAAAGCTTTACGAATAAAGACTTTGATCCAGAGACGAAATGTACGAATGCCATGAAAAGGTTTATACGCATTTTCAAACATTTCAAACACAATATTTTACTTAAAAAAAAAAAAAAAAAAAAAAAAAAACACTTTTTGCATTATTGAAGAAATATTTTTCAAAAGGCGGAATCTTGCAAATGAGATACAAATGATGACAGAAATTGAAAGATTTAGAAGAATTCAAAATGGCGACGAAGATCGACAGGAAAGTGAATGATGTAGAAAATCGCAGCCATCTGAAAGTGATCCGTGTACGATATAATCTGAATTTATTTTACTAGTATTATGACCCACGGTTCATTATCATGCTCCTTAACCAAAAGATACACTGAACTGTTTTTCGTTGACTTTCGTACAATCCAAATTCATTCACACTAGTATCTCTATCTATCTATCTTTTTATTTTATTTTTCTTATTTTTTATTTATTAATTTATTATTATTATTTGTGTGTGTGTGTGTGTGTGTGTGTGTGTGAGTGTGCATTTATGTGTGTGGAGTTATTTAAAATATCAAATAGCAGTACCTTCAGATCTATGATGAGCCAAATAACAAAATTTTTCATGTCTTTTCGAGCACCTATTCCCCACTATTACAACATTCCGAATCATAAGAAACTTTAAATGGTTCAAAGTGTTCAAATTTTATTCCAATGGTTTTCAAAAGCATTATTTTACTCTACAAATGATTATCATCTACATATAAAGTTTATTCCTAATAATTATTTGAAACGAAATTAAAGCATATTGCAAAGAATACAATTAAAAAAAAAAAAAAAAAAAAAATCAAAACAACAGTTGAAAAAAGTTGTCCAGAAATAAAAATAGAATAGTGCAACTAGGGAAGCGTGGGGCTGGTTGTAACAGTTTTTAGAAAATTAAATATATTTTGAAATGTATTTACGTTTTCCTGTTTATAATTGCTGTTTTCCACAGCATACATATTTATCTATCATATTCATAAAAAAAAAAAAAAACTTTCGTTAATTTTGCTAATTTTAGCACAAAAAATATCTTTTCAAAATTATTTTTCTGTTACAATTTGCCCCGGATTTGGGGCAAATTGTAACACACGTGCGGCAAATTGTAACAGTTATGAGGAAAATACTAATAATAAAAAACGACAGTATTTCAAAATGTTTTTGCTATCAATCATTTATTATTCTAATAAAAAAGGCAATAAATAAGTAGGGGAAAGTAGGGTGGTTTGACCCATAGGGAGACTTGACCCATGAGGGTTTCTCCTATGAAAGGGAAACTTTAGGAAAATGTTAGACATTATACTGATTGCCTAATCATACAACAGTATTTTGCAGGGAACAAAAGTTGCCGAATCATCAGTGGTTTTCTAGAAATTTAGTGTTGATTGATACTGCAGCTTTCAAGTAAATTTTGGAGACATTGGACTTTGTTAAATTTGAACTACCAGTTTTTAGGCAAGTCAATTTTAAAAGTATAGTTGCTTCAGTCACTGTCTTAGCTACATATCGGTATATAGTAGCTTCATATAACTGTAATGCAAGTTGCTAAAAAATTAGGATTAGCAAAGCAACGCAGAGCTGCCAACCTAATCCGGCAAATTGTTAACGCCTATTGAAAAACGCCCCTTTTTCTACACCACTTAATTTTTAGAGCAATTCTCTTCAAATATATCTATGATGAATTAAGTAGAAAAATACTCTAAAAATTAAGTGGTGTAGAAAAAGGGGCGGTACTAACAATTTGCCGGATTAGGTTGGCAGCTCTGCAACGCAACTCAAGGAGACTTGACCCAAGCAAACTAAGGGAGACTTGACCAATGATTAACACTTTCGCGACCGCATGCGTTTGCCTTGTTGACAGTAAGACCCGCCTGTGGGCGATATTCTACCAAGTTACAAAATTTTCTGTATTCACATTTTCTCACAAATGAATATACATTATAATTATATTCTTTCTAACCAAAGTAGTTGTATCCATAGTATATTGATTGTATAAATATGAATATTGGCTATATTCTTACGAAATAAATATCATACAAATTGCGAAAGAAACGCCCCCTGGCGGAGTTACAGATTTAATAAAGTGGTTATTTAATGCTCTTTGTTTGATTTAATGGATTTTTATCCTATGAATAATTAAAATAGTGTGACTTAGGCTAATGAATTATTTTTATTTAAGAAATAACTAAAATATTTTTAATCATTGAGCCCAATGAATTGTTACATAATAAAAAACTGAAAAGAAGAGGTATAAGAATATGTTAGCTACTGTCACACTAAACAGAAGGGAAATAGAATAAAGAAAGAAACAGAAAGAAGAAAAAAAGAAGGGTTGACAAAAGAAAGGCAAAAAAATCTCTTAATGTAAAAAGTACAAAATATGAAAAAAAAGAAAACAATAAACAATTTTTTTGTATTTACTAAAATCTTCTACAAACTAAAACTAGAAAACGTTTAAATCACAAAACCTGTGTTTTTTCTTTCAATACCTATGAATTATCTCACTTTCATGAGGGGGAGGGGGGGGGGTCAAGTCTCCGTAGGCTTAGGAACACTTGACCCATGTGCTGACTCAAGGAATTTATTTTTTTTTTTTTTAACCATTTCTAGTGCAAACTATGCTATCATTTTCAGCCAGTATGTACAAAATAACATTTGCTCATATTTTTTATTTAGCTCCAACTGTTTTACAAAAAATATGAAAAATTAAAAACCAAAAACTGGGTCAAGTCTCCCTAGTTTCCCCTAACATTAAATCATAGCCTCCTAAACCAGATGCCTGTTGCGTGGCTCGGAAACTTGGCAACAGTTGAAGCGGTAGACAGCGCCACCTGGTAGAGATTGCGCGATTTTTTTATTCAACTCGCACCAATAATTTTAAGAAGTGATATATATGACATATATAATCGACGTTTCTTCGATTCTATTCACCTTTTATGTATATCATATCCCCCTTTTAAAAATTTTTGGTGGCTGTTGAATAAAAAAGTCGCTCAATCTGTACCAGGTGGCGCTGCCTACCGCTTCAACTGTTGCCAAATTTCCGAGGCACGCGACAGGCATCTAGTTTAGGAGGCTATGATTAAATTATACCTTTTGGTATAGTAACAATAAATTATATTAAATGGATTATAGTAAAACAGAGAGAAAATTAAATATCTAATCAATATAGAAGTCACTCTTTCTCAGAACTGAAGTTAATACAAAACAAAGATATATTGTTTATGTTCCCTCTCACACATTTAATGTGTGCCCACATTTTGCAAATTAAGCATTATACCCATTCTTCTGCCTCAGAGAGGCTGTAGCAAGGGTCGTAGACCTCGCCTTTTTTTTTTTTTTTTTTTTTTTTCCAGGACACTTAGGGATGAGAAAATTCCATATGTTTTGTCCCCACTTTTTTTCTTGGAGAATTTTTTATTGTATTTATAAAGTAATATGCCGTGATTAAACAGGGTAAAAATCATTGTATAAAAATAGTGGTAACAAAAAATACATAAATTTCGCATTTATGAAAGTGTCCTGAAAAAAAAGATAAAGGTGGAGACTACGATCCCTGGCTATAGTCGTCTCCAGAAGCGAAATAAAACCACTCCTTTGATTCAGAATTTATATCTGCTGTTAAAATCATTTTATTTATATTTGTATACCTTCGTTTTATTATTTATTTATTTATTTTTCTTTCTCTTTATGTTTGTGTTACTTTTTAATTATCTCTTCAAAATATTTTTCAAGTGCTTTTTTTTCGGGTGATGGCATATATGCCAACATTTTAATTTATTCCGGAGTATTTTTAGCTCCGCCCTTTTCCCATACCACTTATTTTTTAAGGATAAAATTCTGTTATTTTATCGAAGTTATATAATGGAGAAATTTTTTTGTGTAAAATAAAGTGATGCGAAATAAAGGCGGGCATAAAAATACTCCGGAGTAAATTAAAATATTGGCATCTATGGTGATGGTGCCTAATATTTGTACCTTTCTCGAATATTTCAGCTGTAGCCGAATCATATATGACCCTTTGAAGCTCTTTCAGACTTCTTTTTATAGTTCCTCATTATAAAACAAGAAAAAACAAATTCATAGAATAAATAATTTGCTTGTTAACATTTAAAATAGGATATTTAATTACATGAATGTTACAACTTTCCCCCATCGAATGATTTTGAACATTTTGTTTATTTATATATATTATATAATTTATATATATAACGATTTATACAAAAAATTAAACATGCATTTTATAACTTAACACATAGGCAAAATAAATAGCTATAAACATTTCTTTAAAATATAAATTAACATACCTTCAATCAACATTTACGAAATGTGTTTTTACCACTAACTAACTAAAATGAAGCACGTGTGCGGAACCTCTCATTAACCATTTTTGCGGAACACTGATTGTGCTTACATAATAAAACGCGTCATGAGAATTATGTTTGTTGGAATATTTGATCAAAAATGTTTCAAACTATTTCGTAAATTGTGTGTTACTTCTTACCCCTGTTACAACTAGCCCCATGCTCCCCTAATTTTGCTACTGTTTGAATTATGATTCGGTAAAATAGTTTTTTAAAATATACTTCTAATATATAGTAAAAATTGCTCTTGTCGGGTAAAAACACTTGCACGAAACTATTTGTTTACCGAGAAAAACATGTTAGTTTTGTAACTTTAGCGTTTGTTTCTTAGATTTTATTTTCCTTTCAGGAAAGAAAAAGCATACAAAAATTTTAAAAATCAAAGAAAGAAATCATTATTCAAATTACTCGGCAGTAATTACTTTTAAATATAAATTACTTTTTAATAGACAAATTTGTACATCTATAGCAAATTATAGCAAAATGATTATTTTGTTATAATTTGGGGCAAATCTTATGGTTTCATTTGAATTATCGCTGTAAAGTTTTTTTTTTTTTTTTTTTTCACATTAAGGCTAATTAGACAGAAGCCTTGTAGCCCTTAATGAAAGTTCCGAACCACTACGTACATTCATGCCTAAACGGGACTCGGACCCGGTGTCTGGCAACTAAAATTCAGAGCTCTAAACATCCGGTGACCAAATGGACTATAAATCTTAAATGAGAAAATAAAACTCTCTATCAAATAGAATCTAATGAAGTTTTAAGAATAACTTTTTAAGCTATTATTAATAAAAAATTCAAACAGACAATAACAAGCATCATTCAAATGAGTTGGAATTAAATAAGTTATATCTCCTATATACGAAATGCAATGAAAAATAATCCAAAATTGTTATAAATAACTTACTAACCAATTTATATATTAAAAAAAAAAAGACATTAATATGTGTTAGTGCTTTCATCCATTTAATATAAATCATGTAAGTAAATAGCGGTGAACTGATTGACTGGAAACGTATTACTCCACTTCATAAATGTCTTTTGTTACACTGTATTGATTGGTTGTAAAGGATTAATCGTAAGTCTACACTACTTGCCTCAGCCCCTCAAATTTTTGTTATTTTAGTCTAGATAGGCTCGGGAATTCGTGTCTTGTGTAGTTATATGAGAAAGAATAAAATTCATCATTTAGATAAAATTTACCACTTAAAGAAAATTTGGCAGGGGATTTTTACACATAATCATGAAAGATGATTATAAAACCTTTATTATATTTTTAAAGGTGTAATAAATGTCCAAGTTATGTGGCCTCGGTTAATAAATTCTGGATATTGTTTCTTTACAGTTATGTGTATAGTGTGGTGAAAAAGAGTTACAATACCTAATAAAATGTGTATTTCTAATTCTAAATCGTAATTTCTATATAACTTCATCATCAATTTTTGTAAACTGTGTATTAAAAAGATATAAATATATATATATTGAGCAAGTGTATTTTATACCACATCTCATTACTATGTACTGCATATTTTATTATAGTATATTTCAGAACTCACTTAAATTCTGAATTTTATAAGTTATGCATCATTTTCAAAGCCGTTTTCAAATTTTTATCGCTTTATAAAAACGCCATTATTTGAATAGTTATGGAAAGAAGAATGAATCTTTAAAAATTAAACTAACCAATAAAAAATTCAAATTTATCATTCAATAATATTTATACAAAAGAGAGTTAAAACATTTTAAACTTTTAAATTTATCTTGTTCTGTACAATTCAAATAAAGAATTATATGTAGTTTACTTTAATAATGTTTTTTTAAAAAGTTAATCTTATAGTTTATTTAAATAATTCTTATTATTTTCATGGAACAGCGTTAACAGTGTACTATAACAATTTTAAATCTCAATTTTTAAAATTTAATCTGTAAAATTATATTTGTTTTTCTTTTTACATTTATTAATTTTTAAAGTATTATTAAAAATATCAAATACATGATTTATTGAGCATTATAGAACTCGTACACCAATAATTTATTCTTGTGCATTTGTTTTTCATTTATTTATTTATTTACAGTGTAAAATCCACGTAAATGACTATACATTGTCATCCAAGTATTTTGCTACTTAAATTTCATCACCAGCAATCGATGCGGTAAATGTCATTGGCATGTCCACAGTACTTACAGGGAGTTGAACACGAGTAATTTTTTTTTTCTTTTTAATGTATTGTTTAAGGAAGACTCCTAAGGACGGGTTTTTTTTTTTTTTTTTTTTTTTCATAGGACTGATTTTTGTTTCCCCTGACAATGTGTTGAAAGGAAGTTCAGGAAATTTTCTTTCTAGATTTTATTCGTGCTTTTTTTTTCTTTTTTTAAGATAACTTAGTGTGTAGGGCTGTAAACGTAAAATAATAGTGATATAATATGTTATTTTATAATATTCGTACTTTCCTTTTTAAACCTGCAATAGTTTCTTAAAAAAAAAAAAAAAAAAAAAAAATTCATATCAGTATGTCTAGATTATAAGTTTTTTTCTTTTTTAATCATAAAAAATTATTACTTTTTTTTCTGAATTACTAAATCTTGAAATTCAACTACCAAATGAATTGTTTTTAGTTACAAATGCAACAATAATTATTCATTTTTTTATAGTCATAACTTATTCTCAACTTTAAAATGTTCACATGCTTAAAAATATCATTTAAGAATGTTTTCGTAAGGCAGATAATTTTTTAGGCAACTGCTACGTTGTTGTTTTAAGACAAATTCACTGTCGTCAACTTTTACAATTTTTGGTTAGCGGAAAATTTGTATTTCATTTAATCAAAGAAAACTGTTACAGAAATATGTAAAAATTTTACATTAAAACTTCTGGTAGCCAGGAAACATCAAAGTTGGCAGCTATGCTAATTAAAAGAGGGAAAAGCTTTTAAAAACTTTCATTATTTTGAATTTAATTTTTCTTTTAAGGGGATAAAAAAAAAGATGAAATTTTATCTTTTAAATGCGGGTTTTGATAAAATTAAAATTTTTGTCAGCATCGCATTAAAAATAATCTGGTGTGTCCCTCACACGACTTTCTCTTACCCTGTATTTCTATACTATAATGGTAGCTTGCATATTAAGTCTTAAGATCAATAGCGTAAGATAATGAAGTACGTTTTAAATAATCTAAAGTACTTTAAATAATGTACTTTAAAGTACTATAAATAATGATGTAGTTTTAAAATAATCTAAAATAGGTTTAAGAAGTTTCATTTGACATTTAATTCTGTGTGAGCGGTACTACTGCAGACACATACAGACGAACCGCTAAACATTGGACTTTCGTAATCAGGACACCTCAAAAAGTGATATTATTTAAAAAAAAAAAGAGTTGAAACAGAACTTCGAAAAATACTTTGTTCACGGTATGGGTATGAAAAATTAATTTTGCAGCATTCGTTGACATAATAAAATGTACAAAGAACTTCCATTATTACATTCAATAGAAAAGAACGTTTTGCTTAATTCTGGGTAGCCCTTTATATTATCTATAATCAATATGCACTATAAACAATGCTGTGCATTTAAAATTAGTCTTACTAGAAAAACATCTAACACAAAAGGAATTACGATTCCTGCAATTTCCAAGTATACTTCCAATATATCCAAATACTTTGGGTAACCCTGTAAACGAATGATGAATTATTTCCATACCACAATCTACACCAAATAGGCTTTTATGAATATAATAAATTTTGTTCATTCCGTTTCGTTTAAGTCAGCCTATGTGTTACGCTGTACTTACCAGAAATTTCCCCATAGGTATAATGCATTTGAATTCTCTTGGATGTCCCTGTACACGAACCATTTGCATGATCCCAACGAAAAGTTTACTGTAGCATTTCTATATAATACACATTTAGAATACCAAATTTGGACTTCCTACTATTATTTGTTTTTCAGATATGCTGATAACAGACAGAAACACACACACACACACACATACACACACACACACAGACCAACCACTAAAAATATGATTTTTGTATTCAGGGGACCTCACAACGTGTAAATATAATAAAAACTCAATTTCGAAAATTTGACTCAAAAATAATACTTTCTCTACCGTATTATATGGGTAAGAGAAAGTAAAAATTACATTAAGAGCACATTTTATCAGCTAAAGATTTTATCTATTCTTCAGGTTTCTTTAAAAAATTATATTAAAGAAAGAAACGCTAGAAATTTAAAATTGATTCGTTTTCACTTTCAGTTACTTCTCACTTCCCTGATAGGATCCTTTAATAGCTATATAGAAGTTCGTGAAATTTGTAGAAGGTCCACTGTATTTTGAAAGTGGAAACAGCGGGAGGTAATGCACTGCTGCAGTCTATTAACATGCTCCTCAAAGTAAATGGAGATTAGATATTTTTCCGATCGAAAATATCGCAGTTGGGGACAAAAACTTCAAAAAACTGATAACTACTGAAGTTAATGCCCCAGATGATTTGTAATTTTTTGCATGGGATTAATATTGATTAAATTATGCACTTATTGTGGTAAAACATTTAACATAAATTTTGAACGCTTAAACAAAGTTGATATTTAAAGCAAAATAAATAAAAATAAAATAAAATAAATAAAAAATTCTTCTTTTTTAAAAGAAAAAGAAGATACTTTTATATTAATTAATTTATTAATTAATTTATTTAATAGTGTATATGATTTTTTTTATGTAAACATTTATACACTTTATTCTTCTGCTAAATAAATTTTCGCATCTCAATTCTGTTATGTTTTTTGAGCTTTTATTTTATTTATTTGTTTTATTTTATTTTATTTTATTTTTTTCAGTTTCTTTCTTGTATTTTATCAATCTACTTCCTATAAACCATGTGATACTTTTTTTCAAGCTCAGATTTTGCATTCGTTTCAATGCTTGACCAGGCGTTCTATATATTTATGTGGTGGCACTTATTGCTGCTGCGACAAAATTTATAAATCCTTAATTAAACATTGTAGAAAGACATGCGATTCTTTTGCTAGCATGTAACACAGAAATAAAAAATAAAATGAAATAAAATAAACTTTATAAATTTATTTCTTTTTTTTTTTTTTTTTTTTTCTTTTCTTTCATTAATATCCCAAACTTCCTTTAGCTATGCACTTTTAAATTAATTGTTGCAAAATTCCCAACAAGATATAACTTTTTTTTTCTTTTGTATTATAAATCGTTTGAGTCGCGCGATAATATTTTAATATAATATTATGTAACGGAATTGTCACATGAAGATGCATTTTTTTTTTTTTTTTTTTTTTTTTTAATGACGTTTGTAACAGTTGCAAAAAGCATGTTTTAAATTTCAAATGTCAGAAGACATAACCATTCTATATAGATATTGTACAAATTTTTAAACTTTAAATAATAATTCAAAAGCAAAAAAGATTTTTATAAAGACAGGTTTTTGTAAGCGTATGGAAAAGCAGCTGTGTTTTTAAGACAAAAGCATAAAATAATATTTGAATAGTTGGTTATTCAGTGAAAAAAAAAGGCGGTAACAGATTTCTGATAGACACTGAATAGAGTTTGTGTGTATGGGAAGGACGACTGTCTAAGCGAGAGGCCCATATCTCGGTGGAATGCAATCCGTGGGGTTCTTTCAATGGATTTTCAATTCATGTGTACATGATTTCGGAGAAAATCAAGAGAAAACTCAGCACGGCTAGTTCGGTGAGTTTAACCAAAGTTGGAACCCGGCATTTCCAGTGAGCTTTTGAATGCAGAACCTTTCAGCCGTTGGTATTACTTGATATCAGCTTACAAATGATATGGCCCACCAGCAGCCGAGCGGTTCTGCGCTCAAAGCTGGTAGACGTGAGGTCTACCAGCCGGGTCGGGTTCGATCCCAGGTCGTGCTCGTTGGCCTAGCACGTTAGGAATTTTCCGTGGTTTTCTCCGAAACTTATGTAAATATGGGCTAGGACCCCTTAGAAAGACCTCCATGGAAGGCACTTCCCTTCAGGCCTAGGACCTAGGATTCTAGTGCAGTCCATCGGTCTTAATCCTAAAACACAAATACACAAACACACTTGCAAGTGACACGTCACTTGCAAGTTACAAATAATATTGCGTCTATTTAATATGTCTTCCTCCAACAAGCATTACCTATTATCAAGCGAGGCACAACACCATTCATAGCAATAAAGTAATATTTCTCGCAGTGTGGCAGACACATGTTTGTGAGTGGCATCCTTCAGTGACATTGATGACAGTTTGTCACAGTATACAGGGTGATCGTAATTAAACTTGGTCTATTCAGAGCACTCTGCAGCTGTAACAAAAATGTGAATTGAGACGAAACTTTGTAGATAGACATTTCAAAGGATGCGCTGAAAGACATTTTGAAAAAGAAAAATATCCGCTAGGAGGCGCATTACATTCAAAATGCTTGAAATGATATGTAATAAATAATATGGTCCATTTTAACATTTTCAAACACTACGACACTTGACGCTGTTATTTTCACATTTTGAAGCTGTATGACAGTACAAAAAAAGGATAATTGTGGCACTGCAAGTGAAGAGGAAAACAATCTGGTTCGCATAAGCAGATGGATTCAGCGTAAATTCTGAGTATAAACAGAGGAGATCGAGGGAGTATCTTTCTTTCAGTTACGATGGCCAAAAAGTGTGGAAAACTCTTTTGCGAAAATTTGACTGACGTGAAGGACAACATGAGACAGATCACTAACGATCAGCTACGGTGGGCTTTTGGTTTGCCATTGGTTATCGTTTGCACATCAGTAAATGAGGGGGACCCCACATTGAACAATGTGCTTTCCATCGCTAAGCAATCTCTAACAAATAACAAAAATGTCTGTAATAAATAAAGATTTAAAAAAAAAAAAAGAATATTTGATCGCATCCTTTGAATTTTCTATATACAAATTGACTCAATCCTAATTTTAGTTACAGCTACAGCTCTGAATAGGCCAAGTTTAATTACGGTCACCCTGTACATTTTACTTCAAAAATCCTCATAACCAAGATCTCAGACAGAGAGAAATGTGTAGTCTTTAAAAAGTCCTGTGCTCTTGAAAAGGTCTTGTGGAAAGAATCGATTGATAACATTGCTCTGCAAAAAAAAAAAAAAAAAAAAAAAAAAATTCGAGATCTAATAACATTCTTGCTGATTCTTATGTAAAATGACCTCCTGAATCCGAATATGACTCAGTCACCCGCAGTTTTGCCCAGTCACCCACCGTTTTCTAGATACACCACCCCCTCCCTCAATTTCTTTCCCTGTTCGATAATTTTATGACTATGAATTTGATTTGAAGAATGAAAAGAATTAATTTAACACCTAAAAACAAAAATATATAAAGTTTAAAAAATAACACTAATAACAGATTAAAAAATATATAAGATATGTAATGCATAATTTCAATGGCAAATCACCCCCCCCCCCTAAAATTTTTCCCTTGTCACAAATGTCCATGTTTCAGAATTTTCCAACTCTGTAGCCTCTCAGAAGATATTTAACGGTTAAAATAGTCCTCTCCCCTCCTAAAAATCTAACTTATAGCCATAAAATCACCGAAAAATAACAAAAATAGGGGGCCGTTCCTAAAAAACGGTGGGTGATAGGGCAAAATGGGCGTCATATTCGGATTCAGGAGGTCATTTTACATAAAAATGTGATGAAATGGTGTCGGAAGCAATTTTCATGCCGAGAAGTGTAATAGAATCCACCTAAACACCAACCGTACAAGAAATTTCACACGTATGGTGATACGATGGTGGCCCATTTTACATCAACGATTGAATGGTGATTGAATTCAGCACTGGGATGATATTGATCTATAACAACCCTATCTAGTTCTCTGAATCAGAATCTTATATCAGATAGCGAGCTCTGATTTTCATCCAGGGTCGCTATTATCAGTAATGCGACAGCACCATTTTTTGCTAAAAAATAAAAACATTTGAGCACATTTGATTTCTTCTTTTGAGATATTATTGGTGGCTGATGCACGTAAAATCCGTCGTGGTTGTGATGTCCTCCATGTTCCGAAAGTATTACTTCCTAGGGTTACCGAAGTGGAGGAGCCATCCCCTCCGCAAGAAAACAAAATTGTAATGTCAAGTCTCCGGACCACCCCTAGGGAAAATTCTAGACTGTAGCCAATTGCCCACTACATAGCCGTTACGCTACTGCATGCTGCAGGTCAAACCTCTCAATTATTTATTTATTTTATTTTATTTATTTATTTATTTATTTATTTATTTATTTTTGACACAAGCTTCTATTCTATCAGTTCGGTAAAAAACACTTATTTTTATATTTATTCGTTTTCTAATTATTAATTATATGTCGGCGGTGCTGTTCATACTTTGTCTTTACAATCGATGATATTTTTAGTTTTGTTTTTATCTTTTTCAAAATTCCACTCTCTTTTTCTACCAAACTAAAAGAAAAATATGAAAAATGTGGATGTGTTGTGCTTTAATAATTTTGCTGTCGACTATATATATATATATATATATAAACATATTATATAATTCCCAAATTCACTTTTTTTAATGGATTTATAATCTTCCGTCCTAAAATGTATCGATAGTCAGGTATTAATTTCTTTCGCAATCTTTCTCGCTTTTTGAATATATATATATATATATATATATATACGCCCTTTTCTCAGAATTGAAAAGAAATTAAATTTTCGATCATTCTGCCAGTTTTAAATAAACTTCTAACTAATTAGTTCTATGGGATATTCTCTCATATTTTAACGATTAACAGCAAATGACTACAATTTATTTCAACTTGAAACTTTGCGATTAAATTGCAATTGTTTGATATAATAGTAGATAAAAATATTCAACGAAATTAATTGATCCTGTTGTAATTCCAAGTTAATGGCTTTATAATACTTAAAACACCTCTAGATATTCATTCTAGTATTTAATCCTTTCAAAATTACTACTAACTATTAGAATTGTTAATCTCTAGAGAGAGATATATCAGGATTATCTCGCTTATTATAACAATAAATATCCACTAAACATATATGTATAGGCAATAAATATTCACTAGGTAAAGATAAGCTTTAAAACGAAATGAGATTTTTATTACATTTAAAAGTTAATGTATTATCATAGATAAATGCTGCCTATTATGCAAAATAAATGATAAAGACAAAATTTAAATTTAAACCATTGAGCATGATTAGTAGGAAAATTATTAGGATTAAGTAGTAGCGGTATATAGAAGTTACACATCATTTTCCGAGGCTTGACACCGATTTGTTATTTCATTTCTTGTTTGTGGTCAGCGAGTACTTACTTCCAAATTAGCAATTAACAAAAATTGCTTTCGGGAAATAGAAAAAAAGAATAAATAAATAAAAAGTCATTCCGCCTTATTCGGAAGGGTAGGTTGATTTATTTTTTCTTATCAATTAGACGCCATTTTGAAAAAAACATGGCGGCTACAAATTATTAATGAAAATATTGATGTGTGCTATCTAGTACATATTAGGGATCTGCACGGGCCGGGCTTACGGCCCGAGCCCAGACCAACTTTCGGATCGAATTTTTCAATTTGCTTTCGGGTCGGGCCGGGCTCGGGTTTAAAATTTTTTTGCGGGCTCGCGCCGGGCTTGGGCTCAATTTTTTGTGTATACTGGGGCCGGGTCGGGCCTGAATGAAATATTTTCCGGGCCGTGTCAATCCGAATCTTTTTCTAGTTTCCTCGTTCATCAATGACAAAGAAAAAAGATGAAATATTTCTTCAGTCATTTATTTTACATAATTTTACAGGCTGGTATGTCACACAAAATTTTATTTTGTTAAAAAATATCTGTAACTTCAATTTAATTGTCAATCAGTCTGTCTGTTAGCGATCTGACTTTCCGCAAATATTTTTAGCATGTCTTGAAATTAATATATTTTATTTAAAGTAATATTAGATGGTTTCCTATTCAAAATAGTATGCATGTCACTAACAGTTTGCGCACATGTACAAACAAAAGAAATTAGATACGTTACTGTGTATAAGGCTTTGTTTCCTATGGTCTGTAGAGTTTAGGTGGTATGAAGGCTATAAAAATCCTTCTGCTGTAACTTTTTCCTCTTAGGCTCCTTTCTCTTTTCTCCAGTGCACTGGATGATAGTAGCATCATTTTTATCATGTGTAAAAGCAACTTTTCTATTGAATATGGTTGGATTAACATTAAAGTTTTGCTTACCGGATCACATAAAAGATTCGGAAACATTATAGTATATAAGAGGAAATGGTTGAAAGTGCATTTTTAGTAGTATTAACCATTTTAAATACTTTCCTATATTGTTTGATGAATGCTAATATTTCCGATATGGCTTTCTGCCTGTCTTTGTGCCTTGTCTGTAATAATGAATTTCTGTTTATATACATAATTATCTTGTAAAAGTTCAGCAGTTTTGTTAAAGAACATTTTATTGCTTGGCTATATAAAATCTCTACAAAACACATACTAAAAATCCTTTTCATAGAAAGGCATGCATTTTTTGTTGTTGTTGTTGTTGTTGTTATTTTTACATATTTTTTAATCGGGCAGGGTCTGATTTTATCATTTTTTGACCGGGCCGGGACGGGCTATACACTAGTAAAAAATAAACGGGCTGGGCCGGAATTTTTTTATTTCATACTGGGCCTCAAAATTTCGGACCGTGCAGACCTCTAGTACATACAATAGGGGACAAAAAAAAAAAAAAAAAAAAAAAAATTCCACACTGCCAAAAAAATTGACTTATACATTTTTTATGTGTAATAACTTCAAAACTAATGGTTGAAACAAATAAAACTGTCATGTTTGCATAATACCAAATGGGTGGAATGATACCTATGTACATTTTCGACTTAGTAATTCGCTTTATTACACTCTATGAACTACTTAATAAAAATCTACATAAAACTTTCTTTTTAAACGTAATATAATAAATGAATACTTTGTATTCTATTATGATTTATTATATGAAATAAACAAGTTATATTTTAATATATGAAATAAAACTAGTTATTTGTTAGGTATAAACAATTACTCAATAAAAATATATATTCTGCATTGGGATAATTCCACCTTTATATGGAATTACTGTTTTAATGCGCAATGACATTGAGTGTTTTTATAAATCTCACAAATTTTACTGAGCCAAATATCATAAATAATTTTTTCTAGTTCTTGCTGAGATGTAGTCTGCAAATTTAGGGGCCGTGCCCTTAGCGACAATGCCTTTAGCGGAAATCTATAAACCCGTGCCCTTAGCGGAAATGTTATCCCCCCTCGGTGGCGTGCATTTAGCATACGTGCCTTTAGCGGAAATGTATAATAAATTTAAAAATAAATGAATACGAGGGTTGCTATTTATATTTCTGGCCTTGGCAACAGTAAGTGTTGCTAGGCGACCGCAGACGATTTTAATCGAAAGTTTGATATTTTTAAACGTAAATTCAGCAGACGATTTACCATTATAGCTTTATTTGTGTTGTTGACAGTAAATTGAAAAGTTCTTCTCTTTCAAAAAAATGGAATTGAATCGTGAAAATTTTCGTGCGATTATTTTTCATAACTTTCGACGTGGATTGTCAAGACAAGAGTGCTTCGATGAACTTAATTCTTTATACAGCGATAAAGCGCCATCCTACAGCACTGTAAAAAATTGGTATAACGAATTTAATCGTGGTCGATGTTCGATCCAGGACGAATCCCGTGCAGGTCGTCCAAAATCTGTTGTTGTGCCAGAAAAGATCGATGCTGTGCGTGAACTGATAAAGCAAGATCGTCATGTGACATACCGTGAGACTGAGGCGTCTTTGGACATTAGTATGACTAGCATCAATAAAATATTGCATGAACATTTGAGCGTAAAAAAAATTTGTTCGCGTTGGATCCCGCATAATCTGACAAACGCTCAAAAAAAGGCTCGTGTCGATTGGTGCAAGGAAATGTTGGAAAAATACGTTCAAGGTACATCAAAGGCTGTGTATAACATCTACACAGGTGACGAATCATGGATCTATGCATATGAGCCGGAAACAAAACAGCAAGCAACTGTATGGGTCTTCCAAGGCGAGGCAAAACCAACAAAAGTTGTTCGAGGAAGAAGCACATCGAAACAAATGATTGCCTGTTTCTTCGGCATTAACGGTCATGTGGCAACAGTGGCGTTAGAGCAACGCAGGACGGTCAATTCTGAATGGTACACGACCATTTGTTTGCCAGAAGTCATCGGAGAAATTCGAAAAAAGCAGAAGAACAGGCGAATCATTCTTCATCATGACAATGCGAGCTCTCACACATCGACTCAAACAAATGCATTTCTGACTGAGCGAAAGATCGAACTGATGGGTCATCCGCCGTACAGCCCTGATTTGGCACCCAATGACTTCTTCTTATTCCCACACATCAAAAATAAATTACGTGGACAACGATTTTCGACCCCCGAAGAAGCGGTTGATGCATTCAAAACGCATGTTTTGGAGTTACCTCAATCGGACTGGAAAAAGTGCTTTGAAAATTGGTTCAAACGCATGCAAAAGTGTATTGATCATCATGGAGAATATTTTGAAAAACAATAAAACCAATTTCGATCCTACATATTTGTTTTTTCATTATTAGGCCAGAAATATAAATAGCAACCCTCGTAAATAATTAAAAAAAAAAAAAAACTCTCAATTTTCCGCCACACTTTACCCACATTTAGCACTGGCTATATTTTGCTTCAGAAGTAACCTGTCGCAAAAATAGGTATGCATGCTGTAGATTAATCCGTTATTTGAGGGAACGGTGATCTGTAACCATATAAAGTTTAATGAGTCGCAGTACTCCATACGAAAACGTACATGATTGTCATTTTATAATTGTATTTAAGTTTTTGAAAATATAATTAAGCATTACACTTTTTAAAACTAAAACAAAAAAGAAAAATCATGAGTTACACACTGGTTATCAACTCTTTCCAACTGTACGTACTTATTGTATCGTATAACAATCTATGTTCTTTGTCTATATTATCAAACAATGGACAGACAGAAAGACAGACATATAGATTAATTGAACTCATAATCACTCTGAAACATTGTCTTAAAAATGCTTAACACAAACAGAAATGCTGCTGTTAATTTCCTATTTGCATCCCTTAATGTATCGAAACAATTTTGTGTAGCCCTGTAAATCTGAAGGTTAAGCATATTATAGTTTACACAAAACTTTTCTTAACTTTTCTTTAACAGTAAATGCAAATTTCTTTATGACTTTTTCATGAAGTTATTTAAATGTGATTTATAAAAATGTTATCTCACATATCAAGTTTCGTACATACTCAAGTTTCGTATATGCCATAGAAGTTGAGATAGAGCTTTCCCGTCATCGAGGAATTTCGTAATATAGCAGCGCCACCTATTGGCCGATAACCATCCAAATTGAATCAGCATAATATCTCATAATGGCATTCACATATATCACGTTTTGTTTGATTATACGCAATAGAACCTGAGATATTAGCCTCCCCTTAAATTGCGGAAATCTTTGTATAGAAGCGCCACCTGTGGAGCGGTTGACACCAAAAGTTGACAGATACTCATTTAGGTTAAGGTGCATCAACATATAAATTTATTTGCAATTCTGTTCAGTAGTTTTGAGATATAGCTTTCCTTTAAATTGCAGAAATCGCTGTATAGCAGTGCCACCTGTCGGTGTATAAGAATTAAAATTGAATCAGCATAATGTCTCATAATGGCCTTCATATATATCATGTTTTGTTTGATTATACACAAAAGAACCTGAGATATAGCTTCCTCTTAAATTGTGGAAATCGCTGTATAGAAGCGCCACCTGTTGAGCGGTTGACACCAAAAGTTGATAGTCATTAATTTTGCTCAAAGTGCATCTACATCTAAATTTATATGCAATTCTGAGTAGTAGTTCCGGAGATACAGTTATCACAAAATTGTTGTCACATACACACACAGAGACAGACAGAGAGACATTTTCTAAAAATAGTCAAATCGTGTTCTTGACCTGTCAAAACGTGTAAATCCGTCGAAAACCGGAAGTCGAAAATTTTTACGAATCCAATACTTTCTTCTATTGAATATAGAAGAAAGTAAAAATAAAAAATTCTTAAAATTTTTACGAACGCTGGAGGTGGACAAACGGACAGTAGAATAGACAAATACACTAATTCAAATCATAATCGCATTTTAAAAAAGGGTAGAATAAACGCTTAATGTAAACGAAAATGCGATTCACCAAATTTCAAATAATAAACCTCAGTATAACTGAACCTTTTTGTATGATTCTGTAAATGCAATGCTAATCATATACTACATTCTACAGAAAGCATTCTTTTTTGCATTTGACTAACATATTTCAATCTACCACACGCACACCTTCTTATTTCCGCTAAGGGCACGGCTGCTTCTATTCCTCATTCTTCCCTTTCACCCCATTCCGCTAAGGGCCCGTTCCGCTAAAGGCACAGTCGCTAAGGGCACGTCACCGCAAATTTAGAATCCTCCCTCCTCTCTCATCACCTTTTTATAGACTAAACATTTTCGAGCGGATTGAGATTGTAGTATTTCCAGGTCTAGTAAAGAAAAAATTCTGCGATATTCTTTGTGAAATTTAACTTAAAGGGAAAAAGGTATGATTACTTACAGAATTATAGGCGCTTATGGGAATGGATAGGTAATTTTAACAATTTGAATCATAAACGTATCACAGACGCCCTGTAGCAAGGTGCATTATCATCTTGAAATGCTGTTTGCGGAAAAGTTTGAGGTACCTTCAAAATAGTCGACCAAGTGCCACTTTTATAATGACCGTGTTTTACTTCAAGTTAATTGATCCCTTGAGCATGAAAATTTGCTCGATTCCTTGAAATGTTATGCACCTTTGTACTATGATGTACGGAGAATGTGTCACTGTTTTAAGAGAGCAATTTTCATTAAGTCGATCACAATTTTGCTGTTCTTCTAGTTTTTTTCATCATCTCGAAATAAATTAAACTTGACTCATCAGAGAAAACCAGTTCAGCTCAATAATTAACTGATATTTTTTTTTTAATTTTTTGGTCATCTGAAGACTTAATTCCTATAATTATTCTCCTTAATAATGGTTTTTTCTGGAAATCTTTTGTTTTTAACCTGCTTTCTTTAATTGTTACTACATTGTCTTTTAAGAAATTATCTTGCTAAATACTTTTTTTTAATCTTTTTTTTTTAATCTTTTTTTTTTTTTTTTTTTTTTTTTTTTTACACAAATCGATTTTTTAAATATTTGCTTTTTAACTTGCGGTCATCTCGCTTGAAGGCGTAATGTGGCTGCCTAAAGCCAAATTTCCAGATTAAATAGCCAAAAAGATTTATATCTTGCTAAAAACCATCTTACCAATATTTCGTTAACATTTAATTATTTTGCAATCTCACGTATTAAAATATTTTTTGATTTTCATTCTAAAATTAATACTTTTTGTGGCATCGTTAATCGTCTTATCCTTTCCATTTTTGAAATACTTTCTAAAATTAAAATTTTCTTGAAAACTGGATTTTGTTTTTAACACTGGACTCAATCATAAAGTGTACTTGGAGGAGGACGTAATAAAATTTGTTCGAAAATTTGGTTTTTAAACGATAAAATTGGCGGTTACGGAAGGAGAAAAGGAAAATATACAAGTGCGGTTTTTCTTTTTTTTCTTTTTTTTTTCTTTTTTTTTCTTTTTTTTTTTTTTTGTCCTTTAGTGCATGCAGTTTCAAGCAAATTGGTTCAGAAATCCTTTTTCTTTATGTGAGTTTGAAATTTTCAAGTGGCTGGCTCTTGGAAACAAGATTGCGGATCAAGTTAGCAAACAAACATATCAAATGCAATTGTGAGTTAAGTCTACTCTACAAATTTAGTTCGAATTAATTCAGTTATAGTGCAACCACGTTTCCTACGACTAGCAGTGAGGACGAGTCTAAAAGCTTGGAAAGGTGTCAAATTGACTGACAGATTAGAATTTGGTAAAAATGCAATCATTCGGTGTTCCCTTATCACTTATTTTCTCACAATCACCCCTATTTTAACACTGGCCTCGTTCAGTCCGCACTTGCACAGAGGCTACCATGGTTTCAAAAAATGTGGTTAAAGAATATTTCAAAAGTTATCTTGTTGACAAATTAAGTGGCCTCCACTTGGATCAAAATGTCGGAGCAAGTTGCTCAGTGTACTTATCCAAGATATTTGTAAGTCTACTTTTCAACTTTGTTTCGAAAAAATTCAGTATTTCAAAAGTTATCGCGATAAAAAAATTCTCAAGTAGCAGCGTTCAAGTGACCGCAATTTAGTAAAAATATTGCGAAGCAACTTGTCCACCGAAACCATTTAAGATATTTAAACGATATGTCCACTGTTACACTTTGGTTCGAATTGATTAAGTATTTCAAAAGTTACCGTGATAACAAATTTTCGAGTGACTGCTACTTGGAAACAATATGGCGGAGCAAGTTGCCAGCGAACTCATCCAAAATATTTGAACTTAAGTTCACCATCCAACTTTGGTTTTAATCAGTTTAGTATTTCAAAATTTATCATGATGGCACAATTTCAAGTGGCAACCTGATTTCAAGTGGCCGCAACTTGAAACTAAATGTCGGAACAAGTTGCCCAGTAAAATAATCCAAGATATTTGTATGATAAATTCACTATGCAAATTTGGTTCGATTTGATTCAGCATTTCAAAAGTTATCGTGATGATAAATTTTCAAGTGGTAGCCTGACTTTAATTGGTCCACTTAATTCAAGATATCCCCCTCTTTGTTAAAAATGGTGGATAAAATTCATTCATAAACTTGGTTAAGACCCTTATATAGTCTATGTATACATCAAAATTCAAGTAAATCCGATCTTAAATACGCTTTTTATAATATGGTTTTGAAATTTTCAAGTGGCTTCCACTTGAAACCAAAATGGCGGAGCAACTTGATTAACAAACTCATCTAAGATATTTATAAGATAAGTTCGCTGTCCAAATTTGGTTCGACTTAGAGTATTATTTCGGAAGTTATCGTGATAATAAATTTTCAAGTAGTAGCCTGATTTCAAGTGGCCCGCTTAATTTAAGATATCTGTCACTTTGTTAAAAATGGCGAATAAATTTTACTAATAAACTTGATTGACACCTTTATACGGCCTATGTATACATCAAAATTCAAGCAAATCTGACCTTAAATACGCTTTTTACAATGTGTATTTGAAAATTTCAAGTGTCCGCCACTTGAAAACAAAAAGGCGTAGCAGCTTGGTTAGCAAACGCATCCAAGATATTTATAAGATAAGTACGCTGTCCAAATTTGGTTCGATTTGAAGTATTATTTCGGATGTTATCGTGATGATAAAATTTCCATTATAGATAGATAGACAGATAAACGAATTGGTTGCAATAGGCCAATATTTCTAAAGAAATCAACCTAACATTTTCAATGTAATGTTGAGAAGTGGGCCCTCCGTGGCCCACTTCTTCTTAGCAGTGGGTTATGTAACCACACTACTAATCACCTTCGGGCGTAGAAGAGCGGGTTCGATTCCCGCGCTGGCCCTGGGTGTTTTTCCATTTTTTCGTATTGTAATTCTGTCATGTGCTATCTGTAATTATCTGACGAAGCGAAATTCTGACGATCTGTAATTATCTGACGATTTACAAGCGGACTACGAGTCAAGCATACAAATCTGATGTATATGTTATCAATAAACAAACAAACATGTTGAGAAGTTAATACACAGGGATTCCCCTAAAGTCTGTTCCCAATCTTTTAACAGCACCTAACATGAGCTGGAAGTTTAAAGATTGATATAGTTCGCAGATTTTAAAATACCAATACAATGTAGCCTAGAAAAAATAACAAACAAACAAAAAATCACTTTTTAATTAATTTTTGAAAATCTATTTAACCGATTTTCTTCAAACGTAGATAAGAATCATCACAATTAAATCATCGTTTTAATTAAAAATAAATAAATAAATAAACGCATTGAAACCTGTCTTTATTTCAAAGTTATAGTGCCACAGACAGACACACACAGACAGATAGACTGAGGCTTCAAACTTATAACACATTCTCTTTCAGTCAGAGGTTCATAATTTCCATGAATTCTGAAAGTGTTTTCTTTAGAATGTGATAATTTTATAACATCTTTTTAGCCTTAATAACAAAATTTAAGAAAAAAAAATCTGATGCAGGGACATGTATCTAGAAAGATTTAAAAGGAAGAAGAAAGAAAAACATATCTGCATGATATAAAAGTTATAAATAGCCTTACGTCGAATTTTATATTAAAAAAATATAAAAAATAAATAAATAAATTATATTAACACAGCGACATTAATTTATAGTCAATTTAATATTAAGGTTAGTAGTTTAAAATAATACTTCGTTAAAAACTCTACCCCCACCCCCACTCTATTTTTTCTTTTTTTTTTTTTTTACAACTTTAAGATTTTAATAATAAAGAAAGAAAAAAATTAAATTTATTAAATAAAGTCATTCACGAAAAAGGAACGAAAGACAGAAAAGAGAAGTAAAAATTTCTTCTTACAACATAATATTTATAAGTGCCATGCTGCTAAAAGAGGGGACACCTACAGGGAGAAAATTCCTGGGGACCAGTTACAAAGATTACTGTTGCAAGTTTATGTATTTAGTTTTTTTTTTTTTTTTTTTTTTTTTTGCTAGGTTTCTGAATGTACTGAACGAGAATAATAGGGGGAAAATGAAAAAGAAAGATTTGGGAAAAATTGAAATCATATTCAACAGATAAATAATTCAACTGTTCAATTAACTTGTTGCCATAGAAAAGTATAAATAATTCATTTTGCTTATTGATTCTGCGATGCTTCAGAATTCTTTGGGGTATCCTTGTAGACAAACCAGTGACGGTATTTACTCCACTCTCAACAGGAAACATCTGATAGTAACATTTTTTTTTTTCAAAGATTGGAGAGTAAGGTTGTTTTTTATATTAAGTTCGTTAAAAATACCAGAGCCAGGAGTCGATCCACGGCTCTCCGCTTAACTCGCAGATGCGCTACCACTGAGCCATCCTAACTGATAACCAGCTAGAATAACCAGACTAATTTTTTATGGTTGATGAATCAATGAAATGTATAAATGAATTTTCATGGTTGATAAATTAAGGAAAAAAATTTCTAAATCTGATAGTAAATTTGAATAACATACACTGCTCGACGTTGAAAATGCAACACCAACAAGGAATGATAATAGCGGAATGAAATTTATTGGACACATACATTATAGTAGGAAGAACAATTGATTAAAATTTCAGGAAATTTGGAGTAATATGTACTGAGAAAACTGTACATAAAGCAGATGAAATTAAATGGTTCACATATCTTTCATGGAATTTTTTACTTTCTGCAAATATACAGGTAAGGAAAGTATTGTAATCATGACGAAAACATGACTTTGTAATGTTGGTGTATCTACATGTTTTGAGGTCCAATGAGTTCATTTTTGCTATTTTTACAGTGATGTATGTAAGTCAATGATGTATGTAAGTCAATTACAATGATGTATGTCTGAGTAAGAGTGAACACAATATTGTCTAAATGCTTTGTTCAAATCAGCTAAAATTTAGTACATATACACTGCTCGACATTGAAAATGCAACACCAAGAAGGAATGATAATAACGGAATGAAATTTGTTGGACCCATACATTATAGTAGGAAGAACAATTGATTAAAATTTCAGAAAATTTGGAGTAATATGTACTGAGAAAACAGTACATAAAGCAGCGACCTCTGTGAGCAATAACAGCACATATCTGCCTAGGCGCTGAATCGAACAGCGATTGGATGACATGTACGGGTAGAGTACTTCATGAAGTTTTAACACGATGCCACAATTCATCGATCGAAGTTACTGGTGAGTGGTGGGAGGCCAGTCGCTTTTCAACGATTAAACAGTCATTTTCATTGGTGCAAGATCAGGAGAACGCGCTGGCCGGAGCAATAGTCGAACACAATCGGCATCAATGAAGGTCCAGACAGTATGGACAACTTGCGGTCGTGCATTGTCCTGCTTAAATGTTGCGCTTCGGAGGCCTAGAGCAGAAATATGGGCCTTAACTCGTCAGAAATGTAATGGCTGGTATTCAGAGTGGCGGGAATGAAAACAAGAGGTGACCGGGACGTGTATCCAATGGTACAACATACCATCAATCCAGGTGGTAACTCAGTATACGGCTACCAAAATTTTGATTACCCTCAAAACTGCATCACTGGTATGCCATTAATGTGTGATCAACGATGAACCTGGACGCAGGAATGGCGTGAAGTCACTTTTCAGACAAATCACAATCCTGTTTACAGCATCAAGATTGCCTTATCCGTATTTAACGGCATTATAAATAATGCACTTTGCCAGCTGAGATTCGACATCATCATACTGTCCATCATTTGCAATGATGTTATGGGTTCCCATTGGATACACGTCTCGATTATTTCATGTTCGTATTCCTGGTACTCTGAACAGCAGCCATTAAATTTCTGATGAGTTAAGGCCCGTCGCTCTGCCCTGTATTCGAGGCCTCCGTAGCGCAAAATTCAAGCAAGATAATGCACGACCGAAAGTTGTTTGCATTATCCGGACCTTCTTTGATACAGAATGTGTTCGACTGTTGCTCTGGCCAGCGCGTTCTCCTGATCTCGCACCAACGAAAATGACTGTTTAATCATTGAAAAGCGACTGGGCTCCCACCACTCACTAGTAACTTCGATCGATGAATTGTGGCATCGTGTTGAAGCTTCATGAAGTGCTCTACCCGTACATGTCATCCAATCGCTGTTCGATTCAATGCCTAGGCAGATATGTGCTGTTATTGCTCACAGAGGTCGCTGCTTTATGTACTGTTTTCTCAGTACATATTACTCCATATTTCCTGAAATTTTAATCAATTGTTCTTCCTACAGAGGCTGTTCGCACATTTTTTAGACGATTTTATTTCGCAGTAAGAAAAAATCGTCTGCATGGAGAATTTTATTTTCACAACAGTTATATTTTTGGAAGTTTTATTTATCTTCTGATATTTAGAGTTTTTGTTTACATGCAAAAATACGCTTTTAAACAGGCAGTGGATGGAAGGATACGTTTCCGCTCTTTCCGAAGAGAGTTTTTAGTGAAATCTTTATGAAAAGCATTTATCAGGAGAAAAATGGAAAAATGTCGCAACAATAGATGAATCTTGGGTCTATTTAAGTGGTTGCAATAAAAGAAGATCAATTTATTATCACAAAAGAGGAGAAAAAAATTTTTGCTACATGGTTCAAAGAATCAAAAGAAAGTTTTTCTAAAGGATTTATGATTGTCACTGGTTTTTCATACAAAGGCAAGATAAAAGCAAAAAAAGGCGACAAAAATGTCAAAATCAGCTCTAAATACTATCAAGAACATATTTTAATTCCAATTTTTAAAAATGAAAATCCAGATCTTTATCCACAATGTTACCAATCCGTTGAACTGTATCAAGACAAAACAAGCAGCCACACTTCACAATCCGCAATTGCTTTTCTAGAAAAAAATGGAACAAAAAACGGGAATTAAAACCGTACCCTTCACTGACATTCCTGCTAAATCTCCTGATGTATCACCATTGGATTTTTGTGTTTTTCGACTCTTAAAATCTCCATTATCCAAACTCCAACCTACAACGCTTTCTGGACTTTGGAAAGCCGTTCAAGAGGAGTAGAAAAATATACCTCTTCCGATATTATAAAAAGCATTATTATCATAGAAATTACGATGTAGAATGATAGCTAAGAACAAGGGCTATCAAACTGAACAAATAAAACACGAAATATGAGTGAAATTGTTTCAGTACACTCCATCAAAATCGTCTAAAAAATGTGCGGACAGCCCCTGTACTATAATGTATGTGTACAACAAATTTCATTCCGTTATTATCATTTCTTCTTGGTGTTGCATTTTCAGTGTCGAGCAGTTTATATCAGTTTCACGGAATTCCATGAATTTACGGGAGTTAGAGCGCGGACATACGGACAGAGAAACAGAAAAACCGAACCCATAAACACTTTTCAACTTTGATAGAAAGTGTTTAAAAGAAAAATAAATTGTTGTTTAACTTTTTGGAAACAAGTGCATTTATAATAATATGCACCAAAATACTGGTATTCAACGATGACGAGTAAAATATGTGTAAGCAAACACCATAAACCCCCAAAAATACCAAAAATACACACAACTGTTTCGGTTCAAAATAATTATGCATTAAGGTAAGTGTAACCATGGAGTAAGTGTAACTCGGTTTATAACTCAACGGAGATGCTGAATTTGGAACTAATATGCCTCATATCTGTTTATTTGAACCTTTCTTTGTTGTATTTAGCCTTAGGAAACAAAATCAAATATGAATCAGCGACGATTTGAAAGATTTACCTTTTTTTTTTTTTTTTTTAATGTCGTTTATGAACA
This sequence comes from Salticus scenicus, assembly GCA_963930645.1. Taxonomy (NCBI): domain Eukaryota; kingdom Metazoa; phylum Arthropoda; class Arachnida; order Araneae; family Salticidae; genus Salticus; species Salticus scenicus. The sequence continues at coordinate 39,375,624 of OZ005657.1, read as the reverse complement.
AACATAAAATTTACCAGTATATAATAATAGGTTTCATTAAGAAAGAAGATGTTTCCCTAGTGAAAATAATTCAGACAGAATTGCCAAAAACTGAAGACTATCGATTTTCATATTAATAGCAATTTATTTATCTCAAAAGCGATTTGAGTTATAAAATTATAAAATGTTCAGTAAAAAATTCGATGTTTTGTAAATTTAAAAAATATGACCCGCTAATCCGTATTTTGTTAAAAGTTTTATACGGTTGGAAAGAGGATTGAACGACTTTCTGATGATACCTATCGTTAATAAATTGAATCATTGGTTTTTCATGCATGATGATTATAAAAGAGATGAGCGAATGTGAGCCGAAAATATCAGAAGTTTTCGAGGTTTTCTTCATGTTAAAATATATTAAAATCCCTATTTTTAAAAAAAAACGCTACTTCATTGGAATTGTGAGAAAACGTGCTTTCGAATGGGGCAGACGCATTTCCGATAGACGACATGCGTTTACGCAGGATTGTAATTTGAGAACAAAGGTTTTAAAGAAAGAGCTAAAATAAGAGTTTCGGAAAATCCATCTGCGTGTTTCACAAAAAAGTTCGTAACTCGCGAAATACTTGCAATCGGATTTCAATCTTTTTATAGTTTTTTTTTTCCTTTCGTCAAGATCTATATAAATAGATAGATAGATAAATAAATAAAATGTTTAGTGAAAAATTCGATGTTTCGTAAATTTTAAAAATATGAATCGCAAATCCGTATTTTGTTAAATGTTTTTTACGATTACAAAGAAGATCAAATGGCCTTTCTAATGGTTTCTTTTGTTAAAAAATTGAATGATTAGTTTTTCGTACAGTGCGATCCAAAAAAAATTCTTTTTTTTATTATTATTTTTTGTTTTTAAATATAAAAATACATATTTAAAAAAAAAAAAAAAAAAAAAAAATGCTTTGCTAGAATTGAGAATATTTGGAATGGTATAGATGTATTTTGCATACCTCGATCCGTTACAAAAGGGATCGCTTTTCAAAAACGCACGAAGTTCTGAAGCACTAAAATATAAACTTTCCTTAAATGGGGAAACCTGCAGCATAGAAACCTCGCCATTGGCCAATATACACCCAAACTGAGAGAGTGTAGTTATTCAAATTAGTCCTTTTACATATCACGTTTGGCGCATTCATATACTAAGGAAGCTGGAATATAGCCTTACAAGTAAATGAGGAAACGTCTCCATATAACAATGCCACCTATCAGTTGGTATCGATATACAATTTACATGCTATCCATCTTACATATCATGTTTGGTAAACTTATGCACTATAGAAATTGAGATATAACCTTGCTGTTAAGGGAGGAAATTGCAGTATAGCAGCGACACCTGATATGATATGAGCCAAGCATCCTGAGCAAGCGACACTTTATATGATTGAGCGATATGAACCAAAATGTGATTGACACCAATTTATATTAAGAGCAACTCAATATAAAATCTCATGAAATTCTATGCATTAATTCTTGACACAGAGCTGCCACGAAATTTCGTCACACATATGCAGTCACATCATTTTAAAAACGATAACTGTCAAAAACCGGAAGTCGAAATTTTTTACGTATCCAAAACTTTTTTCTGATGGATATAAACGGTGGTTCGTTGTGGTTGTTTGTGTGGCTTAAGGGCGCCTTAGTCACTAGGGTCCAAAGCCGATAGTTAGAGTGCCCTCCATGGGCGTCTTTCTAAGAGGTCTTAGCCCGTACTTACGTGAGTTTCGGAGAAAACCACGGAAAACTCTAAACGGCTTGGTCGATGAGCGTGATCTGGTATCGAACCCGGCACTTTCCATCTACCAGCTTTGAGCGCAGAGCCGCTCGGCCCCTGGTAGGGTTGGATATAGAAGAAAAAAAATTAAATTTAAACTGGGGGAAAAGTACAATTTTGTTGAAGTTGATGCAATAATTATTTCTTAATACACATTTATGTATATATGAACATATTCCGTACATATGCTTTTTAATATTATTATTTTTTAATATATCTTTTTAATATAACAAGATCCAATATGTGTGTGCGTAAGTATATGCTAAATGTATATGCTAAATTTTATCCCTTCAGTTGTTAAAATGAAAAATAATAATAATAATAATAAACTAAAACATTAGAAATCGTTTAAATGGAAAAAATCTGTGAACAATGTATCACATCAAGAGAAAAATTGTAAAATGTTACTATATTTCAAAGCAAATATATATATATAAATAAAAAGAACACGAGGGAATGATAACAGAATTTATCGTTTCTGTTTTGAATCTGTACTCTTTGCTACATATCTTGTCAAAAAAAAAAAAAAAAAAAAAAAAAAAACTTTTGAAATAGATAACATAGCTATTTCAAGATACAGAAATCCCCTAAATATTTTCTGAAATCTGTACTTTAAACTCAACCGAAATAATAAGGTAAAGACATCTCAAGAAATATATAACCTTTTATACGTCAAAACTTCAATGCAATAAATTTTCTGCATAGAATAGTTTTGCGTGAGCAGATATAAATTATCTTAGAAACAGACATAACTAAAGAACAATTTTGATTTTGAAAGGATCCATTTATACGTTGTTTTTCATTTTTGTTGTTGTTAAAGACATTTTTTTCCGCCGAAACGTGACAGACATATCCATAAGAATCATTTTCTTTTCATTTGCGAATTTATCTGTTAATTAAGATAAAATAAAGAAATTAATTTTTTATATAAAACATTGTGTCAAATCCTTTAATCAACTGTATTTTCCTTATACAGAAGTCATTTTAAGTCAGTCTGTATTATCATTATATGATTGTCATAATTTCAAAAGAAAATCAATGAAAGGCTGTGAAATAAGTATAGATACTAATGGTTTTTCCGATGCACTAATAGTCTTATAAATTTAGTGTTGTGGGGATTAAGATCAATTGACAACTCGAGGGTCTGAGATCTGGATAAAATGCCTTCTGAGGGGGTCGAGAGGTCTTCCTAAAAGGTTCCTAGTCCATATTCACACAAATTTCAGAGAAAATTACTGTAAACTTTAATCATCGCGACCTGAGTTCGAACCCGGTACCACCCGTCATAAGCTTAGGGATCGGTACATCTCGTCCACTGGTGGGTATAATAGATAGAACATCTTTGTAAAGATAAGAATTTGCTCGTAATCTCAATTTGCATAATTTCTCTTTGTTCTGACATTATCAATATAACAGAAAAAAAAAAAAAAACATATATTTTTTCTAAGAACTTTTTAATTAAATAAAAATATTTTACTGGAAAAAAAAAAAAAAAAAAATATTATACTTAAAAAGGCAAACGAAATGTTCCAGGTTGTTGGGGATATATAGTAGATAAAAGGTTTTAGCTCATATATATCAAACGGAACAGCATAAACAGTGGTTTTATAGAGACAAGAGAAGAAGTTTATTCATAGTCATCTGTTCTACCTAATGAAAAAGAACTGTCCAAAAGAATAAAACTAACATTGCTTACGGAAAATAAAATGCTAAATATCAACGAAAAATCGCTGCTAAAAGGTAAAATCTTTAATACGTTGTTAATGACTTCGATTATATTAATAAAACAAACGTAAAAATATATTTTACAGAAATTTCGTTAGTTATATATTTATATATATATAGCTAAAAAGTTAATTTGATACACACACGCAGACGATAAATTAGTCACTTAAAATATATTTATAAACTTGTTGTGTATATATATCTTTAAAAACATATTTTTCGATTTTTTTTTTTTTTTTCTTAACAGCGATTTTCCTACATATACAAAAAATATTTACTAGTTTACAAAAACTATTATAAATTCTTTAATTTCATAATTAATAATTAAAAGTAATTCATATTGTTCAGATTTACATGAAACTTTTGCCATGTTCAAAATTTAGAAAAAAACGAGATGACAACGCCATTTGTTAGGCGATTTTCACCAAAAGTTGATAGACATTTATTTACGTCAAGATGCAACTACGTATCAATTTGTATTATATTCACTGCAGTAGTTCATGAAATACAGTTACCTCAAAATTTTTGTCATACACACAGAAAGAGAGAAGGGGACAGACATTTTCTAAAAGTTTCCAAATCGCGTTCTATCGTGTAAATCCGTCCAAAACTTTTACACAACCAATACTTTCTTCTATTGAATGTAGAAAAAATTTATAAATCAACATAAACATTTAAAACTCGAAAAAATAAAAATCATTTATCAAGAAGAGAGATTTGTGCTCTTAAATATAACAAGGAAGTGTATTTTAAAAACGTATTAATCAGCTAAGAAAATAGCAACTATTTAGGTGTCTTAACCGTTCATACTATTCTGATGATGGTAGACAAATGGCGATATGCTCAATGTTACCAGTGTTGGTGTTTGGGATTGGAGCTTAAAGTTACCGATTGTCTATACTTGTGACCCTGGTTGGGATGCCCTCCATGTCGGCCTTTGCAAGGTATCCTAGTTCGTATTCACGCAACATCCCTAGAAAACAGTGAAACTCCTCAAACGTCTAGGCTGAAGAGCGCAACCTGGAATCGAACTCAGCACCTCCCGTCTAGCAGTTTCGAACAGCGTTTGTCAATTTTTTCGACTTCACAGGCTACTATATTCCCAATTTAAAGTCCCACAGACCACTAAATTCATAATTTAAAATTCCGCAGGCCAATAGAGTAAAAATCAGAGAATGCCCATTTTATAAATATGAAATAAACTTATTTAATATAAATTATTCCAAAAGTTCATTTTATTATAAAGAAAACGTAAATACTTATTTAACCATTAGAACAATGCTTAAAGGTTTTCTGATTGTAATAAAACAATTTTAGGGAAAGAACGTGAAAATTTTCTTATTGCTTCCATATTATAAGAAACTTTGCAGTATGATTTGCACTAATATCATTTGCATACCACAAATCATACTTTTTATTTGTGACGTTTGTATCATTGATGTCCCTTTAGTTTCCTTTAACAAACAACCATATTTTCATATTTACAAATTGTCAGTACATAAAAAAATAATTTTTACAAGTTTAAATTCTTGTGTTTTGAAGCTGTCTTTGAAAATTGCTAATAGCGCAATAATCAACTTCGAGGTTTTTTGAGATTCTGCACCAGTGTTGTACTTTGTTGCTGGTACATATAATGATTTCACTCTGACCACATATATATTTCTTTACCATTAAATAATAACATTGCAAGTCCTTTTTGACCTCCAAATTTTCATTGCTTGCGTGAACTCTACTGATATCCATTTTTAAACCTTTAAGTAGATCAATTTATATTTTAGGAAAAAGCTGATACGATAAACAAGTAGCAACCATAAAAAATAGACTTTACCTTTAATGAAATTGTTTGACTATTTTTATGCGATTTTTGGACAAAACCACTCTGAGTAACTTGGACGACGTCTCAGCCTGGGACCGAACCAGACACTTCCCGTCTACAAGCTTCGAGGGCATAATTGCTTGGTGACTGGGTGGGGCAGTAACTAAAATGGAAGAATTTTTCTAGAGAAATGTAAGACTATATTTTTAACCATCTGATCCAATGTAATGTAAAATTTCATGCTGTTATTCTTGATTAATAGCCCTTACAATGTATCGCACAGGTGTATGTTATGTAACTATACAAAACGTACTGAGGAATAGTATCAATCTATCAAAAACCAGAAGTCAAAAAATTTTACGAACTATTGCTTTCTTATGAATATGAAAATATATATACAAATATCATTAAAATTTACTGTGCAGAAAAAATATCAAAAATCATTTCTTTAAAGCTAAAATAAAACGAATATTAGAAATATAAAACGAATATTTTATTTAATAATACTTCTTACAAATAATAATAATAATAATAATAATAAATTCTATTAAAAAAATCATAAAAGAATATTCTAGTTTAAAAAAAAATACAGAGAAAGAAAGGAAGAAAGAAAAAGAAAAGGGAAAAAGAAAAGATTGTAGATGGGAGGTGCTAAATTCTAACTCAGGTTGCGCTAGTCTGTTAACTGTTCAGAGTTTTACGTGATTTTCTCCGAAAATTCGTGAGTACAGATTAGGAATACTCAGAAAGTTCCGGAATGAGAGTATTCCACCTAAGTCTAGCCTGTGCTAGGTCTTTCTTGTAGACAATCCGACGTAATCCACACACACCTTTAAAAATTAGAATTATTGATAATATCACTTTGAAAATTATTCAGTGTTTTTTCTACTGAAAATTAGGGTTACACTTTTAAATACCCTTTTGTTAAGTTATAAAATATTCAAAAAAATACAGCACGAAATCCACCGTTGTATTTCTTCATGCATAATAAAAGTGACGTCGACAAGCATAATAAAATTCAAAAACCTTTAACGACTATTCCCGGTCAAAAAAAGTACGCAAGATCCTTCACCAGCAGTAAAGCAGCGTGAGTTGCTACTTTTATGGTTCAATCGAGCCTAGTTTTGTTTCTTTTTCTCTAATGAATTGTTGTGCTTAAATACATTGGGGGTACAAAATTAGAAGGACAACCTGCTTTCGCATTTTTTTCTTTTGCGCAGAACTTTTAAACAAATGAACATATGAATATAAAATTTGGTTATCAGGTTTTTTATCATATTATTAATCGAATTTTACAAAACTTTAGCATAAATAATAATTTTTAAACTAATAATAATTCTAATTTTCTCAAAAGTAAGCTTTGGGAAAAATGAAAAATTTTAAGAATTTTATAAAAGAAAACTTAATGAAGTATAGTATTAAGGATGTATTAAAGATAGGCGAAGATGCACATGCCTTCAAATGTTAAAGAAAATCCCAATTTTTCTTTCTGTATTCCCTTTTCTTTTACTTTTACAACAAACATTTTGAAAAAATACCACGGTTAGAATTTTAATAGTGGCAACTATTTATTTACATGGAATACAAAAGGGATTCATGTCACCATGTTTTACAGTCCTTCAGTACAGTCGCCAGCATTGTGTACAACCCGTTTCCAACGATGTGGAAGTCGCAGAACACCTGTAGCAGCGCCTGTTCTGTTGATAGCTCGAATAGACCGGTCTATTGCCGCAAGAATCTCTGGAACAGTTTTGAAACGAATGCCACGAAGTGGTTCCTTCATCTTAGGAATTAAGTCAAAATCACAAGGGTTTAGATCTGGGGAGTAGGGTGGATGGTAAAGCCCCATCAATCGAGAAAATTAATCACAGCTTACACTGCATGCGGCCGAGCATTGTCATGCAAAATAATAGGGGCTTTCTGCAGAAAGCGTCGCCGTTTTTTCTCAAAGCGTCTGAGATGGTGCTCCAAAAATGAGCAGTAATACTGCGCATTGACGGTCTGCTGTGGGGGAACGGTATGCGTTAGGATGACACCATCACAGTTGTACACGAGAATCACCATAACTTTCACATTGATGGGGTTCTGACGAAATTTCGAACGTCGTGGTGACCCATAAGGACGCCATTCGTTTGATTAGCGTTTCAGTTCTGGCATGTACTATCTGGCCCAAGTCTCATCCAGCGTAATGATACGGAGTAAAAAAAAGCCTCTCGTTCGCGCTCATGGAGGGTGGGTTCGAGCAGCATCGTATCGTAGCCATTTCTGCATTTCCGTCAAATGATGTGGAAGCAATTCTTCTCATCGTGAAACAATTGTTCTCATGCCCAGGCGTTTTTTCAGAATGTGCAGCACAGTCGTATGCGCTAATCCTGTCTGTCGGGCCAGCTCACGAATCGTATGTGGCGTCGATCACTGTCCATTAGTGCGTCAACAGCAGGACTTCTGCTTCGCTGACACTAGGACGACCTACCTGGCCGATGCATGTCTGCCACATTTTTAAGTCCTTAATTGAAGGCTTTTACCCATCTTGCTACAGTTCCGTAAGGCAATGCAGATTCCCCGCAAGCCTCTTGAAGCCCTAGATGATATTCTCGTGCTGTACGACCTGTAGCACATTCAATTTTTATCCAACTTCGTTGTTCTTGTTTTGAAAACATCCTGACAACGCTTACTTTAGACCGCAAGGTAATACAAGGATCGGTTCCTCACGTCACTCCGCATGGGCGTGACGTAGGAAGGACGAGTCTTTTTGCTGAGAGGTAAGGTACGTACGTAGCTCACGTGTGGTATCATAGCCTCCTAAACTAGACGCCTGTCGCGTGGTTCGGAAACTTAACAACAGTTGAAACGGTAGACAGCGTCACCTGGTACAGATTGCGCGACTTTTTTATTCAACCGTCACCAATAATTTTAAGAAGTGATACATGATATATATAATCGACGTTTCTTCGATTCTATTCGCCTTTTATGTATATCATATCCCACTTTTAAAAATTTTTGGTGGATGTTGGAAAAAAATCGCGCAATCTGTACCAGGTGGCGCTGTCTGCCGTTTCAACTGGGTACAAGTTTCCGAGCCACGCGACAGGCATCTAGTTTAGGAGGCTATGGTGGTATACGCGACATTCTTTGGTTTTGTTGTATAGCGTTTTTACAGCAGTGTTGCCACTATTAAAGTTCCAACCCTCGTATAATTATTAATTTGTTAACTATGAGCATCATCAGAAGAATAAAAATGTCAATAAATAATTTATGTCTTGTCCTGTACGTATGTGTATTAATATATATATATATATATTCACGTGCGGAAAAAAAGAAGAAACAGAAAAGTGAATACAGGAAGAAAAATCCAGTTTTAATCTAACACATGTATGCATGTGCATCTTCACCTTTCTGTAATGCGCCCTTATGACCATTTTTCATTAAGTTTTCTTTCCTAAAATTCTTCAAGTTTTTCATTTTTTCAAAAGCTTACTTTTGAGAAAAATTTGAATAATTATTAGTTTAAAAATTATTACATATGCTAAATTTTATATAACTCGATTAACATGATAACAAACAAATCATCCAATTTTTTTTTTTTTTTTTTTTTTTTTTGGGGGGGGGGGGTTATCTTTAAAAGAAGAAAATGGGAAAGCAGATTGTTCTTTTAATTTTACACGCCAATGTATTTAAGAATAACAGTTCATTAGACAAAAAGAAAAAGTAAATTCAATGGAAGCTTAAAAGTAAGAACACGCTGCATTCGTTATACTTCTATACTTCTCTATTGATGAAAGATCTTACGTACTTTATTCGACCGGGAACAGTCGTTACAAATTTGTGAATTTTATGATTTTATCTACGAAATTTTTATTCTACATGAAGAAATTAAATGGAGGTTACTCCAACAATGGATCTTATGTTGGATTTTTAGAAACATTTTACAGCTTAACAAATGGGTATTTAAAATGTAGCCCTAATTTTTAGAAGAAAAAACACTGAATGACTTTCAAAGTAATATGATGTGGCATATCTTTACTATTTCCAACTTTTATTGGGGTGCGTGGATTAAGTCCGATTGTCTGCACGAAAGACCTAGCCCAGGAAGGCTTGGGTAGAATACACTCATTCAGGGTTTTTCTAAGGGTTCTTAATCTGTACTGATGGATTTTCGGAGAAAATCAAGTAAAACTCTAAACAGCTAAACAGACTAGCGCGACATGAGTTAGAATTTAGCACCTTACATCTACCATCTCAGAAAGTACATAGAACTTCTCGAATACTGGCCGAGCCCTTTTTTTTATGAGATTTATCACCAATTCGAATTAGTATACGATTTAATTAGTAGTCTAGTTTGTCATGAATATGGTATTATAAAATATTAGGTTGTAAAATTACTTCCAAATTACAGATTTTTTTCATCAATAATTATATTTTAGTGTTTGTACGTAGACACTATATATTACCTTTCAAAATGACAGTTTTAAATTGTCGAAATAGGTGTATGCGTTAAAGTCGATTTTCTACGTGTGGTATACCCTCAATATGTCTTTCTATGGGGACCTAGTCCCTAGTCACGTGGAAACTTGCGTAAATACGGGCTAGGACCCCTTAGAAAGTCCCCCACGGAGGGCATTCCCCCTCTAGGCCTAGTTTTAGATTATTTTGAATAAAATATTCACCTAGATATGTGCGTGAGTAAGATTTTACCTCTTATTCAACTTTACTTTGAGATATTTATTTCAATATTATATCACTTGTCAAGTAGACATTAGGTAAGTAAAATTTCGCTTACCTGTAAATCTTCTTACTGGAAAATTTGTTTTTATATTATCTTACTTGATTGGTGATTGTCTGCATTCTCCAGTTTTTTTATTCTGGAAATCAGCACTCATTCTGTAAAGAAATCTGTAACATTTTTATATTATTTTCTGGTGAATTATATTCAAGTAAAAATTAATCATTAGTGATTTCTTGAATATTTATTATAATATCGTTTTTATGGAGCGAGCTCAAAGCTCGCTCTTACTCGAAGAAGCACTTACATTCGTAAAACTGAACAGTTTCACAGAAGCGAAAAAAGATACAGAAGATACATCTACATTTAACCCGCAGGGTGTGACGAGAACGCGGAAACAATTGAGTTTAATACATCTACATATCACGTACTGAAAATGAGAGTTCTTTAAATGAAAAAGTTTCTAGGTTAATATTAAATATGAATTTCGGAGTCTATAATGTTCTAACATCCCCACTTAGACTCTGAAAGTCCTTTTTTTTTAGTTCAATAGTTTGTTTCTATGTTTAACAAAGATAGTTCTGGGTAAAGCCTTAGTGAGGATGTCTGCAATCATAGTTTCTGTAGATTTATAAACCATTTGAATTTTTTTTTTCTTTAATGTTTTCACGAAGCAAATGATATCGTATATCTATATGCTTCGTTTTATGATGGTACTTGTCACTTTCTGCTAATTTAATGCAGGACATATTATCCTCATACAAAGTTATTGGTTCCTCTTGATTTAAATCTAGTTCGTGCAATAAATTCTTAATGTATATTATTTCTTGTGCAGCGTTCGCTGCGGACACATATTCAGCTTCAGCGGAGGACATAGCGATGCAATTTTGTTTCTTTGAGCTCCATTGAATGGGATTTCTTCCGACCATGAACAGGTTTCCTGCGATTGATCTTCTATCGGATGCATCATTTGCCCAATCTGAATCTGCATATGCCCTCAGGATAGGTTCTTCTTTATTGCTAAATGTTAATTTTAAGTTTATTGTTGTTTTTAGATAGCGTATGACTCTCTTAACCGCCTCCCAATCCTTTGATCTGGGACACTCATTCCTTCTGCTTAGAATCCCCACTGCAGCGCTAATGTCCGGTCGCGATACCGTGGCTATGTAGAGTAGCGCTCCGATAGCTTGTCGGTATTGGGTGTTGTGCGGTAGAAGGTTTTCGTTATCGACTAACTTTATGTATCCTGGTTCCATGGGAGTATCTGTCGGTTTCGCATTTTCAAGCCCAAATTTGGTTATTAGTTCCATTATTTTGTTCGTTTGGTCGAGCGTTATCGTATCTTTACTGGGTCTTTCTAAATTTATACCTAAATAATACTTAGCTTCGCCTAAGTCTGTCAACGGATATTCTTCTTTCAATTTGTCTATTAACATGTTTATAATTTTATTTTCACCCGCAATTAATAAATCGTCAACATAGACTAGAACATACGTTGTTGAATTATTTTGTTTTCTTTTATAAAGACATTTATCGTACTGGCTTTGATTGAAACCTAATTTGCATAATGTATCATTTAATTTCTGATTCCAAGCCCTCGCAGCCTGCTTTAACCCATAGATGGCCTTTTTCAACTTACAAACCTTATGCTCTTCGCCTGGTGCAGCATAACCCTCTGGTTGCTGCATATATACATCCTCCTGTAATTCCCCATGTAAGAAAGCCGTCTTAATGTCAACATGTCTTAAACTTAAATTTTTGTACAGGGACATTGCTAGAAAACTTCTTATGGTTGTGTGTGATGCAACAGGTGCAAAGGTTTCATCATAATCAATGCCATATTTTTGGGAAAATCCCTTGGCTACCAACCTCGCTTTATATTTTTCCACTAGTCCCTGATTATTGAATTTTGCCTTAAATGCCCATTTACTACCAATTACTTTAGTTCCTGGTGAGGCTTCTACTAATTCCCATGTTTCGTTTTCCTTAAGTGAGTTTATTTCCTCTAACGTGGCTTTAATCCAATTTTCTTTCTCTATGGGATTTTTCATTTTCATTATATCGTCCCAACATTTCGGTTCTTCAATTCTTTTATTGTTTACTGTGAACGTAAATCTATCAGGTGGTACCCCCCTATTAGATCTTTGCGATCTTCGCGGTAAGTCTTGTGAATTATCTGACAAACTGCTATCATCTGTGTTTTCTGCTTCCGAGTCTATTATCTGCAGTTTTGGTGATAATTTTATGTTATCAGGCCTTTCATCATTATTTTTTAATGTTTCATTATTTATTATTTCTTTATTTTCATGTTCTACAAATTTTACAGTACGACTTATAATTATGTTTTTACCATTCGTACAAATTCTATACCCTTTACTCCTATTATCATACCCTACAAATATACCTTGCTGGGCGGTATCATCTAATTTTCCCCTGTGTACCTTTTGTACATAAGCATAGGCACGACAACCGAAGGGTTTTAATTTTGACAGGTCAGGTTTTCGACCCGTCCATAATTCGTAGGGTGTTGATTCACACGCGGAAGTCGGGAGTCTATTCTGTAAGTAAACAGCCGTATTAATTGCCTCACCCCAGAAAGAATTCGGTAAATTTCCATCTTTTAATAAGCAACGTGCCATCTCAACCAAAGTTCGATTTTTACGCTCAGAAACGCCATTCTGAGGAGCCGAATAGGGGACTGTGAATTGATGGTCTATTCCTAATTTTCCTAAATATTCATCAAATTCTTTTCCGGTGTATTCCCCTCCATTGTCTGAGCGGATTGCCTGCAAAGTTCTCCCGAATTTATTTGTAGTCATTGCTATGTATTGTTTTAATTTTGATAAAACTTCGTCCTTACTTCTTAATAAGTATATAACGGTAAATCGACTAAAGTCATCTATAAACGTCAAAAAATAATACTTTCCACCGACTGTGGGGGTTTTCATCGGCCCGCATAAATCGCTGTGAACCAACTCTAAAACTTTTGTTGCCCTAAATTGAGCCTTTTTGGGATAAGGATTGTCAGTTAACTTAGATAATATGCAAGTTTCGCATACACTATCATGTTTGCAATCATCTAGTTTAATCCCTGTTGCCATGTTTTTGTTTACTAACTGTTTTATATGATTAACATTTCTATGACCCAATTTAACATGCCATTTGTCTATGCAGTTTTTGTTTTCGCACGTTTTCACAATGTTTATGGTGTGTGTTGTATCTGAATTTATTTTACATTCATATAAATTATTATTGATATACCCTTCAATACATGTTTCGCCTTCATGCATTATTTTGCATGATCTATCTTTAAATACTGCTATACACCCATTTTCTGTTGCCCCTTTCACAGATATGAGATTTGTCTCAATATCCGGCACATACAAGACATTTTTTAACAGTATGGTGTTTTGTGTATTATTTGAATTTATGGTATGTAATTTTACAGATCCATGTCCAAACGATTTTATTTCCTGCCCATTCGCGATCGTTACGCAGGAGGAGCTAGGATAGAATTCATAAAATTTACTTTTATCGTTACTTACATGTGTCGAACACCCTGAATCAATATACCACTTATCTGATTTCATACCCATATATAATGTAAATACCTTATTTGATTTATTTTTATCAGACTCGGTTGTCGAAGTCTGTGTTTTGTCTGCGTTATCTCTATCATGAGAGCACATTGCAGTTCTAAAGGGCTGTCTGTTTTTGTTATATCTATTATTTTGTTTGGATCTCGAATTATTTTTTCTCTTTAGAATCCAGCATTCGTCTATATCGTGATTATTTCTTTTACAGAACTTACAGAATTTCACGTTTTCATTTTTTGTTTTAGTTATTTTCAAAGCTGAAATATTGTTTTCGTGTTTATTTTCTTCTCTCTTTAAATATTCGTCGATCAGTTTGGATCGGATAAACTCGGGAGAAAGGTCTGCTTCATCTCTACTTTCCAAAGAAGTGATTAATACATCATAAGATTGCGGCAGAGAACAAAGCATTAATGCTGATAGATGCTGATCGCTTATTTGTTCACCAATTGCTATCAGCTTGTCGCGCGTTTGGTATATTTTAGTGATATGCTCTGTCATATTACCTCCTTCACTTAATTTAATGGAATAAAGTTTCCGAAGGAGAAATAGTTTACTTGAGAGCGATGACCTTTCATGTATTTTTTTAAGAGCTTCCCAGCATTCACGAGCTGTGGAGAGGTTCTTAACGTTTACTATTTGAGTGTCATCAACTAATAAATTTATAATTGCACGCGCTCTACGATCCTTAGACCTCCATGTATCGGTTATTGGCGTTGGAGGCTCATCACTTATAACTATGAATAAATCATCTTTTTGTAACAGATTTTCAACTCTAAATTTCCATATGTCATAATTATTTGCATTTAGTGCTTCAATATTGGTATCTTTAAATAAGTTCATTTTGTTTATTTAATTTATTTCTCCAAAATAGTCTGTTTGAAAAATACAACAGTTTGTTTTAATTCGTTAATATATAGGTATATAAGTAGACAGTTATTTTTTTTTTTTTTTTTTTAACGATAGTTATCAGTGTTCGTAATTTATTTTTCACCAAGAATAGTTTATTTGAAATATAAACAAATATAAACAGTTTTTTTTTTTTGTGTGTGTGATATTTCTCAATGTAAAGTATATAAATGTCAACTGTTTTTTTTTTTTTTTTTTGTTTCACCAAGAATAGTTTCTTTGAAAAAACAGTTTATCAAATCAGTCTCATAATCTTTTAGATTATTTTGAATAAAATATTCACCTAGATATGTGCGTGAGTAAGATTTTACCTCTTATTCAACTTTACTTTGAGATATTTATTTCAATATTATATCACTTGTCAAGTAGACATTAGGTAAGTAAAATTTCGCTTACCTGTAAATCTTCTTACTGGAAAATTTGTTTTTATATTATCTTACTTGATTGGTGATTGTCTGCATTCTCCAGTTTTTTTATTCTGGAAATCAGCACTCATTCTGTAAAGAAATCTGTAACATTTTTATATTATTTTCTGGTGAATTATATTCAAGTAAAAATTAATCATTAGTGATTTCTTGAATATTTATTATAATATCGTTTTTATGGAGCGAGCTCAAAGCTCGCTCTTACTCGAAGAAGCACTTACATTCGTAAAACTGAACAGTTTCACAGAAGCGAAAAAAGATACAGAAGATACATCTACATTTAACCCGCAGGGTGTGACGAGAACGCGGAAACAATTGAGTTTAATACATCTACATATCACGTACTGAAAATGAGAGTTCTTTAAATGAAAAAGTTTCTAGGTTAATATTAAATATGAATTTCGGAGTCTATAATGTTCTAACACCTAGGACACATCAGGAGTCAATCGGCCATAAATCCTACAACCAACCAACAACCAACCCTAGTCACGTGAATTTCAGTAAAATCAACAAAAAACTCCTAACAGCTAAGCCGACGAGCGCTATCTGGGCTTTAAAATCAATCGAAATTGAATGTGACGGTTTCACCAGCAAGGAAAAACTACGTATATTGAAATCAATTGTGTTCGATTACGATATTTTTAATTTTGGGTTGTTCCTTTTTTTTAAAGAAAGAAAGTAAGTAAAAAGAAAAGAAAAGAAACACTTCTAAACTGTTGATATGCAGTAAATTAGAAATATCATCGCCCATATACATGGCCGAGAGGTTCTGCTCTCGAGGCTGGTAAGCGGGAGATGCCGTCTGGTGTTGGTGTTCCAGACCTGGGTAGGATGCCCACCGAAGAATTCTTTCTAAAGTATCCTGGCCCGTATTCACGTGAATTTCTGAGAAAACCCCGAATGGTCAGGACAGTGAATACAGCCTTGCATCGAACTCAGCACCTCTGTCTATCAGCTTAAGAAACAAAAACTGTGGATCCCCGGTAGGGCGGTGTTGATGGGATTTTTCCTTCGTTTTCTCCAAATATCGGTTGGATACGATACGCATACGGCCTAGGACTCTCTCAGAAAAACCCCAACAGAGAGCACACCTCCCAAAATACACCATCGAAATCTGTGAAATTCCTTGCACCAATCTCTCTCTAAAAAATGTCGTTTAAACTGAAAATAACTCGGTTTACAAAAATGCTTGAAATTAAGCATTAATTCATGCATTGCAAACAAAACTATTTATGTCAATTATGATCATTTAGTTATTAAAAATAGTACTAATAAAATAAATTTCCTCAAATGCATTTCAGGCCAAACACTAAATCTAATGTGTCAATTGATATGCTGCTGCCATCTACTGACGGCTAAATATAGTAATATTTCGTTTTTAAACGGTTTTTTAGAAATAAAGGATTAAATAGATTCTCTTTTTAGTTAAAATAAAATAAATTAGGCTAAAAGGTTTTTGTTTTCTATATCTATAAAATTGAGGATACGTATTCATCAAGATTACGAAAGGTTTTAAATAAGAATTACAGTACAAAATGCTTAAATATTGACTTGAAATAAAGGGAACACTAAAACTTAACCCAAGAATGGACTTTTACATATTATTCTCATTTATTTTGGTATCTGGTATTTTATAAATTCAAATTTTCGGCTTGAAATTTCATTATCTTTTTTTTTTTTTTTTTTTTTTCTGGGATTTAGCGTAAATTTTCCGATTTACTGGTTAATGACCACTCTGCTACTATAAATTTGCATAAACTTCTTTTTTTTTTTTTTAACACGTTAGTAGATGAAAAATTAATTTTAGTCAGACTTGAACTTTAGTGCATAAACATGATATTTTTTTTTGCATGAAAATATACTTTTTATGACTATTTATTTCTGACTAGCCGCCTTCGGTGACCAGCTGGTTCGCGATCCTTGAAAAATCCAACTTTACGAAACTTCCGCTCGGTGGCGATTAATAGTTTTAACTGGGTTAATCGTAGTTCATTAATCGGATTTTTAATCGGTTTCATTTTTTTTTTTATATATATACATATATATATATATATATAAATAATTTTATTTCAATGATGAATAAAACTCTCATATTGTGTGTGTGTGTATATATATATATATATATATTATTCATAAGTTTAACTGAAAAAAAAATGTTTCAAAAATTTTTGTCTAATCAATTATATCAGTTTCATAGCTGAAATTTAAATCAATTTTCAGAGTAATAATTGGTGACTTTAAGTGTTAATTTTATATAAATATTTTCACTTATTCAATTTTTTTTTAAATAAATTAATTTTTCAATTCAATTTGAAAGAAATATTAAATGAATTTACACATATTTTAGTTTTATATTTGCAGGCCTTGTCCATCTCGCTTGTCACTATTTTTAAATGAATTTCAATATTTCATATCATTATCATAAAAATCTCATATTCTTACATTTTAGTTCTTCTTTGTCACTTCGGGCTAGAACACAGAATGTCATTTTCTGTTTCTACTTCAATAGTTACTATCAGCAATTCTGAACAGACAATAAACGCTTGAAGATCCTGTGAAACTCTGTTGACATTTCCCCCATCAGAGGGATAGTGAAAATCTCAATCCCTTCTTCTTCTTTTTCCTTTTTTTTTAATCTTTAGCATTTCCATTTTTTGAAAGCTTCTTGTTTCTGAGAATACTATTACTCTAGCCAACACTTTCTGTAGTAGGCTACTGACAGGTGGTGTTGCTCCAGCAGGCACATGAAGCGGCAGTTTGTTTAATAACAGTCCTCCCCATTTTCTCTATCAACAAAAGAGCAACAACTTCTTTTGAGAGGTTTTATTTTTATTTATTTGTTTATTTTATTTATATTTTTGCTTTTTCATTATTTGATGGATGTTTCTTAGAATGTTTGTTAGAAAAATATGTGAAAAAAATATTTTGTAGACAGAACAACATTTTTGTTTAAGGGTTACATACAAACGGAACGCTTGCAATTTCGATGACGTAAATTTTGCAAGTTTTTTTGCAAATACAGTTGGCAGCAAAAGTATCCGAACACTAGCAAAAATTCCTATATAAAAAAAGTACACTTAATGCAGTTTTGTTAAGTAAATCCTTTCCGAATCCTGTTCTTAGTCAATCTAAGAACATGATTCGATAAGGATTTATTTAACAAAACAGTGTTAAGTGTGCTTTTTTTTTACATAGGAATGTTCGCTAGTGCTCGGATACTTTTGCTGCCGACTGTAGTCATACATTTGGAACGCTTGCAAACGGCTTTGCAACCGGAAGTGTTTCATTTGTATGTACCAGTAATTCGTAGTTTGAAAATTTTAATCGAATTTTGAAAATTTTTAATCGAAATTAACTCGATTAAAAAAATTAATCGGTACTATGCATTGATCGATTAACCGAACCGATTAATCGGCACAGCCCTAATTAGAACCTATGGACAGATTTTTGTTTAAGTGCATTTTAACACGTTAATGCTACATTGAACATAAGGGAAATAACATATGAAGATGCTCAAAAGCATGTTTACTCTAAAATAGGGTATGTATCATAGATATAGTAATATATATAGATCTAAGCATGTTTACTCTAAAATAGGGTATGTATCATAGATATAGTAATATATATAGATCTATCATCCCCATGTTAACGTGCAAAGATTTTTGATGCCGAAAAAGTTTTTTGGCAACAGCCATGAGAGAGTATAAAACTCGAAAACAATAATGGAATACAATGTTGATATACAGTCGGTAACAAAAGTGTCCGAACACTAGCAAAAATTCCTATGTAAAAATGGTACACTTCATACGGTTTTGTTAAATAAATCCTTGTCGAATCCTGATCTTAGTCAGTGTAAGAACATGATTCGATAAGGATTTATTTAACAAAACCGTATGAAATGTACATTTTTTTATATAGGAATTTTTTCTAGTGTTCGGACACTTCTGTTACCGACTGTATATTGAATGAAAATGCCAAAATACTGCGCGGTTTTTAATTGTACAAATACATTTATGAAAGGAAATGGAATAAGTTTTCATAAGTAAGTTAAATTTAACTAATTTATGAAAAATATGATTTTTTATAATCAGTTACTTTGTTAGTATTATGTTTTAAATACTGTTTTGGTTTTTAATGGAATACTTTTTTTTAAATTTTAATATTTTTTAAGTTTCTATATTAATAAGTAATATCGAATTTTCAAAATCATTTTTGTGCAGACATGAAAAGATATACAGTCGGACCTCGTTAACGTGAATCTCAAGGGGGATCAAAAATCTGTTCATGTTATCAGTAGTTCATGCTATCAGTAACTAATTGTCATATAACTAAAGTAATCTTCATTTTGACGGGGATTGTGGTAACAGTTCATGTTAAAAGTAATTCACGTTAACAGTGTTCACGTTAACGAGGTTCGACTGTATATATATATATATATATATATATATATTTATTTAACATTAAAAATAAAAGGAATCGGTAGCTTCGTTTTAAATTAATACAGATCTATGGTTCAACCATTCGTTTTAGAAATATTGACGAGTTCTTTCTAAAATATACACATTGAAAATTTACACAGGCCCCAGGGAAAGGGCACTTCCCTCCCAGGAGGAAAGCAATGCTTCTACATGCACACATTTTTTTTTCTTTTTTTTTTCAAGTTTATTACTACTATTATCAATAATTCATATAAATTTTACATTCATGCGTTAAAAATAACTCACATTATATACATTTATATGAAATGTTTCCTATACTGTCATGTTTAGTACTTAAAAAAAAAAAAAAAAAAAAAAAAATGGATAGCAGCACCACCTGTTGAGCGATTGATTCCCAAATCTAATCAGCACCAGTTTAGGTCAAGGTCCAACTGAATACAAGTTTGGTCGAATTTCGTTCATATTAGGGGCTATAATTCGAAATTGCTAGAATTGCATTTTTAGTTTTGTTAAGCGTTTCTTGCAGTTTCGAACAAGGTTTAAAAAAATATCATGACATTAATTAGTTTTTCTGCCGGTCTGCTTGCCCACCTGTCCGAGTAAACCTAATTTCTATTATATGTTGCGACTGGCCGTTAAAGGGTTGATGCGAATTTTCCTGAAGATGAGGATATGCCCAATCGTTTTAGCTCTCTAAAGAAAACTTAACCCCAAACTTTTATAAAAATCGTTATATCCATTTTCGAGTAAAACCAATTTCTATTACATGTTGCGATTGTCAGTTAAAGGGTTAACGCAAATTTTCCTGAAGATGAGGATATGTCCAAACGTTTTAGTTCTGTAAAAAAAAAAAAAAAAAAAAAAAAGACACTTAACTCCAAACTTTAATCAAAATCGTTATATCCATTTCTGAGTAAACTCAATTTCTACTACATGTTGCGATTGGCAGTTAAAGGGTTAACACTAATTTTCTTGAAGCTAAGGATGTTCCAACTGTTTTAGATCTTAGAACACGATTCGATAAAGATTTATTAAACAAAACCGTATGAAGTGTACTTTTTTTACATAGGAATTTTTGCTAGTGTTCGGACACTTTTGTTACCGATTGTATTGCGATTGGCAGTTAAAGGGTTAACTCGAATAAACAAAAAACTTCTAACCAGACATAAATAGTAGATGGAAACGATAAATTTCTTAAAATATCGTTATTCTATACCAACAACAAAAAAAAAAAAAAAAAAAAAAAAAAGAGAGAGAGAGAGTGAGAGAGAGTGAGAAAGAAAAATGAGTATCTGGAGTTTTTTCATTCATCTTTAGTACATAAATTATTCATAAATTTTATTTACTAGATTATCTGTGTGTATTCCCGTGTATATTCATTCGGGGAAAGACATCTTTAAGAGAGTAAAATGGCCGTCTTTCCCCGAGTAAAAAAGGCATCACTTTTTCGCCCTCGTTGATCAATCTATGTCTTATTACTATATCTATGGTATGTATAGACTAAATAATTTATTTAAGGGACAACACAAAGGAATTGTGATGACATTCTGTAATCATCCAAATGATATCAAATTACTTTGAATAATTAATGAGTTATAATTTATTAGGAGTATTCTTTTTTTAGTGTATACACTGGTTCTCATAATTATAAGGACACCCGTTTTTTCTATATTATCTAAACACTGAACACTATTATTTGAACAAATGTATTTTTTATTAATTTGAATTTCATTAATAGACTATATTTAAAAAGTTTTATCGTTTTTCTATCTTAAAAAACTTTAAATACGGCCAAAAAGATGATTTTTCAGGAGTAATTTTTCAGACAAAATAGGGAAAATAAATGAAGATGAGTGTAATCAGCGAACTTAATGTAAAAGAGGAAAAATCGGCTTTCTTTGAGTGGTTAGCGTTAATGAGGGCGATGTCGGTTTTAAAAGACACGAAGCCCTAAGCATGTATTGTGTTGTGAATCCCTCAATTCGCGATAGTTTTTTGGTAGATAAAGATTCAAAAAGAATATACAGATTACTCACTAAAATCTTATTCCCACACCCTGACTTAAGAGTGGAGATAGCTATTGCCTTGAACCTAGTATCTAGGCTTGATTATCACACGGGCTTGATTATTACACGGGCAACTGGATTATTACATACTCTGCTCACGAAAATTTACAAAGTATTATTGATGATTACGGTCGTAAACGTGTTTTTGTCATAGTATGTCCCCCCCCCCAAAAAAAACAGATATTTAAAATGTGCATAATTATAGGTTTTAAGTTTATTTCTTTTAAGTATGAAAGGTCATATAATAGTCATCGGGGGTTCATCTTTAAATACATAGTAAAAAATCTATTATTTTAGTACATAATCAAGAACTTACAGTGAAAACAACATTGGAATTTTCACCTGAGACGAGCCCCTCACACGCTTAGAGGGCTAATATCTTCTCAATAACATAAACCCAAATTTCCTGGGGATATCATTAGAAACTAACGCCATAGTTGCAAAAATGTATTGAAACAAAGAATTTTTTTATCTTTGGTTTGGAGGGATAAATAAATAGTAGATGAAGGATAATTTAGAGGGGGAAAAAGTGACATCACAATTGTAACAATAAATCAAATTTAAAAAAAAAAAAAAAAAAAAAAAAAAAAAAAAAAAAAAACGAAACTTGAAACAAATAAATCTATAATAATAAAACGAAAGGTTTGTCTGTATGTATGTCTGTTCTTCTATAAATACGTTTAGCCCCTATTGAACGCAGAAGTACAAAAATTGACATACGGATGCTCAGGAGCCTTCCCGAGGGGCTCCTGAAAATAGAATTTAAAATGTTTAATTAGTTACGGAGATATTAATTAAAATATCAACCTATTTCAATCAAATATCAGTCATTTAAATCTTTGTTTTGAACTTAATTGTTATCAAAAAAGTTTTCCGGCTCTTTTTTTTTTTTTTTTTTTTTTTTTTAATTATTTTTATGTGATTAATGAAAAATTATCAAAAATTAGATTTGCTTATACACATGAAAAAAATGATGTTATTATGACTTTAAAATTAAAATAACAACAATAAACATACTTTCAGACATTAGCGTCTCTTTGTAGCGGAAAATCCCTATGAAGCTAAATGATTTTGGCCAGAATTCACGCTTGGCGCTATGCGCGTAGCAACCAATGACATTTTTCAGATTTATTTTTTTGTGAAGAAAAATGCGCATATGTTATGTTAAGTTCGTGTTAATTTATTTTATTTATTTTGCTGTTAGATAAATTTAATGTTTTATTTTGATTATTTACTTTTAAATGTGTTTTTTCATGTATGCAAATCGTACAGACATGCGTATTACTAATTGCAGTAATATGTAATTTCATGCATTTTTGAGATTCATGCATTTTGACATAGGGGTATTCTGTGTTTTTTTCTTATTTATTTATTTATTTATTTATTTATTAGTTTTCATGTTCGCGAAGCATACGGACGTGCCTATTACTGATTGCTGAAATATTTAATTTTATGCATTTTTGAGATTCATGCATTTTGAGATAGGTGTATTCTGTTACTTTTCTTTTTTATTTTCATGTATGCAAAGCGTAGAGACGTGCGTATTAATAACTGCTGCAATGTGTAATTTCATGCATTTTTGAGATTCATGCATTTTGAGATAAGGATATTCTGTGATTTCTTTTTTTTTTTTTTTTTTTTTTTTCATGTACGCGAAACGTACAGACGTGCATATTACTGATTGCTTCAATATGTAATTTCATGACTATTTGAGATTCATGCATTGTGAGATAGGGTATTCTGTGATGTTATCTTGGTTTTCATGTACGCGAAGCGTACAGACGTGCGTATTACTAATTGCTGCAATATGTATTTTCATACATTTTTTAGATTCGTGCATTTTGAGATAGGGGTATTCTGTGATTTTTTTCTTTTGGTTTTCATGTACACGAATTGTACAGATGGGTGCTTGGATGGTTGGGTTTTACGTCGCGGGTTACTAGTGCTGCGGGTTACTAGTGCTGCGGGTTACTAGTGCTGCGGCAATTGGCGACGGTCTGGGACACACCCCCAGAGGTGGTCCGGAGACATGCCATCACAATTTTGATCCTCCACGGAAGGGGTCATGAATTGTACAGACGTGTGTATTACTGATTGTTGCAATATGTAATTTCAGGCATTTTGAGCTAGGGGCCTTCTGCGATTTTTTTTTTTTTTTTTTTATGTACACTAGACTAACGCTTTGTCTGACTAGTTCCCTCATCAGATATGTAAAGAACCCTGAGAGAGTTTAGAGGCCCGCCAACGTCTAGTAAAAAGAGTCTGCATGTAATGTCTGTCTTTTGTTTACAATCATTGCCTGAAGAAAAAAGATTCTTTTTCTTTTTTTTTAATAGAAAGGCATAATTTTGTTACATATCCTTCGCATTAAGTAAAATTTCTGTTGCGAGCAAATTATTTTTGAATTTGAACAGAGTACTGGCTTTTAATAAATAAAAACAAAGAGTTTGATTTCGCAGTTCGTATTTATTTACATTCAATTGTGGGATGAAATGCTAATGATACTTAAACTAAATCATTCAAAAAAAGTCTCAAAATAAAATTCATGTTTGACGACTTAGTTTTCATATTTCCCCTAGCAAGACCGCTTTAATAAAGGACCCCAATGGCGACTTTTAAATTTTTGATTCGATGTTGGCGAGATCCCTTTTATTTTATTAAAAATGAAAAAGTTGCAAGAGAAGCTATAATAAAGGTGCCATGATGACGTTTACAGATTCATTATTATTATTATTATTATTTATATAAACCAACCGCTATTAACTAACCATAAAGTATTTACAATGGAAAATATATATAATAAAAGAAAGTTAGTTGTCTCATTAGAAGTAGAGCTCATAACATATTATAATATTATATTTGGCATGAAAATGTAATTTTATGGTCAAGTGGATAAATCAAATAAAATACAGGAAATAACGTCAAAGTAAACCTTATGTATAGTACGCATAGTGTTGTTCATATGTAACTGGGATAAAGCACTATTTCAACTTTTTAGATCTTATACGTTTCGAAATTGTCATCCAATAAGCACCCAAATGCTCATCAGATGTCCCTATTGACTGCAGCAATGCCCACGGGTAGAGCATTGCCACAAGCAATAGAGATATATACCCGATATTTTAGCCCGAGAAAGACGCTGCCACAGGCAGCGGTGACCCGAGGCAGGTTTTTCGGAAATTTTAATTGATTTTCTTTTTTTCCTTTTATTTATAAAGCAGCATAAAAAAAGAGTATTTTTTTTTTTTTTTTAAGTAAAAATGATTAAAAATATGTGATTCTGTTTAGGGACCAGTGAAGCAGGCAAATCCTGCTAGTTAAGAATAAAAGACAATTTAAACAACAGATGTAATTCTATGTAGTGACCGCGAATTGGTGGTTCTCATTCTCGACCGCGACTGTAAACTGCCAGATTATGGTCAAAACACTTAAATAAATTAGAGAAAAATGTAAAAAATAGCTAAATATGATTATAATAAATAATATAATATTAATATATATAATATAATATAATTATAATGAATAATATAATATTAATAATACCTATTAAAAATAATATAAATAATAATAAACTCAAAAGAAAAGAAAATTTGGAAATTTCCTGTTATCGGAATCGGATTCGGGTTGAGTCAAAAGAAGTAATAAGTTTGGAGTATTTGTGAGGAAATGAGGTTGAGTCAATTTCAGGTCACCACAGGTAAAACGGTGGTAAAGTAAATCGTAGCCCAGCGCCAGTGTTGGAGGAAAGTTTGGTACCAGCACGCCCAGTGACGTAATACTTATGAGTTAGGATGTTTCGATGTCAACAGTCGACGGTGCTTCAGATTGGGTTGGAATGATTTTACGCTGACGTAGAGCCACAACGGAGGAAGTAACTTGCATAGTGTAAGTGAATACGAGTATCTATTGGGGATTTGGAAAGTGAAGCGACTGGAGGTGGTTGGTTTCAATGTGAATATATAGCGGAAATTTTTGTTAGCAAGTGTGTTGATGTGGTTTGCGGTGAACGAAGTCACAGCTATTAGAGTATTAGCGATCTAGTTAATGTGGTATTATATTGTTGGAGTTTGATAGTATTGACGGGAAAGGGAATCCCGCCGTCAATCATTGAGTCGGAGTAGTTCAGTGGATCTGCGGAGAGCCGTATTCACTAGTCCTCAACTATTTCTCCAAGGGTGAGACCAACGTTTCATATCTTTCTAAATTATTTATCCATTTAATAATTGGTTCAGTTCTTAAAGGAGAGGTCATTCCCTCCTATACTTTAAATTTAAAATAAAAGGTTTATTTATATTTTTATCTGAGTCTCGTGCTGAACAATTATTCAGTCATTTAAGTTATTTATTCCATTAATTAAGTGATGGGGTCTCATGCTGATCAAGGCCGGGCTGAAACCCCGCATATTTTAGTATCATCTCTTCGACAAATAAACTAGCGATGATTTTAAAGAATTTGCACTGAAGTTAATTTTCATAAAAAAAATTCAATTGAAATTACATTTCATAACTTGATTTCCACTATTTTAATAATAATTAAAAAAAAAATTGTCATTTTTCCAATTATTAGCTATTTATCACTACATTTGGTTTCTATTTGAAAGATATACAAAAAGCAAATCTTTGTGTCTCAATAGAAAGTCTTTCAGCGACGTTGCGGCATTTATACATGGTGTTGCCGAATTTGACTAACAAATAGAGATTCCACCTCGCAAGTATGCGTGAACTCATATTTGGATTTTCCTCCACTCGGTCGAGTACGGACACTTCAGCGGTGGCGGAGCGGCGACCATGTCCTCTTTCGTACACCCTACCGAACGACCCACTCTCCCTAAGCCTTCGATAAATTGTGGCAAGTACAGCACGGTTGGGCGCACGACGATGTGGATAACGTAGACGGTACTCTTCTTCGGCTCTCCGAGAGTTACCATCGCAAAATCCATACTCAAAATGCATATTCGCGTACTCTTCATTTGTAAAACTAGGCATATCTGTTTACAGGTTGGAAAGTATGACAATTTGATACCTGTGATGACTTCAATGGACTTTATGCATCACACGTCACTGCGGGTATATAAAAGTCTTTACGCCAATCGCTGAGCTTGAAATTTTTGTTTACTGCTGTATTAGCCAATACCAGTCGCTGAGATAGGTAAATACCCGCAGCCGTTGCCACTCGTGCATAAGGTCCATTGAAAATAAAATTCAGAAGGGTAAAGAAAATAGGATAAAATTTCAGTATTAATTTACAAAAGTAGAAGAAAAAAAAAGTGCTACGGAATAAGAATCAACTTAGTTAATTCGTACCAATGTAGGAAAACATACTAAGTATGAACTAAGAGAGAGCAAGTAGTCGTGAGAGCAGCGTGAAAAGAATCGGCCGAGCTCAGGCAAAGTCCAGAAATGCTAAAGCAATAAGCAGCATAAAACGTAAAAGCAGCTGACCAGCTAATGAGCTGTTACAGATTGACTCGCCTTTTGTATCCGCGAGTGGGATGAGCGCGCAGGAAGGTTGGAATACATCTGCATATCACTAAGAGTCCATATGCAGACAGTCACGAATTTGAAAACGTTCCATTTACTCAACATCGTTTCGTTTGCTGGAGTTCGACGAACGCCGTTTTCAGTGATGTATTTCAAACAAAAGGCTAAATTTCTCCTGAACTAGAACACCGATATAGTTTATTGTGGGCTCATTCTAAAGCTTTTGGAATGGAGAAGTTTTTGATAAATTTGACCAAATGTAGCTTGAACGGTGTTTGCAGAATTGCCGGTTAAAGTATTTGGCGACAACTCGATTTTAAACTTCGCAAATGTTTTAGCGCTTGTAGCTCGCCGTCAAATTAAGGTATACTGATGTAAATGGTGTCACCCGATAGGATTTTTTCTGCTCTTTCCAAATATGTGCTTATTTTGCGTGTAAGTCTTTCAGAAAGCTCACAACTTGGGTTTTTTCAGACGGGATGGAAAAAAACAGATTTTTCTTCTATCTACCATAACTCGGAAACGGTTAGAGATAGGACAGGGTTTCTATGGTGTTTTATGCTCCCCATGGGCTGTTCTATCCCCTCCTTTCGTTTGGCAGATTATGTCAAACTCACCCTATATATGGCTACAGTGTCTAGAATAAACAGTGTTGTAACTATTTGTCGCAGACGATAATTAATTTTGAGATTGATTGTCTACATATTGTAGCATCTATGTTTTTCTATGTTTATGTTTGTAGAATGGCAACAGCTATTCAGTGTTCGAAAAGATTAGAATAATTGAGCATCGTGAAGCTCCGAACTTGAATAAAAAATACTGGAATCCTGAAACTTGAATTATTATTTAGAATGATAAAAATGTTCATGTGTTTTTATCTATTTATTATTCTTCTTTTTACTTCATTTGGCGCCCAGAACGTCTGGCACGAACTGTAATTAAATGAATGTTTATTTTAACAGATGTTCGAATTTCGAATATGATAACTTGATTATTAGAATGTTATTGTTGAATCCCGAACTAATAACTTTCATTGGAATTCGAATAACTCAGAAGAAAATAGATACTTTATATCTGACTAAAAGGTTTAACTCTCATATTATTTAACTCTCAACATAAATTGACGCATTACTAAATTAACTCAAAAAAAGAATACGCCAAAACATAATGACACTAATAACACAGCAACTTTATTCCAAAACCAAAACACAAAGACCATATCTAGCTGTTGCCAGATTACTAAATCATAACTAAAAGTTTATATCAGTCCTTTCCTAACATCCTCCCACCCTGAGTTGTGGGGGAGGCACGACTCAAAACAAACTAAAACACTACAAGTCCAATCTCACAGGAACATTAATTGTCCGTCCACATCTTGTTCTTTTAATTTCTCGTTCAGACACTACAGGGGTTGTTACACGTTGTTCAGACATCTTTGGTCTTGGCGCAGGATTTTTTACTACTTGTTTCTGAATAATTTTGGCTTCAGACGCTGTTATTTCTAGCGGATATAGACGCTGAATAGGCCTAATTAACTCTCTGTCTGCCGTCTGGAGCTTCACCAATCTCACGACTCCTTCGGCTCCAGGAAGGAGTTCTGTGACCCGTCCAAGAGGCCATTCAATACGTCTTCTGTTGTCACATCCAATAATAACCACATCACCTACGGCTATAGTTGACCACCTTTTAGACTTGGGTTTTTGAACAAGTGCACCTAAATATTCTGATCTGAATCTCTTCCTCAGTTCTTTTTGTAGAGCCAGTCTGTACTTCACCCTTTTGTTAAGGCTGTCGTGATCCGCAGCATCACAATCTGGAACACCAAATTCCTTTATGTCCTGCAGAAATAATGATGGAGTCAGAGGAACAAGTTCAGAATCCTTTTCTGAGACATATGTGAGAGGTCGGGAATTTATGATGGACTCACAATCACATAATACTGTGATCAGCTCTTCATATTTTAAACATACTCGACCTAAGATTCTTTTCAATAGATCTTTCATTATTCTGATCAATCTTTCCCACCAGCCACCCCACCACGAGGCAGTTGGAGGGTTGAATTTCCATTGAAAACGATTAACTGCACTATATTTGCTTATGCGATTCCAGTCTAAGGACTGCAGCACGTTTGCAGCTCCAACGAAGTTGGTTCCATTGTCGCAATAAATTACAGAGCATCTTCCTCTTCTTGCTATGAATCTACGCAATGCCAACAAAAAAGCATCAGTTGTCATTTCTGAAACCAATTCTAGGTGGACGGCCCTATAAATTGCACAAGTAAAAAGACAAACCCAAACCTTCTCATGTCCTTTTAAAATTAACGGTCCAGCACAGTCAACACCGGTGATTTCAAATACTGCAGCATCTCGAACACGATTTTCTGGAAGAGGAGCTGTAATGGCATCTAGATTCCTACCAGAATACCTTTTGCACCTAACGCATTTAGAAATAACGGATCTCACCGTTCTTCTGCCGTTTAGTATCCAAAAATGTTCTCTCAAAATATTTAACAAAATCTGAATACCTGCATGGCCATTTTTTACATGATGATGAAATATCAAAAGCCTCACTACTTCGTGTTGTGAAGGAAGAATTGCAGGTTTCCTAAAATCGTCACAGTCTTCTCTATAAACAATCTTAGTTCTAAGTCTGAGAATGCCCTCTGGATCTTTAAATACTTCTAAGGACTTTAGTTTTTCATCTTTTTCGTTTATAAATGTCTCCCTTTGTATCATCATCAATATTCTTTTTTCAGCTTCCACAAACTCTTCAGAATCAAGGCTGCCACGTTTTCTTACTTCCTCTGAAAGACGACAGTTTCTTACGAATCTCAATATCCATCCAATCAAATATACAATCTTCTCGTATTGGAAAAAATAGCGATAATACCAATCAGTTTCAAGATTTTCATTATTGGTGATCAGGACAATATCCGAGGAGGAACGAATACCTTTTTCCGTTCTTTAAGAACTTCATTTTCATCAGCAACATACTCAGTAGAGGGCCACATATCAGGTTCTAAATACAGCCATTTGGGTCCCTCCCACCATTTCGACTTCAGTAGTTGATGACCAGAACAACCTCTACTAGGCAGGTCAGCAGGATTAAAAGGTCCAGGCACATGCCTCCATTTTTCCTTGGAAGTCAAAACTCTAATTTCTTGGACTCTGTTGTTTACGAAAGTGTTCCAGGGTTCTTCTCTTTTTATCCAGGTGAGCACAGTGGTAGAATCTGTCCAAAAGTAAATTTCTTCATGCGGAATCTCACTCAATATTGTAGGTGCAAGTCGAGATGAAATAGTGGCCGCAAGCAATTCTAATCTCGCAATTGTTGTTGCCCTCTTACCACTCGGAGAAACTCTAGTTCGTGCTTGTAATAATTGTACTCTGACAGATTCACTAGTTTCTACTCTGATAAAAACTGCAGCAGCATAAGCATATTTGCTTGCGTCGGAGAAAAAATGCAAAGAACATTTCTCATTGATGTCACCACTTCTTAAATATCGAGGAATACGAACATTTTCTAAGGGTGAAATATTCTTTAGCCACTTCAAAAATTCATTCTTGATTAATGAGTCTACTTCTTCTTCCCAGTTTACCTTCATGCTCCAAAGTTTCTGCAAAAGCAGTTTAGGGAATAATGAAACTGGACAAGCCACTCCAATTGGATCAAAAATCCTATGGGCTGCAGACAATATAACTTTCTTTGTAACTTTCTCGAAACATAGCTCTTTTAAGCTAGCTAAATTAATACCCAATGTATCTGCCTCTTTATTCCATAATATCCCTAGCACATTTGTTTCAGGTTTAGCTTCATCGGTGAGGTTCGTGTATTCCCATCCTCTCAATTCAAACTTCCTTTGGGCCATAACGTTTGTGGCCATTTTCATGAATAACTCCAATTCGTCTTTGTTTCGCACACTTGTAACACAGTTATCAACATAAAAACTGTTCGCAAGTAATTTAATCATATTCTCAGGATATTCATCATTATTACTTTTCAAAACATTTTGAAGATGATATTGAATCACAATACCCAAAAGAAAAGGGCTGCATGATACCCCAAAAACCACACGACAGTGACGATAGTGCTTCAGCTCGCCGTTTTCTCCAAACCACAAAAAACGTAAATAATTCTTGTCAGAAGGCGAGATACTGATTTGTAGAAAAGCCTTTCTTATATCCGCTGTTACACCTATTCTTTCTAGCCGAAAACGATATAACACAGTCGGTATCAGTTCAATGAGGTTTATGCCACTCTCTAAGCAATCGTTGAGACTAGGTGAGCCCTTCTGCTTTGCTGAAGCATCGAAGACTGGTCGGACTCTGGTAGTGCTGTTTTCCTTTATCACAGGGCGATGAGGTAAATAGTGTGCAGGTAGTTCCAATTCATCTTGAGGCACTAACTCGATTATTCCTTCATCTAACCAATCTTTAAATACGTTTCCATAGAGCTCATAAAGTCCTTCCTTTCTCAAATTATTCTTGACTCTGTCAAGCCTTTTCAGACACAAATCAAAATTGTCGGGAAGTGGAAGGTGGGATTCTATCCAAGGCATATGTACTACAAAACGATCATTCTCAACTTTAACTGTATTTAAAAAATGTTGCTTTGCTGCCTCTTGTAATTCAATAGCTGTTTTCTTTTCCGATGGGTCAGTTATGCCCAATGAATCAAGAGCCCACAATTGAGAAATGCAAGCATTAGTAGTAAGCATAGAAGTAACTGTCACAGCTATGCTATCATTGTTAGTACGGCCAATAATTGTCCAACCTAATTTTGTTTCCAGAGCAGTGACTCCAGACTTTAATTGTTTACAATTTCCAGTAGATAGCTTACCCGCAATATCTGCTCCCATGAGTACCTCAATGGGTCCATCAATATCCTCTGTAAGGCGTATACCATATTTGGAAAGTTCTTGGATGTATGGTTCCCGTGTCACAGCGGAAATTGTTTCACAAATTACTGATTGACTCAAAGCATTAAAGTGACAGTTATAAGTTTCTGAGGAATTGGATAAATACACTGTAAAAACATCATGTTGGCAAACTGCTGTATTAGAACCTCCAAACAGTGAATGTTGTAGGTACTCTTTTCCATTAGACTGGTACTTCATTTCTTCAGCAGTAGACCGTAAAACATATGACCTTTGTGATCCAGTATCTATGATGGCCCTAACTTTACGTTTCATTCCTTGTCCTCTCATGACTACCGCAAATGTCTGTAAAATAACATTCGGAGTTTTAGACAAACTTGCCAAAGCTTCATCTTGTTGTATCATCTTTGTTTCCGCTTCGTTCTTTTGAGACGTTGGAGTAGATTCCCCGGAAATACTTTTACATAATAGCAAGTTGTGCTTTTTCCCACATAGTTGGCAGTTGAACTTTGACTTACAATTCTTAACAGCATGTCCTTCTTTCAAGCAAAGGAAACAACAACGTGCATTTTCTACAGCTGTCTGTTTTTCTTCCAAGGTCATTTTTTGAGCTTTTCTGCAATTCCATGATTTGTGATCAGCAGAACAAAATATGCAAAATTTCTTGTTATTCTGTGAAGAATATAAAAGCTCAGTTGCTGTGGAAATACGGGGTTGGCCCTTTCTTTGGCTAGTCTCTTGGCGATCCTCAAAATTGGTTACTTTTACCGAACGATTAAAGCTTTGTGCTGCTATCAAAATTCTCTCTTCACTCTCTACTTCATCTTGTAAAAAGGTAAGAAGACGGTCTAAATTACTTATGGCCTTTGTTGAACCATCGGATTGCCCTTCCTGTGACAACTCTTCTTTAGATCGACGGTTAGCAGATCTAAATCTCTCCCATGCCCGCAATGTTTCATTAGGGATAGCGGATTCAACAAGCGGATAAAGCATAGCAGCATACTTATCTTTTGTTACTCCCAAAGTCTCTAAAGCTCTTAATTTTGATTCTAATTGATCATACAACTTGCGTAGAACAATTCTCTCTGATTTTTGTCTTGACATGATTATTGACAGCAGATCTCGCACGTAGACTTCTATCAGCAGTTCATCCCTGCCATAGCGAACCTGTAACTGCTTCAAAGCTTTCTCGTAACTTTCTCCACCAGGCGGGAAACTTTTTATTAACTCTTCAGCCGACGAGTTTTTCTCCATGGCTTGTGCTAAATATGCAAATTTATCATGATTATCCAAATTCGGATCCTTATCTATTTTTTGAAATTGTCCCCAAAAGCCTAGCCAGTTCTTTATATCACCATCAAATGAGGGTAGTTTAATTTTCGGATAATGCAGTAAAGTATTTGGCGAATTATTAAAACTATTGGCAACTAAAACTTCCTGTTTCTCATTCAAAAGGTCATTTAATTTATTTTCTAAAATTCTCCATTTATCAATATAACATTCTGATTCATCAATTTCTTTATCGATTTGATCATCTTTTTCCTTAGAATCTAATAAAGCCTCTCTATATTCATATTCACATGCTAGCATCAGTTTAGCTTTTGATTCTATTAATTTTAACTTTGAAATTTTCTCATCATTAGGTATTGTATTTTCACTTTCACAAAAGTCATTGCACGCAATGGTAAATAATCGTCTATTCTGCTTACGAGATGCTTTTAATTTATCCATATTACACAATAAAGTTAAACCAGCTTACTTGCAGATGTCTTTGTCTTGTCGAACGGACGCCAGATGTTGAATCCCGAACTAATAACTTTCATTGGAATTCGAATAACTCAGAAGAAAATAGATACTTTATATCTGACTAAAAGGTTTAACTCTCATATTATTTAACTCTCAACATAAATTGACGCATTACTAAATTAACTCAAAAAAAGAATACGCCAAAACATAATGACACTAATAACACAGCAACTTTATTCCAAAACCAAAACACAAAGACCATATCTAGCTGTTGCCAGATTACTAAATCATAACTAAAAGTTTATATCAGTCCTTTCCTAACAGTTATATTTATCGTTTGGATTTTAATTAAAAACGAAAGTACTTACGCCAGATGACTGATGTTGATGTTTATAGTTCGTCGTAGTAGACATCGAAATTTTCATTTTTATTTTTTGACAAGATGCTTGAAGTATTTATGAATATTGCCTTCTGGATGTGATAAAGAATGAAATCATTATTTCAAAATGAGATCGTTTTAAAAATAAATATGTTCTTTAAAGGCATTCATCTACAGCAGCATTTAATAGCTTATTGGCAATGTGAGTAAATTATAAATATTCAACACGTTTTTATTAATTGAGAAAATAAGGTAAGCTCTTTTTTAATTTATATTTCTATCATTACATTTTTATTCTTTATTGTGTTCTTTAATATGGCTGACGAGTTAGTAAAATTTAAATCTGCGAGGAAAACTTTGCGGCAGTCTGTTTCAAAATTAATAAATATTTTGGAATCGGAAATAAAAAATGAAACTTTTGATAGAAATATAGTTGAGGAAAATCTCTTTTTGTTAAATTCTAAACAATCTGATATAAAAATTATTAATGATAAAATATTAAATTGCTTTAAAGGTAATGAAGCAGAAATTGAAAAAGAATGCGATTCGGTAATAGAATATGAAGAAAAAATTAATTTATGTATTTTTAGAGCACAAAAGAAACTTAAATTCAGTTCTGAAATTATAAATAACAAGTCTGTAAGTGACCACACTGCCGAAACTAAAGGTGAAAATAAAAACAAAATTCGATTGCCTAAAATTTCGATAGCAAGGTACTATGGAGATCCTAGTTTATTTTTAGAGTTCTTTAATTCATACGAAAATGCTATTGGGAATAATACTGAATTAACGAAAGTGGAAAAATTTACATATCTTAAATCTTTACTTGGAGGACCTGCTTTAAGTGCTATTTCTGGTTTTTCGCTTTCCGATGAAAATTATGATGAATCTCTTAAATTGATTAAAGAACGATTCGGTCGTACAGATTTAGTAATTTCTTCTCACATGAATAAGCTCTTGAATCTTGAACCTGTTAAAAACTCGGGTAATATCAAAGCGCTACGAACGCTTTATGATTCCTGTGAAATACATATAAGAAGTTTAAATTCCTTAGGAATTGTATCAGAATCGTATGGGAGTCTTTTAGGACCAGTTATTTTAAAATTATTACCTGATGATATGAATTTAGAATTTAATAGAAAACATAATTCTAGGGGTCAATACAACCTAACAGAACTTCTTGATTTTATTAGATTGGAAGTTGAGAGTAGGGAGGCTTCTAATTTGATTATAAATTCTAAGAAAAGGGATACAAATTATGTTGTTAAGCAAAATAAAAGTAATTATTCGAAAGGGATGAGCGTTCCTACTGCTTCCGCTTTAACTGTCGTGAATAAACCTTATTGTTTTTATTGTAATCAAAATACGCATGAGTTAGTAAAATGTGAGAAAACAGACGAACAAAAAAGATCTATACTAAAAACTCATGGTCGTTGTTATAAATGCTTTAAAAAAGGTCACGTGTCATCTAGGTGTAAGGTTAAAATCCCTCCTTGTGAATTATGTAATAGTTTAAACCATAACAAGTTATTTTGTAAATCAAATGTTCGTGAATCAGAAACTCTTACTGAGGTTAAGCAAAATGTAGTCGCATCACTGTCACTGAATTCTGTTTCTAAAATTGATAAAGTTGTGTATTTACAAACTTGTTCTGTTTTCGCTTCTGATAAAGATAATAATAGATGTCAATTGATAAAAATTCTAATTGACGGGGGTTCTCAAAAATCATTTATAAAGTCCGATTTAGCTAAAGAACTAAAATTAAAAAGTCTGAGGAAAGAAAGTTTGTGTATTTATTCCTTTGGGTATACTGAGGGCAGGTTAATGGAATATGATGTTGTTAAAGTTACTCTTAAAAGTATTCATTGCCCAAATGATTTTATTACAATTGAAGCGCTTGTTACAGACACTATTTCTGGAGCAGTCATAAAATTTTACCTTCTAAAAATATCTTGGAATTGTTAAAATTAGAAAATTTGAAATTAGCGGATAATGGGGAATCCTCTGAAATAAAAATATTATTAGGATCTGATACATGTTGGGAGGTACAGACTGGAGAAAAGAAAAGAATTAGTAAAAATTTGTTTGCGGTTTCCTCAATGTTTGGTTGGTCCTTGGTAGGATCTTTGGGGGAGAACCAATCTAATGCCTCTATGTTTACTATAGGTGCTTCTCGGAACGTGAAAAAAGAGGAAAATTCAATTAATGACTGTTTGAAAAAGTTCTGGACTTTAGATAATATGGGTTTAGGAGAAAACGAAAATATGGATGATGATAAGTTAATAATTGAGAAATTTGAGAATGATTTGAAATTCAGTGATGGCAGGTATGTAGTTCGTTTGTTATGGAAGTCTCATCATGAAAAATTGGCCGATAATTTTCAAAATGCTAAACAGCGTCTAATGTCTTTGATTAATAAATTAAAAAATGACGAATGGCTCAAAGAGAATTATGACAGCATAATAAACGATCAGTTAAATCACGAAATAATTGAGGCGTGCAATTTAGAAACTCTTGATGGGAATACAACATATTATATGCCACATCCTCCGGTTTTTAGGAGAAATGCAATAAAAACTAAGGTCCGTATTGTGTTCGATGCATCCTCAAAATGTAATAATGAAATATCGTTGAACGATTGTTTAGTACCAGGTCCAAATTTAAATCCTTCTGTTTTAGACCTAATCTTACGATTTAGATTGTATAAATATGCATTTACCGCAGACATTGAAAAAGCTTTTCTCCAGATTGGTATTTCAGACATTGATAGAAATGCATTACGTTTTTTGTACATAGACAAAGATTTCAATTTGAAACCCTATCGAATGACACGAGTTCCCTTTGGTGTATCTTGCAGTCCTTTCATTTTAGCATGCACCATAAAATATCACATAAAGAAAATAATAGAAAAAAACCCTGATATTTACCAGATGTTAAACAATTCTATTTATGTCGATGATCTTTTTTATGGGGCAAATTCCGTGGAGCGAGCTTTCGAACTTAGTGTTGAAGCACATAATGTGTTAAAAGATGCCGGGATGAATTTGCGTCAATTTAGTACGAATTCAGAGGAACTCAAAATTCTTTGGGATGGTAGCGATAAAATCAAATCAGAATCAGGAGAAAATAATTCACTTAAAGTGTTAGGTCTGAACTGGTGTAATAGTAGAGATGTAATATCCTTGAACATAGATAACTTGTGCGAAACATTGAATAAGTGTAGAGAGATCACAAAAAGGAATATATTAAAAGTAACTGCTACTATTTTTGATCCAGTGGGTTTTTTGGCACCATTTGTATTACGTGCAAAATTGATAATGCAAAATCTTTGGCAATTGGGTTTAGATTTCGATGACTATGTTCCACCCGAATGTAGGCAGTTGTGGTCCGAGTGGTGCGGAGAAATTGAAACGTTAAAGAAATTTGAAATTCCTCGCGAATATTTTCCTGGTGAGTTGTATCAAAATGATGATAAAGAATTGCATGTATTTTGTGATGCATCTATCAAAGCTTATGGCGCAGTCGCGTATTTTAGATCAATTAAAAATGGAGAAATAGCGTTTGTTATGGCAAAATCTAGAATCGCACCAATAAAACAAAAACTCACATTGCCAAGGCTAGAATTGTTAGGGGCATTAACTGCAGCAAAACTTGCCAAAAATCTGCAAGAAACTTTTACTATACATGGGGAAAATATATATTTATGGACTGATAGTATGATAGTACTTTATTGGATTCATAGTGCTCCTGAACGTTGGAAGTTGTTTGTAAAAAATAGAGTTGTTGAAATACAAAATTTAACTAACCCAAGCAATTGGAAACATTGTAGTGGTAAAACCAATCCTGCTGATATTTTATCACGTGGTTGTTCTGCTGAATATTTGTTAGCATCTAAACTATGGCGTTCAGGACCAGATTTGTTAACTGAACCTATGAGTTCTTGGCCTAAAAATTTTGATTCATCAATAAAAATTTCTCATTCTGAATTAGAAGAGAAAAAGCAGGTGAATGAGACATCGGTTTTGCCTTCGCTGGCAGAAAATTCTAACACAATCTTGAATATTGAAAAGTATAGCAAACTAAGTAAAGTAATTAGAATTACTGCATGGGTATTTAGATTTATTTACAATTTAAGAAATAAAAATGAAAAGAGAAAGGGTGTTTTGACTGCAGAAGAACTTTTTGCTGCAGAGTTACACTTAATTAAAGAAGCTCAATATAAACATTTTCCAGATGAAATTAAATATTTAAAATCTGAACAGTTGATATCCAAAAACTCTAAAATTTACGAATTGAACCCTTTCCTGAGTGATGAAGGAGTACTCAGACTTGGGGGTAGATTACAACGCTCATCATTACGTTTTCATGAAAAACATCCTTTAATTATACCTTCTAAAACCCATTTTACTGATTTACTTGTGCGTGATGCACATGAACCGCGTTCTTCATACAGGTGTAGGAAATACTCTCATGTTCCTTCGCACAAAATACTGGATAATTAGATCCAGGCAAAATGTTAAGCGTGTTATAAGAAGATGTGTTATTTGTCAAAGATATAATTCTCGACCAATGCAACAAGCAATGGCACCTTTGCCTTCAGCTAGAATAAAACAAACAAATCCTTTCGATGTTGTGGGACTGGATTATGCTGGTCCACTTTTTGTAAAAAATGAAGATACAAAGTATTATATTCTATTAATTACGTGTGCAGTGACTAGAGGAATTCATCTTGAGCTAACAAAAGATCTTACAACAAAAACGTTTTTACTGGCCTTCCGTAGATTTGTCTCAAGAAGAGGCCTATGCTCCATTATTTATTCAGACAATGCTCGTACCTTTAAGGCAGCTGACGCAGAACTCAAAAAAATGTGGAAAGTTTTCCGTCATCCTGAGGTGAAGAACTATTATGCTACTAAAGGTATTGAGTGGAGATATATTGTTGAACGCGGAGCCTGGTGGGGCGGGTTTTATGAAAGACTTGTACGGACAGTAAAAACAACATTACGAAAAATTCTTGGCAGATCATCATGTAACCCTGATGAGTTAGAAACTATTCTGGTAGAGATTGAAGCGATGATAAACCATCGTCCCTTGACGTATGTGCAAGATGAGTCAGAAACCCTAACTCCTGCACATTTTCTGCTGGGAAAAGAAAAACCAATGAATTTACCACCACAAAATTATCCTAATAATGTAAATAGTACTAAAGAAGTACTCTTTAAGTCATATAGATATCGCGAAAAACTGTTGAATAACTTTTGGAAAATATTTTTCAAGGATTATTTATTAAATCTAAAATCAACAAACTGTGTAAAAAATCATTCACAAAAACTGGACTTAAAGGTGAATGATGTAGTAATAATACACGATGACCATTTGCCACGCAACATGTGGAAACTTGGAAAAGTTTTAAAAACTTTCACAGGAAGAGATGGTCTAATTCGTAGTTGTGAAATGAAAACTGAAAAAGGACTTATTAAAAGGCCTATACAGCTACTAGTGAAATTAGAGTGTTAATTAATATTTTTTCTTTTTTTTTTATGTATAGTTAGCATAAAATTAATAACATAGTGTACATATTAATTTACATAGATAGAATAATTGTTTGTATATTCTTTGATTGTAGTATTATATGTTGTAGATATTTAAATATTATTTATAAGTTGCATAAATGTACATATTTAAGAATTTTAATTTGTGTATAATGCTATAGAAATTTATTTTTAATGTAAATATTTATACTTAAAGTGTAAAAAAAAAAAAAAAAAAAAAAAAAAAAACAGGTTTCCGTGATAAAAATTAATTCCTATTTAAATTAATTATTAAAATGTAAATTGTTTTTTGATTAATGTTTTTATAGAAGTATTCTTGATTTTAATGTACCTGATACTTGAAAATGAAAACTTGACAACAATTCTTGATATATTGTTGAAACTTGATGTACTTGATATACTTGAAGAACTTGGTAAGTTACTTGATATTTTTTGTATGACACTTGATTCATATTTGAATTGGATCTACACCTGAATTACATTTGTATTTAAATTTTGATGCACTGGATAATTTATTTGTTCTGAACCTTGTTCAGCCAGGCCCAGTGTGTTATAACTATTTGTCGCAGACGATAATTAATTTTGAGATTGATTGTCTACATATTGTAGCATCTATGTTTTTCTATGTTTATGTTTGTAGAATGGCAACAGCTATCTATTCAGTGTTCGAAAAGATTAGAATAATTGAGCATCGTGAAGCTCCGAA
Organism: Salticus scenicus; assembly: GCA_963930645.1. Taxonomy (NCBI): domain Eukaryota; kingdom Metazoa; phylum Arthropoda; class Arachnida; order Araneae; family Salticidae; genus Salticus; species Salticus scenicus. The sequence continues at coordinate 39,335,385 of OZ005657.1, read as the reverse complement.
CTTGAATAAAAAATACTGGAATCCTGAAACTTGAATTATTATTTAGAATGATAAAAATGTTCATGTGTTTTTATCTATTTATTATTCTTCTTTTTACTTCAAACAGTGTGGAAAGCGGCGAATAAAATTGTACTAAAAAAATTAAGCCTGTCACCAGATGTCATTGTAATCGAAGCTAGTGTCCCGACAACAAAACCGAGACTCCCTATTGGTTAATTATATGCTTAGATCACGTGATTAAACTGCCGAAACTGGAAAAAGCCAGTCAGGTCTTCGATTTGAGCAATAGCTTCGATCACAGTGACATCTGGGTAAGCTTAATTTTTGCAGCATCATTTTAACATCACGGTTATAGGCGATTGCCACACTGTTATTCTAGACGCTGTAGTATGGCCTATGTCTGCTCAAGCAATGGCAATGCATGCTGTAAGATCCTACAGTGTACTTTGGCCGAGGTACCTGATAAACAAACGATTTTAAGTGACCCTAGAAGAAGAAATCGAAGAAATTGGAGTCCAGACAGCGCAGTGTCCAAGTAACAGGCCCACCACGTCCAATTCACCTCCTAGGATGCGTAACATCGAGGAGGTTGCGCATTGGTATTGAAAAATGTGCTGTGTGCTATCATTCATAAACCACATATGTTCTGCCGAACAGTGTCCAGTGTTCCCAGCACAATCCGGGAGTACGTGTTGCAGGGAAGCAAAGTACTTTTCGCTTTTGAGAAGTTCGGGTAGAAGGTATGATCGCAAAAAATGATCTCCGAGAATCACTCTCTAAAAATAGATAATGAAACTCGGAAATTCTGTGAATATTTTCGGATGACCATATATGCGCGTTGATCATGCTTTTTCTAGTAAATCAGGTTTCATCTGTGAATAAAACACTAGCGGTAAACTGTCAATAATTCCGCGTGGCCTAATGCAGGGCAGAACTCTACGGAAGGTAATCAGCATTGACTAGGAGTTGGCATTTTGCGCATGGTAGGGGTGCATCTTATCAGCACGAAGAACATTCCACACATTTTTGCGCTGAATACCCAATTCACCTGCAATTTATCATATACTTACCTACACGGAATTTTTAAAGCTTTGGTCGATTATCTGTTTCAAGTGTACAAGCACTGCATTTTTGCCGGGTATTACACTCGTTATTTGGTAGGATTCTGTCTTTCTCAGTCGTTGACTGGTGTTCTTCTAGGTAGTATGGTGAGGATAACGCCTCTTGATATTTGCTTTTATCATTATCCGTTCTAGTCCTCTACTGTAATTTACTCGGTAATTGCATATCAGAATTTCTGGTCATTTAATGTGACATGTTACTTCCGAATGAAGTCTAATGCCCACGAATTCTGCAATGCCCGCTAACGTTTATTTGGCTGCAGCTTTTATTTTCCTTTTTCTCCATACGAAAATTTTTATACGAGAAAATTTCGTCTTCTCGACCATAGTGCTCCTAATTTGCGAATTTCACGGTCGAATTTGAAAACATCCCGTATAAATCATAAATTTTACACACTTCACAGATAAAGAAAATTTGAGGTATATATATATATAAATACACACACACATATATATATATATATACAATTTAGTGGCAAATAAAAATTGGTGTACTTTCTGGTATGGTCCGGATGAAACTACCCTACGGTTCGGGCTCGAGTTATTTTTAAGTTATAATATGATCTAGGCCAGGTTTATTTTTATATAAGCATCGTTAAATAAAAATTAAGTTAAAAATAAATTATGCATTGTTAAAAATTAATTTTATTTAAGCATAATTAATTACCATTAGCAAAGTTCGGCTTTTTAATTTTTAAAATAAAAGTTAATTTTGTCGTCTCATTTGGGAGCCCTCTAGGTTCGGGGGCCCCAGGGCAGTGCACCGGGTCCCCGGTGATTTTTACGTCCCTGATTTGTGCCCAGCTTTAAATGCCTTTAAAATAAAGACTATCCTCAGAAAATGGAAACATTTGTCCGGCTTAACCCCAGTAACACAACAATAATGGATAATGTTGGACAATCATTGGCCAACAACGGCCCAACATTGGCCAATGTTGACTAATGATGGGCCAACAGTTGTTGTGCTACTGGGAACTATAATTATTATTTTTTCTCTCAGGTGTCTTCATAATGGTCGTTCCGTACCGTTGAACGTTGTCAGCAAACTCTTCCGCTTGAGTACACTCATAGATATATAATGAATAAGATTGCAAGAGTAAGTGTTTTGGTTTCGGTTTTTAAAAAAAATCTGAAAATGCCGTGTATAAGGTTGTTACAATGCTGATAGTCTGATTGGTTGGTGAGAATTTTGAATCGTCTCGTCTTTTGTCAATCAGTCAGCGAGGCAGCACCCACAACAAACAGCGATAAATGCGCCGAAATTTTATACCCTACTTCAAGGAACTACGCATCAAGCAAAACATTCGCTGGGAATTCACTAGAAGGGCAATGTACCCATTTGATTACTGCACTACGCTGAAGAAAAGAAGGAAGATTGCACACTTTACTCATAGAGATGAAAAAAAAAAAAAAAAAAAAAAAACTGGGAATGTTAAAGCAATGGGAAAAAAACTGAGAATTTTAAGGAATAAACCGGAAATTTTGGGAACTTTGAGAATTTTACGGGAAAGAACTATTTTGAGAAAGCTTAAGCAGACAATAAATTGTTTACATAATATAAATCATAGTTTAAAGGCTTTTTTCCCCTACTGAAGATTGCAGACGTCGGTATTAACAAGTATGCTAGCTTCGTGAGCATTAAAACTTTAAAAAAAAAAGATACCGTTGATTTGTCATGTACAAAAATCCTTACCGCGGTCAGCATGCTCATTGCTGTATGCTCGCTTCATGAGCATTAAAACCACAGAAAACATCACTGGATACCCCTAATTCACAATGCATGAATCAGTACATGCATGAAAATTTGTACAGCCGTGGTCAGTATCCCGATGTATGCTCGCCTTATAACCATTAAAACGAACCTAAAAGAAAAATCACTGGATAGCCCTAGTTTGCGGTGTATGAATCAGTAAATGCACGGAAATTTTTACATTCATAGTCAGTATGTTCACTTTGCGAGCATTAAAACTAAAAGAAATAATCTGATGTGTCACTCACACGACTTTCTCTTAAACTGAAATTTAATACTATAATTACAGGTTGCAGATTCATAGGTAAGATAACGAGTACTGTTATGTAAACCTGTGTTCAACAATTCATATTAGGCTTTTGAAGAGTTTTATATGATAATTAGTTCTGTGTGAGGAGCGCTACTGCCCCCCTCAACCCCCCGTTTCATTAATGCACCTACATTTATATAGAATTTAATTCCATTATTAAAAAATAATTCTGTTTTTAAAAAATAATTTATTAAAATTATTATTTAAAAAAATTATTATTTAAAAAAATTATCTTTTATGATAATGCAGACGATTTCCATTTTAGAGAGGTAGTATAACACCAAATATCTAAAAAAAGTCCATTTTATTCTCGGGAAAAAAAAAAAAAATAATAATAATAATAATAATAATGATTTTTTTTTCTAAGGTTTTTTTTTTTTCGTTAAAAGTAAAAAAAATCGATAACTTTGTTTTAAATTATCACAGATCGATGGTTCAACCATTCGTTTTAAAGGTATTGGCGAGCTCTTTTGAAAGATACCCATCATGAAAATTTACTCCCCTTGAGGGGGGACTTCCCCCCCCAGGGGGGAGGCGAGGCTCCTACATACACAAAAAATTTTTCCTAGTTAAATATCTCTATTACAAAAAATATATATTTGTTTCATTTGGTTTAGTGCAGTCTATAGACGTTAAACTCTACTTACCTGTAATTTCCCCCATAGACGTAATGTATTAGAATTTTCTTGATTGTCCCTGTACACGAACCATTTGCTTGATCTTAACGAAAAGCTTACTGTAGCATCCCTATATGATACACATTTAGAATACCAAGTTTGAACTTTCTGCCATAATTTGTTTTTCAGCTATGCTGATAACAGACAGACACACAGACACACACACAGACACACACACAGACCATTTGCTAAAAACATGTTTTTCGTATTCAGGGGACCTCAAAACGTGTAAATATAACAAAATCTCGCGTTCGAAAATTTGACCCAAAAACAATACTTTTACTACCTTATGGGAAAGAGAAAGTAAAATAAGAGAAAGTAAAAAATCACTGGATAACCCTAATTTACGGCGCATAAATCAGTAAATGCACGGAAATTTGTACAGCCGCAGTCAGTATCCTAGTGTATATATAAATACATAATAATAATCACTGAATGCACCTAAATCATGGTTTATAATTAAAAAATATCTCACATATAATATGAAGTGCAGAAAATGCATGAAAAATCTATACTGTAGCAATGACTATCATGCCTCCCTTCCCCCCCCCCTTTTTTTTTCTTTCTAAAATGATTAAAAAACATATAAAATACACTGAAAAAATTAAGTTTTAAACTTTAAAAAAACATTTAAAACACTAAAATCTAGAATTAATCTTATTTACAGATATTATGATGACGATTTCAAAAAAGAAACAGAAGCAAAAATAAAAGCCACCTAAAACAATTAATTAACCTCCGTCAAATGGCAGATTTTCAATTAATTTAATTTAAAATCGATGAAATGTCGTCATATCTACATTGTTTCTCAAAATAAGCAAAAAGAATATTAAATACCCATTTTAATTCACTGTTTCTAACTACCCAAGTGGAGCATATCCAAAATGTCATTCACGAGATGCTACTGATACGTGTGTAATAGTGACTGCTCCGATAAGATATTTTATGCATTTTGAAAATATGTATAGCAAAGTGATAGTATTCAGTTGTTGGGTTTTTTTTTTTTTTTCATGCAAACATAGAATTTATGTATGCATAATATTTATGCCTATCATGCAGGAATTTGTTCATATATATATATATATATATATATATAACCTGTCTTGTTTGAATCATTAAAAAAGATAAAATTTTAACTTAAGTTGCAAATTCAGCTTCTTCATTTGCCCATGCAAACAGCTATGTGAAATATAACATGAGCAATCAGTGTAGATGGTTGAAGTCAATGCTATATTTAAATTTTATGCTTATTAATCAATTACCTAACAGTTAAATTTTAGAAGGTGGACATTTCGACACTATCATACTTTGTTAATTTAATAAATGAGCTTGAAAAAATTGATAACTTTTTTTTTCTTTCTGCAAAACTTTACATTAAGGTACAATATCTTTTGTTTTCATTGCAAAAAAAAATTGTAAACCAACGCTACGACTGTAATTTTATTTTATACAGAGAGAAAATTGCCCTAAAATGAATTATTGTGTATTCTATTAGGTAGTATTATGAAAATTTAGAAATTAAAACAGAATTTCTTTCTTTCATATGGTCAGGGATGTTTCTGGTCCTGGAAAACCCTGGAATTCACAACAAGCCACGTGAAAAAAAAATTCTAATTTATTTTATGATAGATTTCCGGTGATTTTTAACTTCTCTTTAAGATCTTAAAAAAAAAAAAAAAAAAAAAAAAGGGAAAAAGAAATAGAAATATGTAAAGATTTTTTTTTTTTTTTTTTTTTTTTTTTTTAAGCATTCTGCTCTTATTCATGTTTAGCAGCATTGATAAAGAAGCAACCATGCCACTCATGGCAAGTGGCAGTAATGTACAGTCAGGAAAAAAAACGCAACACTCAACGTAGCTTCGTTGCTAATCGATGTAGCAAAATGTAATAGGTATCATTCGACGGGGAATTGTGAGTAGTTTCAGAAAATGAACTGAAATTTTGAATTGGGGGTCGTCTACATATTAAAACGTGCACCAAATTTGATTTTTTTCAATGGTAATGCCCCCTTTTTCTTTTATACTGGAATTCCTGGGATCGCGACAACGCGAAAAAGTATATTGGTTGTATATTTTACTTATTTTTTCACAGAGTTATACGCGTTCAAAGTTTGAGGTTGCTAATGTTAAAATCATATTTCAAACCTTTATTAATATCTTCTCAAAAAATAACTTGATCGATATATTTTTTTTTTACTAGATAAAGTGAAGAAACCCAAACATAATCCATCATTACTTTTGCTTCTAAAAAATATTTTTAATTCTGAAAAATATTAATAAATTCATATTCATAAAAATTATGAATTATGACCTATATTAATTTTTACATAAAATGAACCCTAATGCTGAAAAATATGGGTGTGCAAATTTGCAGCTCATTCCAGTTATTAGTTTTCGAGATATAAATAAATCTTTCTTTTGGAGTGGTTTAGGAGGCCGTCTCTTATAAAGTTTTGCATGAGATAACGAATCAAATCTTAAAAGATAACAAAGAAAATTAAACAAAATATTTTTATTTTTTATTTACGGGTCAAATTATATAACAACAACGTGAAACGCAAAGAAATAAAACAAAAACGATGATTTTTAGACATTAGTGTTAGCATCAAGAATTCCTGTTTTCTAAAGAAGACAAGCCCCGCCTTCATCGTTCTTCAAAACAAAACAATGCAGAAAAGAAAAGTAAATGTTACATTGAGTGGTCAATTCGTGTTAAACCCCTTATTTTATGTTGACAAAAATATGCACAAGTGGTATTTACTTCATCGATTACTGGTGATAAATTTTGAACCTTTTAAACGAACACTAGAAGAAAAAATTAACTAAATAGGCGGGGTTTACTGTTTTAAATAGAAAAATAGGTTTAATGTAAAAATTGTCTATTAGGAAAAAAAAAAAAAAAAAAACGAATGGAGTTGGAATGCAAGACACACTTTTAAATTCGTTTCTTAACTACCGTCATAGTTAAAGTCATTTGCTTCATCATATATTGCTTTATTTTTATTTATTTATTTATTTACTTTGTAGGTAGGAGGATTATTATTTTAAGGACACTTTAGTCTTTAAAATTTTATTAATATATTTTAACTTTATACATTTTTAAAAACATACTTTAACTTTCATAAATATATTTTAACACTTTTTGCGACCGCAGGATTTTGCCTTTTTGACTGTAAGATCCGCCTACAGGCGTTATTCTCTCAAAATAGAAGATTTCAGAACAATTTTTCTGTATTCACAATTATATTACAAATGGATACACATTATAATTATATTCTTTCTAATCAATATATTTCTATCCATAGTATATTTTATTGCAAAAATATGGACACTGAGTACACATTTAAGAAATACGTAATACACAAATTACGAAAGAAACGCCCACTGACAGAGTTACAGATTTTCAAATGACGTGAATCTACGTCAACAGTCGCGAAAGGGTTAATTAAGAAATTATATTTTCATAGAAATTATAAAACGAATCGTACAGTTCCAAAGAGTTCAACTGATCCAAAACTGGTAAATGCGATTAAAATTGTTTAATATTTACTTCATGAACCCTTACAATAATTTATCCGAAAAGATTTAGTTTATGTGTTGTATCTATATTATTTCATTTCGTATATTATGTTACACCTACGAAAGAAAATTTAAGCTTTATTGGTGATCAGTACAGTCATAATAGACACTTTTACTTGAAAAATATCGCACTTTTTACAGAGAGTACTGACTGGACCAATCGCAAGTGTAATGTATTTAAATAGACCTAAAAATATCTAAAAGAAGTACTGAAGTATATACAAATCTAAAAAACTGAATTCTGGGTAATTAAGAAACTGAAAAATGTGATAGTTTTTATTAATTTTTATAATCCTTTCTTTCCTGAAAGATTTCCGGTGTGAAACATTAAAATTTGGCCAATTTCTTATAGCATCTTATTTTTACTCTTCTACATTTACAGATAACCCCCTAACACATTTTTGATTATAAATCTATAAATACTAAAGTTAAAGTATACAAATAGTATACTTTTCCGCACTGCTAGACTCTCAGAAATTCGAATATGAAGAGAAAATTTGGTGTTGGTATTGAAATAATTAAAGTTGGCGCTTATTTCAATATGTAGATGACCCCTAATTTAAAATTTGACGACATTTTCAAAAAGTGCATTTAATTTCCTGTTGAATTATGTCTATTAGATGTTCCTGCGTCAATTAATAACGAAATTACAGCGGGTATTGCGTTTATTTTCCCCCGACTGTACCTATACAGTAATAAAACGTTTTATTTACTTATTATTATTTTTATATAGCTTTTCCAGTCATACTCATGCTTTCCAACATTAAATAAATAAATAAAAGTAAAATAAACAGAGAGCATTAATTTACTTCTAGCAGGTATAAGTTTAATAAAATCTTATTATTATACATTATAGTTTATGAGTGCAGTAAACACTTTTCTTTATTTTTATACGAAAAATAAGTAAATAATATTATATTCAAATGATAAATATTTGAAATTTATTTAAAACAGTAGGGGGGGGGGGAGATATGAAAGGGGATCAAACTATGTAGGAGGTTTGCCACTAAAGATCGATTTGAAATTCACGTCCATTTTTTTACACTATCCTATTTGATTAAAACATATATCTATATTTTTAACATTGACTCCCTCACCCGCCCCCTTCTTTTTTACATGACATTTTATTTTATCAAAACAGTACACTTAAATATATATATATATATATATATATATAATAAACAAATATCACGTTTTAAATGAAAAAGCAAATGTGCCCACAACCGGGAATGGCAGCCATTTTTATCATGGCAGAAAAAGCAATTTTCGGTTTACATTTTGGCTAAATTCGATATTGCACAAAAAAAATATAAGGAATTTACTGCATAAATTTACCTTGCATTTACATTTTACATTATCTCCAGCCCCAGTGGCAGAAACACCGCGACATGGCCGTGGATAGAACTCCTACATAGATACAGTCGGCTGCAAAATTATTCGAGCACTAGAATTAATCCTTGCCAAAAAAAAGTACACTTAATACAGCTTTGTTAAATAAATCCTTGTCGAGTCATGTTCTTAATCAGTCTAAGAACATGATTCGACAAGGATTTACATAGCAAAACAGTCTTAAGTGTACTTTTTAAATGTAGGAATTATTGGCTAGTGCTCGAATAATTTTGCAGCCGACTGTATATTATCATATAGAAGATAGAAGTCTTACCCCCACATTCAGATGTCCGCTGTTAAGGAACCTTAACTAAAGATCTTTAACTGAAAGTTAAAGATTTTTCCTTAAAATGCAATTCAGACCGGTCAAAAATAATGATCCTTAACGGCTACGTCACGATTTCGGGCTATTTCGGCTTTCTTTACTTCCGATTTTATCTTCGGTAATCTTCGGGCTCTAATATCGATTATACGACTGATAAGCAAATCAGAATACAGAATCGCATCATAAACATGTCGAATAATACGAATATATCGCGAATTTGAATAATAGTTTGTTGTTATTATTTACAATTTACAGATCGTAAATTTAGATTTTAGAAGAAAAATTTTAATATTTTTTCTGTTGATACATTTTGTTACAAACATCTATTTATCTGAAATCATAGATAATTTATAATATATTCAGATTCCCTTGATTTTAAAACAACTTCGTTAAATAATACTTTAATAAATTATTATATATATGTTTTGTTTTAATTATAAATGTAGGATATTTTGGGGATAAAATATGCATATTATTGAAAATTTATTGGAGAAAAGACTCTAAAAATATACATAGTAGCGAGAACTGATGTATGATAGTTTATTATGCAAATTGTTTATATGCGTCTGCGTTTTTCCTCTTATAACAAAATGTTTCTAAATGGTTTTATCTTTTCCAACAAGCAAAACAAACCCGTACCCAAAACAATTCAAAGGGGAAGAGATATATATATTTGTTTTTATATCATTTAATAGTTTAAACTTATTATCTTTCCAACGATGTATCACACATGTTTATGTATATAAAATGAATGTTAGAATTTATTTATTTTTATTTTTTTCTAAGTACACTTCATAACTTACTATTGTCAATTAAATCATTAAATAAGTTTTTATCAAACACAGGATTTTTTGGCTTCATGTTCCTATTTTTTAAATATCTATGAAACTTTAGAACAGATTTTTACTGACACTTATATTAGGTTATATTGTATCTTAACCAGGGGTTTGATGATTTCTTAAAAATTATTTATTTTAGGCAGTGAAATTTTACCAAAAATGTTAATTTAAAAGTCATTTTCAATAAGTAATTATTAATAATTTTTTAGTTTCATAAGAAAAAAAATGGTCTATTATTAAAGTATCTAAAACGTGCTATTCTGACTGCCATGAAAAATATATGACTAATTTTCACTAATTCTTAGAGAAAGGTACATTAACGGCTGTATTCACCAATAACTTCAACTACCGGTTGAAATCGAAAGCTTGAAAAACGTATAAAGGCAGGGTTCAACTTTTTAGCGAAGTCTGACGCATTGCATCTACCATCTAGCGGAGATGCAGATTTTAAGATTTTTTAGCTGTAAATAACCAATCAGAAATTATATGAAAACATTGATACTAGATGGCAGAAGCAGCGTAACAAATTTCCTTAGAAAGCTATACTCTGCCTTTAGACGCTTTTCAAGTTTTTGCTTTGAACCGGGAGTTGAAGTTAATGGTGAATAAGGCCGAAAGTGGTGTAGAGAAAATTTAACATGGTGTGGGATAGGGCTTTTCCGGTCTGCTTAAAGGACAAATTCAACACAAAAGACAATTTTTAAAAATAGTATTCTTCAAAAATCATGAAACTCCATAGATATTAACAAAAATATTTTAAGCATCGGATATAAATTCCACACAAATACCTGTTATTAAACTGTGTAAAAGCACCGGAAAAAATCTAGTTCATTGTTGTCCTATTCATATTTTCAAAAACTCGCCACAATGGCAAAATTCTGTATTATTATATCCGGAGTCCGTTTTACTGCATATATAAGATATTATCCTTTTTTGGCAAACCAAAAAAAATAACTAAGTATGTTGAAAACAAACAAAATCATCAATAATACCTTTTTGGTTTCATCCCAGAATCCAGTACCCCCAAGCTGGCAATAATGTGCTGTACCTCGCAAACCCATCGGACGGTCGCGAGAATTCGCTCTCCTTCCTTCTCCTTGTGTAACCCTATCGGCACTTCCATCTCATTGGCTTAGCCGCTTAGCGGGAGCGTTAGAATTGGCTTATTGGTTTTGCTTTCGTAACAGAGGCAATTTTTTATTAAATTAATTGAAAATCTGCTATTTGACTGAGGATATTTAATTGTTTTAGGTGGCTTTTATTTTCGCTTCTGTTTATTTTTCATCATAGTATCTGTAAATAAGATTTTAGTCTTTTAAATGTTTTTTTAAGGTTTAAAACTTAATTTTTTCAGTGTATTTTATATGTTTTTTAATTATTTTAGAAAAAAAAAAGGTGGGGGGGGAGGGAGGCATGATAGTCATTGATACAGTATAGATTTTTCATGCATTTTCTGCACTTCGTATTATATGTAAGATTTTTTTAATCATGAACCATAATTTAGGTGCATTCAGTGATTATTATTATGTACTTATCTATGCATTGGGATACTGACTGCGGCTGTACAAATTTCCGTGCATTTACTGATTCATGTGCCGTAAATTAGGGGTATGCAGTGATTTTTTTTTTTTTTTTTTTTTTTTTTAATGTTTGCAAGGCGAGCATACATCGGGATACTGACCACGGCTGTACAAATTTTCATGCATTTACAGATTCATGTGCCACAAATTAGGGGTATCCAGTGATGTTTTCTGTGGTTTTAATGCTCACAAAGTGAGCATACAGCAATGAACATGCTGACCGCGGTTCAGATTTTCGTACATAACAAATCAGTGGTATCTTTTTTTTTTTTTTTTTTTTTAGTTTTAATGCTCACGAAGCTAGCATACTTGTTAACACCGACGTCTGCAATCTACAGAAGAAAATAAAATAAATATTTTACTTCTAACCTTTTGCTTATGGGAGGACAACGGCAATCCCAAGTAAAAAAGTGTTCAAGAATACGGGGCCGGTACTGCCGTCTTCCCAGGCATTTTCTCCCCTAAAGCATGAGGTGCAGTAATCGGTTTTCTCCGTCGGTGTCTTATTAATTACCAGCGAAGGGAAGATGTGTAGGGATGATAGTATTTCATGTACGGATAAAAAGAGGGAAAATCATGTCGTGTGACGACATTTGATATGATTCTCGGTCTTCATTGCGCTAGCAATATTTTAGCTTCTTTATTTCTTCTCTTTTAATATTTTATACTATAAAGTTTTGATAATTTTAGTATGCGTGCCTTTTAAGGTTTTTGTTATTGGTATAAATTCTGTGATTAAAATACTAATCGAAGTTTTTTTTTTTTTTTTTTTTTTTTTTTTTTTTTACATACAGTAATGTAATGGTTATACTTCTTTCATTTATATAACACATTTTTTATAGTTAAAAGCCAATTTGAAATATCCTCATATTCTTTTTATTTATTTTATACAACAAAAGTATTTCGTTTATATAACAATATAACGTATTTATTGGTTATATACTCCGTTTTGCAATTTTTAAATTTTACAAACTGTCCTTGTCCATAATTCTATGTTCTTTATTTTATTATTATTATTTTGTTAGAAACTTTATTTTATTTTTTATTGCATAAAAAATAAAAAATCTGGAGTGACTCCACTCGACTTTCCGAACATTGAGTAACTAACAGTTTTGTAGATAAAATAAAGAAAGAGGAGTTGCTAAACAAACAAAAAAGAGAAAACCATAACAGAGTGTTTGAGTATTTTTCTCCATATATCACACGAGGTTTTATTTAACGCTACTGAACTTTGAGCCCTTAGATCATAAGGATAAAGAATTTTTCGTTGTGTCCCTGTAAAAATCTATAAATGCTAGATTCACCAAAATGCTTATAGTTAGTGCAACAGTGATTTATAATATTCATACAAATTTTCAGCTCAATGGAATAACGCGTTTAGATGCTATCGCTGGTCTCATAGGCCATAAAGATAAAGAATTTTTCTTTGTGTCCCTGTAAAAAAACTGTAAGTGCTAGATTCACCAAAATCTATACAGTTGGTTTAAATGTGACCTATAACATGTGTACAAATTCTTTGCTGAGATTAATAAGGCGATTAGACGCTATCACAGTTTTAAAAATTTAGCAAAAAATTCTTCTTTGTGTCCCTGTAAAAAAACTATAAGTGCTAGATTCTCCAAAATCTATACAGATTGAGTATCTGTGACCTATAATATGTGTATAAAGTTTTTGCTCAATTGAATAAGGCGTTTAGATGCTACCGCACTTTTAAGATTTTGGTCCCTTGGCCATAATGATAAAGAATTTTTCTTTGTGTCCCTGTAAAAAAACTATAAGTGCTAGATTCACCAAAATCTATAGGGTTCGTACTATGGTGACTTACAATATACGTACCAACTTTCAGCTTATTCGAACAAAGCGTTTAGACGGTAGCGTGTTCACTCACAGACATACACACATACATACACACACACATGCACACATACATACACACACACATACACACATACATACACACACACATACATACATCATCGTAAAAATAGTGAAAACGGACTCGTTGGACCTCGAAACGTATAGAAACATCAAAATCTCGAATTCGGATTTTTGACATGATTACAATACTTTCCTCACTATAGTGTTCGGAAAGTAAAAAGGAAAAGGAAATCCATCTAGTTTAATTAGCACTTCAGAAGATCATTAAAGTTTTTTGTAATTAAATTCTTACCAGCATGAATAATTCGTTTAATGATTGTTACCTAACATGACCAACGCATATTACAGTATTATATGAAATTATCTATATATTTGTACTTAAGATAATCAATTATATATTTTGCCGTGATTTTTCACGTTTCTGAAATAATATTCAATTTTGCCGCATTAGTATGTAATAAAAATTTATTTGAAAAATTAAAAAATATCTTGTATATTTTGTAATGCTAGTTTTTATTTATATTATAAGAACATTATCAAAATTCGTATATGAAGCGATAGTTTATTTTGCTAATTATATGTTATTTTTTGTAATTTTTCACTGTTGTAAACATGTTGATTTTGCTACATTATGCATCGGTAGCTACATTTTTATTTATGAATTAAACAAATGTAAAATTTCTATTTAAATCAAAATGTTTTTTTCTTAAAGTAATTTACATCCTTAAATATAATAACAATATTATTTATGGAAGCTGCAAAGTCAAATATATAGTGATTTATTATCCGGGTAAAATAGTTTAGCATTAATTTAAAATTTATTTAGCTAAATAAATAAAAGAAAATATTATACATTCTCTCATTTAATTTTTTTCTTTTGAGTTTTGTTATTCTGTATATATTTTTAGTCATGTATTTTACGTGTATTTTTAACGAAATTATTTATCAAGTTTAAAATAATTTCGTTTGTTTTTATTTATCTAAGTTCACATATTTTGCTTTAAAAGTCAAATTTGTATAATATATCAATTTCGCCAAATTTTAACCTTTTAAAATAACACTATTTATTTATTCATTAATTTATTTCACTTTTTATTTATTTATTTCACTTTTTATTTATTTATTTATTTTTTTCCTAATTTAAAATTTTTATTCTGCAAATAAAGCAGGGTTTTTTTTTTTTTTTTTTTTTTTTTAAATATGGTACTCAAAATGCATAAAAGTTGGTAACTATGATAATAAATCTATAAAATACTGATTTAAAATCAATGCAAAGCAGTTTGGCCACTTTTATTTATGCTATGTGCTTATATAATAAAAAACATTTTTTTTTTTTTTCATAAAATTAGTATTAAATTTAAAAGAAAGGACGAAAAAATATATTTTTTAATTATACGTATGCATACTTGCCAACCATCTCATTATAAACCGTACAATTTTTAGTACCCGCCTTTTTTTGCACACCAATAATTTTTTTGAGTAATTTTAGTCTTATTTAATCGTAACAACATTTAGAGAGAATAGCTCTAAAAATATAGTGGTGTGAGAAAAGGGGCGTTTTTTCAGG
The DNA here is from genome assembly GCA_963930645.1 of Salticus scenicus. NCBI lineage: Eukaryota > Metazoa > Arthropoda > Arachnida > Araneae > Salticidae > Salticus > Salticus scenicus. The sequence continues at coordinate 39,320,371 of OZ005657.1, read as the reverse complement.
GGGCGTTAACAATTGTACGGTTATTAATGAGATGGTTGGCAAGTATGCGTATGATACGTAAAAAAAAAAAAAAAAAAAAAAAAAAAAAAAGCTATTATTTTTTTTAAGTTATTATAATAACTTTAAAAGAAAAATGAAGGAAAATTCACTTTAAAATTTACATTGTTTGCTCACTTGAAACAGCCATTTTTCAGTAGAATTCAAAACACTAAAGAAAGACCATTTTACATTAACTATATTAAAATGTGTGAGTTAAGGAGAAAACCACAGAAAACCCTGAGTGTCTGAGCTGACGAATACATCCTGGTTTCATACCCGACACCTTCCGCTCACCTAAAGGTACTGGGGAATTGAATGTCGGACATTTTGGACACTGGCGAAAATTTAATCATGTATGTCGATTCTTGCGTTTAAAAAATGTAAGTTAATTTTATACGTATAGAATTAACTATTAAAAAATATTATAGAACTATTAAAGAACTATTATAGAACTGACTATAATTAACCCCCAAATAAACCTGAAAAAAAAAAAAAAAAAAGAAAGAAAGATAGATACATAGGTTTAATAACTAAAATTCGCTGTATTTCCATTCGACAATACATGGATGTAATCTATTAAATATCAATACTAATTACACGTATAGTATTATCTTATTACAAAAGTAAAGCTAATGGTGTTGCGTGTTTTCAAGGATACAGATTTTATTCGTGATATGACAGCGTTTATCATAAGAATATTTTCTTAATAGTTATACTATTATTTAAAAAATGATTTTTATATTATTATAGTAATTTGATGAATTATTTTGTAAGCACTGAAAGAGGCCCACCAAAATTTACATTTGCGTTTATCAACGATATTACATGACGCAAAAGTCAAAATAATACACATATTTCTCTGCAAAACGATTACCATAGAAGGGAGAATTAATAAATGAGATATAAACCTTGACAGTATTTAAAAATATTTCTTTACAAAAGCAACAAACAAGCCACAATAAATGGGATAATTAATAAATAAAATATACATTTTAACATTATTTAAAGATTATTCTTTCTTTAAATAGTATTTTCAAAAAATCTACTTTTTTTTGTGTGTAGTGTTCAATTAAAAAAAAAAAAAAAAGAAAAAGAAAGAAAACACCTGTTAAATGTTAAGTGTAAATGTTATTTCTGCAATATGAACTTTATGAAATATTTCGTTATTCGACTATGTTAAAATAGTAATGATATTAATGATGATAATAGTATACAAAATTTTCAAATTGGTATGCTAAAATTTGAAAGAGATTTGTCAATATCAAAAATATTTTAAAACTGGTCCGAGGTTTTTAGGATGATTTATTCTTCAGATAATTTCTACGAAGTTTAACAAATTAAGAAATTAACAAACAAATTAAATAAAAAAATAACGTACAAACTAACACGCTGTAAACTAACTACAACTAACGTACAAACTAAAATGTCCTATAAATGGACACTTCACCTATTTAGTGATTTTCGTATTCCTCAAGCCTAAAATGTGTGTAAAGGTCAAAAACTGAGATAGGAACTTTTTTCGAATACCTAAATTATTCGTTCTTTATAACAAGATCAGAACTAAAATTATAAGCTGCAAAAGTTAATACAATGGAAATAATCATCAGGAAAGCAAAAGGTTTTTGGGAGCAAGCTTATTGACTGCACTAGGATCCTAGTTATTAGGGGAAGTGTCCTCCATGGGAGTCTTTCTAAGAGGTCTCATCCCCTATTTACACAAGCTTCGGAAAAAACCACGGAAAACTCCGGACGGCTAGGTTGACGAACGCGAATTGGGATCGAACCCGGCATCTCACGTCTACCAGTTTTGAGCGCAGAACCGCTCGGATATTGATGGTCCTTGGAAAGCAAATGGCAAATTTATGACGAAAATGTTATCAATGAAAGCGTATTTCCCGTGTGTTATGAAAGTTACACTTTCGTATTTTCACTGCATATGTTAAATTTTGTTTAACTCTCTATTGAGCAAACAAGAAATATTACAAAGCTTCATTCTTGTGTCTTTTATTACTTGGATAAAATTATGAAATATTAACTTGAAGGACTTTAAATATAATTATAATTATCTTGTCTATACCTCTTAGTTTCAGAAGTTATGTGTCTCGACGGAATCAAGCATTATTTTTCAAACCAACTAAACATATTTCTTAAAAATAAATAAATAAATAAAATAAAATAAATAATAACATAAATTCTTTTTTTTTTTTTTTTTTTTTTTTCGTTTGTTGATAGCTTAAGACATTTCTAATTGTTAAAAACTGCGATGCATGTGTAAATAATAATAATAATAATAATAATAAAATATTTTTTTTTTTTTCGCATGTTGATAGCTTAAGAAATTTCTAATTGTTAAAAACTGCGATGCATTTGTAAATAATAACAATAATAAATTATTTATTTATTTTTTCGCTTGTTGATAGCTTAAGAAATTTCTAATTGTTAAAAACTGCGATGCATTTGTAAATAATAATAATAATAAGATTAATAAATTAAATTGAATTTTTTTTTTCAATATTTAAATGATATAATATATAAAAATGGATAAATGAAACTTGAATAATAATAAAAATAATAATTTTCAGTATATCTGAAAAAAAAAAAAAAAAAAAAAATCCTAAAGACGTACGTATAAAAAGTGCGTACAAAATGTACGTATAAATAATTTTAGTTTTAATTCCTTTTTTTCCTTTTCTTTCTTTCTTTTCTTGGTCATTTTTATAGATTGTTTAGTTACATATCTACATATATTCAATAATTTAAGGAATGAATAAAACATTTCATAAATGAAACTTTCATCTAGTTCCATTCCTTTAAAATTTCAATATGCGAATTTTTCATGTAATATTTCTTTTATATAAAATTTGAATCCCCCTCATTAAAAGAAAATATACATTTTTAATAATATTGTTTAATTATTTAATTTACCATAACTTTTGATATTCAAAAGCAATAATAAATATTTTTTCTTCATCTGGCTCAGGTAATTAGCACTACATTTATTTATAATTACGAGTTTATTTATGTCATTCTGTATTTTATGTAAAATAAACCATTAATTGCTATTCTAATGAAAAGAAATATCCAATTATTTTCAAAAAAAGACAACTTGATTATTGATAAACGTTATCATTTAATTTTAACGAGAGTAACTTTGTTCCAGAATGTAGTTATCTCCATCAACTATAAGTAAAAGATTATTTATAAACAAGAAATGTGTTGTTTCTGACATGTGAATTCTTTTCCTTTCCTTTCTACATGGGGAAAATAAATTCCCTCTTTTGGTCATCACTATTCCAAAATGAGTTTCACGTGCGCCACCCACAGCGACTGCTCATTAAGTAAGGGGGTGAAAATCGCTTGGATTTTCCCGTATAGAGAGAAGTTTGTTAGGAATTCACACCCCGTTTTCTAAAGGTTAATAATATATATTTTAGTTCTTACTTTTATTATACTGAATCTGACTTTTGTTGGTGTGATTCATGTTCGCTCATTGGTGTGATTTACATTTAAAAAGGGCATTTGTTGATGTTTTTTGTATTTAAAATTACAGAACGATCGAAAATCTCAATTTAATTTGTGTGTAAAAACAAATGTCAACGTCAACAGCCACCAGCTTGAAAAGTAAATCCCGCCTACGAGCTTGCGGGGATTGCACCAGCAAAAGTCGCCAAAGTGCCAAGGTGTACCGTAGACTGGGATTTTACCAATTTTTTAACAAACTGCCAGTTTAAAAAAAAAAAAAAACTAACCACATATTATATATTAACCTTTTACACACCAATGTTCCATAAATGGAACATGGCATTAAAAATCAAATATCATTAATACTGACTAAAAAATTATCAGATATAATAGAAATATGACTTGATTTTATGAAACAGAAATTGCAGTTCAATCATAAAAGAGGAAATGTACATAAAATTATAAAAATAACCTATTTTACCATTTTCCCTTTTACTCCACAGTTTAAAAATTCACATAATTTAGAAAAATAAGCAAATGCTTCTACAGATGGGCTGGCATGTTCAAAATAGCGTACATTATTAAAATAAAATAAAATACAATAATATTAAAATATAATAAAATTAAATTGATAATATTAAATATAATATTACTAAATTATATTAAAAAAAATTATATACATTTTAATGATAGAGTTCTTTAAACTAAAGCATTAGAAGGCAAAATATGTCAAAAACAAATTTAAATTACACCTGGATATGAATGCGGCTTGTAAAAGGTTCATCATATGCCTGTGATTGCAGTCAATATATATAATGTATATTTTACATATATAATAACTGCCGCTTTTAAAATCACGTTTGTTTTCATCAAAATGATTTTATTAAGCGGCTGATTTTTATATCCGGCGAACATGTCCGAACTCAATAAAAGAGTATTCATTATCTAAACATGGAAAGAAATTCTTCGCCCTTCCATTTACCACTAGACATCCGTAGAAATGGAGTTTTTGCTACTGATCATTCATGTAAAATTTTCAACTTTTAAAGGACAAAATTATGTATAAGATGGAAATTTTCTTTGACCTGGCATTCTTGTACCTAGTTAGAAGTGCTGCGTTGGTGACTTCTGCTCTCCTTATTCATTTCCGCTTGTGATTCATTCTTCGGTTTCGTAAAATTTAGCACTAATATTTTTATTATGTTTACATGAAGCAAACAGAGAAATTTCAAGACTCGGTGTCGCCTTTCTTTGACTATACATTTGAAAAAATAACATCATACTTTACCAAATCTTCACGCTTTACCTTTAAAATAAAAACTACCCGCTTGCATATTTTGCAGCTAACTTGCTTCAAAATAAGAACTAGAAACTCTATTTGAATATTTTAAGACAGAAAAAAAATACTCATTGGCCATTCATATGAAGAATTCATAACTGCAACACATGGCGGGGCATGTTTTTCTTTTTTTTTTCTTTTGAGGTATAAAATTTTCGATAAAGAGTAATAATGTGATGGCTTGCGATATTTTGTTTCCTTTTTTCTTTTCAGAAATCCGGTGAGAAAATATAATTTGTTGTTTAGCTTACATACATGGTCATTTTTACTGTTGAACAGATTTTCTTTTGTCTACGGTTGAAAATTGCATTTATTTACATTCTAGTTCAATATGAACATAACAAAATTTTAAATATTTGTATATATACAGTCGGTAACAAAAGTGTCCGAACACTAGCAAAAATTCCTATGAAAAAAAGTACACTACGTACGGTTTTATTAAATAAATCCTTGTCGAATCCTATTCTTAGTCAGTGTAAGAACATGATTAGATAAGGATTTATTTAACAAAACCGTATTAAGTGTACTTTTTTCGCATAGGAATTTTTGCCAGTGTTCGGACACTTTTGTTACCGACTGTACATATATAAATTCAAAAATTTTAAGTGAAAATCTACATAGTGTGGGAAAGTATACTTATTTTAACAAATATAAATTTACTACCATTATCATGATAATGAAAAATTGAAATGTTTTCAGGTCTTTTTATCTTTTCTCAAAAAAAACCTGTTCAAGTGGTTATTCAGTACAGAAATAACACTTAATAAAATCAGTCACACATTAAATTTATACATTACAAAAGATGGAAGATTAAACGTAAACAATAATAATGTTATGGTATCATAGGATCTTAACTGAAGCAATACCTTATAGTAATGAGCATATTATGAAATTGACTATTTAAATAACCATGCACTTTAATAATAATAAGTAAACGGTACCTACAGTCAAATGAATACTTTCTATGTTTCATACTTTCACGAAACCGATAAAACGTAAACAATAAGGTTTCATCCTATTATACGGTACCGGTAGCCCGTCGAAAGAAATGAAATTGTTTCTGAACGGAATGACAACTTCTACTTTTTAGTATACAGAATTGAACCTTTGCAGTTGGACAGCCATTTAAACTGCAGATGAACCTTTTAACTATAAATAAGCCTTGTTCGCGTGCATTACATAATTACCGTTTTAGACACTGACGTATGTTCAACTATTAAAATTCACTTACATGTAATGACCATAATGTCTAAGAAAACTGAATACTATTTATGAATATGATTCATTCTTTTGTGCTTCGCGTAAGTTCGCAGTGCATACGAAAAAATCAAAATTATTTTATTAAGGCAGTACAAATGCATCTATAATATCTCATACAGAAGGACAGTATAAGTAAGGACTTGAGAAAAATACTTTATTACTTACTTTATTCGAAAAAAAAGCAATGATAAAAATAATGCAATATCACCACACACAAGAAAAACAAGATGGCTGCCGATCTTTAAGTTTAAGGATAGGTGTAGAGCTATCATTAAAAAATTAAGGATCCTTAAAGTTAAAGATCTTTAAACGGACATCTGAATTTCTATTTTAAGGAAAGTTGGAAATAAAGATTGTTTACATTTCGATTGACCAATAAAAATGCATCTTCTTAGAGATCTTTAGTTAAGGATCCTTACCAGCGGACATCTGAATGCGGGGGTTAGTCGGGGACACAGAAAAACGGCTTGCACTAATAAAAAATTAGTCCACATCATTCGGACACTCTTTGTCTGTACTAATAAAAAACATTGCCTGCAATTTTTGGACAGTCTCTGTTTGCAGTCATAAAAAGTTGTCTGCAACATACGGACATTTTTCGCCTGCGACAATGCGCTACTGATGTATGACTTCTTAGACACTCTCTGGTAGGAACTCTAGAGCTCCCATATAGGTGCCTTGGTAGAAACACACAAAATAATGCTTACAACGTCGACCTAGGGAGTCTAAATCTGAAATTATAAAAATTTCTGTATCAAAACTAAAACTTTTATTATTTATAATTATTTATATTGTGTTGTGTCAAACATTGCTATAATTATTTAACTGAAAGAGTTCAGCTTATTATTTTATAATTGTTTATTCTATATTGTTCTGTAGTAATTGTATTTGTGTATTATTGCACGAGATCACCACTGTTGTTGAGCTCCTCCCCCCCCCCCCCCCCCCCCCAAAAAAAAAAAAAAAAAAAATCCGCTATCAGCTTTCAGGCTTTTTAAATGTAAACCATTTTCACACCTGATTACATTACACACAAATTTCGCAGACAGATTATGAAATTTTAAAAGCTTGTCGCAGACAGCTACAAAACTTTCTGCTACTGGGTCTCCAGCTTTGAACTGGGTACCGGATTCTGAGATGAAACCAAAAAAGGGTATTTTTGATGATTTTTTTCCAACATATTTAGTGATTTATTTTTTTTTTATTTTTTATTTTTATTTATTTATTTATTTATTTTTTTTTTTATTTTTTTTTATTTTATTTTTTTTTTTGGTTTACCAAAAAGGATATTATCTTATGTATGCAGTAAAAAGGACTCAGGATATAATACGGAATTTTGCCATTGTGACGAGTTTTTTAATATATGAATAGGACACCAATAAACTAGGTTTTTCCATATAGATTTTTTAGGTTAGATCCTAAATTTTTTCAGAGCTTTTACAAAGTTTAATACAGGTGTTTGTGAGGTATTTATATCCGATGCTTAAAATATTTTTGTTAATATCTATGAAATTTTATGACTTTTTGAAGAATAGTGTTTTTTAAATTGTCTTATTGTGTTGAATTTGTCCTAAGAGACCCGAAAAGCCCTATCCCTACATGTTAAATACATTAACTTTATGTACCTTTCTCTCAGAAATAGTGAAAAATAGTCATCAATTTTTCATGGCAGTCAGAAGCATGTTTTAGACCATTTTTTCCCTAATGAAACTAAAACATTATTAATAATTACTTATTGAAAATCACTTTTAAATTTACATTATTGGTAACATTTCACTGCCGAAAATAAATAATTCTCAAGAAATCATCAACCCCTGGTTAAGATACAGTATAACCTAATATAAGTGTCAGTAAAAATCTGTTGTAAAGTTTCATAGATATGTAAAAAATAGGAATATAAGGTAAAAAATCCCGTTTTTGATAAAAACTCATTTAGTGATTTAATTGACAACATAACAACAGTAAGTTATGAAGTGCACTTACAAAATAAATAAATAAATAAACAAAATAAAAATAAAAATAAAATTCTAACATTCATTTTATATACATAAACATGTGTGATACGTCGGTAAAAAGATAAAAAGTTTAAACTATTAAATGACAATTAACTTTGATTTCAGATAAATAGATGTTTGTAACAAAATGAAACAATAACAGAAATAATACTAAAACTTTTTTTTGCTACAATCTAAATCTATAATTATTTACGATCTCTAAATTGCAAATAATAACAACAAACTATTATTATTTAAATTCCAGATTTATTTGTATTATTCGATATGTTTATGCGATTCTGTATTCTGATTGGCTTATCAGTCCTATAATCGATATTAAAGCCCGAGGATTACCGAAGATAAAATCGGAAGTAAAGAAAGCCGAAATCGTGATGTAGGCGTTAAGGATCCTTATTCTTCACCGGTCTCAATTGCTTTTTAAAGGTACTATCAGACGGAAGATGATATAGTCTAAAATATATGCTATTGCCGCTCAAAAGCGACCAAACGACTTCAGTAGGGTTGTTTTTAAGCATAAATGGAAGAACGAAATCCAGAAATGTAAACAACGCTCCCAACATTTGGCTATTATTCCCCCCCCCCCCGAAGGATGCTGAAAAAGGAAAAGAATGTTCTGCAATCGCGATTTTCTGATTGGAAAATTTCGTTCTAAAGACAACCGTATGTGATTTAAACAGTCGAAAATGCGTGATTGACGAACAGTTGGTAACAAAAGTGTCCGAACACTAGCAAAAATTCCTATGTAAAAAAAGTACACTTCATACGGTTTTGTTACCTAAATCCTTATCGAATCATGTTCTTACACTGACTAAGAACAGGATTCGACAAGGATTTATTTCACAAAACCTCATGAAGTGTACTTTTTTTACATAGGAATTTTTGCTAGTGTTCGGACACTTCTGTTACCGACTGAACATTCGTTCAGTAATTTGTATCAAACGGCATATTTGGAATGTTTCCCGCATGAGAAACCTGTTTATGAGGTATTTTGTGCTAAAGACTATCGTATGGTTCTTCGTTTGATAGCAGCTTAAGGTAAGGACCTCGAAATTCGAGGACTGTCCTCGAATTTTGACTTTTTTTATTTTTTGTCCCCAAAAATTCTTTGACTACTTGGGGACACTAAATGTCCCCAAATTTAAATATTTGTATGTATTTCTTTCAAAATCGCAGTCCATTTCGTGGAGGATAAATATTGTGATGGCTTGTCTCCGGACCACAGATTATTATACAGATAGGACACTCCCGTATATTCTTCGGTAACCAAAATTTGACTGCAACGACACTATTGTCAACGGCTGTAAGTTTCTCGAGCTATCCAGCTTACGCAATTATACAATAAACGCTATTTATATAAGCATTATTAAATTTACAATAAACTTTATCATAAACTTGTGCAATTGTTACTGTTGAATAGACCAAGTTTTTTGTGTAAACGAAATCATAACTACTTCATATAGAAATGATCCAATGAATAACATTTTAAAAGGAAAAGACAATCTGAACAATGTCAAAAACTGGTTAGGCTAGGAATAGGAATTGACCTCTAGTCTGACGGTATAAAGCATTGATGTTCTACAAACTGAGCTATTATGTTGACTATTTAGTAGCACTATTTACTCACTATACAGCAAAAAATCGGGAGATGTCAACAAGGTACAGTCAGCAGCAAAAGTATCCGAGTACTAGCCATAATGCCTGTCTAAAAAAAGTACACTTAATACTGCTTTGTTAAATAAATCCTTGTCGAGTCATCTTCTTAGTCAGTCTAAGAACATGATTCGATAAGTATTTATTAAAACAGTTTTATGTGTACTTTTTTGACACCGAAATTATTGGCTAGTAATAGGGTACTTTTGCTGCCGACTGTAATCTGCGTTCAGCTCCTATCCCTGACTTAATCAGTTTTCTGTCTTGCTAAAAATTGTTTTATATACATCACAATTTAAAGGCTTTTTTTCCCCTACTGCAGACGTCGGTATTAACAAGTATGCTAGCTTCGTGAGCATTAAAACTTTAAAAAAAAAAATGATACCGTTGATTTGTCATGTACAAAAATCCTTACCGCGGTCAGCATGCTCATTGCTGTATGCTCGCTTCGTGAGCATTAAAACCACAGAAAACATCACTATATATCCCTAATTCACAGCGCATGAATCAATACATGCATGAAAATTTGTACAGCCCTGGTCAGTATCCCGATGTATGCTCGCCTTATAACCATTAAAACGAACCTAAAAGAAAAATCACTGGATAGCCCTAGTTTGCGATGTATGAATCAGTAAATGCACGGAAATTTTTACATTCACAGTCAGTATGCTCGCTTTGCGAGCATTAAAACTAAAAGAAAAAAATCACTGGATACCCCTAATTTACGGCGCATGAATCAGTAAATGCACGGAAATTTGTACAGCCGCAGTCAGTATCCTAGTGTATAGATAAATACATAATAATAATCAATGAATGCACCTAAATCATGGTTCATGATAAAAAAAAATCTTACATATAATATAAAGTGCAGAAAATGCATGAAAAATCTATACTGTAGCAATGACTATCATGCCTCCCTTTCCCCCCTTTTTTTTTCTTTCTAAAATGATTAAAAAACACATAAAATACGCTGAAAAAATTAAGTTTTCAACTTTAAAAAAACATTTAAAACACTAAAATCTAGAATTAATCTTATTTACAGATATTATGATGACGATTTCAAAAAAGAAACAGAAGCAAAAATAAAAGCCACCTAAAGCAATTAATTAACCTCCGTCAAATGGCAGATTTTCAATTAATTTAATTTAAAATCGATGAAATGTCGTCATATCTACATTGTTTCTCAAAATAAGCAAAAAAAAAAAAAATATATTAAATACCCATTTTAATTCACTGTTTCTAACTACCCAAGTGGAGCATATCCAAAAGGTCATTCACGAGACGCTACTGATACGTGTGTAATAGTGATTGCTCCGATATGATATTTTATACATTTTGAAATTATGTATAGCAAGGTGATAGTATTCAGCTGTTTTTTTTTTTTTTTTTTTTTTTTTTTTTATGCAAACAGAATTTATGTATGCATAATATTTATGCCTACCATGCAGGAATTTGTTCATATATATATATAACCTGTCTTATTTGGGCCTAGGACACATCAGGAGTCAATCGGCCTTAAATCCTACAACCAACCAACCTGTCTTATTTGAATCATTAAAAAAGATAAAATTTTAACTTAAGTTGCAAATTCAGCTTTTTCATTTGCCCATGCAAACAGCTATGTGAAATATAACATGAACAATCAGTGTAGATGGTTGAAGTCAATGCTATATTTAAATTTTATGCTTATTAATCAATTACCTAAAAGTTAAATTTTAGAAGGTGGATATTTCGACACTATCATACTTTGTTAATTTAATAAATGAGCTTGAAAAAATTGATAACTTTTTTTTTCTTTCTGCAAAACTTTACATTAAGGTGCAATATCTTTTGTTTTCATTGCAAAAAAAAATTGTAAACCAACGCTACGACTGTAATTTTATTTTATACAGAAAGAAAATTGCCCTAAAATGAATTATTGTGTGTTCTATTAGGTAGTATTATGAAAATTTAGAAATTAAAACAGAATTTCTTTCTTTCATAGGGTCAGGGATGTTTGTGGTCCTGGAAAACCCTGGAATTCACAGCAAGACACGTGAAAAAAAATTCTATTTATTTTATGATAGATTTCCGGTGATTTTTAACTTCTCATTAAGATCATAAAAAAAAAAAAAAAAAAAAAAAAAAAGGAAAAAGAAATAGAAATTTGTAAAGAAAAATTATTATTTATTTTTTAGCATTCTGCTCTTATTCATGTTTAGCAGCATTGATAAAGAATCAACCATGCCACTCATGGCAAGTAGCAGTAATGTACAGTCGGGGAAAAAAGAAACGCAACACTCAACATAACTTCGTTGCTAATCGATGTAGCAAAATGTAATAGGTATCATTCGACGGGGAATTGTGAGTAGTTTCAGAAAATGAACTGAAATTTTGAATTGGGGGTCGTCTACATATTAAAACGCGCATCAAATTTGATTTTTTCAATGGTAATGCCCCCTTTTTCTTTCATATTTGAATTCCTGGGATCGCGACAACGCGAAAAAGTATATTGGTTGTATATTTTACTTATTTTTTTCACAGAGTTATAATCGTTCAAAGTTTGAGGGTGCTAACGTTAAATTCATATTTCAAACTTTTATTAATATCTTCACAAAAAATAACTTGATAGATATATTTTTTTTTTTTTACTAGATAAAGTGAAGAAACCCAAACATAATCCATCATTACTTTTGTTTCTAAAAAATATTTTTAATTCTGAAATATATTAATAAATTCATATTCATAAAAATTATGAATTATGACCTATATTAATTTTTACATAAAATGAATCCTAATGCTGAAAAATATGGGTGTGCAAATTTGCAGCTCATTCCAGTTATTAGTTTTCGAGATATAAATAAATCTTTCATTTGAAGTGGTTTAGGAGGCCGTCTCTTATAAAGTTTTGCATGAGATTGTAGAGAATCATAGTGGGTCATGATTCTCTAATGTAGATTTTACTAAATCTTAAATGCAAACTTGAGTACTTAATTAACTAGAAATAAGAAGAGCTCGAGACAAAGTTAACAAATAAATACACAAAGTTTATTTAGCAGTCTATAGTAAGGAGGGCGTTGAGCTAACTATTATAACTTTCAATAAACCTCAGAAAATAACTTTAACGAAGCATAACTTAAAAGTGTCTCACCAATACTGATCTTGTCGATGGTAGTTCTCTGCTATCACTACTCTTCTCACACCAGGATATCGGCCGGATTCCCGAAAGCACGATTGATCCTTTTAACTTAGGCCACACTACTACACCTCTCTACCCTCATACGCATAAAGCTATCACCATCACCATCAACATTACTCTTAACTCCACACCAATCAGCTACCAACTCATTACCATTCCACTACATCACATCCTATATCTATCCTTCCTTTTATACTCCATCCAACAACTCCCTTTCATTTCATTTCAATCAAAACCTTTTAACATCTCTTCTACTCATCTAACACCGAGATCCTAATTATTTTACTGCTGCACAATTTTGACATAAAACAATCTCGACCAAGACTTTCGCCGAGTCCCTGGCGACGAAGTAATCTAACCGTCCCAACTTTTGGTGACGGTCCATAGTTCGACCTCACAAGATAACGAATCAAATCTTAAAAGATAACAAAGAAAATTAAACAAAATATTTTTATTTTTAATTTACGGGTCAAATTATATAACAACAACGTCAAACGCAAAGAAATAAAACAAAAATAATGATTTTTAGACATTAGTGTTAGCATCAAGAATTCCTGTTTTCTAAAGAAGACAAGCCCCGCCTTCATCGTTCTTCAAAACAAAACAATGCAGAAAAGAAAAGTAAATGTGACATTGAGTGGTGAATTCGTGTTAAACCCCTAATTTTATGTTGACAAAAATATGCACAAGTGGTATTTACTTCATCGATTACTGGTGATAAATTTTGAACTTTTTAAACGAACACTAGAAGAAAAAATTAACTAAATAGGCGGGGTTTACTGTTTTAAATAGAAAAATAGGTTTAATGTAAAAATTCTCTATTAGAAAAAAACGAATGGAATTGGAATGCAAGACAGACTTTTAAAATCGTTTTTTAACTACCGTCATAGTTAAAGTCATTTGCTTCATCGGGGCTTGCAAAAGTGGGAACCCTGGTTCCCACTTTTAAAAAGGAAAAAAATTCAAGGACTTTTCAAGCACTTTTTAAGGCCCATTTGAAAATTTTCAAGGACTATGGGGGGGGGGGGGAATCGCAGAATGCTAGAGGCATATACACAAAACTTTAGTAAATCACAGAACACTAGGCATATGCCCAAAACTTTAGTAACTACTTTTATTAGTTTTTTTTTTATAATTAGAATAATAACTTTGCCTGTTTTTACAATACATTTTTGATGGATTGACCAAATTAACTTGTCAAAAAATGATTAGTTTAAGATTTGAAATTGGGATTATTATGATTATTCCAAAGTTCTTGGGTTTGAGTTCTGGTCTGGTCACTTTCTGCTCAAAATTAATGACTAGTCTACCAAACAGGTGTGAGATTGGCAAAAAAGACAAATAAGCTGAAACTATATGCAAAAGCAAGATAATTAAATGAGAATTTTACGACAAAATGCATTATATTAGACAACAGCGTGTGCGTGTGGAGATGGAGATAGTTTAACCTTGATTGAGCGTTTGCTAGAGCAGAAAATTCAAGGATTTTCAAAGACTTTACACGGAATTCAAGTACTTTCAAGGGCTCTTGAAAAAGAAAATGAAATTCAAGTACTTCTTAAGGACTTTCAAGGCTCGTGGGAACCCTGTTCATATATTGCTTTATTTTTATTTATTTATTTATTTACTTTGTAGGTAGGAGGATTATTATTTTAAGGACACTTTAGTCTTTAAATTTTTATTAATATATTTTAAATTTATACATTTTTAAAAACATACTTTAACTTTTATAAATATATTTTAACACTTTTTGTGACCGCAGGATTTTGCCTTTTTGACTGTAAGATACGCCTACAGGCGTTATTCTCTCAAAATAGAGTATTTCAGAACAACTTTTCTGTATTCACAATTATATTACAAATGGATACACATTATAATTATATTCTTTCTAATCAATATATTTCTATCAATAGTATATTTTATTGCAAAAATATGGACACTGAGTACACATTTAAGAAATACGTAACACATTTTGTTACAAACATTTATTTATCTGAAATCATAGATAATTTATAATTATTCAGATTCCTTTGATTTTAAAACAACTTCGTTAAATAATACTTTAATAAATTATTATATATATGTTTTGTTTTAATTATAAATATAGGATATTTTGGGGATAAAATATGCATATTATTGAAAATTTATTGGAGAAAAGACTCTAAAAATATACATAGTAGCGAGAACTGATGTATGATAGTTTATTATGCAAATTGTTTATATGCGTCTGCGTTTTTCCTCTTATAACAAAATGTTTCTAAAACATGGTTTTATCTTTTCCAACAAGCAAAACAAACCCGTACCCAAAACACTTCAAAGGGGAAGATATATATATATTTGTTTTTATATCATTTAATAGTTTAAACTTATTATTTTTCCAACGATGTATCACACATGTTTATGAATGTAAAATGAATGTTAGAATTTATTTATTTTTATTTTTTTCTAAGTACACTTCATAACTTACTATTGTCAATTAAATCATTAAATGAGTTTTTATCAAACACAGGATTTTTTAGCTTCATGTTCCTATTTTTTAAATATCTATGAAACTTTAGAACAGATTTTTACTGACACTTATATTAGGTTATGTTGTATCTTAACCAGGGGTTTGATGATTTCTTAAAAATTATTTATTTTAGGCAGTGAAATTTTACCAAAAATGTTAATTTAAAAGTCATTTTCAATAAGTAATTATTAATAATTTTTCAGTTTCATAAGAAAAAAAAATTGGTCTATTATTAAAGTATCTAAAACGTGCTATTCTGACTGCCATGAAAAATTTATGACTAATTTTCACTAATTCTTAGAGAAAGGTACATAAAGTGCTGTAGAGATAATTTAACATGGTGTGGGATAGGGCTTTTCCGGTCTGCTTAAAGGACAAATTCAACACAAAAGACAATTTTTAAAAATAGTATTCTTCAAAAATCATGAAATTCCATAGATATTAACAAAAATATTTTAAGCATCGGATATAAATTCCACACAAATACCTGTTATTAAACTGTGCAAAAGCTCCGGAAAAATCTAGTTCATTGTTGTCCTATTCATATTTTCAAAAACTCGCCACAATGGCAAAATTCTGTATTATTATATCCGGAGTCCCTTTTACTGCATATATAAGATATTATCCTTTTTTGGCAAACCAAAAAAAAATAACTAAGTATGTTGAAAACAAACAAAATCATCAATAATACCTTTTTGGTTTCATCCCAGAATCCAGTACCCCCAAGCTTGCAATAATGTGCTGTACCTTGCAAACCCATCGGACGGTCGCGAGAATTCGCTCTCCTTCCTTCTCCGTGTGTAACCCTATCGGCACTTCCATCTCATTGGCTTAACCGCTTAGCGGGAGCGTTAGAATTGGCTTATTGGTTTTGCTTTCGTAACAGAGGCAATTTTTTATTAAATTAATTGAAAATCTGCTATTTGACTGAGGATAATTAATTGTTTTAAGTGGCTTTTATTTTCGCTTCTGTTTCTTTTTTGAAACCGTCATCATAGTATCTGTAAATAAGATTTTAGTCTTTTAAATGGTTTTTTAAGGTTTAAAACTTAATTTTTTCAGTGTGTTTTATATGTTTTTTAATTATTTTAGAAAAAAAAAAGGTGGGGGGGGAGGGAGGCATGATAGTCATTGATACAGTATAGATTTTTCATGCATTTTCTGCACTTCGTATTATATGTAAGATTTTTTTAATCATGAACCATAATTTAGGTGCATTCAGTGATTATTATTATGTACTTATCTATGCATTGGGATACTGACTGCGGCTGTACAAATTTCCGTGCATTTACTGATTCATGTGCCGTAAATTAGGGGTATCCAGTGATTTTTTTTTTTGAATGGTTGCAAGGCGAGCATACATCGGGATACTGACCACGTCTGTACAAATTTTCATGCATTTACAGATTCATGTGCCACAAATTAGGGGTATCCAGTGATGTTTTCTGTGGTTTTAATGCTCACAAAGTGAGCATACAGCAATGAACATGCTGACCGCGGTTCAGATTTTCGTACATGACAAATCAGTGGTATTTTTTTTTTTTTTTTTTTTTTAAGTTTTAATGCTCACGAAGCTAGCATACTTGTTAACACCGACGTCTGCAATCTACAGAAGAAAAAAAATAAATATTTTACTTCTAATAATATATATTTTAGTTCTTACTTTTATTATATTGAATGTGACTTTTGTTGGTGCGATTCATGTTCGCTCATTGGTGTGATTTACATTTAAAAAGGGCATTTGTTGATGTTTTTTGTATTTAAAATTACAGAACGATCGAAAATTTCAATTTAATTTGTGTGTAAGTAAAAACAAATGTCAACGTCAACAGCCACCTGCTTGAAAAGTAAATCCCGCCTACGAGCTTGCGGGGATTGCACCAGCAAAAGTCGCCAAAGTGCCAAGGTGTACCGTAGACTGGGATTTTACCAATTTTTTAACAAACTGCCAGTTTAAAAAAAAAAACTAACCACATATTATATTTTAACCTTTTACACACCAGTGTTCCATAAATGGAACATGGCATTAAAAATCAAATATCATGAATACTGACTTTAAAAAATTATCAGATAAAATAGAAATATGACTTGATTTTTTGAAATAGAAATTGCAGTTCAATCATAAAAGAGGAAATGTACATAAAATTATAAAAATGACCTATTTTACCATTTTCCCTTTTACTCCACAGTTTAAAAATTCACATAATTTAGAAAAATAAGCAAATGCTTCTACAGATGGGCTGGCATGTTCAAAATAGCTTACATTATTAAAATAAAATAAAATACAATAATATTAAAATATAATAAAATTAAATTGATAATATTAAATATAATATTACTAAATTATATTAAAAAAAATTATATACATTTTAATGATAGAGTTCTTTAAACTAAAGCATTAGAAGGCAAAATATGTCAAAAACAAATTTAAATTACACCTGGATATGAATGCGGCTTGTAAAAGGTTCATCATATGCCTGTGATTGCAGTCAATATATATAATGTATATTTTACATATATAGTAACTGCCGCTTTTAAAATCACGTTTGTTTTCATCAAAATGATTTTATTAAGCGGCTGATTTTTATACCCGGCGAACATGTCCGAACTCAATAAAAGAGTATTCATTACCTAAACATGGAAAGAAATTCTTCGCCCTTCCACTAGACATCCGTAGAAATGGAGTTTTTGCTACTGACCATTCATGTAAAATTTTCAACTTTTAAAGGACAAAATTATGTAAAAGATGGAAATTTTCTTTGACCTGGCAATCTTGTACCTAGTTAGAAGTGCTGCGTTGGTGACTTCTGCTCTCCTTATTCATTTCCGCTTGTGATTCATTCTTCGGTTTCGTAAAATTTAGCACTAATATTTTTATTATGTTTACATGAAGCAAACTGAGAAATTTCAAGACTCGGTGTCGCCTTTCTTTGACTATACATTTGAAAAAATAACATCATACTTTACCAAATCTTCACGCTTTACCTTTAAAATAAAAACTACCCTCTTGCATATCTTGCAGCTAACTTGCTTCAAAATAAGAACTAGAAACTCTATTTGAATATTTTAAGACAGAAAAAAAATACTCATTGGCCATTCATATGAAGAATTCATAACTGCAACACATGGCGGGGCATGTTTTTATTTATTTATTTTTTTTTTTTTTTTTCTTTTGAGGTGTAAAATTTTCGATAACGAGTAATAATGTGATGGCTTGCTATAATTTGTTTCCTTTTTTCTTTTCAGAAATCCGGTGAGAAAATATAATTTTTTGTTTAGCTTACATGCATGGTCATTTTTACTGTTAAACAGATTTTCTTTTGTCTACGGTTGAAAATTGCATTTATTTACATTCTAGTTCAATATGAACATAACAAAATTTTAAATATTTGTATATATATATATATATATACAGTCGGTAACAGAAGTGTCCGAACACTAGCAAAAATTCCTATGAAAAAAAGTACACTACGTACGGTTTTATTAAATAAATCCTTGTCGAATCCTATTCTTAGTCAGTGTAAGAACATGATTCGATAAGGATTTATTTAACAAAACCGTATTAAGTGTACTTTTTTTGCATAGGAATTTTTGCTAGTGTTCGGACACTTTTGTTACCGACTGTACATATATAAATTCAAAATTTTTAAGTGAAAATCTACATAGTGTCGGAAAGTATACTTATTTTAACAAATATAAATTTACTACCATTATCATGATAATGAAAATTGAAATGTTTTCAGGTCTTTTTATATTTTCTCAAAAAAACCTGTTCAAGTGGTTATTCAGTACAGAAATAACGCTTAATAAAATCAGTCTCACATTAAATTTATACATTACAAAAGGTGGAAGATTAAACGTAAACAATAATAATGTTATTGTATCATAGGATCTTAACTGAAGCAATACCTTATAATAATGAGCATATTATGAAATTGACTATTTAAATAACCATGCTCTTTAATAATAATAAGTAAACGGTACCTACAGTCAAATGAATACTTTCTATGTTTCATACTTTCACGAAACCGATAAAACGTAAACAATAAGGTTTCATCCTATTATACGGTACCGGTAGCCCGTCGAAAGAAATGAAATTGTTTCTGAACGGAATGACAACGTCTACTTTTTAGTATACAGAATTGAACCTTACAGTTGGACAGCCATTTAAACTACAGATGAACCTTTTAACTATAGATAAGCCTTGTTCGCGTGCATTACATAATTACCGTTTTAGACAATGACGTACAGTCGGCTGCAAAATTATTCGAGCACTAGCAATAATCCCTGTCTAAAAAAAGTACACTTAATACTGCTTTGTTAAATAAATCCTTATCAAGTAATGTTCTTAGTCAGTCTAAGAACATGATTCGACAAGGATTTATTTAACAAAACAGTCTTAAGTGTACTTTTTTAATATAGGAATTATTTGCTAGTGCTCGAATAATTTTGCAGCCGACTGTATGTTCAACTATTAAAATTCACTTACAGTCGGTAACAAAAGTGTCCGAACACTAGCAAAAATTCCTATGTAAAAAAAGTACACTTCATACGGTTTTGTTAAACAAATCCTTGTCGAATCCTCTTCTTAGTCAGTCTAAGAACATGATTCGATAAGGGTTTATTTAACAGAACCGTATGAAGTGTACTTTTTTTACATAGGAATTTTTGCTAGTGTTCGGACACTTTTGTTACCGACTGTACATGTAATGACCATAATGACTAAGAAAACTGAATACTATTTATGAATATGATTCATTCTTTTGTGCTTCACGTAAGTTCGCAGTGCATACGAAAAAATCAAAATTATTTTATTAAGGCAGTACAAATGCATCTATAATATCTCATACAGAAGGACAGTATAAGTAAGAACTTGAGAAAAATACTTTATTACTTACTTTATTCGAAAAAAAACGCAATGATAAAAATAATGCAAAATCACCAAACACAAGAAAAACAAGATGGCTGCCGATCTTTAAGTTTAAGGATAGGTGCAGAGCTATCCTTAAGAATTTAAGGATCCTTAAAGTTAAAGATCTTTAAACGGACATCTGAATTTCTATTTTAAGGAAAGTTGGAAATAAAGATTGTTTACATTTCGATTGACCAATAAAAATGCATCTTCTTAAAGATCTTTAGTTAAGGAGCCTTACCAGCGGACATCTGAATGCGGGGGTTAGTCGCGGACACAGAAAAACGGCTTGCACTAATAAAAAATTAGTCCACATCATTCGGACACTCTTTGTCTGTACTAATAAAAAACATTGCCTGCAACTTTCGGACAGTCTTTGTTTGCAGTCATAAAAAGTTGTCTGCAATATACGGACATTTTTCGCCTGCGACAATGCGCTACTGATGTATGACTTCTTAGACACTCTCTGGTAGGAACTCTAGAGCTCCCATATTGGTAGAAACACACAAAATAGTGCTTACAACGTCGACCCAGGGAGTCTAAATCTAAAATTATAAAAATTTCTGTATCAAAACTAAAACTTTTATTATTTATAATTATTTATATTGTGTTGTGTCAAACATTGCTATAATTATTTAACTGAAAGAGTTCAGCTTATTATTTTATAATTGTTTATTCTATATTGTTCTGTAGTAATTGTATTTGTGTATTGTTGCACGAGATCACCACTGTTGTTGAGCTCCCCCCCCCCCCCCCCAAAAAAAAAAAAAAAAAAAAAAAAAAAAAAATCGCTATCAGCTTTTAGGCTTTTTAAATGCAAACCATTTTCACACCTGATTACATTACACACAAATTTCGCAGACAGATTATGAAATTTTAAAAGCCTGTCGCAGACAGCTACAAAACTTTCTGCCACTGGGTCTCCAGCTTTGAACTGGGTACCGGATTCTGAGATGAAACCAAAAAAGGGTATTTTTGATGATTTTTTTCCAACATATTTAGTGATTTATTTATTTTTATTTATTTTTTTATTTATTATTTTTTTTTTGGTTTGCCAAAAAGGATATTATCTTATGTATGCAGTAAAAAGGACTCAGGATATAATACGGAATTTTGCCATTGTGACGAGTTTTTGAATATATGAATAGGACACCAATAAACTAGGTTTTTCCATATAGATTTTTTAGGTTAGATCCTAAATTTTTTCCAGAGCTTTTACAAAGTTTAATAACAGGTGTTTGTGAGGTATTTATGTCCGATGCTTAAAATATTTTTGTTAATATCTATGAAATTTTATGACTTTTTGAAGAATATTGTTTTTTAAAATTGTCTTATTGTGTTGAATTTGTCCTTTAAAGAAACCCGAAAAGCCCTTTCCCTGCATGTTAAATACATTAACTTTATGTACCTTTCTCTCAGAAATAGTGAAAAATAGTCATAAATTTTTCATGGCAGTCAGAAGCATGTTTTAGACCATTTTTTTTCCCTAATGAAACTAAAACATTATTAATAATTACTTATTGAAAATCACTTTTAAATTTACATTTTTGGTAACATTTCACTGCCTAAAATAAATAATTCTCAAGAAATCATCAAACCCCTGGTTAAGATACAATATAGCCTAATATGTCAGTAAAAATCTGTTCTAAAGTTTCATAGATATGTAAAAAATAGGAATATAAAGGTAAAAAATCCCGTTTTTGATAAAACTCATTTAGTGATTTAATTGACAACATAACAACAGTAAGTTATGAAGTGCACTTACAAAATAAATAAATAAAATAAAAATAAAATTCTAACATTCATTTTATATACAGTCGGCTGCAAAATTATTCAACCACTAGCAATAATCCTTGCCAAAAAAAGTACACTTAATACAGCTTTGTTAAATAAATCCTTGTCGAGTCATGTTCTTAATCAGTCTAAGAACATGATTCGACAAGGATTTACTTAGCAAAACAGTCTTAAGTGTACTTTTTAAATATAGGAATTATTGGCTAGTGCTCGAATAATTTTGCAGCTGACTGTACATAAACATGTGTGATACATCGGTAAAATGATAAAAAGTTTAAACTATTAAATGACAATTAACTGTGATTTCAGATAAATAGATGTTTGTAACAAAATGAAACAATAACAGAAATAATACTAAAACTTTTTTTTCTACAATCTAAATCTATAATTATTTACGATCTGTAAATTTCAAATAATAACAACAAACTATTATTATTTAAATTCTAGATTTATTTGTATTATTCGATATGTTTATGCGATTCTGTATTCTGATTGGCTTATCAGTCCTATAATCGATATTAGTGCCCGAGGATTACCGAAGATAAAATTGGAGGTAAAGAAAGCCGAAATCGTGATGTAGGCGTTAAGGATCCTTATTCTTCACCGGTCTCAATTGCTTTTTAAAGGTACTATCAGACGGAAGACGATATAGTCTAAAATATATGCTATTGCCGCTCAAAAGCGACCAAACGACTTCAGTAGGGTTGTTTTTAAGCATAAATGGAAGTACGAAATCCAGAAATGTAAACAACGCTCCCAACATATGGCTAATATTCCCCCCCCCCCCGAAGGATGTTGAAAAAGGAAAAGAATGTTCTGCAATCGCGATTTTCTGATTGGAAAATTTCGTTCTAAAGACAACCGTATGTAATTTAAACAGTCGAAAATGAGTGATTGACGAACATTCTTTCGGTAATTTATATCAAACGGCATATTTGGATCGTTTCCCGCATGAGAAACCTGTTTATGCGGTATTTTGTGCTAAAGACTATCGTATGGTTCTTCGTTTGATAGCGGCTTAAGGTAAGGACCTCGAAATTCGAGGACTGTCCTCGAATTTTGACTATTTTTATTTTTTGTCCCTAAAAATTCTTTGACTACTTGGGGACACTAAATGTCCCCAAATTTAAATATTTGTATGTATTTCTTTCAAAATCGCAGTCCATTTCGTGGAGGATAAATATTGTGATGGCTTGTCTCCGGACCACCTTTACGGGGGAGTCCCAGACGGTCGCCAATTGCCCATTGCAAAGCACTAATGAGACGTAAAACCCACCCATTCCAATCCAATCAAAATTGCAGTTTAATGCACAAGTACAGCGCCTAGAATATAGAGTGTGGCAAGCGCTTATGATCCAAATCCAATGCTTAAAAAACTAAGCTTCCCAGATGGCGCTTCGATGAATTTTTTTTGCTCAATGAAGAGCTGATTGGCTTTTTCCAGTTTTTTCGTCTGCTCAATCACGTGATCTAAGCACATTATTAACCAATAGGGAGATTTAGTTTTGATTTCGGGACACTAACTTCGATTACTGTGCCATCTGGTGAGGTGAGAGGCTTAATTTTTTTAGTACAATTTTATTTGCCGCTTTCCACATTGTTTATTCTAGACTTTGTAGCACAAATAATTGGATAATCTTGGAAATCAACGTAACTTTGAAATAAAGACCCTCATACTTCATGAGCAGAGAAAGAATCATGCACTACTAATCAGTATATAAATTCTATATTGCCCGATTTATGTTAACTGAAAAATAAAATTTGTTTAATGAAATTTTGACAAAAATGGCAGTTATATGACTACCACAAATTGCATAGATACATTGATAGGAGAGAAAAAGAAATGATTTTCTTGTAGTTATATAATCGGGAATAATTTCTGCATTTCTGGGAGTGGGGATTCTGAAGATTAAAATGAAATGTTGTTATTTTGTGTTCTCTCCTATCATCCTGATAAAGTGTAAGTGGGTTTTATAGACTTGATTATTTTAATAATGCTGGGATAGTTTAATTTGCATAAAAATACCTCAGGCTCAGCAATTTTTCATAGAAAATAGTGTTTTAAATAATTTTGTAATGTATAAATCAGAGTTCTTTTTATTAATTATGCATATAGGATATACAGTCGGCTGCAAAATTATTCGAGCACTAGCCAATAATTCCTATATTTAAAAAGTACACTTAAGACTGTTTTGCTAAGTAAATCCTTGTCGAATCATGTTCTTAGACTGATTAAGAACATGACTCGACAAGGATTTATTTAACAAAGCTGTATTAAGTGTACTTTTTTTTGGCAAGGATTATTGCTAGTGCTCGAATAATTTTGCAGCCGACTGTAGGTATTGGTCTGTTATGTCCCCGAAAAAGTCCCCACATAGAGTTTTTAATGTCCTCTCGAAATTTATTTCGATTTGGGACAAACGGTAATTTGTCCTCAAATCAGTGTTTGAAAATATGGTCACCTTAGCTTAAGGAAAAATCTTTAACTTTGAGTTCAGGATCCTAAACAGCGGACATCTGAATGTGGTGGCATGTCATAGGATTTTCCATAAAAAGGATTTGGCAACACTGTTGTATCGTAGTTTGATTGGAGCAATACGAAAACAGAAAAGCATGGTCGTATTTGTTTCTCTTTTGAAAGCTGAAAAATATTCATGAATTAGTTTGTGATTTTTGTGTAAATCTGATTATTTTCTGAATTAGGTAAGATTCATATTGAATTTCAATTATGTAATCTGTATTTATATCTTAATTTCGTTTTCTGTCTATTAGAGCTACATCTACCTTATTCCTTTGTCTCTGTGGCTATGTAGTTAACATCCTTCAGCGATTTTTTTATTATTATTATTACTTTTGCATACTGATTAACGATTTAATGCGTAAAAAAAAGTCTTTCATTTTTTTATGCATACTTAACTTGCCATTTTCTCAAAATGGCAATCTGTTCCTTTTTTGTATTAAGCACACGTACTCTTGATTTAATGTTTTCTGGTGATTTGACGAATTTAGTCTTGATATTTTTCATATTGTAAAAGAATTTAAATAATAAACATCTTCTTAGCAAAGAGAATGTGTAGTGACAAAATAGCAACATTCTGTTATTTTTTCTGTTAATCGGTTTTCAAGGTTACACATCTGGCACAATAGTTATGTTTCTTCGCCAATTCTCTCAGAGTCTCTCCTTGCTTTAATTTTCTTTCTCTTATTTTCAGTAAACAAGAATTTATGAATTTTATAAGAAAACTTGAGTTTCCTTTTCCTGTCATACTTCTTTTGGAAAATTTATATCCGTATATGGGAATTCAAGTATACTATAGTTTTAATAAAAAATAACCTTATTTAAGAACCTATTTCAGTTAGTAAATAATTCAAAATATCACTAGTAACTTAATCCCATTCTGCTAATTAACCATTTAATACCTTTATTTATTGGTTCTTATGTTTTTAATAAATAACTTTGAGGAAACACCATCAAATGCAAATTATTCATAACAGTTGTTTCAGCTTGAAATAAAACACATTTTTTTTTGGAGCACTCGTTCTTTCTTTGTTCACCTGACGAAAAGTCGTGTTTAATTTCGACCTGTAGCAATTGTTATGAATATTTTGTATTGTATGGCATATGTTTTTTTTTTACTTTTCAACACCAGTCTTCTGGTGCATTTTTATTTCTTATATTTTTAGTTCTATATATATATATATATTTTTTTACTGAATAGTGATATATGAGTAAATATTATAAATATGTAAAAAGAAGAAACTAGCATTTTTTAGTTTTTGAAATATATTTCATTTGACATATTGTAAGTTAAATAACCTAATTAAATTCAAATAGTATTGAATTTAAAGCCTAAGGAAATGTGTACGTAAACACTGTAAATTTCCAAAACTCGCAACAGTTGTTTCAGGTCAAAATAACAGCATGACTCCTCACCAGGTGAAAAAACTAGGCACAAGTGCATCCTCAAAGCAACAAGAAGCATTCACACCTACTAAAAAAATTGAAAATGACTTCTGCATATTTCTTCCTTTGAAATATCATTTATTAAATGTCAGAATATAATGCAATTAGCTAAAGAACAAAAAAAAATAAACAAAGGTTTAAAAATTTATTAAAACAAGGAAAAAATTATTGAAAACTAGTTACATTAAAACAATTAAAATATTTTGTTCCAGTGCAAAACAAGCGAATGTTGAAGGATTAAGTATTCTAACTGCAATTTCGTAAATTAAAATTATTTTATGCTTTAAAATATTAAATCTGGAACATTTTTATGAAATGTAAACTATAAAATTTATGATTTTAATTTCGGAATAGAAAACGATTGCTGCATTTTATTTGTCCTCATTGTAACCAAATTACTCGTACATAGCATTTTAAATAAAACATCAAGCTAATTAATTAATAATTATAATTAAACTGAGAAGAAAGAAGAACTTTATTCAATAAATGATTGTGTAAAAAAAAAAATAGTATTTAGGAACATCAACAGAAAATGTAAAATGAGGGTAGAAGAAATGACTGTCTTAAATATTAACCTTTTTATCTAAATATTTTCATATTTATTCTCAAACAAAACAAAACATTACTTTTTTTTTTCACCATGTAACTTTACATTGTTAAAAATTAACAATATATATAAAGAAATTTTTTTTCCCTTTCTGGATTTCGCTAAAATTCAGAATTATGAAATAATTATTACTAAGCAATTTTTTTTTTGCCAAGATTACAACTTTTGTTGTTTGCTAACAACCCCACCTGTTTTATAAGGCCCCATCCTGTTACCATCCCAGTGGCAGAAATAGTGCAGCACAGCAACGAGCACTACAATTAATTTTACACCTCTGGAAAGAAGTACCAGGTTTAAAAATACAAATCTAGTATTTTTTAATATACTTGGTGATTTAAAATAGATAATACAGTGACTACCTATCTCGTAAACTAAGAATGATAGACGCATACTTCCAATTACAAAATTGGTGCAAATTAAGAGTGGATTTCAAGTATGGCATTTTTTTTGTACAAGGGGCTGTATACATATTAAAATATGAAATTTGATTTTTATACAGCCCCTCCTATCATATGACTTATATTTAGAAAAATATTCTCCTCAGTCTGAAAAGAAAGAAATATAGGGGAGAAGGGTGCTTATGTGGATAACTTGAATAATTCTGCTATTTTTCAGTTACTCTGTAATTTTCTGCAGATTGCTAACACTGATATGCACTTCCACGTGCAATTGCATGTAAATACATTTTATGGTTAATTAGCAACTTGTAAAACAAGTTTTTTATGGTGCAAAAGTAAGTTCATGATTTTTTTTTTTTTTTTTTTTTTTTTATTATTATTACTAAGTTATACTATTTTAATTAATTATTTGAAATGAAAAGGGATAGTATGTTAATAACATTATTATAAATGAATATATTTAGAACATGTTTTGATAGTCACTTTTGCTCTGTATGATTTGAATTTGCCTGGGCCTGAAGAAATAAATGGCTACATGGGGCTAATGTGGACATATGGTAGTGGGGCTACTGTGGACATGGTCATAGTAGTCCCAAGCAGCATCCAGTGGTAAAAATATTAAGTATATAAGTATATCATTTTTTATGCTAAATAAGATGCATTTTATAAAGTAATAATTTAACTGTAGAGCGTACACATAGAACACGTAAATTAAATTTATTTTCATAAACATTTTTATTTAAATTACTTATTATGGTATTATCAAATAATACTATTGAGATTGCCATTAGTTAGAGGTCAAGACTCGCGGTCACCACTCGCCACGTGGCGACCCAAAAAAATTGCTGTAATTGCCAATCAGACATACGTTTTTTTTTTTCACGATTTCGCAGAAACCTGATTTCTTCCCCCCCCCCCCATAATTCGCGGAATTTTGCGAATTAACTTCTTCTGCTTTAAAAAAAAAAAAATCGCGAATATCGTCCGTTTTTAAAAAAGAAACCCCATTAACGATCGGCGATTAAATTCGCTACGAAAGCCACCCAATTCATAATCTTTCTCCATCCACAACATAAATGTCAATATTCATTTAAAAACTTGCTTAGTGAGATTCTAGAACCTATAAAGAAATAGAATTGTTAAATATTTCTAGCTCATGTAAGGTAAGTGTACCAGTAGTGGGCCACGTACCAGTAGTGAGCCACTTGAGTGTTTAAATAAAAAATAAGAAATTCCAACATTCCAATGAGATAAGAGATGTATCTCTGATAAGCTGAAACCCTTATTTACTAAATACTAGAAGCACAGCCTTCATTTCCTGTTTAGTTAGGAGTTAGAAATTTTTTTGCTGAAGTTGGTCTTAAAGAGCAGCATTTTAAGCCTACCCTTAACGATTTCCTTAAGAGGCATGTCTTCATTCAACTCCTTTTTAGCATACATTCTACTAGTTTTAAAAATGAATTTTTATTGATATTACTTCATTATATGCTGAATATGTTATAGGGGAGACTGGGGAGGGTTGACCCTATGGGAGGCTTGACCCACCTTTCTTTACTCTGCTATATTTAGCTTTCAAAAACTTCCAACACATGGCAGCACATCCTACTGATGCAAGGTAACAGCCATATTTGTTTGAAAGTTATCCCATGATTATTATTTGAACAAGCTTGAAATTTGTGTTTTCCTCATCAAAAAGTGAGTAATTTTGATTAAATTTGTAAGGCATTGTGCAAATGTTCTTAATCAAATATCAGAATTCAGATTTATATGATTAAACTATATACCTCGAGCTATTATGTGCTATAATTAGTTTTGCTAAATAACTGTTTAATTCCCTGATTTTTTTTTTATGAAATTGCAAATGGCTATTGAGGGAGGCTTGACCCACATGATATAAGGGAGGTTTGACCCACGGGTAAAGCCTCCCTTATATATTTCTTTGTTATTGTTGACTGAAAATATTAATTCATCTATTATTTATCAACCTAAAAGTAATTTATCTCTCATTCCTGAAGATTATATTCCTCATAGTAGTAGTTCACAAGTCACTTTTACTAGGATCACCTGTCAGAAAGAAACTAAAAAATCTGCATCTTTGACCCCTGAACAGATTCGACAGGCTGGACCACGAAAACATAACTATAAAAGAAAACAATCAAAGTCTCGAATATTGATGGATACCCCAGTTAAAGAACAAATAGAAAATGAGCATGCATTGAGAGCATCGAAGAAACGACCTTCTGTTAAAGATACTAAAACCAAAAGATTTTCTAAACAGAAATTTTTTAATCTGGTTGAAACCTTGAGTGATGAGGATGAAGAAATCCCTCATATGTCAGATAGCAGTGAAGATGAGTTTGTGATATCAAAGTCAATGTCAGAAGGAGATTTTGTGCTGGTAAAATTTGTGAGTCCTAAAACTGGTATGCCTAATGCATCTCATTTTGTAGGAAGAATAACCAAAGTGGAGAGAGAGAGTTTCTTGCTACATTTTTACACCGCGCTGCTGAAACAAATTACTTTATTTATCCAGAAGCGGAAGATATATCTGTTGTTTCAATGGATGATATGATAAAGTTACCAAATTCAATATCAGCTGAAGGAACTGCAAGAGTTGCATTATGAATTTATTTTGACTTTGACTTTTCTGAGTATAAGTGCTGCTAAATATTCGTTATTATTCAACATTTCTAGCTTTTTACAACAAAGCTTAATGGCAATGACTATTTTTAATTTAAGAGTTGTTTTAGTAGTGTGACTGTGTTCTTTTATATAATTTTTTCAATTTACGCTTTAGAAATATTGCTACTTCATCAATTATAACTTTTATTGTTATCACATTAATTTCATTGCCAAATTTTCTTAAATTTTAGGACTAGCTTTACTTTGTTCATAAATATTATAATATGTGAATATTGGTGGGTCAACCCTCCCATTGTGTGGGTCAAACCTCCCATATGTGGGGAGCCTTGACCCAAAATTTCTGCTTCAATAACATTCATTATTTCTATTTTCTGTTGCAAAGTGTGAAAATTGTTTATGTATGTTTTGATAATACAGTCGAAGTTCGATAATCCGGAATGCTCGGGACTTCGGCAATTCCGGATCATGGAAAATTCCGAACCACAGACCTTTTTTTAGAAATTTTACTCCAAGTTATTTCTGTTTTACCAAAAACTTTTTTTTATCTTATAAAACACACAAGCATTCATTTAAATATAGCATCTATATAAATTATAAATAATATAACGTTAATTTCTTTAAAAGATTTACATTAAATAAACTGCATAAGAAATGAACATCAAAATATTGGTTTACATATTTATTGACACACATTATAAATATACATGAAAATATAAAACATTTCGATTGTTTCCACATTAAAATATTTTTTATATATACTGATACAGCTTGTATATAACTCTGGATTAACGTAATAATAAAAAATTTATGGAGACCTCTGTGTACTTGCCGATTACCATGTTAGGCCTAGCGCACTCAATAACAAACTTTAAAACTAGATTTAAAAAAGTTGCTTACATTTAAAAAAAAAAAAGAAAGAATAAGAAATTAGAAGGCAAGGAAAATACATAAAAATATTTACTGTTTATGATTAAAAATAATTTTAAAAGAGTAAAAGGGTCATTCCATGCCAAATCAACCACTCACTCAACCTGACCCCCTCAGATTTCTATGAAACTTGCAGGAATCATTCTCCTTGATGATATAAATGAGAATATATTTTTAAAAAAATTTTATCTTGTTCGATTTTTTTTAAATAATTTTTTTAAATTTCAAAAAATCAGCATTTTTTAGCTTGTATAAGCGTTTTTAATCTCAAATTTCTCAAGTTCTATAAGGGATAGCAAAGTTTATGACCCCTCATTTTAAAGAGTAATTCACAAGGTTTAATTTGATATGCAACATCATTATGTTGGGTAAAAATTTTAAAAATTATTAAATTTTAAAATTTAAAATTTTAAAAATTTCAAAGATAGTGTTTTTTTTTAAATTTGAAAAAAATATATGTTTTTGGTTATACTAAAAGCTATATAACCTGAAACTTTTAGAGTGGGATCTCAATGGGATCAGGAGTTATGACAAAAAATCTAGCTATTCTACATGGTAAATTGTATTACAATTATCATATAATATGCTTACTTTATAAAATACCTGTTAATTAAAATTCACATATACAGTATTGCATGCTAATATACAATTAAACATTGGGGGAATCAATATTCAATGTAATTGTGCTTAATAAAAAATAAACAACAATTTTTTTTATAAAATTTTGTTAGATTATTTAAAAAAAAAAAAAAAAAAAAAAAAAAAAAAAAAATTTTTTTTTTTTTTTTTTTTAATAATAACTGTGAGTTTTATAGCTGGAATGTTATAGAGTAGGTTCTTACTGCGATTAGAAATGATAATAAAGAAACAAAGGTACGTATAAATACATTGTTCAGCTAAAATTACTGGAAGCTTTAATATAGATTTACGACATCCAGTACATGTTTGTACAAATTTGGACTATATCTCAAAATGTTTTCATTTATTATAAATGAAAACATATATAAATATAAATTTTTTCATTAATACAAATCACAAACTTTTTTTTATGATAATCATGGCCACCTTTTTTGAATGGGTTATAGCAATATATAAAAAAATGTTTTGATGTGCTAGGTTTACTCATCTTTACACAAAGTCTTAATGATCATACAAATTTAATCATACATTTAATCATAATCATACTAATTTAAAGTCAGGTTGTAAGAAGAACATAAAATTTCTTGCATCACAAAAGTAAAAACTAAATAGAATTGATTAAATTTTTTTATCTGAAGAGGGCACTCATTGTTTAAAATAAATATGCCAAAAATGTTTGATTTTAAAAAAAAAAAATGCTTATTTTACTTCTACTGAAGAGTATGGTAGGGTTCCCATGGGTCAGGGAGAATCTGGAAAAGTCAGGGAATTTGAAATTATTGAAAAAAGTCAAGGAAATGTCAGGGAAAAATCACAAATATTGTCTAAAAAGCTGGAAAAATGATGATATAAACCTGGAAAATGTTTTTTGAGCATTCAGTGTATGTTGCGGGTCACATGACTATGCTGTCTTTTATGTCGCAAGCTGTTTTATGTTTTACACTGTGAGCTTACCTTTTATGTTGCAAACCAAATTTCATGACTTGAATTTTCTAAAAATAGACCTGGAAAAGTCAGGGAATTTTATTTTTGAAATTGAGTTGGAACCCTGGTATGAACCCAAAATCACAACTAACTTTTTCTAAATTAAGATCTCAGAAGAGATATAAAAAAATTAAACTATAGTGGAGATGCAGATGAGTCATATGCCAGCAACAACATAAATAAAACAATCTTTAAATAAAGACAATTTTGAACCAGAGCATCTCTAATTAGCGAATGAATTGATTATTATTTTTGTGATTTATGCTGTCATTAATTTGTAAGTGTAGTAATTTATTATCTGAATGGCTTCTGATATTGTAATCATTTTGTAATCTGTCTTTAAAAAACTGCGTAAGTTTTAAAACCATCACTAATGATTATAATCTTAAAAATTTGAAACTTGTAGAATTACACACACATTTAAAAAAGAAATCAAATAATCAAATTTTTAATGATCTTAGAAATTTTCCTGAAGAAAACTTTTTTTTACTATTTTACTAGTCATAAATATGAACTTTCAAAATAATGTCTTTTATCAAGTAAGCATATTATATGGTACAATTGAACCTTAAAAATCCGGACATCCAAAATCTCTAAAATCCAGACGATTTTTTTAATTTTAATTTTAAATTAAGACTTAGCTGTATCTTATTTCCATATTTCTTGTGCAATGCAGTTTAAAATTCGTTTAATTGAACACTGAATACATACATTTGAACATAATTGACATATTTTTATATTGTTTAATTGTGAATTAAAGATTTTATTTTTTTACAAAAAAAGGTAGGTTATAAAATGGAAAATAAATAAATAAATAAAATCATAGTGAAAAATAATTACTGAAATGTTAAAAAAAATGTTTCCTTAGTTTAATAGCAGTTATTTAGGAGGCATTATCAGTTGTTTATTATATTTTAGTGTAATATTATATATATCTGTTTTAATTTAACATAAGTCTTTTATTATATTTATATTTTAATTAACCAATTTGATTTGTTGTTTATTTTCATTAACATAAAATTGCAGTTTGTATGTTATTATAATATCACAAAAAATTAGTTTTCAATAAATCTCTAAAATCTGGAATCGCCGTGGTCCTGCCAAATCCGGATTTTCGAGATTCAACTGTAATTATAATACAATTTAACATGTAGAGTAACTATGTTTTTTGTAATAACTTCTGATCCCATAGAGATCCCACTCTAAAAGTTTCAGGTTATATAGCTTTTAGTATAACCAAAAACATATATTTTTTTTCAAATTTTTTAAAAACACTATCTTTGAAATTTTTAAAATTTAAAATTTTAAAATTTAATAATTTTTAAAATTTTTACCCAACATAATGATGTTGCATATCAAATTAAACCTTGGAAAATACTCTTTAAAATGAGGGGTCATAAACTTCTCTATCCCTTATACAACTTGAGAAATTTGAGATTGAAAACCCTTACATAAGCTAAAAAATGCTGATTTTTTGAAATTAAAAAAATTAATTTAAAAAAAATCGAAAGAGATAAAAATTTTCTAAAAATATATTCTCATTTATATCATCAAGGAGAATGATTCCTGCAAGTTTCATAGAAATCTGAGGTGGTCAGGTTGAAAATTGAAATTTTTTGGTTGATTTGGCATGGAATGACCCAAAAACATCAAAGTTTGATAAGAAACGGGGGAAAATGTCATCTTATCACGAAGCCGAAAGATCGTTGGTTGGATGGTTGGTTGGTCCGAGACTAAAAATCCGAAACTAAAAAAACAAAACTAAAAATCCGAAAATGTCCGAACCATGGAGCTTTCCGGACAATGGAAGTCCGGACTATCGAACTTCGACTGTAGAATATATCAGGTATGAAATGGTGTTCGAAGTTTTTTTCTGGAAGTAAAATTTTTTTCTCTAAAAATGTTTTTGTAAAAAATGGGTCAACCCTCCCCAGTCTCCCCTAAACTATCATTAAATTAAATAATTTTTTATAATTTATAGGTAATGAAGGGTGACCCACTTTTAGGTCAATGTTTTACTAAATGTTCCAGTAATGGGCCTAGCAGGCCCAGTACTGGAGCACATGCTTTTTTTCATATAGACTGTTTTATGATGTTTAATAAAAAGATTATATTGTGTAAACTGTAAAGTCATTTTATATAATTAAATCTGTTTTATTTTTATCAGAACCAGTAGTGGGCCATGTGGCTCACTTCTGGTTCACTAATGGCTCACTACTGGTACATTAATGGAACATTCTGAAAAATTACTTCAATAAATATATTATAGTCAGAATTGGCTGATATGTATCATGATATTTATAAACTAATATATGTATCATAATAACATAATTATTAAAAGTTTAAATCTGAGAGAATCTCCTTTACTTAGAAAAGAAAACATCTCATTCATAACATGTAAATAAAATGAAAGAATTAAATACACTAAATAGCAAATACAAAATAAACAAAATATTGAAATAATATTGGGTTGTGATAATTCACCATTCTCATATTTTGTTGTTAAGTAACGCATATTCACAAGTTATATAATCTAAAATATATGTATAATTAAAATTGTTCTCAAATTGTAGTTACCCTTAAAGTTAGTATAAGACAACGTTTATTTTGAGGATAGTATGTAAAATACAGATAAAGCAATTCAGTGAACTTGGTGTATTTATTTTATAATTAAGTATATTTAAACATTTGTTTTGATTTGAAATGTATGTGAAATATGAAGGTAATTTTATCCCGGGGTTGGTCAATTTTTGCCAAAGTGGAAAAAACCGCCCCGGCAAAAATAGTTTTTGCCACAATTTTTGCCAGTGGCAAAAATTACCAGTATTTCAAGCAGGGTTTTAAGGATTTTAGTTACACGATTTCAGTGTTTAAATCATAATTTTAACAAATTAAAACCAAAGATTTAATTATACTCTTGATCAACTGATTCTTATGTAAATCATTAAAATAATGCATTCTAAAATTTCTTTAAAATGAAATTTTTAACATCAACAATTAACATAATTTTTTTCATTTTTAAAAATATTTAAATTACCTTTCTAAAAAATATTCTTCAATAATTAATTACTAGAATATTTGTGTTTTTCAATGTATTACATATTTTGGTTTACAGTGGCGAACTGTCAAATATTGAGTCAATTATTGACTCAGCTGTTCTAAAATTTGCTAGTCAGTCACTGATCATGCATTTTTTGGAATTGAAATGTAAATTGCAAGTAAACTCTCTCTCTCTGAATATGTCTTACTTAAGAATTTTTTTACTTCAATAAAATAAAAATATAATTTTGTAGTTTTGTTTTTATGGTTACGTTCAGGGACTGACAAAGTTTCAATATCTTAGGAGCCAGAAATAGCGAATTATTTCTATGATAATACTCACAGCAAAATTTTTTCATAATTGTATAATTAATGCAGGCCATTCATATATTATTGTTACAAAATTGTAAATAATTGTGTTTATTTTTGTATAAAAAATTCTCTCAAAGAGGCTTAGTAAGTTGATAAAGTGATAATTTTGTGCATTTCTAGTCGTTTTAGCATTGAAATAGCCTTATTTTCCCTTAAAAACGCATTAAAAAGCCCCAATAAGCAGAGGTTAATCCAGAACAAATTTAGTGCCGCATTGAGGTACCTTCACAAATTCAACTTTCAGCAATGAGGTACCTTCACAAATTCAACTTTCAGCAAAGAGGTACCTTCACAAAGTCAATCCTCAGCAAAGAGGTACCTTCACAAAGTCAATCCTCAGCAATATAACTGCACACTAAAATATTTTATAAGCTTCACTGCATCGAACACAGAAAAAACCCCTCAATATGAATATTTACTGGAGACAATGATAAATATCTAAGTAAACACCTACTTATCTTACACATAAGAAATAACTTAACTCGCCCATATATTTATTTATTTTTACAACTGTTTCATTTTATTTTTTAAATGTATTTTAAAATTTACAAAAACTGCTTTTATGGATTTTAGTTAATTGTTCTGAAGTATATTAATTTTCCCAAACTTACTTGATGTTTTCACAAATTATTTTATAAATTCACAAATGGGGTACCAATTTTAAAAAGCTGGATTAATCCCTGATAAGGCAGGTAATGGATTTGGCGCCAAATTCATTACCTGCCTTATTGGGGATTTTTAATGCGTTTTTAAGGGAAAATAAGGCTATTTCAAAGCTAAAACGACTAGAAATGCACAAAATTATCACTTTATCAACTTACTAAGCCTCTTTGAGAGAATTTATACAAAAATAAGCACAATTATTTACAATTTTGTAACACTGCCCCCCTCCCAAGGACTGCACGTCCCGGGCAGTGCAACCCTTGGTCAAGAGATGAAACTAACCAAATTTTCACAATCTAAAATACAAAAACTAAGTTGCATATAACGACAAAATACAAACAAAAATCAAGTGAAAAATATTTACAAAATTCACAAATATGTACAAGTATTTACATTACGCATGCGCAAATTTTACAAGTGTTTACATTTTAAATTTTAATATTACCGTTAATTGGGGTACTTGGCTAGCCTGTTATAGTGCACCACCTTCGGTTTTGATGAAGGTGTTTTAGTGATCCGCACCACTACATCATTCAGCCTTTTTAAGACTGTGTATGGTCCGTCCCAGTTGCACTGTAACTTGGGAAAGAGTTCTTTGCGTCGAACGGGATTCCACAACCAGACCTTCTCTCCTTCCTGGAACTCATGTTGTGTATCCTTTAGATTGTACCTTGTCTTCATTTTGTCCGTTGCAATGTGAATCCGCTCCCGAGCAAAGTTGTGTACGTCCTCAAATCGTGCCTGGAGATCTTGGATGTACTCCTCGGGTGATGAAAGCACATCGGGTGGACAACTAAACAGGAGATCACAAGGGAGACGAAGTTCACGTCCAAACAGCATCTGGGCTGGAGTATAGCCAGTGGTTTCATGGACAGCACTTTGATAAGCCAGCAGGAACAATGGCAACTTCAAGTCCCAATCTTGCTGGTTCCTTGATACTAGAAGAGAGAGGTTATTCAGGATGGTACGATTGAACCTCTCGACCATGCCGTCCGACTGGGGATGTCAGGGTGTTGTCCGGGTTTTGTCTGTGCTGAGTAGTTGACACAGTCCTTTGAAAACAGCAGAGGTAAAGTTCCTACCTTGGTCGGTATGAAGTTGTAGGGGCGTGCCGTATCTTGACACCCATTGCTGCACTAGGACCTCCGCGACTGTGCATGCCTCTTGATTGGGAATGGGATATGCCTCAGGCCACTTGGTGAAATAGTCCATCACGGCGAGGATGTATTTATTTTCACTGGAGGTACGTGGCAAAGGACCCAAGATGTCGAGTGCAATCCATTCAAATGGTGCTCCCACGTTATACCGTTGCAGTCTTCCTTGACTTCGTTTCTGCGGGCCTTTACGTGCCGCACAAGCATCACAGGATTTACACCATTTCTCCACGTCTTCCCTTGCCTTGCACCAGTAGAAGCGTTTTCGAACTTTCTGCAGAGTCTTCATTACCCCAAAATGGCCTCCGGTAGAGCTACTATGCAGTTGTTCTAAAACATCTGGAATTCTTGATCTTGGTAATACAATCTGCCATCGGAAGCTTTTCCCATCATCAGATTCCCACTTTCTGTATAATACGCCGTTTCTGATTTGAAGAGAGTCCCAAAGTGCCCAATAACTTTTCGTAATGGGACTAAATCTGGAAATGTCCTGCCAGATAGGTCTGTTGCTGGTCGTCTCCTTCAGCTGTAGTATTGGCTTTATGTCAGGTTCTTCCATCTGGGCTTTTCTAAATTCTTCGTCACTCCATGGGTCGGGATCTTGTTCTGATGGTGTTGCGGCAGTAACTTGGCGAACAACTGGCTTTATTCTTTGGTGTTTATCCTCGGCTTTAGAGATGTATTTATGATCTTCAGATGGAGGCTTATGCAAGAATGCATCTGAATTTTCTCGAAGAGCTCCTTCTGGGTGGCATACTTCAGAGACATTCTTGGTTGCTTCTCTAGGCTTTCTTACTGGGCAGCTTCGTTTGATATGCCCGTCTTTTCCACAGCCCCAGCATTTAGTTGTTGGAGTCTTCCCTTCTTTCTTACTCTCAAGAATGCGTAGTCTTCCATTAATTTCTGCAATCATTTTCTGAATCTCTTTAAAATCATCTTGAGAACGGTTCACTTTGTCTACTGTGCTGTTCTGGTGATATTCATGGGAGGCTTGTTGGGCTGCCTCGATCTTTAGGGCATACACCAAGGCTGACTCCACATCCTTCACGCCAGAGAGTCTGAGGGCTTTTTGAATATCTGGATCTCCGACAGCATCAAAGAAATATTCTAGGGCCAGATCATTGCGTGTTTCAGGATGACAGTCTAAGAAAGCCAAATGTGAAAGCCTCTGGATGTTTGATGCCAGTTCTTGTAAGCTTTCCCCTGGTCTCTGGCGACGGGACCTTAGCTGGAGTCAACTATATTCCTTGGACCATTTCGCTCCAAAACGTAGCTCTAGTGCTCTGGTTACAGCTTTGAAGTCATATCGCTGTTCCTCCGAAAGGGTCTCCAGAATATCTGCAGCGTCGCCCCGCAACGACCCTACCAGATGAGCCGTCTTTGCAACAGAGTACAATAATTTTTTTCTTAAAAAAATATTGTAAATCTTAAATATTTTTCTTTTTTAAAATTATTTACTTTTGTTTTATAAAAATGGGATAAGATTGGTGATTTGTTAGCCAAGTTAACATCACTCTGGCAAAAGTTTATTTATTTTAGTATAGCATGATGATATCATGTATACTACAAAGTAATGAATGCCAAATCTTAGGTATAAAAGCTGTGGCTTTATAGTTTTCAGTCAATTGGCTTATTTTTTTAGAGTGAGAATAACATACAGTTTGGATTGTGTGTGTTTTGATTCTGGTATTATATAACATCTTAAAACTATTTCGAGGCAAGAGGTAATGAATTTTCGAATAAAAAATGATGGAAATCAATCACAGAAGCATGATTTTCCAGGGGTTCTGAAGTCAACTCTCAATCGCTTATCGCCTGATACTATCTTAAATAGATTTAGAGCTTGTAGCATAGTACTATGGTATCCAAAAAGTGGTTTCTCAAAGGAACTAAAATCTAAAATATCAGCACCACTCATCGAGAAGGAAGAAGACCATTTTTTTAAAGAATTTTGGAAGAAAAAGTTGAAGTAAAGTTGAAAACGTTTTTAGAAAATGTAGGAGAATGGAATGGTCCTGTAGAGCAAACAGATTTATACTATTTATGACAGGGTTGCAAAAAACCCGGGTTTTTTTTAAAAAACCCAACCCGGGCGGGTTTTATTGGGTTTTTTGGGGTTTTATTGGGTTTTT
Organism: Salticus scenicus; assembly: GCA_963930645.1. Taxonomy (NCBI): domain Eukaryota; kingdom Metazoa; phylum Arthropoda; class Arachnida; order Araneae; family Salticidae; genus Salticus; species Salticus scenicus. The sequence continues at coordinate 39,280,691 of OZ005657.1, read as the reverse complement.
TTAGATTTATTGTTTTTTTTTTGCTTGTTGAAAAAGGAAAAGACAAAGGGGGGGGGGGGGCGGAATTTCTATGTTTAAAAAAGAATTAAGAATGCTGATTTTTATTTTTGTCTTAATTAATTTAATATGCAATTAATTTGAATTTAAATAATGTAAATAAATCATCATAAAAGACAAAGTAACAAATAACATTAGAAAATTACTTTAAAGGATTAGTTTATACTTTTTTATTATGCCACCACCACCCTCCAAAAAAAAAAAAAAAAAAAAAAAAAAAAAAAAAAAGTATGAAAATCTGGTCAAAATCTCTTATTACTACTCACTTTTTAAAATTTGTCAGTATGCTATTGTGCAGACAAACTATGTAGAGTGTGGCAATACAGTTTAATAAACCTTTACATAATGCCTCCATGTACTGAAGCATGCAGCCTCCATGGAACTTCCTCCATGGACCAGCTAGCTTATGGAAGGGAAGTGAAGTGAAGTGTCATTGTTTACTTCTAGAGAAACATTTAGAATGTGTGTGAGCACATGGTTCTCTGTATATAACCACATCTACATATAGTACCTAGTGGATTTTTATTTTATTTTGTTACTAAGATTTATTAGATTATTTTAAGTGTGATTATATATTAGTTAATATATAGTAAGTTAATTTGATAAAATAAAATGTCTACTGGATCTGGTAGAAAAAGTGCTCCAGAATGGTTGGAAGTGACTAAATTAGACACTGAGAACAAAGGAAAATGTATCTGCAATCACTGTAAAATGGAAATAAGTGCTAAAATTGAGAGAATCAGAGCACACTTAAGCAAATGTTTGAAAAGATGCAATTCAAAAAACAATGTGCTTTTGAACAATGTAAGTGATTTGGCCTCTGATGAGTCTACAAGTAGAATATTTCCATCTGAAACTGAAAGAAATAATGAAATAAGTATAGGCTGCAAAAATAAGCGGCAACGAATGATGAATGATTATAGTGTTAGCACAAGTGACATTCTGAAACACAGTTTGGATTTAAAAGTCGCTAAGTTTTTTTATGCAAACAATATTGCTTTCAATGGAGCTTCAACTAATGAGTTTAAAGATATGATAACAGCTTTACGACCAGGTTACTCTGGCCCTACTCGCACTGATTTAGGAGGAAAATTATTAGATGAAGTACATCAAAATATTGAAGAAGAAATTCAGAAAGAAATGCAAAATACAAGCACTGTTACATTATTACTGGATGGTTGGTCAAATGTAAATAGGGATGCAGTACTTGCAAACTGTATCCATACAGGTGAAACTTCATTTCTTTTAAATGCCATTGACTGTGAAAGTAATAAAAAAACAGCTGAATATTGTGCTGAATTAGCTGAAAAGGCTATTGAACACTGCAAGAAAAATATGGGTGTAGAAGTTTTTGCAATTTGTACTGACAATGAAAATAAAATGGTGAAACTCAGGCAAATTATCGATGAGAAGTACAAGGGAATTGTATCTTATGGATGCTCTGCTCATTATATTAATCTCCTAGCTGACGAAATTACAAATAAAGATATCCTAAAGCATGTAGCAGAAGTACAAAAATATTTTCGTAATACTCATCAACTAAAGGGCAAAACTGGGAAAATTCATTAGTGGCCAGTGGCCGGTACTGTCAGTTTCATTAGTAGCCACTTTTTTAAGTTAGTGGCCACTTTTCACATGATAAGACTATTTCTTTCAGACTGCAAAAAGCATTGTCACCATTTTGTGGTATAATTACCACAAGAAAAATATGAAAATAAGAAATACATATAATAAAATTAACACAGGGACACTGAAATTGTAATTACGCTCTTTTTAAAAATCCTAAATTGCACATCCTAAATTGAAATCTGCTTAGGGCTGTAATAATAACAGCAAAAGTTTTTATATTTCAGATAATTTAATAGTACTTTTTTTTTTCAATTTATTTAAGTGAAATAAGCTGTTATCATTCACAGTTCACATTGCTATTTTCTAAGTAAATGAATGATTCATCATCATCACAACCTTTTACATGGTCATGTGTAAATACAGTTAGCAGTTTTATTATTTTTTTCTTATTTCTAAAGACACACTTTTTTAAATGATTTTATTTCAATAGAGTTAAAATATTTCCTCTTAAAAAGTATAGATATGGAAACTTAGCTGCTTCATTAAAAATAATTTACTTAGCTGCCAAATTTGTAGCTTTAAAAATAGGGAGATTTCTACTTTAAAATGGGAAGGAAAAAGGAAGATTTCTACAAAATTTTTTTGAAAAATACACATTTAAGTCAAAACCAAATTTTGATACACACATTTGTTAAATATCTTAAATGGGTAAAATATACACTAAATACTATGGAGATAATAATGGAAAAAGACTGTGCTTTGCAGGACATTTGATCATTAATTGCTGGTTGAACTGGAGCGCACATCCACATGTGTGTGTGTGGGGGGGGGGAATACATCCATATACTTCTTTATAGGTTCTAGAATCTAATCAAGAAAGTTTAAAATGAATATTTACATTTATGTTATGGATGGAGAAAGATTGTAAATCACAAGGCTTCAGTGCAGCATGTGATTGCCAATCATTGGAGGGGGGGGGGGATTACAAGAATTATGAGTAAAAGATATTAAACAATTCTACTTCTTTACAGATTCTAGAATCTAATAAAGTAAGTTTAAAATAGATATTTATATTTTTGCAGCAAACGGAAAATGGTTAGAAATTATAAAGCTTTCTATAAACTGTGTGATCGCAGATCGTTAGGGGGGGGGGGGAGTCCAAAAAATTATATGAGTGAGATATATTAAACAATTCTACTTCTTTATAGGTTGTAAAATATAATAAAGCAAGTTTAAAATGAACATTGACATTTATGCCATGGATGGAAAAAGATTGGAAATCACAAAGCTTAGATTCCCTATCGTCGCTCGATTTTTAAAATCTTTTAATGATCACAAAAAGTGGCGACTTTAGTGGCGATCGATGCATAATTTTTAATCGCCATCTTTTTTTATTTAGTCGCCACGTGGCCGGTGGCGACCGTTAATTTTGCCCTTTATCATCAACCACATGGTTTGTTGAAGGAGAAGGGTGGTCTAGTACCACAGTTACCCAATGCAACACGTTGGAATTCACAAATCGCTTGTATTGATACATATGTGAAAAATTATCATACATATGTAGAAATATCTACTGAAGATTTAGTGGAAATTCCTCAAAATATCGTTCGAATTTTGGACAATGTGGCAATCTATAAAGAAGCACTGCATATGCAGAAGCAATTAGCAGAACTGAGAGATGCTTTAAATATTATTCAATCAGAAAAGACGAATATATCTACAGCTGTTGAGCTATGGCTCGATATATTTCAAAGTGAAAATCTTTCTGCTTACAGAAAGCAAATTGATAAGAGGATGGGACAAGCTCTTCTACCCTAGTGTTGACTCTAGAACAAAAGGGCCGCTGGGGGGAACTCTATAAAAGGGCACTTTAATACTCTCAAAAGGGGCACTATAATAATCTCAAAAGGGGCACTATAATATTCTCAATAATTCAAAAAGGGCACTATAACATCTTCATAATATATCACTTACAAAATGTAGCCCCCCCCCCCCCCCCAAAAAAAAAAAAAAAAAAAAAAAACTTACTAATTTTTTTTATAGCAGCAATGTATCCAAGGTATAAATAAATAAACAAAATAATGAAATTTTAAAAGAAAAGAAAAATCAGATATAAAAAAAAAGCTTGTACAAGCTTATAATATTATATCATAGAATGCACCAAGACTAAATCAGATTTTTATGAGAAACAATTTTGAAATTTTTTTACATTTTTGAATGAAATATATCGCTTACAAAATGTAGCCCCGAATTTTTAGTTGCTATTTGGTATACTGAATATTCATTATTCAGTAATAATCAAACATTTAGTGCATGCCTATTCAAAAGAAACTTGTTTAATTACAAGAACAATTGATGTGAAAATAATTTCAATGCTATACTTTAAACAGATACAAAAAATTGAATTTTTTTAAACAAAATCTTAAATTTTTAGAGTAATTATAAAGTCAAAATAATGGACAATTTTAATAGTTTGGATATTAGAAAATGTAATAAAACTGAATCTACAATAAAATAATTGAAATTGTACAACATTAAATTCAATTTTAGTGCAAACTAACAGCAATGAACTTTTCTGAAACTTTTTTTTTCTTTCTTTCTTAAGATTATTGCTAAATATACCTCAAAAATCGAGAGTTTCTCGTAGAGGAGAGGGGGGGGGGAGGTAGAATTTCGTTTTTACCGTTAATTAAATAAATATGCTATTTTTCCCGTATTTGACAGAATTCGCGATATTTTTACGACCGATTGCCGAAATTTTTAATTATTTCATTGCAAATTTACAAAATCTACTTTTAATAGCAAATAATTGCTAATAATATACTATAATTTTGAATCTAATTGATAAAATTCACTCTTCTTTCAACGATGATTCCTAAAATTCGCGATATTTTTGCGGTTAATTATATCGAAAATGGGGTTAATTATTAACGAAATATACAATTATCTGGCTGCTAATAGATGAAATTTGAGCCCTTTTTAAAGCTACATCCCCCAAATACCAAACTTTGCTGTTAATCGATGAAATACGCACTTTTTTCAACACCTAATCCAGAAATATGTGAAAATTTACAGATGAATTAAAAAACACCGGATTATTTCACAGCTAATTGTCAAAAATTACGTTTACTCGGAACTAAATTATTTTTTCTCCTAATAGGTAAAAAATTGCGCATTTTTTTTTTTTTCAAAGCAGATTTCTGAAATACGCGATTATTATGCGACCGATTGTCGAAACACGCTATTATTTAGCTACTAATCTATGAAAAATGCGTTCTTCTGAAAGCTGAATCTTAAATACTCAACTATTTTGCCACTAATCAATGAAATTTGCATTTCTTATTTTATTTTATTTATTTATTTATTTTTTTTTTTTTAAGCGGAATCTCGGAAATCGGGAATAATTTTGAAGTAGATTTCGCAAATACGGGATCGCTTACCCACTAATAATAATAAAAAAAAATTACGTTTTATATGCTATCATTTGACTGCTAGCCAATAAAGTTTTTTTTTTTTTTTTTTATCCTCTAGTTGATTTCAGTAAATCGCGATACATTAGTAGCCGATAACGGAAACACGCAATCATTTCGCCGCTAATTAAAAAAATTTATGTTTAATCGCAATTAATCGCTGAAAAAGGCTTTTGATGCTAATCGATGAATTTCTTGTTTTTTTCAAACATGATTTGCATTATACGTATAATTTTGTGGCTTTTTATAAAAATACGGAATTATTTTACAGCTAATTTTTAAAATAACGTAATCGTAAACTAATTGCTAAAATAGATGTTATTTTTCTAAAAATGTGTAATTATTTAGTCATTAATCAGCTTTTTTTTTATTTTATTTGATTACTGAAATGTCATTTTTTGCGGCTGGTTTATAAAATACGCAATTTTCTTGACAAATCCATTTTAAATCCGACGATTTTTGTGAAAGTCCCATATTCAGATATGAAAATTTCTTAGAATCACCCACGCACTATAAAAACTAAGTTATCGCGTATTCAGTTACCCCAACAAAAAGCACAGAAAATATTCTTTTTCTTTCTCCAACGGTAGATACTTGGTACGATAAAGTTTGAAAATTTCCATGATTTTCTCAGAAACTTGTATATTAAAACACTTAAGAAAGTTTCCTATTACAGAGGACAATTCCTCCGTTAAAGTCTGACTAAATACTGTTTTCTCCAAAACTCGCGTGATTACGGCCTAAGACACTTTAGAAAGTCTCCCACGGAAGATAGCTCTTTCTGGTCTTAGATTCCTTAAGTTGTCAATCGTACTTAAAGTTCAGTAGCTTTGAATCCATTATTTTTATCAATAAATAATTAAAATAAACAATTTTTTTCGTTAGAAAGTATTATTTTTAAGCGACTTATTAAGCATTAAGAAGATAACCCATGAAGATAATCAATCATGGCATTCCGTTTCTTTCTCCCCCCCCCCCCCCCTTTCAGCTTGCGGTTTTAATTAAGCACACTCTCAGCTAATGTAAACAAATATTGTTCCCGTTCTGAGTCAGCAATATTTCGATTATGCCTAGCACTAGAATGTTTTTTTTTTTTTTTTCTTTACTATTTATTTATGACTATTGTAGGATGAAGCATCTGGTTCTTCAGCTAGATTGCAAAAGTTAGTTTTGTTATTTTTTTTGTTATTATTATTATTATTATTTTTTTTTTCAAAAGGGAGTTGAAGGGCTTTCATAGATAAAAAAATAAAATTAAAAGAATTCTGTTTATGTGGCAACTGTTGGAAATGCAAAATCAAAAGTTGATAAGGATTGGATCGCGGTATGTGTGCAAGGCAAAAAAGAAAAGAAAAAAGAATAGTAGGTTTTTTTTTTTTTTTTTTTTTTTTTTTCCAGTGTCTGCCACTATTCAGTTTTATGTATTCAATAAAATATATTTAGCTAGGTGGTCAAGGCTGAATTTGCGGAGCATAAAAAATAACTCGTGTTTTTAAATTTTTTCGGAGAAACTTCGCAGAAATCGGAGCAGTTGAGAAACCTGTGAAAAATACAAATAAGGGCCGCCGGGCGCTAAAAATGAGTTAGTAACGGCCGCCGGGCGCTAGAAATAAGTTAGTAAGGGCCGCGGGGCGCAAAAATGTGTTAGTAATGGGCCGCCGGGCGCTGCGCCCTGCTAAATCGGCCTAGAGTCAACACTATACCCATTCATTATTTAGCATATGCAATGGATCCTAAATATGCAGGAAAAAGATTAAACCAAGATATGCTGCAAAAAGCTGAAGATTGGCTAGAACGAGAACACCCTAAATGGTTAATTCCCCTCATGAGTTACAAATTAAAAGACCCTAAGATATTTCCCCAAAGCATGTTTAATGACGATGTAATTAAAAAATTCAGTGGAGCACAGTGGTGGAAATTAGTTGAAATGCGTGCTAGTAGTGATGAAGATATGAAGGATTTTTGCCAGTTTATAATAGGACTAAATAAGTGTCCGGCAAGCTCTGCTTCACTGGAACGAGTGTTTTCCACATGTGGACTTGTATGGTCAAAACTTAGAAATAGATTAGGACTAGAGAAAACTGTAAAATTGGTTAAAATTCATCGACATTTAAGACTAACAAATGGAAGTACCAGTACCAGTGAACCTGAATGTGAAAGTGACTAGTTTAAATGGATGTTTTGATTTTGATACATTAAAGTTACATCATAGATAAATGTAAAAAAAAAAAAATTTAATAAAATGTAACGATATTTAGTAATAATTTGTGCTCAATTTTCGTAGTTATTTGGATGAAGATGTAACATTTTAAAATGTATTTTGTAACATTATCTTTTTTTCCCGTAATATTACTCGAGGCCATTGCCAATTGTAAACAAAACAATCATTGGCATGGGCAGAAAAGAAATTGCCTCAGTGTTTTATATATATATTTCATGGGTAGACTATAAGTTTCAATAGGTAGGGTAACTTTTTTTAAATACAAGGGATAAAATCTAATATAAAAAATGCTGAATATGAAATAAAACTGTCACTAATTTTAAAAAACCCAATAAAACCCGCTTTTGTGTGGGTTTTATTGGGTTTTTTAGAGTGGGTTTTACCCAAAAAAAACCCGGGCGGGTTTTTTGCAACCCTGATTTATGACTAACAGCAAAGTCTTACTCAGTTTACAGGTAAGCTATAAAATATGTAATAAATATTAATAATTGAAAATGTGCATTTTTAAAATGATGAAAAGTTCAGTTTTAATTTTTACAGCTTTTAAATAAACTTAATGAGGAAACTATTTAGGAAAAAACTATTTAACCTTCCAGCGTGCATGCTGCTCATACGAACATGAAAGGTCGCGCGTATTTTTCACATACACTATTGTAAAATATGTATTTTAAAGTATCTGAATATTTTAATTATACTATAACCATTTGAAAATTAATAAAAATATTCAATTGGAACTTTTATTCATTAAAAACACTTTAAAAAAAGAAATTTACCACAAAATCAATATAAAGTAATCAAAGAAACATCGGAATTATCTGAAAGTAAAATAAAGCATATAGTTGATGTTTTGTCATTTTTAATAAAAAGTATAGTTAATTAACTTTAAAAATATTTAAAATAATAATGTTTAAAACAAAAACAACAAAGAATCGTTTTAAACAGTGAAAAATAAAATAAAACTAAATTTCGCTTGAACGGTCACGCGTATTTTTCAAATACAAATAGCAAATATACAGCTTCATATCATTGTCTCGAGGTTCAAAAGATAACTAAAAATAGATCAATATATACTGAGTGAATAGACAAGGATAAGTGTTCCAAATGCTGTCTGACTTTAAGATACACAACGAGATTCACCGCTAGTGTATCTCTCATATACGCGTGCCCGCTAGAAGGTTAAGTGTTAAAGAGCCTGTTAAACTTTTCATAGACAATGCAGATTCCCTAAGCGTCAGTTCTATAGAGATCACGTAACAATAAGTGAACATACCAAACTGTTGAGGAAAAGGCTGATCTTCACAAATCAGTTGGGCTCTCTAAGAAGGCAGACTATAATGACTCCCCAATTCTTGGACCAACGGAAAACATTCTATCACCATTTAAAAGGGCTTTTTTCGAGCCACAAAGGAAGGATGATGAAAGAAAAAAGAGAAAGCATGAAAAATTTCCTGCTGTAGTTACTTCCTCACAAATGATCATGTACAGTCGCGGAAAAAAAAAAACGCAACACTCAACGTAACTTCGTTGCTAATCAATGTTGAAAAATGTAATAGGTATCATTCGACGGGGAATTGTGAGTAGTTTCAGAAAATGAACTGAAATTTTGAATTGGGGGTCGTCTACATATTAAAACGCGCACCAACTTTGATTTTTTCAATGGTAACCCCCTATTTTTATTTTATATTTGAATTCCTGGGGTCGCGACAACGCAAAAAAGTATATTGGTTGTATATTCTACTCATTTTTTCACAGAGTTATAAGCGTTCAAAGTTTGAAGGTGCTAATGTTAAATTCATATTTCAAACTTTTATTAATATCTTCATAAAAAATAACTTGATCGATATACTTTTTTTTTTTTACGAGATACAGTGAAGAAACCCAAACATAATCCATCATTACTTTTGATTCTGGAAAATATTTTTAATTTTGAAAAATATTAATAAATTCATATTCATAAAAATTATGAATTATGACCTATATTAATTTTTACATAAAATGAATCCTAGTGCTGAAAAATATGGGTGTGCAAATTTGCAGCTCATTCCAGTTATTAGTTTTCGAGATATAAATAAATCTTTCTTTTGGAGTGGTTTAGGGGGCTGTCTCTTATATAGTTTTGCGTGAGATAACGAATCAAATCTTAAAAAATACCAAAGAAAATTAAACAAAATACTTTTATTTTTTATTTACGGGTCAAATTATATAACAGCAGCGTCAAACGCAAATAAATGAAACAAAAATCATGATTTTTAGACATTAGTGTTAGCGTCAAGAATTTCTGTTTTCTAAAGAAGACAAGCCCCGCCTTCATCGTTCTTCAAAACAAAACAATACATTAAAGAAAAGTAAGTGTGACACTAAGTATTCGTGTTAAACCCCTTATTTTATGTTGACAAAAATATGCACAAGTGGTATTTACTTCATCGATTAATTGGTGATTCATTTTGAATCTTTTACACAAACACTAGAAGAAAAAAATTAACTAAATAGGCGGGGTTTACTGTTTTAAATAGAAAAATAGGTTTAATGTGAAATTGTCAAATATAAAAAACGAATGGAATTGGAATGCAAGACAGACCTGTAAAATCGTTTCTTAACTACCGTCATAGTTAAAAAAGGCTTAATCATTTGCTTCATATATTGCTTTATTTTATTTTATTTATTTATTTATTTTGTAGGGGGACGATTATTATTTTAAAGACACTTTATTCTTTAAAATTTTATTAATACATTTTAAATTTATACATTTTTAAAAACAAACTTTACCTTTTATAAATATATTTTAACACTTTTTGCGACTGCAGGAGTTTGTCTTTTTGACAGTAAGACCCGCCTACGGGCGTTATACTCTCAAAATAAAATATTTCAGAACAAATTTTCTGTATTCACAATTATATTACAAATGGATATACATTATAATTATATTCTTTCTAATCAATACATTTCTATCCATAGTATATTTTATTGCAAAAATATTAACACTGGGTACACACTTAAGAAATATGTAACGCACAAATTACGAAAGAAACACCCACTGACAGAGTTACAGATTTTCAAATGGTGTGAATCTACGTAAGCGGTCGCGAAAGGGTTAATTAAGAAATTATATTTTCATTGAAATTATAAAACGAATCGTACAGTTCCAAAGATTTCAACTGATCCAAAACTGGTAAGTGCGATTAAAATTGTTTAATATTTACTTCATGAACACTTACAATAATTTTTCCAAAAAGATTTAGTTTATGCGTTGTTGTATATATATATATATATATATATATATATATATATATATATATATATATATTATTTCATTTCGTATATTATGTTACACCTAGGAAAGAAAATTTAAGCCTTATTGGTGATCAGTACAGCCATAATAGACACTTTTACTTGAAAAATATTGCGCTTTTTTCACAGAGTACTGTATGGAGTAATCGCAAGTGTAATGTATTTAAATAGACCTAAAATTACCTAAAAAAGTACTGAAGTATATATAAATCTAAAAAATTGAATTAGGATAATTAAGGAACTGAAAACGAGGTAACGTTTTATTAAAATAAATATTTTTTTTTTCCTGAAAGATTTCCAGTGTGAAACATTAAAATTTTCTCAATTTCTTATAGGATCTTAATTTTATTTTTCTATATTTATAGATAACCCCCTAACACATTTTTCATTATAACTCTATAAATACTAAAGATAAAGTATACAAACAGTATACTTTTCCGCACTGCCAGACTCTCAGAAATTCGAAAATTAAGTCAAAATTGGGTGTTGCTGTTGAAAAAATCAAAGTTGGTGCTCATTTCAATATGTTGATGACCCCTAATTCAAAATTTGACGACATATTCAGAAAGTGCTTTGAATTTCCTGTTGAATGATGTGTATTAGATGTTTCTGCGTCAATTAATAACGAAATTACAGCGGGTGTTGCGTTTCTTTTTCCCCCGACTGTACCTATTATAAATAAAAAGAAAGAAAATGCTAGAAATGCAAAAACTGCTGTAAAACAAGAGAGAAAAATTGAAAGAGAAAGAAGAAAAATGGAGAAGGAAAAGAAAAAAAAAAAAAAATCAGCTACACAAAAAGAACCAGAAAATCTTCATCAGAGTCTTCAATTACAATTGATGATTCTGTCATGAATGAATTGAGCGACCTGGATAGCAGTGAGAGTGAAGAAGAACTGCCCATCTTTGACAAATCAGAGTTAAAGCAAGATCAATTTGTTCTTGTGTTCCTGATGGGATGTGAAAGGAATACACAAAAACATAGATATTTAAGCATAATTCAAGATATAAAAGATAAAGCAATTCAAGTTCAGGAGTTAAAATCCACAAAGACCAAAAAGAATTTTGTAATTGTTGAAAATGATTTATTCGACATAACATATCAAGATTTATTATCCGTAATGCCCCAACCAGAACTTAAGATGAAAGATACAGTTAACATTCACATTTAATAAAAATATGCCTGTTAAAAAAAAATGAAAATTTCATGTGTCAAGAATGCATAAGTATAAGATTTCATCAACATCAAACCATTTTTATTGTATTTGTACAGTGCAAAAATGTTAATATATTCTTATTATTACTGTATATAATGTTACTATTCTTTTTTTTAGCATTAAAAGTCTGCTATACCCACTTCTGGTCCATAGAGTGATCCAAGTTTTTGATTTTTAAAAAAATTGATGTTACAACATTTTTGATATTTTAGATAATTATTATTATAGATAAGAGTTTAAACAATCATAAAAAAATATAGTTTAGCAAAACTTCTAAAGTTTTATAATAATAGAAAAAATGCCCTTAAGTGGCCCACTACTGGAGCATTTACCTTATTTAATTTTTTTTTAATATAAAATAAACAAATTCTTCTATTTTTAATATTTATAACTTAAAAATACAATAAATTTCTATAACTTAAAAAATAAATTTTAGTTTTATTTTAACTGTAAAATAAGGTGAAACTAAAGAAACTGTTTTTGATTATTTATCGAAATATTTTATTTTATTTTAGGTATGCTTGAAATTATACTAAATTTTGTTTTTTAAATAAAAAATAATAATAATACAGAGAAATGATCATTTTAATTGCATATATAATTACTATTCAAATTAAATAATTACTTCTCCAATCAATACAGTTTCTTGAAAAATTATAGTATAGGATTACGATGCTGTTAAATTATTACAGGTAAAGAAATGTTATCTTTAAATGTAGATTTTAAATGTTAATGAACATCATTTCTTTCTTGAGCGACTTCTTTTTTTTTTTTTTTTATCCTTCCTTGCACAAAATAAAATTCCATCTGCCCTTTATTATTAACAAGCTAGAAGCATTTACGTAATTTATACACATTCAAACATAATCAGGAAGCTCAAACCAAGATTTAAGTAACACTTGCTAACTATTTTACCCTTTGTTTACAGCTTGCTTATTTTTTAATTATTTAAATATTTGCCTGTTTTTCTTTATGTTTCTTATTTAGGGTTTTGTAAAACTAAACTTTGTTTTTTAAGTTATAGAAATGTATTTTTAAGTTATAAATATTAAAAATAGAAAAAGTTATTTTATACTCAAGAAAATTAAATAATTTATTAAAATTTTCAGATTTTGAATTGAATTGTAAAATAAAGTAAAAATAAATAAAAAGTTTAGATTACATAAAAAGTTAAAGGGAAAAAAAAAAGTAGTCTCGAGGTAGCCTTGAACCCAAGTCATTTGGCTAGCAGACTCGCGCTTTAGGATCACACCACTGGGGCGCTTGCTCGTTTGCGAAATAACTTGTATTTAAAGATTACTGAAACTTTAAATGCTTTTTTCTCGAAATTTTGTGGATAGTGGGTCCTACTGCTTTAATATGTTGTTACCCTCATAGTATACTACAATCCTGCGCTATTTCGTCCCGATTTGAATTTTCCATGTCGTGACCTCTCCTTGTTAGTGAAAATTCACATTTTCGAACTCAGAATTAAAATGTAAGAATTGAAGAAAAAAAAAAAAATCAATTTTTCGAAAATGAGTACTGATTTAACGATCATGAGTTTTCTGAATGTGAAAACGGAATTTAAAAAAGTACATTAGGTAATGAATAATTGTGAAACAAATTTTTCTGTAGAATAACATATGGGCCATGGCTGCTCGTGGTATTAGGTATTGCCCCCTCTTAAATCTCTGAAATGCAAAAAAAACTAAGTTTTTTTTTTTTTTTTTTGGGGGGGGGGCTTTATAACTAGGTATTAAAACCTTTAATTTTTTGAAAACAAGGAACAATTTAATGAATTTTCTGAATTTGAAAGCGTAATTAAAATATATATATATATTAAGTAATGAAGTAATCTTAAAAAAAAAAAAAAAAATCTTTATAGAATAACATGGGGTTTAGCTACCGGTCATGTTACGTGAGGTACCCCCTTATATATATATTTTAAATCGGTAAGTTTTGTAAAAAAAGTTTTAAAAATATATATATCTAAAATCGAATAAGAATTTCGGGATTTCAGTTTCAATTATTACAAAATTAAAATTTTTATACTCTTCTCTATATAAAAATAAATTCCAGTAAGCGGGAATGCCCCTTCCATTGATAAAGTGTTGTATAAAATTTCAACATTATTTTATAAAAACGCCCAATAATATGATAGATAAATAAACCACTTTCTAATGTCCGAGATATTGGAAAGTGCACATTTATAATTTATGTCTACAACCAATATTTAAAGAATTGAAGATGATGTCAAGGTTTTTTGAGAACATTTTGTTTATGTATATATAAACATTTTTACAGTACATTAGACACTCATGTAAGATTATTATCATTAGATTTCTATCTCATGTAAGACATCATTAGATTGCTCACTCATGTAATTTTTTTTTGTCCTGCTCCCTCCCCCCCCCCCCCCCCCTTTTTTTCCATCTCTAACCACCGCTGATCAAACATTCTGTGGGAAGCCGTTTATTTTTAATATTTATCTATCCACAACAAAAATGTCAATATTAATTTTAAACTTACTTTATGATATTCTATTGACCATTTACTGATGGTCTTTATCAAAAATCAGCCGGATATGCTGGATACCGGATATTTTCCGTATATCCGGTCCATCCCTACTAACAAGATATCAATTTCAAAAAGTTTGCCAACAAAGACATTAGATGCAGTATCACAAAAAGTCCAAGAATTTTATGCTGATGAAAGAATATCATCTCAAGCACCAGGATTAAAGGATTATATTATTTGTAGAGATAATGAGGAAAAATGTGGATCCAAAAGTGCTATTTATATCTCACATTAAAAAAGATATAACGCGCGCCCGTGATAAGAATGAGACAACTTGATTCTCATTTATTTTCAACAAAATATTACTTACATGAATGCTGCTTGCATGAAATTGACAAACAGACATTTTTAATCACTTTTGATACTTTAAATTGAAGAATATACACCTTTAAGTCCTATTTTGCGAAGATTGCTTCTAGCTGTCGTCATGGAATTTTGTACAGTTTCTTTGGTTACTGATTTAAGGAGACGATGATAAACCCTCTTGAATTGGGCCAAGTTTTTGGGCTCTTTTTTCTCGTAGGAATATTTACATTTCATAATTCCCCAGAATTTTTCTATCCCTCTTGCTTGTGGGACGTTAGGTGCATTTTCCGATTTGCGTATGAAATCGATCTTCTGGTCCCTCAGATATTCGATCACTTCTTTTGTGTAATGACTGGTTGCCATATCGGGCCAGAACAAAATATCTTCCTTCCGATGATGCTGGAGGATGAAGGGTATCAGTACTCTCTTTATACATTGTTGCAAGTAAATTCTACCATTCATAGTTCCCTCAAAGAACACCGGTTTGGACACATTCCCATCCTCATCCATGGCGTGCCACACCATCACTTTTCTGGCGAATTTCTCCTTAGGTTTGATTCTATATTCTACGGGAACAGAATCTGGTGAGGCAGAATTGTAGTACTTACTACCACCAGCAGCATTGGGATCATACATCAAATAAAACTCGTCATCAATGAAGAGTTTCAGTCCTGATCCAGATAGAATCAAAACAGTTCTTCTTTGCTCGTTGTTTTAATCTTTTATGTATTTTGGAACTGCTTTTTTCTTAAAAGCTTTTAAATTCAAATCCTTTTTTACGATTTCGTGCACATAAGATTTGGATATCTTCAATTTCTGGGCAATTTGGCGCACTGAAATATCAGGTTTCTTTTCCACGATTTTCTTAACCTTCTTTACAAGAGTTGGGTTCTTCTTACGGATTCCTTTTCCGAAATTTTGAGAAACTTCAATGTTTCCTTGTTCGTTGTACTGTTTTAAAGACAATATATCGTTGCTTTTGAAATTTTCTGCTTTTTAAAATGTTTAAAGACTACATAATTGCATCTTCCGGCATCGAAATTATAGAATTGTACAATTTCTTTTCGAACAGCATTTGATAAATGAGCTGGCATGGTGAACCTTGCAGCAGCAACAATCAAAGTCTTATCTTATTTTAAAGTGTGCGTGACCTACTTTCTGCTGATAGTGTGAAAATTTGCATGTTACAAATTTCTCGCGTTAGCTTAACCAGTCGAATTTTGTCTCATTCTTATCGCAGACACGCTTTATGCTCTCTTTTGTGAAGAAAACCCATACATAAAAAGACCAGACATAAAAAAATATAGTTTAGCAAAACTTCTCTAAAGTTTTATAATAATAGAGAAAATGCCCTAAGTGGTCCACTACTGGAGCATTTACCTTAATTATTTTTTTCTCCTCCCCCATTTTCTTATCTCCAACTACTGATCGGCAATCAGATTTTCTGCAGAATTCTTTTGTTTCCCCGTTTTTTTCCATCCGCAACATAAATGTCAATATTCATTTTGAACTTGGTTTGTTAGATTCTAGAAGTAGAACTGAAATAGTTTAATATTTCCTACCCATGTAATTAATTTTTACTCCCCCCACACACATCTCCAAATAGTGATTGGTGATTAATTCTAGAAACAATAAAGAGATAGAAGTGTTCAATATTTCTCATGTATGTAATTATTTTTAAACTTCATTACTGAACTTGTTAAATCTACTTATTTTTTCTCAATTAAATTAAGTATTTATATTTAATATCTATTCCAAATATTTAAACAAGGGAAAGAATGTAGACTAAATTTTTCAGGTAGGAAATTTTTTTTCTAAATCAATTTAAGAAAATCAATACTCAGTTGGTTTTATGCATATTAGAAACTGATAATTAACTACTGTAGTTTTTTTTAAATATGTATGATTAATGTACATAAATAAAAATCATATTTTATATTTATTTGTTTGATTTTTTTTTTTTTTTTTTTTTTTTTTTTTTTTTTCCTTGTTGACATTGAATTTTAATAAGGTTTTACATGGATATAAAACTTATTGCAATAATATTAAAGAATTGTTTTGTGCTAATGAAAAAAATCCTGAAATTTTTAATGTAGATAGAAAGCTATAAATATATATATATAACTGTTTGGGTAGTTAGGTAGTTAATTTATTAAAAGTGACATTATCAATCAATTAACCAAACAATCATGTTAGCAAAAAATTTCCAGCTAATTTCTAATTTTAGCAATCGCATGTCTGTTAATATAATTAAATCTCGGATAATATGCCAAAAAAGATGTTTTGCCCCCTCCCCCCCCCCATTTCCCCAGACTCAAAATAATTTTGTTTTCCTCTAATGCTAATCACATCTATTTTCCATATGGAGATGTCACACTAGGTGAAATTTATTAAATGAATCAAATTTTTATATTTATCTTTCAATAAGACAAAGTAAATATTCTTGCAAAACACGAAATGTGTATGAAAAATAATATTATTTTGTTAGTGTGTCATCATTACAGCCTGCTGTTTTCTGTATCAAAATGAAATTAATACTTAACTACGAAAGTCCATATATTTTTCCTCATTACTAAAACTTTAAAATCTTCTTTCTAATACTATAGTTATTAATAGCATTTAAAGTTGCATTATATGCTACTATAACTACCTTATATGCTTATAAAACTCACTCTTAAAATACTAATAAGAATAAAATCATAAATACTCAAAGGAAATTCAAACGAGATCATATCTTTTCTGAAAAGTCGAATCATTTTTCAATGATTTGATTTCTCAGCCAATTTTGTCTTTCTCCCACCTGCTTTCATTTCAGATATTGAAAATTTAAAGCTCGAGAAGTATGAAAGTTTTAAAAAAATATATTTATTTTCAAACAATATTTAAAGTGCATAATTTTTTTTTTATTATTATTATAAAAATAATACAAAAAGGGCCACTATTTCTTGATTTTCCAACCATATCATCTGTGTTGACCTAATTAAAATATACTTTAATTAGATTGATATTTACTAAGGAGTATACTGTTTAGGTTCAAATTAATTTTATTAGGGTTTTACATGCACCAAATAGCACTTTTGGCCAAATGCCAAGTATTCGGCAAACCGAATACTAACTATTCGGCTGGCTGATTTACTCTTATATTCAGATGTCAATTACCTAATTTTTTGCGAACTTTTTCAGTAATACCGTTCACAATACCATTTACATTTAGTAATATTTTTAATTGTGAAAAAATATTATAAAAAACTACTATTCAGAAACAGTGATTTATATAAATGTATAAAAATATTAGGAAATATTACTATACATAAGTAGTGGTGTAATGCTGAATTCACAGTCAAAAAAATTATTAACATTAGGCTTCTTAATAAATACATAAAATTTCTTAAATAACAATATCTTGTTGTGCCCACTCCAAAAAAAAAATAAATAAAATAATGCAACCCAGAAATGTAGCATTTGAGAAAAACCAATTTAAAAGTAACAATATATTGGCTAACCTATATATTAAAACTGATGAAAATGTCTCTCACTCTCATGTGAATAAATTGTGGGATAGAGATATGATGCTTTTCGTGCATGTTAGGGCACTTCATATGCATTTTTAAATGACAAACTCAAAATTCCCATTTTATGACTTGTGTCATTTTTCTTGCCAGATTTGAATGTGATCTCTTGTTTGATCTCTTGAAGTTTCTTAGATGGCAACACCAACATCATGTGAATTATGTATGCTCTTTCTTAATTCATCTTTAGAAACACATCGTTATACTGTTATTGATAAAGACAAATTTTGTCAGGTAGCATTAATTGTTATGGTTAATGTAACTAATAATTAATTTTCTTTAATGTTACTTGAAACTAGGTAAAACATTTGTTTTTATAAAATATAACAATAATTTATCAATAATAATTTTTATCAATAATATCAATAATTTTTATCAAATTTACTTATTTGTATAATATTAATTAATTAAAAAAAATATATATATTTGATTTCTCCTTTCCCCCCCTCTTTTTTTGGTGTGTGTGTACGTGTGTTCTTCTCTGATTGGTCCTGCCCTGCCTGATGCTTCCTATTGGTTGTTTGTGTTGCTCCTCCCCCTCTGGATTTTGTCCCATTTTTAGTCTTACTTTTGCCTCCAAGGCAGTAGCAGGTGTTTGCACCTGATGAAGAAAGGCTACGTCCTTTCGAAACCGGTTGTGCTGACTTAAAATTTATGGTGTGTGAAGAAGTTTTAATATCTTTCTATTTATGAAAATTGTCCACACTAGCTTCTTTCTCCCCTATCATCTTTCTGAGTGAAAATTTTGCTTAGTTATAGCAATTTGAAAATTCTAGCATTTTTTGCCAAGTCTTAAAGGGTGATTCAAGTCAAAAGTGAGAAACTGTAATCACTATAGATTTTGTAATAAGGCATAGATTGATTAGTGTGTGTCAGGGTTGGCAGGTTTTTGATGGTTTAAACAACAGTTTAAATTGTCATGTCAAAAACCTCCAATTTTACACTTTTTAGTTTAGTATATTTTAACAATGAAGTAGTCATATTTTGAGGAATAAAATAATGTAGTCTTAAAAAAAATGGTTAGTTTATAGGATTCCTATGGTTAAAAATAATTTTTAGAAGAGTATTTATCTGTTTCCTATGAATGCCAATGATTTCTGTTTTAAGTATAAAAAATTTATATTTATTACCTTTACAAAATTAAAAAATTTGAATATAGAAATGTGTGTGTTCTAAGGCAAACTACTTATTGCACTTTAAGTTCATAGTATCCATCTCTCTTTTGTGAATTAATCTCTTAAAGTAGAGGTCAAGATTTAAAATTTTCAGAAGTGGCCACTGTACATGATCAATTCAGTAGCCACTCATGAGTCATCGTGATACATGGGATTCACGCACATAATTAATATAATATGTACATAAAGAAATAAAAACACAAATGATACGGTCAGAAAATTAAATTAAGAAATAGTGCCATTTACTGTATAAATTTTAATTTAAAAATATATACAGGCTGATTATAAAAAAAAAAAACTACCCCGATATATGAGACCATAGCTGTCATACCGTTCGCAGTAACTGAATAAAATTTTAGTGGAAGGCATTTTGAGGTATGTGCTCAAGAATTATATAAAAAACAACAGTTAAACTCTAACAGTTACGGTTACAGTGATGAATTTCAAATGGCAACATGTTGGCGAAATCAACATTCTAAACTTATCTTTTCATGTTGATTTAAGTTATTCTTGATTTAAACTTTCTATAAGGAAATATAAGTTCTTTAAAAGTAATTTAAAGGTGTACTCAAGTGTAAATTCCAGGAATACTGTTTTTAAAAAATGTCAATGTGCTTTTGATGGCATTGTTTACATTTTACATCCACTTACTGCCTTGCTTTTGATGAATTACCGTAGTTAGCAAACCAACACACAGATGGCAGCGCAATTAGCAGTCATTTGCGTGTGAAACGGAGGTCTTGCTATCGCATGGCATTAACTGTGAGATACACTGCAAACCTTGAATAATGACAGTATAAAGGAATTGTCGTTTGTTTTGGAGGGCGCACAGTGTTCGGAATTTCAAAAAAGCTGGCCAAAAGTCGAAAAATTTAGGCGCGTTTTTAGACGTAAGTACCGCGGAAATACCTTCAGAGGGAGCCACTGAATGAAACTGTGAGGTGGAAAATTTTTTCTATCTACATATTTCTAAGTGTAGGCTGGCGGAAACGTGACAATTTTTTCTTTTAATGCATTTTAACAGTTAAACAAATAGTGTTTCTCGGAAAATTTCGCAACAACAACATTCAACAAAATATGGCCGACAATTGTGGAGGTTAGTAGATAATATTTATGCTGTATTTTTTTTCATCAAGTGATCTCCTGAGCGGCTTTTTGAAGTTAACCTCAATTATAACATAACCAAAAGTTTCAAAGTATGGAAACTTTTTTATCTCGCAAGATCCCGCATTGATTCAAAGTGGAGAGTGTTAAGGGATGTCCATTTTATTCAGCCGTTAAAGAATTGGGTGCCCCCGCCTGCCCCTGTATGTGTAAAAGCGTTTTAACTTTTTAATTTAATTTTTACTGTTTAATTTACTTTTTTAATTTTTTGGACTTTGGTCTGCCATATTGGATCCGCCATCATGTTTTTGAGTGCAAGATCACTTTTTTTATAAAAACTGATATCAAATTTGAATTTAGCGCCCTCAAAAACCCTTAAATGTGAAAATTATCCTTCATCTATCAATTTTTTGATTTTTGATCCGCCATATTGGATCCGCCATCTTGTTTTTGAGTGTAATGTAACTTTTTTTATGAAAACTAACGTCAAATTTGAATTCAGTGCCCTCAAAAACCCCTTAATGTAAGAATTATCCATCTTATATTAATTTTTTAATTTTTTGTCTGCCATATTGGATCCGCCATCTTGTTTTTGAGTTTGCCTTTGAAGTTTTCAAGAAACCAATGTCAGATTCGGATTCAGCGACCTCGAAAACATATATATACATCACAACTTCACTTGTTTTCTTTAATTTCGACTTTTGGCCAGCTTTTTTGAAATTCCGAACACTGTGGGGCGGTGTCATTTTTGTTGCAAGATGTAGTCGCATGTTACTTTGATTTATGCTTTAAACGGATACATCAGTTATATTGAAATATGAATTTATAAGTTTGGAATTATTTATGAATTTAAGGACTTTCACGGTTTGAATTTTTCTGCTGGCAAGTATTATGAAAGTTTATCGTCGTTTCGTTTATTGTCAAAAGTTTACCATCGTTTCGGATATCCGGCAGTCCCCATTCCCAATATACACCTGAAATTTTCAATTTTTTAAGGGCACGCAATAATTAAACTAGTATGTTGTGGCCATCACATGACTTTCTTCGATATTTTCCTATATTAATTCAGTAAGTGCAAATAATTTATTAAAACTTTATTAAAATTATCTAATAGGATTAATCATATGATATTCATCTTAGAGAAAACTAACACTAAATATCCAAAGAAAGACAGTTTTATTATCTATGAATAGCATCTTTAAAAAATGCATTTTTATAATGGTTATCTCACTTATCAGGTTTTATACAGGTAAATGCCATATAGAAGTTGACATACAACCTTCCTATTATCGAGGAAAGTAGTAGCATAGCAGCGCCACTTGCACAAAAATTTGACAGACATTAATTTATGTCAAGGTGCATCTACATATAAATTTATATGCAATTCTGTGCAGTAGTTCCTGAGATATAGCCTTCCCTTAAACTGTTGAAATCGCTGTATAGCAATGTCACCTGTTGACCGATAAGCATTCGAATTGAATCAGCATAATGGCCTTCTCACATATCAAGATCAAGATTTGTTCATATGCAATAGAACCTGAGGTATAGCCTCCTTTCAAATTGTGGAATCACTATATAGCAGCACCACCTGTTGAGTGGTTCACATCAAAAGCTGATAGGCACTAATTTAGATCAAGGTGCATCAAAATATAAATTTATATAGAATTCTCAACAGTAGTTCCGTGGATATTCGGCACAAAATTTTTGTCTCACACACACACAGACAGACGGGACATTTTCTAAAAAATGGTCAAATCATGGTCTAGACCTCTCTAAACGTGTAAGGAATTATTCTCCTTCATGATATAAATGAGAATATATTTTTAGAAAATTTTTATCTCTTTTGATTTTTTTAAAATTAATTTTTTAAATTTCAAAAAATCAGCATTTTTTAGCTTGTGTAAGGATTTTTAATCTCAAGTTCTATAGGGGATAGAGAAGTTTATGACCCCTCATTTTAAAGAGTATTTTCCAAGGTTTAATTTGGCAACATCATTATGTTGGGTAAAAAATTTTAAAAAATATTAAATTTTAAAAATTTCAAAGATAGTGTTTTTTTTTTTAATTTGAAAAAAAATATATATGTTTTTGTTAAGAAATTTAACATTACCTTATATAATGTCCTTATATTTTTTCATCACGATACGTATTTCGGGTACAACCGCACTCATCTTCATGTGAGATGTGACTCTCTTAATTCGTCTTCTTTGTTTATTGTTGAGGTCTTCTGGTTCATCATTTCACTTCGCTTCTTTATGGGTTTATTAATTATTGGATTCCAGTCTTTTGGGATGATTGCGTGCTCTTTTTCATTGACTGCATAGGGGTTAGTAAGGATTTCAAGGGCTTCGCGTTTTAAGGCATAACTGTGATTTTTATAAGGGGCTAGTTTTTTAGTAGAGATAGTGTTAATATTGATAGGGTTGTTATGGTGGACAGATGCGAGCGCGGTGGATTGCCGATTATGTTTTAAATCAGATTTATGTTCTTTTTTGCATTCATAGATTTTTCTTTTTGTGACTCCGATATAACAAGTGCTAGAATCGTTAGTGCAATTGAAATCAATTTTGTAAATGCCGGGTGTGGATTATTGTCAATTTTATCTTTTTCATTCCTGATATGCTGAAAGATATTTCGATTAGGTTGTATGCGGATATTTATATTGTGTTTTTTTGCTTTGTTTTTTATTTTTAGACTTGCGCCGTTGCAAAAGGGGATAGACGTTGTGAGTTTAGGTTTTAATTTTTGGGCGTTATTAATTTTATTGAGAGCTTTGATATGTTTTTTATATAGTTTATAAATTAATGAGATTTTTTGGGTATTTTGCGTTATGCGCAATGTTTCTAATGTATTTAAGTTCTTCGTTAAGGAGGGTTTTATTGGAGCAAATAAGGATTGCACGGTTAATATATGATTGGATAGCAGCATATTTGTATGGGACGGGGGTATGACAGTGGTTATTAATAATTTCAGTATTAGTGGTTGGTTTTCTATAGATAGTTGTATCGAAGGTATTGTTTGGATTTTTTATAATTTTAATGTCTAAATAATTCAGTGTATTGTTAGATTCGCTTTCCATAGTAAATTTTATATTGTTATCTAGGTTATTTAGGTCTGTTAGAATGCTATTAGTATCGATATTATTTGGAAACACGGCAAAAACATCGTCTACGTAACACGTCCAGATTTTACTTTTTTTAATAATATTTTCAGCAGAGTTTATTGTGTTTATGTGATTAATATATGTTTTTGGTTACTAAAAGCTATATAACCTGAAACTTTTAGAGTGGGATCTCTATGGGATCAGAAGTTATTACAAAAAACTTAGTTACTCTACATGTTAAATTGTATTATAATTACAGTTAAATCTCGAAAATCCAGATTTGGCAGGACCACAGCGATTCCAGATTTTAGAGATATATTGAAAACTAATTTTTTGTGATATTATAATAACATACCTACAAACTGCAATTTTATGTTAATGAAAATAAACAACAAATCAAATTGGTTAATTAAAATATAAATATAATAAAAGACTTATGTTAAATTAAAACAGATATATTACACTAAAATATGATAAACAACTGATAATGCCTCCTAAATAACTGCTAATAAACTAAGGAAACAATTTTTTTTAACATTTCAGTAATTATTTTTCACTATGATTTTATTTTTTATTTTATTTTCCATTTTATAACCTACCTTTTTTTTTTGTAAAAAAATAAAATCTTTAATTCACAATCAAACAATATAAAAATATGTCAGATTATGTTCAAATTTACGTATTCAGTGTTCAATTAAACGAATTTTAAACTGCATTGCACAAGAAATATGGAAATAAGATATACAGCTAAGTCTTATTTTAAAATTAAAATTAAAAAATCGTCTGGATTTTAGAGATTTTGGATGTCCGGATTTTGGAGGTTCAATTGTACCATATAATATGCTTACTTGATAAAAGACATTATTTTGAAAGTTCATATTTATGACTAGTAAAATTGTAAAAAAAAAAAATTTCTTCAGGAAAATTTCTAAGATCATTAAAAATTTGATTATTAGATTTCTTTTTTAAATGTGTGTGTAATTCTACAAGTTTCAAATTTTTAAGATTATAATCATTAGTGATGGTTTTAAAACTTACGCAGTTTTTTAAAGACAGATTACAAAATTATTACAATATAAGGTTATAAATTTATATCAGAAGCCATTCAGATAATAAATTACTACACTTACAAATTAATGACAGCATAAATCATAAGTAAGTAAATAATAATCAATTCATTTGCTAATTAGAGATGTTCTGGTTCAAAATTGTCTTTATTTAAAGATTGTTTTATTTATGTTGTTGCTGGCATATGACTCATCTGCATCTCCACTGTAGTTTAATTTTTTATATATCTTCTGAGATCTCAATCTAGAAAAAGTTACTTGTGATTTTGGGTTCATACCAGGGTTCCGACTCAATTTCAAAAATAAAATTCCCTGACTTTTCCAAGTCTATTTTTAGAAAATTCAAGTCATGAAATTTGGTTTGCAACATAAAAGGTAAGCTCACAGCGTAAAGCATAAAACAGCTTGCGACATAAAAGACAGCATAGTCATGTGACCTGCAACATACACTGAATGCTCAAAAAGCATTTTCCGGATTTATATCATCATTTTTCCAGCTTTTTAGACAATATTTGTGATTTTTCCCTGACATTTCCTTGACTTTTTTCAATAATTTCAAATTCCCTGACTTTTCCAGATTCTCCCTGACCCATGGGAACCCTACCATACTCTTTTAAGTAGAAGTAAAATAAGCATTTTATTTTTTTTAAATCAAACATTTTTGGCATATTTATTTTAAACAATGAGTACCCTCTTCAGATAAAAAATTTAATCAATTCTATTTAGTTTTTACTTTTGTGATGTAAGAAATTTTATTTCTTCTTACAACCTGACTTTAAATAAGTATGATTTTTATGATTAAATGTATGAGTAAACCTAGCACATCAAAACATTTTTCTGTATATTGCTATAACCCATTCAAGAAAGGTGGCCATGATTATTATAAAAAAAAGTTTGTGATTTGTAATAATGAAAAAATTTATATTTATATATGTTTTCATTTATAATAAATGAAAACATTTTGAGATATAGTCCAAATTTGTTTAAACATGTACTGGTTGTCGTAAAGCTATATTAAAGCTTCCAGTAATTTTAACTGAACAATGTATTTATACGTACCTTTGTTTCTTTATTATCATTTCTAATCGCAGTAAGAACCTACTCTAAAACATTCCAGCTATAAAACTCCCAGTAATTAAAAAAAAAAAAGAATTTTTTTTTTAATAATCTAACGAAATTTTATCAAAAAAATTGTTGTTTATTTTTTATTAAGCACAATTACATTGAATATTGATCCCCCCCCCATGTTTAATTGTATATTAGCATGCAATACTGTATGTGTGAATTTTAATTAACAGGTATTTTATAAAGTAAGCATATTATATGATAATTGTAATACAATGTACCATGTAGAGTAGCTAGGTTTTTTGTCATAACTCCTGATCCCATTGAGATCCCACTCTAAAAGTTTCAGCTTATATAGCTTTTAGTATAACCAAAAACATTTTTTTTTTTTTTTCAGATTTTTTAAAAAACACTATCTTTAAATTTTTTAAAATTTCAAATTTTTTAAAATTTTTACCCAACATAATGATGTTGCATATCAAATTAAACCTTGTGAAATACTCTTTAAAATGAGGGGGTCATAAATTTCGCTATTCCTTATAGATCTTGAGAAATTTGAGATTAAAAACGCTTATACAAGCTAAAAAATGCTGATTTTTTGAAATTAAAAAAAATTATTTAAAAAAAAAATCAAACAAGATAAAATTTTTTAAAAAATATATTCTCATTTATATCATCAAGGAGAATGATTCCTGCAAGTTTCATAGAAATCTGAGGGGGTCAGGTTGAGTGAGTGGTTGATTTGGCATGGAATGACCCATTGTTTGATTATACACAATAGAACCTGAGATACAGCCTTCTCTTAAACTGTGGAAATTACTGTGTAGCAGTGCCACCTGTTGAGCGTTTGACACCAAGAGTTGATAGGCACTAATTTATGTTAAGGTGCATCTACATATAAATTTATATAATATTCTGAGCAGTAGTTAAAGAGATACAGTTGCCACAAAATTTTTGTCACACAGACATACACACAGAGACAGACAGACAAACATTTTCTAAAAATAGTCAAATCGTGTTCTAGACCTTTGATAATGTGTAAATCCATCGAAAACCAGAAGTCAAAAATTTTACGAATCCAATACATTATTAAATATAGAAGAAAATAAAAATATAAATACCATTGGAAAAAACATAGACGATTTTCTATATAAATAAAACAAAGAGTACACCCCGCGACAAAAAGATAGGAACAAAGGGTTCTTTCTGATTTTTCATAAAATAACGTTATCTAAATTGTGCTTATCATTTATTATTATTATAAAATAACACTATTCCTGGACTAATTTTTGTTTTAAGACTAATTTAGAAAAATTTTAAGACTAAAATTTTTCTAATTTAAGACCACACAGCGCGACAAAAAGGTAGAAACAAAGGTTTTTTTTTTTTTTTTTTTTTTTTAAATTTTTGAATATGATTCAAATATTTAATATGTTTTTGATATGATAATATTTTGTTATGATAATAAATGATCAGCACAATTTAGATAATGTTTTTTTATGAAAATGAAAAATTAAAAAAAAAAACTTTGTTCCTAATCTTTTTGTTGCGGAGTGTAGTCTTAAATTAGAAAAATTTTAGTCTTAAAACTTTTCTAAATTAGTCTTAAAACAAAAATTAGTCTAAAAATTAGTCAGGAATAGTGTTATTTTATAATAATAATAAATGATAAGCACAATTTAGATAACATTATTTTATGAAAAATCAAAGAAAAAACCCTTTGTTCCTATCTTTTGGTCGTGGGGTGTAAGTCGGCGAAAAACATCCGGACCACTGCTATTTTTGATTAGTCTAGATTTAACTACTTTGAAGATGAAAGTCGTCTATTTTATCTATGTAAAAACTGGTGAATTTTTTTTTTTTTTTAAAGGCACCGTATAGATGTAATACTTTTTAAAAAGAGCTCTAAAAACTGTTCACTTTTTTTAAGGACACTAATTACATAAAGTTATTAGATTTAAAGATATGATGCAAAAGTTTCACAAAGCGATACCATTCGATCGCTTTTATCCTAAAACAATAATCTAATATTAAACAAAAAACAGTCTAGTATTAAAGAATAATAAATAACTTTTTAAAAATTATTAATTTAGAAGTTCTAATAGCTGCAACTTTTAAATTACAGTGTACTTATTTCCCATACATAATCCATTAAATTGGTAAACAATTGTTCATTCATTCTTGAGAATCATTCCCGTAAGACCATAGAGCCTTGTTGCAAAACGAGTTCAAAATGGAAGAAATATTTAATTTAATTTGTAATATGTTATTTTGGCTTTTTGACCTTAAAAGGAATTAATTTTTTATTATGTTACAAAGCCCAAAATGTGATGTAAAAAATAAATAATGATTAAATTCTTTTAAAAATTCATTTAAATTTAGTGACCAGCAAAGCGGGTGTAGCCTGCTAGTGATTAAAAAAAAAAAAAAAAAAAAAGTGAGTATTTCAGCTGTGGGGATTAAAAGAGATATAAATAAATAGACAATGCTTTATAAATCTCTCTTATTATTAAACCAACCAATCTTGTATAATATATATATCTATATATGTATGTATTATCATGTATCTATTGCTAAATTTTATAAAGTTTTTAAATTCTTCACTTTATATATATATATATATATATATGTAGTTTAATATTTTGAATTAGTACATATATATATACATACATATGCACACGCAAATATAGTATCATACATGGATCTAATAGTGGATAAAAATTTAGGGTTAAGGGTATTTTGAGATGGGAAATCAATCTGACAAGTGGCCATTGTCAGGAAAATTAATTTTCACCTATGAAAAACATTACATTGATTACATTTCTTGGAAGAGCCCTAAAAATTTTTACAAAAATAAAGGAGAAATGATATTTGGAAAAAATGACCAATATTACTGATTATGGAAAATTGTCTTAATTTTTACTTTCCGAACACTATAGTGAGGAAAGTATTGTAATCAGTTTGAGATTTTGGTGTTTCTACACGTTTTGAGATCTTCTGAATTTCTATTTACTATTTTTTCAACTATGTATATGTGTATATATGTGATTGAACACGATAGCGTCTATACGCTTCGTTCAAATAAGCTGAATTTTGGCACATATGTTATAAGTGTCCATAGCACAAAACCTATTGATTTTGGTGAATCTAGCACTTAGTTTTTTTACAGGAACACAAAAGAAAAATTCTTTATTATTACGGTCTATGGGCCCAAATTTTGTAAAGTTCGATGGTATCTAAATGCCTTATTCATTCGAGAGGAAAATTTATACACATGTTTTTAGTCACCATCACACCAGCTGTATAAATTTTGGGGAATCTTGCATTTGCAGTTTTTTTACAGAGACACAAAGAATAATTCTTTATGATTATAGTCTATATAGACCAAATTTTTTTTAATTGCGATAACGTCTGAACGCTTTTTTTCATTTACGTTGAAAATTTACACACATGCTATATGGTCATTGTTGCACAAATTACATAAACTTTGGTGACTCTAACACGTACAATTTTTTTACAGGGACAGAACGAAAAATTCTTTATCATTATGGCCTATGGGCTGAAATTATTCGAAGTGCGATAGCGTCTTAATGCCTTATCAGAATGAGCTGAAAATTTATATGGGTGTTAAAGGTCAAAGTTGCTCGAACTATGTAGCTATTGGTGAATCTAGTACATGCAGTTTTTTTCAACAAAATAATCTTTATGATTATAGCCTATGGACTTAACTTATTAGCGTCTAAATGCCGTATCTGATTAAGTTGGAAATTTTTATACGTACAGTATAGGTCACCATCGCATGAAACATAAAGATTTTGGTGAATCTAGCACTTATAGGTTTTTACAGGAACACAAAGAAAAATGCTTAATCATTATGCGCTATGGTCTCAAATTATTTAAACTGTGACAGCGTCTAAACTACTTATTTAAATGAACTGAAAATTCATAAACTTGTTACAGGTTGTAGTTGCAGACACCATATAGATTTTGGTGAATCTAATTCTTATAGTTTTCTTACAGGAGGGTTGTAAAAAACCCGGCCCAGGTGGGTTTTATTAAAAAACCCGGGTTTTATGGGTAGAAAACCCAGGTTTTTTAGGCGAAATGGGGAAAATAGAATTTCTTTTTCCAAAAAGTTAATAATGTATAGTATACAGTACACTCTCAAAAATCCGCACAGCTTAAAACGAAGTGTTTTGCAGATTTCTGAATTTTGCAGATTTTAGAGTAATTTCTTTTATTTACATCTTAAAACCTCATTTGATTAGAAAATCTTTAAGAAACCATTTATATATTATACATACAATGCTGAAATAAAGTGTGCCTATTAAAAGTATAAATAAAATTTCATGAACAATTTTTATACATTCTATTAGAGTTGCAAATTATCTAGATTTTTGAAAAATCTGATCAATAGTAGTTTAAGTAAGAATATTCATACATATTTATTTTCCTATAACCTGCAAAAAAGTGAGTAATTCCTAGTCAATCACATAAGTTTGTGCTATGAGAAAATGTGAATATTTATCTTCATGAGAAAAACTTTCATGAAAACTGTCTTTCTCCTTCCTTTAAATTAATATCAATTATTTTCTTATAATTATATATAATTACACTTATCATTTCCTCCTCTGTAATATGCTGAGTGATTGGTGATGTATCAGCACCAGTTAATAACTGATTTATCTACCAATACAGCAGAATTTTTGCAATCCATTAATCAACAAATCAGTTGTGACAATGTTTGTTTACATTGTAAATAATATGCGGATTTTAGAGAATTGCGGATTTTAGGGTTGCAGATTTCTGAGAGTTGACTGTATATATTATTTTGTTTTATATGAGAACATATATAGTTTAGCAAATACTAAACAATCATTTTTGATCAATAAAACTGATAATACTGTACATGTATTGTTTTTACATGTTTACACATAATCATCAGAAAACAATGATTTCTGAATTTTTATTGTATAATAATACAAAGTTCAGTACAACTAAGGTACAAACATTTTTTTTTTTTTTTTTTTTTTATTAAATTTTGATTCTATCAAAAATCATGAAAGAAAAGAACAAAATTTGTAATGTGCAGTAAGTTTGCCTGATGTTACTTTTATTTAAACAAAAGTAGTTCTTTCTTTTATTATCTTATATTCACATATTTCATCCAGTTTCACTTAATCTCAAATCATATATTACATACCTATATATATACTTTTTAAAATTTAGTTATCAATATAATTGGACACAAACAAAAATTAAATAGTATTTGCCTTAAACATTCTTCTAATTGATACACTCACTCATTACCAGAGCATCTTGTATAAGCTACTTAATAGTTTTAAGCTATTTTATTTGTACTTCCCCTGAATTACACAGTTTCAAACTGCACGATTTTAGAGTAGTAATTCTTTTGAAAAAGAATAAATTATATATACTATTTGATGTAAATTATTTCCAGATGTGTCATTTTGTCATTTATTTCATAAAATAAAGAGTTATGATCAAAGGCAAAACTTACATTAAAAACTACTAAACGCCATTTTAAAGATCACCTTATGCTTATGGTGAAGCATAAGGTGATTTAAAAAATGGTTTTTAGTAGCTTTTAATGTAAATTTTAAGTAATCATTTTTAAAATACATTTTAAAAAGGCAAAATTGTTCAGAATTTTAAGGGAATTATAACTTTTATCATGAAATGTGAAAAATCATGTCTATGAATTCTTAATTCCATTCCATTTTAATTGAAATAAATACACATTACTTACAAATGTATATGTAAGTATGTAATTGAAATTTCGTTGCAATATTTCTTTGAAATTCCATGTTGTTTGCTTTTACCCATTATATTATTTTGTGAAAAATAAGGGAAATACTCATCAACCATAATTTTTTTTTTTTTTGTATAAATTTGATTAATTTATTGAAACAGGGTTGCCACGCTACCTGGAAAACCTGGAATAGTCAGGGAATTTGAAAATTGACCATGAAAGTCTGGGAATTTGTATTTTTTAGCCAGAATCTGGAAAAGTCAGGGAATTTCATACAATGATTGCCAAAAAAAAAAAAAAAAAAAAAAACTAATTTTCCCTTTACCATAGGGTCGTTTTTCTTGTTTGTTTTCTTAGCTTCCGCCATTTTTTAAAAACAAGACCTCTTAGAAAGACCCCACATGGAGGGCAATCTGTCCTTGGGTCAAAGTAATATGTAACTTTTGTGTTTGAAGTGGTACCATAATTACTTTGCTCTCTATACAACCAATGCACTATATATGGCTAGACTGGAATTTTCTTAGAACAAATCTGGAAAAGTCAGGAAATTTCATTCTGCTATTTGAGTGGCAACCCTGTTGAAATTTTATTAAATGGAAGTTTGAACTCATTTGAGCATAAAGTGCAGGATATCCTGAGTTTAAAAATTTTAATATATTCAACAAAGTTGTTTTTTTTAAATCCTTAATTTACAAAATGTCTGCAGAAAGTCAAAAGATAGTTCGAAAAAGGTGTACAATTTCACTTGAAACTAAAGTACAAACTTTGAACCGACTATAGAAAGGAGAAAAATTATCAGTTGTTGCAAAGGTAGAGAACTTGAATGAGGCTACTATTCGTACAATAAAAAAGAATGAAGAAGAAATAAGAGAATATGCATCACTACATATAAGATTTCTTAGAAGTGCTTACCAATATGAATTCAAAAAAATTTTTTTAAACAGAATATCGTTTTTTTTTTTAAATTATTATTATTCATCTCGAACAACATAGTTTTAAAGAACACTGAACCAATTCATCTTGTTCTTCGAGGGTTACTTGTATATAAACTACATTTTGTTGCTTGCACAGGTTTATTTTCATTTCAAGATTTCTCTTCTATTCATTTCACATATATTACATATTTTTATCTTCTAATTATCACAATATAATCTACTCAACAAATCTAAGCATTATTTTAATTAGGGAATATCTAATAGGCATGGAGGAGATTTTTCAAGTTGGAAATTTAGTTCACAATTTTTTTTTATTTTTTAAAAAGAAAGAGATAATGTAATATTTATATTTTTTCAAATAAGATGTGTGACATTTTAAAGTGATTTTTCCTATTAAAAAAAAAAAAAATGAAAATAAAATATCCAACTAAAGCTTTAAATTTTTCAAGTCTAAATTAAAATTGTTTTTATTTTCACTACAGAAGTTTTGATTTAATCTAAATTTTTCTTATCTAAAAAAAAACGAAATTATACCTGTCTGTAACGTCTAAACCAAAACTTTTCTCCAGTGGGTTATCATTATCTGATGAAGACAGGAATAAACAAAAGAAAGTATCTGTCTGAGATTTCATTATGTGCCTGAAAATGTACTTCTTCCTTATGAAAATGTCATACAAAAAAGGTACTATTAATGTATCAAACTAGCACATATGGTGATGTATATACCACTTCTAAAATATTAAAGTGTAAAAGCTCACAAATGCTGAAGAAAAGCTAGCTTCACAATGGCAATAGTGTATTGGCAATGGTTATGTGATATCATTAATGACTTTGCAGATATCGGATAACGATTATTATCTGAATTCAATGTTTCTTGCAAATTCTACTGAAGTATTGAGCCCATATAAATGGTGGAAGATAATGGCCAGAAAAGCTAAAAGGCCACAACTCCTGGGAATGAAAAATTTTGTAATTATATGGCACTACTAAATTTATTAACTGCTAGCTCGCATCAGTTGAGAAACTGTTTTCAACATTTCAGTTTATCCAAAACAAAGTTCGTAACAGATTAGGGAACAACAAAACTGAAAAATTAGTACAGTGCCACCAATTGAAAAGTAAATGTGAAGAAGACTGGTAGAAATTATATATTTGTTTGAAATTTTGTATGGAAAGTAAACCTTCATTAAATTATTTTTATTCTGCTCCATTGTTACCTTCCCACCATTTCTGCGTTATTTAATAAAAAAGATAAACTTTTGCTTTTAAATTACGATTGCAATTGTTTTTTTGTTTTTGTTTTTTTCTTTTCGTTATTATATAACTTTAAATTATTTCTTAGTATATTCAATTCTGAATTAAGAAAATTTAAAAAAATTAAGTAAATATTGATTGATATTCCTGTATATAAAGTTCTCATGTAAAGAAGTATTTTACTGTGGATTATTGCTTTAAAAGAGCTTAAATAGTACCTATAAAATTCCTTTATTCTTTTAAAAAACCCATTTTCCCCAAAAAGCCCATGGGTTTTTTAGGGTAAAAAACCCAGCCCAGCGGGGAAAATGGGTATCTACCCGGGCAGCAAATCTGACAACCCTGTCTTATAGGGACAATATATATATATATATACTTTATAATTGTGGCTTATCTGTTAAAATTATTTAAAATGCAATAGTGTCTATATACCTCATCTGATTGATCTGAAAATTTATATGCATACGTAACCAACGTACGAACTTCATAGATTTTGGTGAGTCTAGAATTTATGGATTTTTACAGGGACACAACGAAAGTTTATCATTATGATCTGTAGACTCAAATTATTTAAAGCTCACTAGTGTTCAACTAAACAATATACTATATGAAGACAAATACTCACACAACTTATAATAATTTTCTCTTTTGTGTATTTAATAATTTCTCTTACATTTATTCATTTATAAAATTGTTAATTACTTAATGTTCGGAAAGTCGAGTGCAGTCACTCTAGATTTTCTTTAAGAAACTAGAAATGAATTATTTTCATGAAAATATATACTAAAATTTTGTTGTCTTATAAATACAATTTAAAAATAAAAATTTACTAGCTGAATCTCGGTCTTCCATCTTTTGACAAATGAGGAGCAAACATTCAAACCGTGTTTTCTCCTTCGAATACAATTTTTCAGAAAACACAAAAAACTGATAAATTAAAAAATAATCCTTCTTAGACCCTAATTATCGTTTGTTTAGTTGTATTACTGGTTACTAGGAAGATCTGTAGGCATACTTTACCTAATAAACTTAGAGTTAATTAGAAAAATACATTTGAAATTTGGAGAAAGCATGTTTTGACTGGAACACAGGGGAGAAAACATGTTTTGAATGTTTCCTATGTGGACAAAACCTTTTTTGAATGAAAAAGTATGTAACTCGCATATTGATGAATTAACATTCTTAATGAAATAAAACTAATTAACAGAGCAGACTTTGTTTTGTAATTATAAAATTAAATTAAATATTTACACGTGAAAAATCATCCTGCAAATTGTAGGGAAGAACTAAAAATTTTTAAGCCAATTTGAAATTTAAATTTTTAAACCAATATCTTCGCATAAGCAATTGTATGCTTCCTCTGTTTCTTCATATTCTACATGAAAGTTATTAGTAATGATATCTTCATACCATTTAAAATCAGGCTGATTTTTCCACTCTTCACCATACATCAATTTTAAAAGTTTGTCTACGTCATTTTTCTTTTCAAGTGATACTCCATGACTCGGAGGAAGACATTGTAAGACAACGTTATAATAGTAGTATTAATGCATTTCCTAAAAAGTTTTGCTCCAGATTTTTCTTTTATATCTTCAAATTTATAGTTTTTGAATCCTTTGATTATCACACCTTCTCTATTTTTTTCTAAAACTATTCTTTTCAGTTCGGATATGTATGGTAAATTTTTGAAATAAGCATTAAGTGATTTCGTATTATAAAGTTTCCAATCAATCCCCAATATTTTTACATCCCCAACTTTCTTATACAGTTCATAGTATTGTTCCTTTGATGCTATTGTTACAGTTTTTCTGAGGATCTTAGGTCTACGTCCAGTTGCATTTTTTGTAACAACCAACGAGGCTATAGTAGAATCTTGTCGCTGTTTATCCGCAATTTCGTAAAGTCTATCCCAAAACTTCTTAACGTCATTAGGTGCATTAAAAAGTATTACTAGAATGTTTGCATGGAGCATAAACGTTATCTGAAGATGCTGAATATCGTTTCTTTTTTGCTTCTATTCTTTTCCCACCAATTCCCTGTCTTTTTCTAGTTCCATAATTAGAAGTACTCACTAATACACCACCTATTCTTCCATTTGAAATTAAAAAAAACGGACTCCTCTAAAATGAAGAAAACAAGATAGAACTAATGAAATAAACAAACATTAAAAGCTGGTACATGTACGAGTCACGCAACCAGAAAGAACAGTTTTGACTGGTCGGCTGGAGAAATCACAGTTTGACTGAAAACAGGCTCTGGAGGAAACACTGTTTGATTGAAACCTCAACTTTCTAAGAGCGTTTATAATATGATAAAAAAATTTTTGGTTTAAAATAATAGAATAATTTTGTGCTATTTAATGTTGAGTTCACAGAAAAATCACTAACTCATTTTTTTTTTTTTTTTTGGGAGAAAACACGGTTTGAATGTTTGCTCCTCAAATAAAGTGCATGTATTTAGATTGTAAGCACATTTAATTTTTGAAAAAAAAAATGTTCATTTAGTGATTTTATTTACAACTGAAACTACACAAAACAGATAAGAGAAATAATTATAAATATGAGGAATTTTATGAGTTTATTTGTTTAGTGACGTGAATTAAAAAGCTATTTTTTGAAGTTTCCCTCCTAAACCGTGGGGCAAAAGTTGTTTCTTGGATTTCCCACCACATCTGAATGAAAGAAAAGAAGGGGGGGGAAAAGATATTCAAAAGCCGGATATCCGGCAGTTTTGATCCGGATATCCGATGATATTTCAGATATTGAAAAATTGATAACTGAAGTTATCTTTTTAGTTCTCACATTTAATTCAAAAACATATCTCTTATATATATATATATATATATATATATATATATATATATATATATATATATATATATATATATATATACAACTTAAAATATCTTTTACTTACTATTATTTAAAGTTTAAATCACTCTTTTAAATCTCTTGTTTACTGCATGCTGCTTCGCAGCAAATATCACGGTTTGTTTACATCAGTGCTGTTGCCATTCTCTGTATTGCTAATTTAACTTTCTCTCTTTGTTGCCATCGTACCTTAATTCATTAATTTAAATTGTGAAATGTTTCAGCTTTGACCATAAGGTGGCGTCATCGTTAATTTAACTGTTTTGGCTTTGACCACAGGGTGGGGTTGTTATTGATGGTTTTCTGATGGTATTATGCAAATATTACATTTGTAGCGATGTAAAAGGATTGATTCTATCGTAGTGGGCAGTGCAACAGCAACAAGATGTTCTGATGTGTTTGCAGTGAGCTTGTCTCCTGTTGTTTTAGAGATGGTGTCCATTGACTTATCATCGTATGTGAAGTTGAAAGTTTTTTGTGAGTTGATATTGTTTTAAGGATGAAATCTATTTATGAAGTTAAAAGCTTTTTATTAAAGTAAAAGTTTAGTATAAGTATGCTTGTTTTCTTGAAGATAAAAATCTATTGGCTGATCATATATGAAGTTAGTTTTTCGAACATTAAGTTAAATGTCCTTGTCTCCCGTTTTTTATAGATGATGTTAATAAGTTTCTTCTTTTCATAAAGTTTAAAAGTTTTTTTTTTATTATCATTTCATCTCAGTGGTCAACCTGGCGACCGTTAGGAAGTTAGCATATCTTCAGAGTTATTTCCCCGATGGTCAACCTGGCGACCATTGGTATGATATGAAATCATCTATTAGTTTCATTTGTGTTTATCTACATTAGTTACGTTTTCTTCAGTTGGTATCATCGTTTTATTTTCTCAATGGTCAACCTGGCAACCTTGAGATTTATGTCAATTGTGTTACAGAAATTTTGTTTAAAGGAGGATTTTGGGACAAAGGACTTGGCAAACCTTAGCAGTTTTGATCGAGAGGGATGCTGGGGTTTTAATACAGCAGCCTCTCATAATTTTTGTAAAGATAAAGCCCTTTTTAACACGCTTTTATTAGCTTCACCTGTATGTATGCTTGTATGTATGTTTGTTTGTATGTTTGTAACCGCTCTGGGAACAAACAAAAATCCATATTGTAAAGAAAAGAATTTCCCTGCGTGAACACTGTAGCCGTGAGGTGAAACACCGCGCTACGAACCTAACGGTCTAGCGTTCGAGCCCAGTCAGGGGAGATTTTTTAAAAATGGTTTTTGTTTATTTCTAAATTATCTTAATTAAAGATTTAAATGTATGTAAATATTATGGTGTGTCACTCACACGATTTTCTCTTTCCCTGCATTTTAATACTAAGATAGATATTTTGTGCTTTTTAGTTCACATTTCTATAAAAGCATGTTCTTTAATTTTTTAAAACTATAATATTATTAGTAATTTTGTTGAAGTGTCTGGTGATGAGTTACACGTGGCTGTTGATGGGGTTACCTTTCCTATTAGAGGTAAAGGTGCAGTAGAATTAGTTTTTGATGGTATTGAAATAAAACTGTGGAATGTTTTGTTTTCACCTAATTTAAGAAAAAAATCTTTTAAGTGGTTCTAGATCCGACCAGGGTGGTGCTAAATTCATTGGTAAGTCTGGCAAGTTGAATGTGATCAATAAGTTTGGCAAGTTTCTTTTTTCTGCAAAACTCTATTACACTTTTCCAAATGTTATTAGGAGCAGGCATAATGTTAAGGTGAATGAAATTGTTAATTCTGAAGTTTCAGCTTCACCTACCTACAAGTCTGTTAATATAAAAGATTTGGACACATGGCATTTACGTTTTGATCACATCAGCCCTGAACTCATTCTTAAGACTAATCGCAATTCTGCCGTTAAAGGTCTGCCTCTTTTGAAGTCTGTAGATAATTTTTTTTGTGATCCTTGTCATTTGAGTAAGCAAAATCGTGTTTCATTTAAATCTATAGGTCATTCTTTTTCTAAAAAGCCATTAGACAGGCTGTTTCTTCATACTTCGGGACCTGTTAAAGTAAATGGAAAAAAAGGTGAACGTTACTTTTTGGCCATAATAGATAAATTTTCTAGTAAATCAGCTGTTTACCCCCTTCAAGAGAAGTCCATGATCTTTGATATTTTTAAAAGACATGTTTTAATGGCTGAGAGGTTTTTAGATACCAAGTTTAAGGCCATACGTACCGATAATGGTACTGAATTTTAGAATGACCGGTTTGGAGCTTTTTGCAGTGAAACAGGTGTAATCCATGAGCTGACAAATATTTTCACGCCGGAGCAAAATGGTACATGCGAACGTTTTAATCAGACCATTATGAATTGTGTTCGGGCAATGCTGAAATCCAGCGGGTTGTCTGTCGATTTTTAGCCTGAGGCATGTATACATTTTAATTGTACTTAGAACAGGATTTGTCATGAGGAAAATACGAAGACTACTCTTGAACTCTATTCTGGTAATAAACCATCTGTTCGTCATTTAAGACCTTTTGGTACCATAGCTTATGTCAGTGTTCCTAAGGCCAGGCATAAACATAAATTGGATTCGAAAGCAAAGAAAGGTATCCTTGTTGGATACGCTTTGTGTACTTGTGGATATAGAGTTTGATTAGATGATGATAAGAAGGTTGTCGAAATCATTAATGTTTTGTTCGTTGAGAGTAAAGACTTTCCGAGCAGTGGAGCAGTTATGGGCGACTCTTCTTTCGAGTGTATGTCCCAGAGGATCAGCCACGGCCCGTTGATCAGTTCCAACTTCCTGATCCGGAGCCTGGCAAAATATTAGCAATTCATAAAATATATAAAATTTGCATCTACAAAGAAAATAAGTTAAGAATATACAACAGGTACAGTAATCCAGAGATAGAATGTAAATTATCTTTGTATTTTTAAGTCTACTATTTCTTTTTGAGATGTTAAATTAACCTGTAGAACTTTAAACAATTTGCAGCGCTCGCTGCCATGCTGCACTGTTTCTGCTACTACTGGGATATATTTTAGTATAGATACAAGTAAATTGAACAAAATGAAAAAGGGGGAAGCCTGGAGAATAATGCAAAAATGAAATATAAAACAAAACGAATTTGATTCAAAGTATAAAATCAAGTATTATTATTATTATTTTAATCTTACAGTTGTGTTCGAAACAGACTTTTGTTATGAGGTTGTTTTTCTACTGTTTCACTAAAGAAAAATTAAATTCATTTTAATAATCATTAAAGCTAAAGCAGAAATTATTTGATCAAAAAATGAATTACTTGATGTGCTAGCTTGATATGCAGTCACAATCCTAATTTCATCTGCTTCAATGTCTAACTTTCTTTAATTTTTAGAAGTTTTATATATTTCCAAATCGAAGTAATTTTTTACATGAACAATTAAAATTTTGTAATTGTGGTCTTGGTTTTACTAAACTATCGAAATTTATTCTTTAATCTAAATCGATTCGAACATTACTATTTGAAATAGTTTACTTCATAAATAATATTGCCTGCTGTCTTTTTAATAAATTTTATTTAGATTAATATCTTTTGAAAGTATTTTTTAAATAATATAAGTTTGTCACAATTAGAGTTATATAATTAGTGCTGAGAACTAAACAGAATAATTTTAGTGTATATGTGTGTATGTTACAGAAAGAAATGGGAGAGATAAAATAAAAACGGCTCCTTAATTATTTTAAAATGAAGTGTCATAATATTTGTAATATTAAATTCTCTATTTAATTATAATTTTTTTTATTATCTTTTTAACTTTTGCAGGGGTTGGACGAATAATAAACGGACAAGTAGCAGTAGTGATTTTAGTTCTGCTCGAAGTTTAAGGAGTGATTCTTCAACCAGTCTTTGTGGTGATTCTAAAGGAAACAGTGATTCGAACAAAGATTTATCGTCTCCATCCCCTACTACACCATCTCCTTCACCAGTCTCTAACAAACCTCCTCAGATCGGAAGCTCTGTTCCAAAGATACAGGCTAAAAAAATTTCAGGAATTGTTAGCAATAAACAAACTGGAAACAAGCCATGGAGTGATGGTAATTTATTTTTTATACTTATATACAGTGTGTTTAATAAACACTAACCCCGGCGTTAACTCGCTAAATATTCATCTTAAGGCCTATCTTCACCTTATGCGGCCGGCATCCTAATCCCATGATATTCTGCTTTATAAATTACTCTTTATCTTATATGTATAAAAAAAAAATTCACATTTAAAAAATTTATAACGTTCCGTTAAATTATTTTTTGTTTTCCAGAAATTAAATTTTTAATATTTCATTTTAAAAGCATACAATAACTAATCTCGCCGACAGTCATGGCCCATGTTATTCTAGGAAAAATTTGTTTCCATAAATACTCATTACCTAATGAATATTTTTCAATTCTGTTTTCATATTTAGAAAATGCATTATCATTAAATTGGTACTTCTTTTCCAAAAATTGATTTTTTTAATGTTTAGTGTTTCATTTTGCGGCTAAAAAACGATAAAAATGGAACTTAGTGAAAATTCTCATTTTTGAACTCAAAATTAAAATGTAAGAATTGAAAAAAAAAAAAAATAATAATCAATTTTTCGAAAATGATTACTGATTTAACGAACATGAGTTTTCTGAATGTGAAAATAGAATTTAAAAAAGTACATTAGGTAATGAGTAATTGTGAAAACAAATTTTTCCATAGAATAACACATGGGCCATGGCTGCTCGTGGGATTAGGTATTGCCCCCTCTTAAATCTCTAAAATGCAAAAAAACTAAGTTTTTTTTTTTTTTTTTTGGGGGGGGGGGGGGGGGGCTTTATAACTTAAAAATGAAGTATTAAAACGGAAGCCCAATTATTTTCAGTTCAGTAATGAGTCCAGTATTAAATTCAACTCTGATGACGAGTAGAGATGTATATCTTTAGGTAAAAAAATTGTTGCAGTACTGTAACATCTCTACTTTACAATAGCCTGGTAATAAATAGTTCAGATTTAAATATAAATGGAAATCTGGTATCTTTAACTAACACAGTTAAGGGAGCACATATCCAAATTTGGTACAATGGAATACTCCTTGAACATATCCAAAAATTAATTATCTCAATGCCCAGTTGTTGTGCAGTCATCATCAAGGCCAGAGGTGGCCCCACAAAGTGTTAATAACATAGAGTTTCCACTAAGGTCGCATTTTTCGCAAAGTGCATAACAATTATACAAAATGCAAAAATTAAACAAGAAATTTTCATTTTTTTGCTGAAGCATTTTATTTAACACTGTTATTCGAAAACGGAAAAAAAAAAAAACTTAAGAAAATGATACGTTAAATTTTTAACATGGAATAAAAAGAAACAAGAACAGAAAACCATGCAGTACACATTGATTAACACTTTTTAAGTGTATGTACTTGTATCATTATAATCTTCAGTATTCTTTGTCTACGTTATCACACAAAGAAAAGACAAAAAGGCAAACATGTATTTCACTCTTAAACATTGTTAGAAAATGTTTAATACAAATGGAAATGCAGCCATTAATTAACAATTGCAGCTCTTAATATATTTAAATATTTATTTTTGTCCTGTAAATCTGAAGATTAAACGTATCATTCTATACAAAACATTATTTTATCATATTAACAAGAGAGTCAAATTCTTTGATTTTTGCAGTAGAAAGTTATTAAAATGTAATTTATAAAAATGTCTCTCCTAAAACACAGTGTATTGGCTTTTTTGGGGGGGAGGGTGACCTTGTATACAAACCAATTGTACAGGACATATTAATGACATTTTAAATAGGGAACATTCCATAGTGAACTTGAATAACATATACTGTCTCTTATATTATTAATTTTTAAGAAATTCTGAAACTATTTATGGAGGCTGGAGTTGGGCTGACAGACATAGACAAACAGACAGACAAATACACTATTTCAAATTGTATTCACACTTAAAAATTGTTAGTGTTTTAAAAACGCTTGAGGTAAACGAAAATGCAATTCCAGCAAATTTTTAAAAATAGCCTTTAATGTAACTGAATATTTTTATTAGTCCCTGTCCTTGTAAATCTTATTGCTATTCATACTATATTCTATAGAAAGCATTCTTTTGTGCATATAATATATTTAAATTTCATTAAGATATGTGCCAATATGGTTTATAGAAATACCTCTCGCAGAAGGAGGATATACTTTCAGGTGTTCCTATACACAAATCATCGGTGGTATTTACTCCATTTTCAATAGAATATATCCGATAGTGAACTTGAATAACATATTTTAATTTCATTAAGATTTGTATAAAATAATGGTATTAAAATAAGGTTTATGGCAATACCTCTCTTATAGTGCAATGCTTTGGAATACTTTCGGGTATCCCTGTACACAAACCAGTCGTGTTATTTACTGCATTTTCAATAGGAGACATGCAATAGTAAACTTGAATAATACATATCAGTTTCAAGAAATTCCATGAATATTTATGGTAGTTGTGCAGACAGACTGACAAACGTAAGTAATTAACACTTTTCAACCTTCTTGGAAAGCGTTAAATCACTGGTATACATTACATTGTTTTACTAATGTATGATCATTTTATGAAATGATGGGCATATTATGCATAGTTCTTTTATAGAAGAGCATAAAAGGTTTTATATATATCACATCCTATGGGGACTAATTTACTTAAAATATTTTATTAATATTTATATTTCTTAAAGTAATAATTGTTTAAAAGTATGGAATGAAACTAATGTATGTTTCAGAATTTTCCTACATAATGATCATTACTGAAATTACATGTTTATCATTTATGCTCTTTTGCAGGGATGCCCAAAAATTTCAGATATGTTATGTTCGTTGAACAAACATAGGAATTTGGGAGTGAAAATGCATCATTTTCACTTTTATTTATCTACTGAAATATTCTGTGATTCAAATTTGTTTAAACACCTGGTAATTATACTAAGTGTTCAGAAAGTGTATGGGCCCACCAGTGGCCGAGTGGTTCTTCTGCGCGCAAAGCTTTTAGATGGGAATTGCCAGGTTTGAACCCAGGCCACACTCATTGACCTAGCCATTCGGTGTTTTCCGTGGTTTTCTTCAAAAACTTGCATAATTACGGGCTAGGATTTCTTAGAAAGGAACCCCCCCCCCCCACACACACACACACAGAGAGCATTCCACCTCTAGGCCTAGGACCCCTAGCATAGTTAATCAGCCTTAAACCCTACAACTAACTAACCAGAAAGTCTATGGAAGCCACTTCAGATTTTTTTTAAGATGTCGTGATAAAATTAAAAAACTTAGTTTGGAAAAGAAAAATGTAACACAAAGAGGCATCTGTAATGGTATACAAACAAACAGGTATCATAAGCCTAATAGTAGTTTAGCATTTTGCTTAAGACTGTTTTTTGATTTTAGCTTTTTTACTAAAGAAATAATGAACTCGGTTTAAACCCTGTAGTAGCAGCCGATATTGGTACGATTCTTATATACACTTTTATACCTAATTGTATTGCTATAATTTACCATCTACACATGCACAATTTCATAACTCTAAGACAGTTTACAAAAAAGGATAATCATGTTCGCTCTCCCCTTTAAGACAATGCATTGATATGTTTCCTAACACAATTTTTTTTTTTTTTTTCTGCAAAAAAATTTAAAATTATATGTATAATGAATGTTGATTTATATACTTAGTACATTGCAGCTTAAAAATATGCATAAAATCATTTAACATTAGTTTCCATTTTTCACATATGGTTTTTGCCAGTTTAAACCAGTTTTTGACGTCAAAAAACCAACCCTGAATTATTTAATCATGAGAATATATATTTATAATTATATCAAACAAATATTTGTTTATTATGATAAATGTTTTTGAAAGATGTTCTCAAGTCGACCCGACTCATTCAAAACTTAACCAGCAGGAAAAAATTCAGTTAACCTAATCCAACCCACAGAAAAATAAATCAGTCAACCTGACCCATACGAAAAATAAATCAATCAATTTG
This sequence comes from Salticus scenicus, assembly GCA_963930645.1. Lineage (NCBI taxonomy): Eukaryota > Metazoa > Arthropoda > Arachnida > Araneae > Salticidae > Salticus > Salticus scenicus. The sequence goes on along the minus strand of OZ005657.1, from coordinate 39,236,073 downwards.
AACTGAACCTAACAGACAAGAAAAAAAATTTAGTCAAACCCAAACCTGATTGCAGGTCAGGCTTGGGTAAAATCGGTTCAACGGACTTGATGGTGGACTCTAATTCAGATTTTCACTTAAAATGAAATTAATCACTAAGATAAAATAAAAATTTAATTTAAAGTTAATTGAACTTCAGAAATTTAAAACAATTTATTATTTATTTATTTATATATACAAGGTGGCTAACATTAGAATTTTCCAAATTCCCAGACTTTTCTGACTTGCTCTGTTTATTTCCCAAAAAATATTTAACATTAGCGAACAATTTAGTAATTTACAATAACAAGCTTTCAAAAATGGCTTATTTCCAGAAAATTTGTCAAAATTCCTTGACTTTTCCATGATCTCCTGACTTGTAGCCACCCTGTTATAATATAAAACTTCTTATTAACTCAGACGTAAAGGACATAAATCAAATAGGTTTTTGCACATATAATTTTTATGAATTATGAAATAATTTTTTTGACAGAAAGTAGTTGCTTAGTTTTTTTTTTTTTTTTTTTTTTTAATGTTACATGCATATATATCTATGTATGTGTGTGATATACATCCACACACATTAAAATAATACAATTAGACAATTCTAAGGGTATATATTTAAAAAAAAAACTGGAGCACAAAGGAACTTGAAAAGAATAAATAATTACAAACGAATGTGATGGGAGGGAAGTCATTATAATACTTAAATATTTCAAGATTAACATATGATTTACATGGTTAAAACTTTATTTTCTTAATATGAACATTATCAGAATCAGTGTTTTCATGAAAGTTACTGCACATGGAACAATATTTCAAGAAAAAAGCATTGGAATGTAAATATTATAAATTTCTAAATACGTTATTTTATGCTAGAAATTTTATAATTTTCAATTTTTTCATGTGGAAATAAACCCCTTCATAAAACAATGTTTTTTTTTTTTTTCCCCAAAATTTCCGGGGTTCTTTTTTCGGACTGTTCCTATCTCTATACCTAACACATTATTAACATTAGATAAATGCAAATTTATGATAAAAATAGGCTTACTGAATCTGCTAACTTCCTCTCTTCCCCTCTCCCTTAATTTCAGGGTTGGCAAAAACCGGGTATTTCTAGTAAAACCCACCCACTTGGGTTTTTGTAGGTTTTTGTTTGAATACATTTGTATTGCAATGTTAGGTATATGTTATTTAGCATATTGGTTGTAATACACCTAATTATATTAAACTGTTAATAATTAATCAAATTTTTTTCTTAGAAAAAAAAGTGGTTTGATTTTTATATTAAAACAGTGCTAATTAGTAAGATTAAGCTATATTTTATTTTAACGTATGCTTATTCAAAATAAATATTCTTAATGACTATATTCTTAATAAATTAATTTAAATTCTTAAGTACAATATGTATCATTTAATTTTTTTTTTATTATTATGAACATAAGTTGCACTGTTTTATCTTTTTTTCTTTTAAGTTTTTTAATAGTTGAATCGGTTATAGAAGAAAATTTCATTAGATTTATAATTATGTTGCTACTAAAATTAAAATAAAATTATTATAAAGTTTTAAAACTAAACAAGTTAATTAGTTAAATATTGATTCTGGACAACATTTATGTCTGCTGTTACACAAAAATATTGTTCAGTTTTACAGGAAAAGAAAAACTAAACCAATTATAAAAGATAAACCTGCTTTTATTATATTTATAACTTTAGTTACTTTTTATGTTTAATACTATCTTCTAGAAAATAAAAATAAGAGTTTTTTCGAAAAAGGTAAGGTGTTTTCTATACTTTATAGATGGGATTTGTAAATTATAAATAATTTTTTAAGAAAAACCCACTTATCTGTTGCTGGGCCTGCCCATTCTGGGCTAGGCCCAGTGTGCCAACCCTGCTTAATTTATTGTGAAATTATGCTGTGGATTATTTTCTAATGCCTAAATAGCTGTTGCAGATTGACAGAAAAAAATTCTGCTACATGGTGTATATATATATGTGTGTGTGTGTGTGTATATATATATGTATTTGAGTGAACGTGATAACGTCTAAACACTTTGTTTGAATGAGCTGAAAGTTGGTACGTATGTTTTAGATCACCGTAGCAATAGCATTAAATTGAACAACATACTATATGGAGAAAAACACTCAAACACTCTATTATAGACAGGGTTCCCACGGTCCTTGAAAGTCCTTAAGAAGTACTTGAATTTCATTTTCTTTTTTAAGGGCCCTTGAAAGTACTTGAATTTTGTGGAAAGTCCTTGAAAATCCTTGAATTTTCCACTCCAATAGATAGGCTTAGCGCAAATTCTGTCAATGCTAAACTGTCTCCATCTCCACATGTGCACGCCATTGTCTAATATATATATAATGATTTTGTCATAAAATTCTTATTTCATTGTCTTGCTTTTGCATATAGTTTCAACCTTTTTTTTCCCAGTCTCATATCTGTCTGATGGACTGGTCATTAATTTTGAGCAAAAAGTGACTAGACCAGGACTCAAACCTAAAAACTTTGGAATAATCATAATGATTCCAAACCTTGAAGTAATCGTTTTTGGACTCTTGTAAAAATGAATTTGGCCAATCCATCAAAAATGTATTGTGAAAACAGGCAAAGTTATTCTAATTATAAGAAAAAATATTACTAATGAAAGTAGTTACTAAAGTTTTGTGTATATACCTAGCGTTCTGCGATTTTCCCTTAGTCCTTGAAAAATTTCAAATAGGTCTTGAAAAGTACTTGAATTTTTTTCTTTTTTAAGAGTGGGAACCCTGATAGATAGTTACCTGTTTTATTTATTCAACAACTTCTCTTACTTTTATTTATTTATACACCCGTTTATTACTTAACACGTTCACACCGGCACAATTTGTTTACATAGTCTTCTGAATTAATTTCTAAAATAGGGGTACTAGACGTACTTGGCGAAATTTCCGAGCAAAAGTGTCTGATTCTTGCAACCATACTTTTTATATCTTAGATTGGTTTAAAATGACGTGCAACACTGACAGGTAAAGATTTAATTGGTTTATTTACGTTTTCATCATTTTCAAGAGAATGATATTTATTCTTAATGTGGATGAGTTTAGTCGGTTTTACATTGACATCGAACTGCACTCCTGCTCAAAGATTTGCAAAGATCAGATTTTTTTTTTAATTTAAAAACTTATTTCTCAATGAAATCTTTTTAAACATTGGGCATTTAAAGAGCTGGATCGTCTTCAGGTTTTCCTGTGAAGATTGGTTTAAGACAACATTTAGGGGGCCAGTAACAAATTGAGCAAAATCAATAATGTTTGTGATCACCTTGTATCATTAAGTGAACGAAATGATCTGTAACTTTAGGATATGTTAATACAGACCCAGTTCAATTTGTGTGATAATAACATACTAAATAACGGGGATATAAGCTTTTATTTTAAAACTCCATAAAAAAAATCAACATGTTTTTTGTTTATAAGTTGGAAAAACACTTTTAAAACATAATGTACTGCAATCAGAATACTGTAAAATCCTGACAATCATAGCTGCCAAGTACTCTGTTTCTTCCGGAGTTTCTCCTGAAATATCGCTTAACTTTGCATGTTCTGCATAAGTGTCATTTTACACCAGATATTTTTCAGAATGTCTATTTAATCTCAAAACCAGCAATTCAGATTCAGCTGTAGGCATAACCCTTACTCTGTTTACGAGACTAGCAGAAAGAAACCAATCAGCGGTTCCTTAAAGGCGTGGCATTTGCTGTGTTTACTAGTCTAGCAGGGGTCTGTCCAGAGGAAGACCTGGGTCCGTTAAAAGACCCTTCACAAATTTTATACCTTAAAAAAGGACCCTTCACAAAATAATTTAACCTAAAAAAGGACCCTTCACAAAATTTTTCCCCTTAAAGACAGACTTTTGGTAAATCTGTTTCATTTCAAAATCTAATCTTCTATGGAAAGAACAGGCTGCCTGAATAATCAGACATCCTTTGCTTATTTCTCCCAAAAAGTTGATATTCAATTTCTAATTTATAAAAGGTTTCTATGCATGTGTGCGAGTTTAGCTCTATAAAAGTGTGCCGTCGTTGTCTAAAATAAAACCTTAATTGTAATTTTATTTTGCAAAATTACATTTTTCACAATTTCACAAAAAGAGGAACCCAGCCGAAAAGTTCGGTAGAACTTTATTTTCACAGCAAATTTAGATTCACAAAATTATGTGTAGAATTTTTCACAATTTCACAAAAACAGGACCCTTAAAAAGTCTGGATAGACCCCTGGCTAGAAAGAAAAAACAATCAGTGTTTATTCGTAGGCATGGTTTCCGCTCTGTTTGCGAGACTGTTGGGAAGAATCCAGTCAGCATTCACTGTTTCTATGTGACAATTGACTGCCTAGTGTATTGGCATTTGGATCTTCCTTATTCCATTTTCTGCTTATTGTTATTGTTTGTGTTGCTTTACTTTCCTTTTTACCATTGATGTATTATTAGTTTGTGCGGCAATTTGTTACATCTGTTTCTTCAGAAAGACTTATGTAATCATTGGTCAGCTCTTCTAAGGACTTTTTGATTTCCATTAATATAGATATCTTTTCATCTAGAGCAATCCTCAGTATATCTTTATCATAATCATTTTCTTTTATTTCATTCAGGAATTTCATCTGTTTTGTTATTTTGTTCTTTATTACCCCTCTAGTGCAATTTAAGTGCACTAGAGAAGTCCAGTTTTGCTTTTTTAATTAACTAATTGTTGTAATTTTTATCTTTTTTTTTTTTTTTTTTTGAATAAAAAACTGTAATATTTAATATATTTAATTAAATAAATTGAAGAAATTAAAATAGTAATAAAAGGTAAAAGGAATTGATTGTATTTTTGTGTCAACAGGTGAATGTTTATATATTGTCTACTTAATGCAAAGTCAACTTAAAGTAAAAGTTATAATTGTAGTATAGCATATTTATTTATTATATGCTTTAAACTTTTATTGAAAACATTTCTTATTAGAGTGAAACATTTTTACTTATGTTTTTGGTCAGAAACTTTATTTTTAATAAGTTCCGTTTCTGTTTACCTTGGAAAACTTTAGCTAACGATGACCGGTTGGTTGCTCACTGGTTTCCTGACATCTTTTGCTGGTCTATCTGCTTAACTGCATAGTTGCTGATTGCCGATACTAGATGGCAGTGCAGTCACTTGTTTTAGTAGGCTGTCATGGGTTGTAAGCTCTGATTCGTTGGTCAGTATTTAAGGACTTGCTGGTGAACAATGCAGGGCGGTTTTTCAATGTTTCGGTTTTGTGAAGCAGTCTAGTGGATCAGCTTTAAGATGTCGTTTTTTTTTTTAAAAGGGCTACCCAGTGATGCTTATAGTTAAATGAAATGTTTTTTTTTTTTTTATTTAAAGTTTTCTACTCCTGTCGTCGTGGCTTCAGGTAGAGTTTTCCGGCAGCTGCAAGTTTTGTTGAAAAGGTCGTAAGTTGTTTTACCCTTGTAATGTTTTCTAGTAGAAATGTTTTCAGAAGAGATGTTTAGTATCTCGTTGGCTTTCATGGTATGTTGAGTCGTATGTAGTTCGTTAGACATAAGGCTAACGTCGTCATGTTTTTTTTTTTTTACTCTGTTGTTTGTCAACCTCGGCTGACATCGTATTTTTGGCTTTATGGTATGTTAAGTTTTGTGAATATATGAGGAGCAAACATTCAAACCGTGTTTTCTCCTTGAAATGCAATTTTTCAGAAAACACAAAAAACTGATAAATTAAAAAATAACCCTTCTTAGACCCTAATTATCATTTGTTTAGTTGTATTATTGGTTACTAGGAAGATCTGTAGGCCTACTTTACCTAATAAACTTAGAGTTAATTAGAAAAATGTATTTGAAATTTGGAGAAAGCATGTTTTGACCGAAACACAGAGGAGAAAACATGTTTTGAATGTTTCCAATGTGGAGAAAGCATGTTTTGACCGAAACACAGTGGAGAAAACAAGTTTCGAATGTTTCCAATGTGGACAAAACATTTTTTGAATGAAAAAGTATGTAGCTCGAATATTGATGAAATAGCATTCTTAATGTAATTAACAGAACAGATTTTGTTATGTAATTATAAAGTTAAATTAAATATTTACGCGTGAAAAATCATCATGGAAATTGTAGGGAAGAACTAAAATTTTTAAGCCAATTTGAAATTTAAATTTTTAAACCAATATCTTCACTTAAGCAATTTCATGCTTCCTTTGTTTCTTCGTATTCTACATGAAAGTTATTAGTAATGATATCTTTATACCATTTAAAAACAGGCTGATTTTTTCACTCTTCACCATACATCAATTGTAAAAGTTTGTCTATATCATTCTGATGCCTTTAAGTTTAAGATGAATTCTCTTACCTTGTTTTTTTTTTTTTTTTTTTAATTAATGCTTAAGTGGCTTTTTCTATCCCCTGCTCTCTTTTCCTCAGTAGGTTCACCAGCATATACCTAAGTAACAATATTGGCTAGCATTGTACGACCTATTTTAGTTATAGCCATGAAATTGTTTTTACACACAGGAATTCTCCCACCACTGCTACTAGTAATAAAATAAGAAGCAGAAAATGCATGCTGTGAGCCAGATGATTGCGATTTTTTTTTTTTTTTGGGGGGGGGGGGGGGGGTTAGGTCTACGTCGAGTTACATTTTTTTGTAACAACCAATGAGACTATAATACAATCTTGTCGCTGTTTGTCCGGAATTTCGTAAAGTCTATCCCGAAACTTCTTAACGTCATTAGGTCTAACATCAGTGCATGAAAAAGTATTTATTAATAGAATGTTTGCATGGAGCCAGTGGCGTCGCTAAAAAAATTTTCAGGAGGGGGCAAACTTAAAAGTGCAAAATTTTAGAATATATATATATATATAAATTTCATAACCTATAAATGCAAGTCGGGTTGGTTTAACTGTAAATGGCACTGTGACAAATTTTATTTGGCTAATCATTTCAAATCTAATGACATAATTTTAAAGCTTTAAATGTAATTTTTTTTTTCAATAATTTTTTACTTATTAAAATTTTCCAGGAGGGGGCAAGTGCCCCCCCTTGCCCCTATGTGCCGACGCCCATGCATGGAGCATAAATGTTGTTATCTAAAGGTGCTGAATATCGTTTCTTTTTCGCTTCTTTTCTTTTTCCACCAATTCTCTGTATTTTTCTAGTTCCATAATTAGAAGTACTCACTAATACACCATCTATTAATTCTTCCATTTGAAAAAAAAAAAAAATAATAATAATAAAGTACACTCCTCTAAAATGAAGAAAACAAGATAGAACTAACGAAAAAACAAACATATAAAGCTGGTACATGTACGAGTCACGCGACCAGAAAGAGCAGTACTGACTGGTTGGCTGGAGAAATCACAGTTTGACTGAAAACAGGCTCTGGAGGAAACACTGTTTGATTGAAACCCTAACTTTCTAAGCGCATTTATAATGTGATAAAAATTATTTTGGTTTAAAATAATAGTATAATTTTGTGCTATTTAATGTTGAGTTCACAAAAAAATCGCTAACTCATTTTTTTTTATTTTTGGAGAAAACACGGTTTGAATGTTTGCTCCTCATATATCATAGTTGACTTTTAAATATTTAGAAAATGTTGAAGTTAAGTTTGAATTCTATTTTCGTTGAATTTATTGAAAGTTTATTACCGTTGGAATTTTTTTTTTTTTTTTGAGTTTTGTTAAAGTTGGATGAAGTTTATTATTGTTAAAATTAAAGATAGATTTACGTTTTTAAAACTTTTTAAAAATTATTGATTTTCGTTAATGCTGTCTAAAGTTTATCTTGGTTGAGATTGATAATAGTTTTATGAATGTTGAAGTTTTGTTGAAGTTATTTTTTTTTAAGTTTGTTTTATAAGGTTGCTGGTCAACATTTGTCAAGTCTTGTTAATGATTACGTTAGTTGCCTTGAGTGATAATTGCCTTGAGTGAAATTGAAGCTATTGATTAATATATTGTTGAAAATTATTTTTACATTTGTTAAGTTTTTCCAATGTAATAAATTTTTTAAATAATTTTTAACCATGAAGTAACTTAATTTATAAAACTTTAAAAATACAACCTTTTTATTTCTTCATGTCTTCTCTTCGGACTAGTTTTGCTTGGGGCACCCCAGCTTGGTCTCCGACATCTCGGTGCTCGAAGTTGTACGAAACTAAAGTTTCGGGCTTCCTTCCTTTTTTATAAACTCTGCGCCATTGGCGGTTGAGCAAAGCCCCATCGTTGCCATTGCAATTATTTGAACTTGTTAAAATTTCTACAGATTCCCTGATTGCTGCGTAACCGTGGTTATGGTAGTTGGCCAACTTTTTTACTTGTTCAAATTTTATATTAATTTCTTCATTTATATTCACCTGAGTTAAAGCGGTTGTTACTTTTCCAGTGGCAATATCATGGCTATGTTCTTTAATACGCGTCTTTATTTTTCTTTTTGTTTTTCCTATATAACACATCACTACCTTGTTTATTTGTATATGGTATTTTATATATTCCCGCGGTTTCTAAAGGGTTTTAAGGGTTTAAGAAGTGATAAAGATAAATTAAACCCTTTAGAAACCGCGGGAATATATAAAATACCATATACAAATAAACAAGGTAGTGAAATGTGTTATATAGAAAAACAAAAATAAAAATAAAGACGCGTATTAAAGAACATAGCCATGATAGTGCCACTGGAAAAGTAACAACCGCTTTAACTCAGGTGAATAAAAATGAAGAAATTAATATAAAATTTGAACAAGTAAAAAAGTTGGCCAACTACCATAACCACGGTTACGCAGCAATCAGGGAATCTGTAGAAATTTTAACAAGTTCAAATAATTGCAATGGCAACGATGGGGCTTTGCTCAACCGCCAATGGCGCAGAGTTTATAAAAAAGGAAGGAAGCCTGAAACTTTAGTTTCGTACAACTTCGAGCACCGAGATGTCGGAGACCAAGCTGGGGTGCCCCAAGCGAAACTAGTCCGAAGAGAAGACATGAAGAAATAAAAAGGTTGTATTTTTAAAGTTTTATAAATTAATAAATTTTGTTTGTTTCTTAAAACTTGTCCTCATTATTTATGAGTTGCATTTCTCTAGATATACACTTATACATTTGAAGCTGCTTAATGGTTTTTACAGTTAATTTTTCATTGTGCATATTAAGATACTCTGCAATATTTAAACTTAGAATAGCCAAATCGGCTATCACTAATTAACAGGACTCCGGCTCCTATGGCCAAATATGGACACCCAGTATAGTTTTTGAGAGAAATGGACTGTATCAATTATTATTAATAATTAAGCTTAATATAAAAAAAATTGACTTTATTACAATTTAAACATATGGACTAGAGTCCAAATAAATTCAGGGGCCGTAGTTGTCCTGAAATTCCTGAAGAAACAAAAAATTGTCCTGAATTTTCTGAAATTTCAGTTCAACTGATATTCAGCACAGAAGGCTGCCGGACTGACAGTGCGGAAACATCTCATCAAGGCCACAGCGAGTAGCGATGGAAGGAATGCATCATTATCTGCACACTCAAGGGGAAAGCGTTTAAGCCGGTGACAGGGGGGGGGGGGGGCACAGAGGACAACTGCCCAGGGACCCGGGAGTTAGGGATGCCCAGAACAAAAGTTACAAAAATCTCTAAATTTTAAAATGTGAAGTTCCACTATTTTTTTTTTCTTAAAAAGTGTATATTTTCCACAATTCTAAACACATGAGAAATGGAACAAGAAATTTAGATGATAACCGCTTAGCAGTCCTAAATACTAGCTGCAATAATGGGCCCGCAATGTGGCGAGACTTAGGACCTAAGGGGATAGGGGAGTTCAACTGAGGAGCGATATTATTTTTATCTGATGCATTATCTGTTTTTTTTTTTTAAATAGAAAATTCTTTTTAAACACTTTACCGGGAGGGGGGGGGGGCTGGCTAAGTGCTGCCTCTGGAAGTAGATGGAGGAAGGGCATTATTCATAGACAAATAGATGTGGAATGATGAGGAAGCCTCATTTCCTTTTCTTAATCGTTTCTTTAACACATTTCGTATTTGGAAAACCATTGATATCAGCTACTCAGAATTGAGTGGGTAAACTGTTGCTAGTAAAATTTTGCAGTCAGTTTAAAAAAAAAAAAAAAAACTTTTAACGAAATCAGTATGGGAAGGAACAAAGACAAAGAATTCAGAGTAGAACAGGGAAAATATTTTGTATGTACCCGACTTTCTTCGAAAGTTTGAAGTCAAATCATTACACTGCATGTGTCCAACCTGATATATTCAAAGAAATTTCTAATTAGAATGGTGGTTTTGGTGTTTGGGAATAAGGCTGATTGTCTGTACCAGGTCCAAGGCCTAAAGGGGAATGCCTTCTGTGGTGGTCTTCCGAACGAGTCCTAGCCCGTATTTACACATGTTTCATAGAAAATTACAAAAGACTCCGAACGGATAGGCCGACAAGTGCGACCTAGGTGATAGTTGTCAAATGTCCTCACATATAAAAATATTGTTAATTTTCATAGATATAAATGTTTACTTTCTGAGAAATAACTTTTAACATACCTTTTCCTTTTCAAGTTTATTCAATATCTATTTATTTTCTTTATTTAAAATCTAATTTGCAGCTTTTCATGTATCACACATTAACATCGATGTTTTATTTACATCTTTGCCGTTGCCACTTTGAATCTGCTTAATTTTTCTATTTATGGCTGTTGCCATTGTTGTTGAAATAATTATTAGAAATTATATTCTTGACTTCGTTGAGTGGCGACAGCGATGTTTGTTTATATGCAGATTTGACTTTTTTTGTCAGTATAAAAGATCGCGGCGAATTTGTAACTGTGCAGTTGTCAGCTAGCCTTCAACAAGCAATGAAGTTTTAATTGCTTTTGGTAATAGAGCAGCTTTAAGCTGTGGTGAAGTTGGGCACTTAGAGGAGGTGTGCCTTTGGCTTTTACAGCTGAATATGTTTTTTATATGGCTGCCATTGTTGACATTTTTTTACAAATCGTTAAGTTTCTTGTTTCATTGTTAAGTTTATATTTGAAAATATGAGTTTAATCTCATGGAGTTTCGTCATTTCGAAATTGAAATTTAAAGTGATAATTGATTTTTAAACCGAGATCGTTAAATTTGATGTTTAATTAATGTTGGCTTTGTTTAGTGGTTTTTTAAATGACACTTGTTTGAACTTTTTGAATCAGAATATTTACTTAATCAAGTTATAAAGTTACTAGCATCCAATAGTGAATTTAATCAGATTATAAAGTTAATTATATATATATAATGGTGATCATCTTCAATCTTCAGTGATATAATCTTGTTTCTCGTTTTCCAGCTGGTCAACTTGGCGACCGCTGGTGTATAACTGTGATCTTCAATTTTAAATGATATAATCGTGTCTCGTTTCCCGCTGGTTAACATGGCGATCGCGGTGTGTTGTTCTTCATTGATTTATAGTAATCTACGATATATATGTGTTTTTTGAAGATGATGTTATATCATGATTTTGTCATAATGGAGTTTGGATTATGTCTGCTGCACATTGTTCATCACCTATAAAATGAGGTAACTTTAAATCTATTATACTTTGAAAATTTGAATATATTTTGTTTTATTAATATATATATTTTTTTTTTTTTTGTGTTTTACTGAATAAAATTTGTTCTTGTTTAAAACTTTTTGTATTTGATGAGTTATCTAGTTTAAGACACTGGTCAGGTCATTATTATTGAAACCCTTGAAGAAATTAATTAAAGTTTCCACTGTATGCTATCTGCATAATAAAATTAATTAAAAGATAGACTTTTTGTCTATGTCACTAGGATCGAACCCGGCACCTCATGTCTACCAGCTGTGAGTGCAGAACCACTCAGCCGCTGGTGGGCTTCTAATTGGGATGAGAGAGACCAAATGAGTGCACAAGAACTATAACTGGCCGGATATTGATAAAAAGTTACATAGAAGCAATGCAAGATAATGTCATGTATGCAAGGTAGACCGAGAGACGATACGATTCGTTTTACATACACACAAAGAACATTTATTAGCATTAAAATACACAGGCACAAACGAGCATAACAACAACTACACCGAACATGTACAATACGAAACTATGGAATTCAAAAAGGTAAACAAAGCACGCGCGCATCACACAGCTTGGAAGGTTCTCTAATCTGGCTGTTGCCAGATACATAACAGTTCCTCCCTGACAAAATATAGAGTCACAGGTCGAGTCTCTTTGGAGGTCTCCTGATTCGGTTTGAGCGTCGGAGTGGCACATCAGTTTTCGGCTTTCCGGAAGCGTCTGGTACAGGCTTAGGTGGTATATCATCACTGGGAGTGGCAGGTACAGGTACATCTTTAGGTTCAGAGACAACTTCAGGTACAGGTGCAGGCGGTTCCGATTCAGCAACATCATCGGATACTGGCTCATCTGAAAAATTCAATTCTTTATCGTAAATTGGAATTTCAGTAGCAGCTTGGAATAATTTAATCGACTTCCCACATTTCCTTATTTGATCTACGTGTCTCTTCCAAATTTCATTTCCAACTTGTATGCTATAACTCAAAGTTCCATCTCGGTTTATAATTGTTCCAATTTTCCATTTGTTAGGTCCGGAATAATTTCTTACGGCTACTTTCTCCCCTTCCTGAAACTCACGCAAGATAGATTCTGTGTCAAGTCTCGAACTCTGTTTCTGAACAACTTTGTCTCTCAAATTTGGTTTAAAAAGATCAAGCATAGTGCGAATACATCTCTTCAAAAACAAGGCACTCGGAGTTTCTCCCGTGAGAGAATGTGGAGTTATTCTATACTGTAATAAAAATCTTTGTAATTTCACATTTAGATCTCCAGAATCACCTCTACTCGATTTCAACGAAGCTTTGAATAACTGTACTATTCTTTCTGCCTGTCCGTTCGTAGCAGGATGGTACGGTGCTGAAGTTATATGTTTAATATTATTCAGTTTCAAAAAATGTCGAAATTCGTAACTAGTAAAACTTGCGCCGTTATCACTAACCAAAGTTAAGGGAATTCCATAATGAGCGCAAAAAGAATACGAAGATGATGAATTGTAAAACTAGCTGTAATATTTTTCATCGGAATGACTTCTATCCACTTCGAATATGCATCAGAGACTACAAAAAACCTTTTCCCCATAAAAGGACCAGCATAGTCAACGTGTATCCTTTGCCAAGGTCCATTTGGCCATTCCCACGGATGTCGATTTATCCTTGCTGGTTCGTTCCTCGTTGCGATACAAGCTGAACAGTTCTGAACAAAATTGGCTATACTGGCATCAATACCTTGCCAATAGCAGTAGCTTCTAGCTATGGCCTTCATTTTGACAATTCCAGGATGTCCAACATGAAGTTCTTCCAAAACTTTATTCTGGTACTTTTCAGGAATGCATACTCTATGACCATACATTATGCAACCATTTTGCAATGAAAATTCAGATTCTCTACCTTTCCAAGGCACAGGTAATTCAGTTCCAGATTTTAAACTTTCATACAGTTCGAACAATTTCCTATCAGTTTTAGTAGCTCTAGCTATGTCAATTGCTGTAACAGGCATTAATTCAATTTGCGAAATATTTGTCACGTCTGCTTCAGTCAAGTACTCACAGTCCTTGTCAACTGCTAGTGGTAACCGTGAAAGTGCATCTGCATTGCCATGATTCTTAGTGTTTCGATACTTGATTGTATAACTGAATGCTTGGAGAAAAAGTGCATAATGAACCATTCATGTTGCTGATAGACATGGTAAACTACGATTAGGTGCGAAAGTTGATACTAGGGGTTTATGATCGGTTACGAGATCAAAATGTCGACCAAATAAATATTGATAAAATCTCTTTACTCCCCATACGATACTCAGTGCTTCCTTGTCTATCTGCGAATAATTACGTTCCGTTTTATTCAATGACCTTGATACAAACATTACTGGTTTTTCTGAACCATCTGGCATAATGTGACTTAAAACTGCTCCTATTCCAACTGGTGATGCATCAGTTTGTAATACAAGAGGTAACTTAGGATCATAATGGCATAAAATTCGGTCTGAAGCAATTTCTTGTTTCAATGCCTTGAAAGCTTTTACACATTCTGCAGTCCACAAAAATTTAGTACCTTTCTGCAGTAAATTATTGAAAGGAGCGACACGAGTAGATAAGTTGGGAATAAATTTTCCATAGTAATTGACTAAACCCAAAAAACTCTTCAAATCAGATACAGTTTTTGGAACTGGTACCTTCGTAATTGCATCGATTTTTTCTTGTGTTTTGTGGAGGCCGAATTTATCAATTGTATGACCACAATAATTCACAGATTTCTTAAAAAATTCACTTTTCCGCTTATTTACTCTGAGACCATATTCTTCTAGTCTCTGTAGTACTAATTCTAACCTTTCAAAATGCTTTTGATCATTTCTCCCCGTTACGGTAATATCGTCTAAAAATACGTGTACCCCCGCGATGCCTGATAAAACTTGTTCAATGGCTCTCTGCCACACTGCCGGAGCTAAGGCTATACCATAATTCATTCTCTTGTAACGGAACAAACCCTTGTGAGTATTGATCGTCAATAGATGTCGGTCCTGCTCATCAACTAACATTTGAAGGTATGCCTCAGAAAAGTCGATTTTAGTAAAGAACTCCCCTCCTGACAGTTCAGCAAAAATGTCCTCGATACGGGGTAAAGGATACTGCTCAATTTTTAGTCCCGGGTTGATAGTCACCTTATAATCACCACAGATTCGTAGGTTCCCATTCTGTTTGATAACAGGAACAATTGGTGTAGCCCAATCACTATATGTCACCGGCTCAGTGATGTCTTCTGCAACTAACCTATTAAGTTCAGTTTCTATTCTTTCTTTTAAAGCAAATGGTACTGGTCGAGGTTTAAAAAATACCGGTTTGTAATTAGGTTTCATTTGAAGACGGCAACAAAACTTTTCCAGTTTCCCGATACCTGGAGAAAAAATTTTCTCATACTTTTGAAGCAAGATATTTAATTTATTGGTTCGAGAATTACAATTTCCAACCCGAACTGCTTTAATTGAGCTCCAGTCTAATTGGAAATTTCTCAACCATTCACGACCAAAAACTGCGTTGACTTTTGCATGTACCAAATAAATAGTTTCTGTATTAATTTGATCTCTGTATTGAATTTGCACCACTGCTTGGCCAGCTGATGTTATAGAATTATCGAAATTCCAAAGCAATAATTTGGTAGGCTTAATGGCTACATCCGGACAAAGTTTCTTAAATTCATTCACATTCATACAACTAATAGCAGCTCCAGTATCTAATTCAAATAAACATTTATTCCCTTCAACAAAAATTTCTAATAAAATCTTATCCCTTGCATGTCGTGGTGATTTAACGCTATTAACTGGTACAGTTTCAGAACAAGATTCTATTTGTTTAACTGTTTCGTTACGTTTTGAGCGGCAGACTTTCGCCAAATGCCCGTTCTTTAAGCAATTCCTACACTGAGTGTTCTTGTGCTTACATTCGTGAGCTAAATGTTGAGTACTATCACATCTGTAACATTTCCGAGATTTGTCAAACTTTTTTGTAGGTTCAGATTTCTTAAATTTAGAAAAATGTTTTTTGATAGTTTTATCTTGCGAACTATGTAATCTTTTTATCAATACCATTTGATTCTGAATTTCACACACATCTCTCTGAGCAGATTCCATTGCGAATGCAATGCTCTTAGCTTTTTCGTATGTTAACTTATCCTCTGCTAACAGCTTTTTCTGTATATTTTCGTTTTTGAGACCCATCACCAATTTATCACAAAGCATCGTACTTAAATTGTTTCCAAAGTTACAGTGTATCGACAGTTTTTGTAATTCGGCACAATAATTTTCAATGGACTCACCTTCAAATTGCTTCCTCTTGTAGAAACGAAACCGTTCTGTCATCTCTAGTGGTTTAGGATTCAAATGTTCCGAAAGTAATTTTACAATATCTTGATAAGTCAATTCAGAAGGAATGTTCGGAGTAGCCAGATTCTTTAACAATTTATACGTTGTTGCTCCCATAAGGCTTAAAATAGCAGGGACTTTCATTTTATCTTCGATCCCATTAACAACGAAGTAAGATTCTAGACGTTCCACATAACTAGACCAGTCTTCCACAGACACATCATAAGATTCAAAATTAATGTTCGAAGATCCCATCCTCGTCGCCAACTCTTTTGTCATGTATGCAAGGTAGACCGAGAGACGATACGATTCGTTTTACATACACGCAAAGAACATTTATTAGCATTAAAATACACAGGCACAAACGAGCATAACAACAACTACACCGAACATGTACAATACGAAACTATGGAATTAAAAAAGGTAAACAAAGCACGCGCGCGTCACATAGCTTGGAAGGTTCTCTAATCTGGCTGTTGCCAGATACATAACAATAAAGATATACTAAAAATGCAAAATTGTTGAGAAAGTATGAAGTAAAAATCGCAAGTAAAAAATAAAAATAAAACACTGAATTTCATTTACAAAATTTTAGAGGAAAATGTAAAGGATCGTTAAATATACAGTGACCTTTTTTTTTTTTTTTTGCACACATGCAAGATGACAAGACATTAATAATAATAATAGAAATTCACTAGAGTTTAATTAAAAATATGACTAGAATTTATAGAAAATAGTATTTTATTTTTAGACAAAACTTAACTTGAAATTTTTTATTTAATTGAGAAATAAAATTATCTGATAAACATATAATCTGGAGCAATAACAGAAAATATTGCATAGGGTGGGAGGATTTTTCATTTAATCTAATGCAAAACAAAAGTTTCAATTTAAATGATATAAATCAATAAGTTTTATTAAAGTCAAGATACATTCAAAATAAAAAATCTTATAAAACCAAAACGAAAGAAAATTTTTTGCTTTTAAATATTCATCAATCGTAATAAAAATAGCTAAGTACACAAATATTAACATATCTTAAAAATTGCAGAAAAAACTGGAATTTCTATATAGTTAGCAACTTTTTTTTTTTCTCTATATATTAGTATACAGTCAACTCTCAAAAATCCGCAACCCTAAAATCTGCAATTCTCTAAAATCCGCATATCATTTGCAATGTAAATAAACATTGTCACAACTGATTTGTTGATTAGTGGATTGCAAAACTTCAACTGTATTAAAAGATAAATCAATTATTAACTGGTGCTGATGAATCACCAATCACTCAGCATATTGCAGAGAAGAAAACGATAAGTGTAATTATGTATAATTATCAAAAAATAAATTATATTAATTTAGAGGAAGAAGGAGAAAGTTTCATGAAAGATTTTCTCACATAAGATAAATATTCAAGCTTTCTCATAGCACAAACTTATGTGATTGACCTAGAATTGCTGACTTTTTTGCAGGTTTTAGGAAAATAAATATGTATGAATATTCTTACTTAAACTACTATTATCAGACTTTTCAAAAATCTAGATAATTTGTAACTATAATATGATGTATAAAAATTGCTCTTTAAATTAAAATTTAATGAAATATTTGTACTTTTATTAGGCACACTTTATTTCAGCATTGTATGTATAACAAATAAATTGTTTCTTAAAGATTTTATACTTAAATGAGGTTCTTAAATGTAAATAAAAGAAATTACTCTAAAATCTGCAAAATTCAGAAATCCGCAAAACACTTCGTTTTAAGCTGTGCGGATTTTGGAGAGTGTACTGTAATAACAAATATTCCAATTTGTAGAGTTGCGTGAAAGATACTCCCGTAACAATATGGTATTGTCGTGTTTGAAAAATGAATATATATTCATTTAATTCTTTCAGATTAAAAATAATCTGGTGTGTCACTCTCATGACTTACCCTGAAATTTGATACTATGAATACAGGTTGGAGATTAAGAGTAAGAAAACAAGTACTATTATGTATACCTATGTTAAACAATTCAAATTAGGCTTCGGAAGAGTTTTATATGATAATTAGTTCTGTGTGAGGAGAGCTACTGCCCCCCTCAACCCCCCTGTTTCATTAATACACCTACATTTATATAGAATTTAATTCGGTTATTAAAAAATTATTCTATTTTTAAAAAATAATTTACGAAAATTAGTATTTAAACGAATTATCTTTTATGATATTGCAGACAATTTCCATATTAGAGAGGTAGTATAACACTAAATTACCAAAAAAAAAGTTGAATTTATTAACTTTATTTTAAATTATCGCAAATCGATGGTTCAACCATTCGTTTTAAAGGTATTGGCGAGCTCTTTTGAAAGATACCCATCATGAAAATTTACTCCCTCGACGGGGGGACTTCTCCCAAGGGGGAAAGGCGAGGCTCCTACATACACAATTTCTTTTTTTTTTTTTTTTTCAGTTGACTATCTCTATTGCAAAAAATATATATTAATTTCATTTGGTTTAGTGCAGTCTATAG
Source organism: Salticus scenicus (assembly GCA_963930645.1). Lineage (NCBI taxonomy): Eukaryota > Metazoa > Arthropoda > Arachnida > Araneae > Salticidae > Salticus > Salticus scenicus. The sequence continues at coordinate 39,217,600 of OZ005657.1, read as the reverse complement.
GTGTTAAACTCTACTTACCTGCAATTTTCCCCATAAACGTAATGTATTTGAATACTTTTGAGTAGGGATGAAACGGATAGTGATTTTGCCGGATACAAGATATCCGGAGCTCCTTTGCCTGCCGGATACGGATATCTGGCATTAGTTTTGTTTTTTGTTGTGTTGTATATTTCTTTTCTTTTTCTTTATTTTAAAACAATAAAATATAAACGTATTTCTTATACTATTCTTTTAAGCACATACTTAAGTATATTTATTTAGCATTATATTTATTTGTGCATTATTGCGATGAAGAATAAAACTTAAGTCTAACATACTCATTCCTACACTTGCAATTTGTCACAAATATATAGGTTTTGTTCAGAATTATGAAACAAAAACTTATCATTTACACATTTTTTACAGTACTAAAAAATGTGTGTTTGATATGTATTAAAAAAAAATTAAACAAAATATTTTACTTATATAATCATAGTTGAAGGGTTGGTTATTTTCATAAGAAAACGTATTTATTGTGGCCATCACACACCACTTACTGTTTAAATTGTGCAAAAGTTTAACCATAGCTTCACACAATAAATATTTTACATATGGAGTTTGGTGCAATTTTAATCAATAGATGCTGTGATATAGGCTTGTGAAAAATCATAATAGCAGATCCACCAGTCGGCTGATATATACCTAAATAAGGCCGACATCAGTTGAACAGAATTTTTGTCACACACACGCACGCAATCACAAATCTTTAAAAATTGATCAAACCAGGTTCTGGACCTCTTAAAATGTGTAAATCCAGCAAATACCAAATACAGAAAATTTTTATGAATCCAATATTTTCGTTTGAGATATTTATAAGAAAACATAAAAGAAAGAAGCAAAAAAAAAAAAATCTAAACTCTTCAATGGGCATTACAAAACTTTCTTTTATATCACTCTACATAACAAAGCTACACGCTGTTTAACATGCACAGAAGAAACTTAATAATAGCTTCGCACAATAAAGATTGTAGATATGGAGTTTAGTGCAATTTTAATCAAATGATTGTGAAATGTAGCCAAGTGGAGAATCATAGAAGATGAGGAAAAACTGCGACATATGTTGATCAATATACATCCAAATTAAGCCAGCTTTCGTTCTCTTATTATTTATCTTGCATATCAAGTTAAGTGCAGTTAAATGTTATAGATCTTGAGATTTAGCCTCCCCATTCACAGGGTAAATTGCAGCATAGTATAGCCACTTATCGACCAATATGCACCAAAATTGAATCAACATGAAGAAGAGATATAGTCCTCCTTTAAATGGGAGAAATCACAGTATAGTAGTGCCACCTATTGAGTAATTTGCACCAAAAGTCGAAGGCATTTTTTTTTTTTTTTTTTTTTTTTTTTTTTTTTTTTTTAATGCGCAACTATGTATAAATTTATATTAAATTCTGTGCATTAACTCTTGAACTAGATCTGCTACACAAAACTTTTGTCAAACAGACATTTTCTAAAAACGGTAAAATTGTGGTTCACTGAAAATGCGTAAATACACCAAAAACGGGAAGTTGAAAACTTTTGCGAGTAAAATGCTTTCTTCTATTGAATATAGAAGAAAGTAATGATTCAAATTTGTATTTTTGTTTCTTTAAATGCTTTTTACTTATTTTATATTTTTATATTCTGTACAGATAAGGAAAAAAAAATAGATTATTTATTAAAATTCTTTAATTAAAAGTAAGTTCAGTTTTTCTAATGTACAAAATCATAAACTTTAAATAATTGAGTTTTTTTTTATTTTTTATTCTTTAACAATCTGAAAATGAAAATAGACTTCCTGAAAATGTAAATATTACTTCTATTTGAAGTAATTTTAATTTTTAGGCCTATATGCAACGCAGTGGGATATTCTAAATTCAGGTGTTTTAGCAAGATATTCCATTAAAAGTGCACATTATATAAATTGCAGTGCTTTTTTTTTTTTTTTAATCCAAATCGAATAGGTAGATGACATGATTAATTGAATAGGTAATGGCACAGACAATGATGCCAGAGGGTCTGCTAGTATAAATATATGGTCACAAATACAACTTTCTTGTGTAGGGAAAAGTGGATTGTAAATAAACAGACAGGTTCTAGTCAATAAATGCACATTGTTTGACTCATTCTCGAAACAATCCAACAACTTTTACTTCCAAGAAAACAGAGTTATATGCACTGCAGAGGATGAATATTATTTGTTCAGGAACAACAATGAACAGCTCTTTTTATTGTTATGGGGAAGATTTGGGGGAATGTTATAGATCACTCTGGAAAATCCTAGCTAACTCTTGCCAAAATTAAAAAAAGCTTTCTATATCTCTTAAACCTGAAGCTACTTTTTGCTAAATTTGTTTGCTAAAGTGGCCAAATTCGACTTTTGCATTTTTTTTTTTTTTTTTTTTTTTTACCTTTACAAGATACAACTGATCTTTAAAAAAAAAATGTCGCAAAATTTTTATCTGAGGGGAATTTAAGTTTGAATTTTCTCCTCCGGATATCCGGCTTGGAATTACCGGATATCCGTATCCGGACTGCTGATATCCGGTACCCCGTAAGATATTTAAAACTCAGCCGGATACCGGATATCCGTTTCATCCCTACTTTTGAGTGTCCCTGTACACGAACCATTTGCTTCATCTCAACAAAAAGCTTACTGTAGCATCCCTATATGATACACATTTAGTATACTGAGTTTGGAATTTCTGCTACTATTTGTTCTTGAGATATACTGATAACAGACAGACAGACACACAGACCATTCGCTAAAAATATGATTTTCGTATTCAGGAGACCTCAAAACATGTAAATGTAACAAAAACTCATGTTAAAAATTTTGACCCTAAAACAATACTTTCTCGACCCTATCGGTAAGAGAAAGTAAAAAAGTCAAAAGGCACATGTTTCTAATTATTCATACTTCTAAATGGTGTTTCATTATCTAGTTCTAGTATTAATTTTGTGCAAGCACAGGGAATTAAGTATGTGTTTAATTTAACAATCATGATTCTCTGAGTTGTGTAGAAAATAATAATCAAAAATCTTTTTTAGTTTTCATAAATTTTTATTTATCTATACTTTGAAATCAAAAGTAAATCATATGTAAAACTTGCACAATAAATTAATGAAAAAATATATGCCTCCTGTCAGTAGTTGAGATGTTGTCCTCTAGAGGCTGGGAGAGAGGATATGTCGGGTTCAAACCTAGTTCAGGTTCGTCAGCCTAGACGTTCAGGTTTTCCTGTGGATCTTTCCAAAATTTGCATGAATGCCATTTCTTTAACCTCTTAAATTTCAGAAAATTATCTAATTAAAATATTGTTGATATAGTACAATTTAAATTATTCTTTAATGCTTTCCCTTTTTTTCTTATTTCAAGAAGCAAAAGTTTTAAAGAAAGTTTTTATTTACTGTGTTGTATCTATTTAAAATTTCAATCAATTCATTCCTAAAATCAAATATTATGACTGAAGGTTCATGTCAGTCATTCATTACTCTAACTGCGGAGCAGAAACGGGAGTACAGTGAATAAACTCTTATCTTTTATGCAGATCAAAAGGTGTTGTGAGTTGTGTTCCTGATAAAAATGTTTGATCAAGTGAAAGGAAACAGTTTCACACATCGAAACTTGAAAGAGTAATCACTGCTCATTGTTAGCCACCTAAAAAAGAAACAGATGGGGGGGGGGTCTGCATCTCATTTGGTGCTTTGCTTATCTCGCAAGCAATGCCCCAAATATAATCTGTGCAATGTCTATTAGCTGCTGTCCATGGGGATGGGGGTAAAAACTATGTGATCACCAAAATTCTCATTTAGGAACATGGTTAACAAACGCAAACATTACTTTTTACATTCAGATTCAGTTTGTAGATTTTGATAAGTGAAAAGAAGAAAATTATCAATAATTTTGCTATAAAAAAAGCAAGAAAGACCCATTTCTAAAAAAAAAAAAAACTATAATATTTTTTTTATTATATATATATGCATACAATATTTTTTAAACTTTTGGTATACGTGTGTATTCTGAAGATACATGAATACAAATAGTTTCCAAACCATGGCCCTCACCATTTAAAAGTACCATCATTTCAATGACGAAAATAACTTTGGAACTAGGTTATTATACACAATCTCCACAAGCACAGTACAAATAAAAAAGTTATTTTTCAGTTTTCTAGAATCATATTCAAAAAGGTAAGAATCTATACTCTACAAGAGCATTCTGATAATATACAATTTTTCTTAGGCTGATAAATCATCTTTTTGGGGCAAAATTTACTTACTGCTTAAGAAATACAAAAAAAAAAAAAAATATTTTTATATATTTTTTTTTAACTTCTTTTTCTAATTTTTAATATGTATATTTAATAATAATAATAACTTACAATAAAAGCCTAAGTGCTTTTGCCTTTACTTCTGTTTGTTTAAAAAATTACTATTTTAAATCTTGTTAATCACAGGAAATAAAGTAAAAAAAAGGACCGAAAAGAATTTATCAGAAAACTTTCAGCCTTACTGTCGGCAGCAAAATTATTTGAGCGCTAGTAATAATTCCTATATAAAAAAGTATACTTAGTACTGCTTTATTAAATAAATCCTTGTCGAGTCACGCTATTAGGCAGTAATATTAGGCAATCTAAATTCGACAAGGATTTATTTAATAAAACAGTATTAAGTGTACTTTTTTCATATAGGAATTGTTGCTAGCGTAGAGGTGCCAATTATTACGATTTGTCCGTAATTATTACGGATTTACGGCAATAATTATGGCATTACGGACAACATATAAAAATTACGGATTATACGCTTTTACAAAAATCGCGGATATCAATCATTAAAATAAAGAATCCCCTCTAACAATCGGCGATAAACCGCACAATGGAAGCCTTCCAATTCTCAATCTTTCTCCATTCACAACATAAATGTCAATTTTCATTTTAAACGTGCTTTATTCGATTCTAGAAACTATAAAGAAATAGAATTATACAATATTTCTCGCTGTTGTATTTTTAACCCCCCCCCCCCTTTTTTTTTTCTTATCTCCAACCAGTCATCGACAATTAAAAACTCTGCAGTTCTAGAACCAAAAAAGTGATAGAAGTGCTCAATATTTCTCACGTATGTAATTATTTTTAGACTTTATTACAGAACTTGATGAATCTATTTGTTTTTCCTTAATAAATTTAAAATACATACTCTAAATACAAACATATTGCACATTACATCAAACAAAAAATATGCAAGATACATAAAGAAAAGAACAATGTTTTAGTATTTAATGCCATAAAAACAGCTGTCTATAAAAAAGTGACTATAAAAATAAAAATAAATAAAAATTTTTGCAACGCCCCCCCCCCCCCCCCCCAAAAAAAAAAAAAAAAACTAGTATGTTGTGGCCACCACAAGACTTTCTTCTATATTTTCCTATACATATTCAATCAGTAACAATATTTAAAAAAAAAAAAAAAAAAAAAAAATACGATTTTTTTTTTTTTTTCTTTTCTTTTCTTTTTCTTTTCTTTTTTGTTAAAAGTAATACATATTCAATCAGTAACAATATTTAAAAAAAGAAAAAAAAAAAAAATTACGAATTTTTTTCTAAACTTTTTTTTTTTTTTTTTTCTTGTTGTTGTTGTTAAAAGTAAAAAAAATCGATAACTTTGTTTTAAATTATCACAGATTTATAGTTCAACCATTCGTTTTAAAGGTATTGACGAGATCTTTCAAATGATACCCATCTTCAAAATTTAGGGGGAAGCGATGCCCCCCATGCACAAAATTTTTTTCCTAGTTACGTACTAGTATTATCAATAATTCATATTAATTTTACAATCACAAGTGTAAAATAACTCTTATTATGCACATTTACACGAATTTTTGTCCTATACTGCCATGTTAAAAATTTAGATAAAATGCTATCACAGCGCCACCTGTTGAGCTATTGATCCCCAAATGTAATCAGCACCAGTTTATGTCGGTGACCAACTAAATACCAAGTTTGGTAAAATTTCGCTTAAAAAAAAAAAAAAAAAAAAAAAAAAAAAATTCTGTTTTTTTTTTCGTTAAAAGTAAAAAAAATTGATAACTTTGTTTTAAATTATCACAGATTTATGGTTCAACCATTCGTTTTAAAGGTATTGACGAGACCTTTCGAAAGATACCGATCTTGAAACTTTGCCCCCCCCCCCCGGTAGGGGGGGAACCGATGCCCCCACATGCACAAAAAATTTTTTCCAGTTAACTATTACTATTATCAACGAGACCTTTCGAAAGATACCCATCTTGAAAATTTACTTCCCCGAGGGGTACTTGCCCCCCAGGGGGGGGAACCGATGCCCCCACATGCACAAAATTTTTTTCCTAGTTAACTACTACTATTATGAATAATTCATATTAATTTTACAATCACAAGTTTAAAATAACTCTCATTATGCCCATTTATACGGAATTTTGTCCTATGCTGCCATGTTAAAAATTTGCATAAAATGCGATCACAGCGCCACCTGTTGAGCTATTGATCCCCAAATCTAATCAGCACCAGTTCATGTCAGGGTGCAACTAAATACCAAGTTTGGTTAAATTTCATTCATTGGTTCATGAGATACAGTGTCCACAAAAAAATGATACAGACAGACATTTTCTAAAAACTATCAATTCGTGTTCAGGACACCCCAAAACGTGTAGATCCGTCAAAAAACGGAGGTCGAAAATTTTCGCGAATCCAATACTTTCTCTATATTACATATAGAAGAAAGTAAAAAAAAAAAAGAGAGAGAGAGAGATTTAATTGTCCCCCCCCCCCCCCTTCCAAAGCAGGTTTAAAAAAAAATCTTTTATTTTGTAAGAAGATAAAGAAATACATATTTATTTACTTTTGTTTAAAAAATTTTCTAATTTTTTAATTAATATATTATATATTTGTTTACAAAAACCATGCAATTCGTTATTGTATGTGAGTTTGTGCGTAAAAATTATTCCGTGCGGCGGTTCACGTTTCATAAATATGTAACTCTGATTACGGATAGCTCTTATTGAAACTTGGCAGCTCTACTAGCGCTCAAATAATTTTGCCGCCAGTGCCAGTAGTATATACTTTTATGAATCTACTCGCCCACTCGGTAATTATTAATGTTCACTTCATTCAAAAGTTAAATTTTTTAAATACTGAATTATAGACCAAACAAATTTTCAGGGGATAGCTTATTAAATAAATAAAATTCAAGGTTGTTAAAAAGAAATTCAGAATTTTTAAAAGAAATTTTTAGATAAAGTTTCATTTTTTTAAATATATTACATTTATATTTCAATCATGATATCTTTATTTTAAAATTTTATATTTAACTCTTTAAAGTACAATAGGTAATGCATATATCAATCACTGATTGATCACAAGTCTTCTTTTGTAAATTAAATATATTGAGAATGAAATGCAAAGCAATTGTATGTTTTTGTCAGCCTTCTTATTTAATCAAATTTCATTGTGTAAAAGTATAGTTCGATAGTGTACTACCTATTGTATCACTGTGTTTTATTGGAGCTATTTGAAATACTGCAGTACTCAAATATTTAAACCATTTTTCGATTAAAATTTAAGAAGTAATTATGTGTATTTGGGGGGGGGGGCTTACTTTTGTTTGCCTAGGGGCCCGTAATTCCTGTCACCGGCCCTGGCTGGAGGATGACACAATACTCCGTTCTGAAACCTGAACTCCCAAAGAGGGAGGTAGGGTGGAAAATTCACCGTGCTGTATTTTAGAGGGGGGAACAAAGGAAAATTTGTCACGTGGCTTATTTAGATATTGTTTGATGCGTCGTGCTCATACATACAGGAACACAAACTGACGGGATTTTTTAGAAGCTACCGTATCTCAGTTCGCTATGATGCAATAGAGTTCGGCAGTTTGAAATGAATGCACGCTGTGCATAATGTTTACCGCAGGTTCAAATATATTTTTACTTTGGTTTTTGCTTGTTTAATGTAGCTTATTTTAGTTAATTAAACATTAATATGCCCAGAATCACTAAGTTTTCCTCTGATCGGCTGTCTAAAGTTGATCGAAACAATATAATTTTAGAATGGTGCACACAATGCCCTGATTCTGATGGCAGTTCGGCATTCTGCAGAGCATATGAAAAGAAATTTAGTGTTGCTAACATGGGATTTTCTCAACTCTTATCTCATAGTGACAGTGCGAAACATGTTTCGAAAATGAAAGTACTTAAATGTCAAAGCACTTTTGTCTTTAGCGAAAAAATAACGTCATTGAAATCGTAAAGTGGTGAAAAAACAATCTGTTCTAGTACTGTCTGGAACAGGAAAACAAATGCCATGGACTCCAACTTCGGAAAAAGAAAAAAATTGCGAGCTGAAGCGATTATCTTGATGACTGGCATAAAATGTAATTTATCCTTTATATCTGTTGGAGAATTAGACGTCATTTGTTCTTCTGCCTTTGAAGATTCTACTATTGCAAAAGGAATAAAACTATCGGTAACTAGGGCCAGGTATGTCATAGAGGTCAAGATTCATGGTCGCCACTCGCCATGTGACGACCTAATTTGGAAAAGTGGTGATCCAAAAAAATTGATGTAATCTCCAATGAGACGCAATTTTTCTGCGAAGTCGCAGAAATCTGCAATTTTTTTTTTTTTTTTTCGTAATTTGCGGAATTTTGCAAATTAATTTCTTCTAATTTTAAAAAAAGTTGCGGATTTTGATTGTTTTGCAAAATGAAGCCCTATTAACGATCGGTGATTAAATTCACTACAAGTGCTTTCAGATTCCCAATCTTTCACCATCCATAACATAAACGCCAATATTCATTGTTGCTTAATGAGATTCTAGAACCTATAAAGAAATAGAATTGTTAAATATTTCTTGCCCATGTAATTATTTTTTACCCCTCCCTTCATTTTCTTATCTCCAAGTAGCAGTTGGCGATCAAATGTTCTGCAGAATTCTTTTGTTTCCCAATCTTTCTCTATCCACAACATAAACAGGGCCGTCGCTAGGCATTAAGCAACTCAGGCAATGCCTGAGGGCGGCAGTTGTCTAAGGGCGGCACTCGAATCATTAAAACGAAGTACGAAAAAAAAAAAAAAAAAAATAAGCAAGATTAAAAAAAAAAATATTTTTACGGAAATTTTTTGTAAAAAAAGACACCCTACCCCACCCCTCATCCTCATGAAAGAATCTAAATTGGTTAAGAAAACTGCTGCTAGTAAAATTCGTCTATAAATCGAACAAGATGTGTGAAAAGGACAGTATGAGAAATGTGAAAGCACAAAGTTTTCCGCTTAGAATAAGAAACTATCTTTGCATGGGTTCGATGTCTGATTCCAGATAGCCTAGTTTTTATAGACAGATACATTCTGAGAAAGCTTTAATTAGGATACTACAGAATAGTACGTTTAGGACCCAGTCCTGTCGGTATGCAACGAAAAAGCTACTACTTACCGGATATTGTTAATTTAAACAGAAATGAGGGATATTGTATATATATAGTATATGGAGTTCTACATGGGTGGCCTTACGAAAAAGACAAAATTATTTAGAATTCATGAGTGTGAAAGAAAAGTAAAACACTGAATTTGAGATACAACATTTTAAGGGAATTATTAAGTTTAAACTAAGCTCTTTATTCTTTCCTAACATATTATGTAAGGAAAGTATAGTCGGTAACAAAAGTGTCCGAACACTAGCAAAAATTCCTATGTAAAAAAAGTACACTTCATACGGTTTTGTTAAATAAATCCTTGTCGAATCCTGTTCTTAGTCAGTGTAAGAACATGATTCGATAAGGATTCATTTAACAAAACCGTTTGAAGTGTACTTTTTTTTTACATAGGAATTTTGCTAGTGTTCGGACACTTTTGTTAGCGACTGTATTGTAATCATGTGAAAAATCTCGCTATCAGATTTTGGTGTTTATACACGTTTTACGGTCCCCTGAGTTCATTTTTTCTATTTTTATGAGGATGTGTGTGTGTGAGTGAACACGATAGTGCCTAAACGCTTTGTAAATCCCAATAGCACGAACCCTATTGATTTTTGTCAATCTAGGACTTATAGTTTTTTTACAGAGACACAAATAAAAGAATTCTTTATCACTAAGGCATATGGACCACAATTTTTTTAAAGTGTAATAGCGCTCAAACGCCTTATTCGTCTAAGCTGAAAATTTATACACATATTATAAGTCATTACGCACGAACTGTATAAATTTTCGTGAATCTAGTACTTAAAGGCTTTTTATAGTGACACAAGGAAAAATTCCTTATCATTATGGTCTATGGGCCCAATTTTTTTTAAGTGCAATAGTGTCTAAATGTCTTACCCAAATGAGCTGAAAATTTATACTCATACTATATGTCACAGTCACACGAACTGCATAGATTTTGGTGAGTTTAACACTCATCGATTTTTTACAGGGAAGGAACACAAATAAATATTCTTTATCATTATGATCTATGGGCTGAAATGATTGTAAGTACAATAGCATAAAATTAAACTATGGAAAAATATATTCATACACCCTATTATAATTTTCACTTTTGTTTATTTAAGGATTTGTCTTACTTTAATTTATTTATACAACTGTTAATTATTTAATGTTCCGAAAGTCAAGTGGAGTCACTCCAGATTTTTTTATGCATTATCTAAAAAATCTAAAATTTATCTAAAATTTTAATCTTAAAAAAAAAAAAAAAAAAAAATGAATAGAAGGGAATTTCACATTAATTTAATTAAAAGTATACTTAAAATTTATGCAAATTGGATATTAGCCCACCAGCAGCAGAGCGAATCTGCGCTCAGAGTTGGTAGAAGTGAGGTGCCGAGTTCAATCCCAGGTCTCGCTCATCGACTTAGCCGTTCGGAGTTTTCCATGGTTTCTCCGAAACTTGCATAAATACGGGCTAAGACCCATTAAAAGGACCCACACGGAGGCCACTCCCCTTCAGGCCTACGACCTTAGTGCAATCAATCGGCCTTAATCCCCACAACCTAACCCAAATTAGATTTAGTTTTAAAGGTAAAATGAATTTGAAATTTTCAAATTCATAAAATTTTCAGTTATAATAAAAAATTAACTTTAAAATTGAAGAATGCATACTATTTCAGCAATACATGTTTGTATATACAAATGAAATTATATAATGGTTTTATCGGCATAATAATATTATTTTATTCACAAAATTTCATTCGATTCCCAGGTCTAAAGAACATTTTCAACAATCTAGATACAACACTAAAAGATAAAAAGCATTAATAAATTTTAGAATTATTGAAAGGAAAATCTAATTTATGAAAATACACAAATTGGTAGCAATTTCCAGAAAATTAGGACAAAAAAGTTTAAAATGAGAACAAATGTGGTCCTCATTAGAAAATTTCAAAACTGAGAAGGATGTCTAAAACTGAGGACAGTCCTCAAAAATGAGGACGTCTGTTTATCCTGTATTAGATTTGACAAAGTATTTTCTATTTGTTTTACGAACCTATGTAAAGTTTCATGTGACTAAATTAATTTAAATCAAATACATTTTTTATGCAATGTTTGATTAGTCAACTTAAAATTTCGGATTTGAAAAAAGTGTCAACACGCGAAAGTGAGAGTGAAATGCTGAAATTTTTAGAATAAAACTAAAAGAAGACCGTAAATTTTTTTCAGCATTTTGTTTTGCTACGGTCTTGCGTACAGTCGGTAACAAAAGTCTCCGAACACTAGCAAAAATTCCTATATAAAAAAAGTACACTTAATAGAGTTTTGTTAAATAAATCCTTGTCGAATCCTGTTTTTAGACTGACTAAAAACAGGATTCGACAAGGATTTATTTAACAAAACTGTATTAAGTGTACATTTTTTACATAGGAATTTTCGCTAGTGTTCGGAGACTTTTGTTACCAACTGTACACTTAATTTCATTAAACCAAAGTCTTAGTGACTAAGAAGGGAAAATGGAGTTACCATTATAAAAACTTTGACTGACGGAAAATCTCAAGTTATAAAAATTCGTCTAAGCAAAATTTCAGCGTATGAAGGGGCGGCAAATTGAAGCTTGCCTGAGGGCGGCAGAGTACCTTGCGACGGCCCTGAACATAAATGTGTCATTGTTCATCTTTAACTTACTTTGTTTCATTCTAGAAATAGAATGGAAAGGGTTTAATATTTCTTACTCATGTAATTACTTTTTTACTTCCCCCGCCCTTTCCCCATCTCGAGATAGTGATCAGTGATCAATTCTAGAAACAACTAAGAGATAAAAGTGCTCAATATTTCTGACACACATAATTATTTTTAGACTTTATTACTGAATTTGATAAATCTATTTATTATATTTATATTTCATATTCATATCCATACCAAATGTGTAAACAAGGAAAAAAATGTCATGTAAATTTTTCAGGTAGTTTTTTTTTTTTTTTAATCAATTGAAGAAAATTAATACACAATTGTTTTTATGCATGTTTTAAACTGATAATTAGCTACTGTTAAATTTTTTAATGTGTATGATTAATGTAATAGAAATAATATTCTATATTTGTTTGAAACTTTTTTTTTTTTCTTTCCTGTTGGCATGGAATTTCAATAAGGTTTTATGTGGATAGAAAAGTTATTACAGTTATAGTAAATAATTTTTTTTGTCTTAATAAAAAAAATCCTGAAAATGCTTAATGTAGATAAAAGCTATATAACTGTTAAGGTAGTCAATTTATTAAAAGTGACATTATCAATATTCAAACAATCAACCAAACAATAATGTTAGCAAAAAATGTCCAGCTATATTATAATTTTAGCAATTTAGCCTTCCCTAGTCTCTTAATAAAATTAAACCTTGGATAATATGCCAAAACAGATTCTTAGGCACCCCTCACACTCAGAATAATTTTCTTTTCATCTAATTCTAATCACAACTATTTTCCGTTTGCAGATGGAGATGTCACACTAGGCAAAATTTATTAAATGAATCAAATTTTTGTATTTCTATCTTTTTCAGTAAGTAAATATTCTTGAAAAATACAAATTGTGTATGGGAAATAATATTATTTTGTTAGTGTGTCATCATTATAGCCTGCTGTTTTCCATAGCAAAATAAAATTAATATTTACTTATGAAAGTCCATATGTTTTTCCTCATTACTAAAACTTTAAAATATTTCTAATATTATAGTTATTAATAGTATTTAGAAGTTTGATTATATACTACTATAACTACCCTATACACTTATAGATCTCACTCTTAAAACACTAATAAGAATAAAATCATAAACACTCCCTCAAAAGCTGAATTATTTTACAATGATGTTATTTCTCAGTCTATTTTGTTTTTCTCCCACCCCTTTTCATTTCAAATAATGTAAAATTTGTGCTAAAGAAGTATGTTTCTTTTTTTTAATATTTAAATATTTTTATTTATTTATTTTTTAATCGGTGGAAGTGCATAATTTGTTTATTATTAAAATAATACAATAAAGTGCACTATTTCTTAATATTTGGACCATATCTTTTGTGTTTTATGCCTTTATGTGTATATACATATATTTCTTAATTGTGTGTGTGAATACCATGTATAACATCGACTCATGAGTGGCCACTGAGAGTGGCCCCTTGAAAAGCTCATTCAGTGTTCATCTGATGGTCCTAAGATCAGTTTGGCTTTTAAAAAGAAATTGAATTCTTATCTCCAATCCAAAGGCTTAGAAGAGTTAATTGATATAGAAACGTGTGTTCTACACCAAATTCATATGTCACTGAAAAAAGGCATAGATGTTTTAAATTCTGAAATTTACGATTTTGCTCTCAATGTTTTCACTGGTTTAAACTATCTGCTGCAAGACGGAAAAACTATCACAACATTCAGATTGAACTATTAGATGAGGAAACTGCAAGCCTTTTTTTTTTCAGCGCCATGTAGAAAGTAAATGGCTGACATTAGGCCCGGTGTGTGAACGATTGATCGAACAATATTCTGTTCTTAAAGAATATTTTTTTATCAGTTCTACTGAAGAATAATGTTATACTTCTGATAAATATGTAAAGATCTGCTTATTTCTGAAAAATCCTGATAGTTTAATTTATTTGCATATAGTATGTTTTTATGCAATATTTTCAAACCATATTTATTCCAATCGGAGTCACCTTTAATACATGTCGTGTATGAAAAGCTTAATGAACTTGTGAGAAAACTGATGTTACTCTTCTTGAAACCTGATGTAGTGGGCCTGAAAGCAGGTTTACCATTGGTTAATATTAACTGTGATGATGCCAGTTTATGGGTATCGCCAGTGGCGGATCCAGGACTTGACTTTTGGGGGGGGCTAAGATTTTTCAAAGTGTTATTCTAGACCAATAAAAAATTTACAATTGCAATATTCAATACTGAATGTCAGTGTTTTGGGGGGGCTTCAGCCCCCTAGCCCCCCCCCCCCCTTAAATCCGCCACTGGGTATCGCTCAAAAATCTTGAAATAGGAACTGGTGCAAAAAAAAAAAAAAAAAAAAAAAAAAAAACTTGTACCAAGTGAAAATAAAGACATCCTCCATAACACAGGCATGAAAGTCTAACCTTCTTTTTTGAAGGCCATCTTGGCTGTTTCTGAGATCAATGTAAATCCAAAGAGAAACCATAACCAAAGTTTATTGGGGGGGGGGGGGGATAGCAAATTCTGTTAACTTCCCTAAGTATGTGATTATTTTGCTGATAAGTAAACATAATTACTGCTTTATTTTTTTTAATGTTTATTTTGCTGTTAAATGTAACAAAATTTTGTACTAATTCCAAAGTTGATTCCAGAAATAAAAGATTATTTTAGTGTAAAACAAAATTCCTGCTTTTTTGGTCACAAAATTCTGAAATATGCAATATTTTCGCAGTTGATTGGGGAATTATGGATTTATTTCACTGCTATAAAAAAAATAAATAAATAAATAAAATATATATAGCTAAATGCTGAAATTAGGGATAATTTTTGCTGTCAATTTTTAAAATAATGAATATTTTGGCGCTACCTGGAATAAAACATTTTTTTCCCCAATGTGTGTGTTTCTGAGATATGTAATTATTTCATTAAAATTTCTACTTTTTTTAAATGTACAATTTACAAATGTGCAAAAATTGCTGATTCTTTTTCTTTTCTGCCTTCAATGAATTCACTAATTAAATTAGTTTACTGTAAATTAATAATGTACATTTTTGTGTTTTAATTCCCAAAATACAAAAATTCTGCATTATTTTGTGATAAATTTGCTGCACAAGTTCAGACTTTTCGGCATATTGCCACTTTCATGCCTGATAACATGAGAAATATTTACATAACAATGTGTGGTTATTTACAGAAAATAATACTATATTATAAGATTTAAAATATATTCATCCCAACCACAAGGAAAATAACACATCTAAGGGAGATATCAGCCGACTTTTGTTGCAATTTAGTAAAGTTTGTAAGAGTGATCAAATGTGCGATGCAATTATATCAGAATTTCAGATGTATATGTGTGACAACAATGAAGATCTTGCTAAAGCCAAATCTGAATTTACCACCAGCAACGACATATGCAAGTATTGGGCCCACATATCTAAAATTAAAGACAATTTTGGTAATTTCAAATTGTGCCACTTAGTCAGATTTATTAAAATCTATTTGACTTTATCTCATAGCAATGCAGTGCCCGAGAGTGGATACTCCATAAATAATAATATCATTACAAAAGGTAGGAGCAGCATATTAGAAATGGGAATACGTTCTTTACGTTTTTGCAGGGATCATTTGATGAAACATCCCTCAATTCCTTCTTTGGTAACAAAAGAGACGATTAGGTATATAGAACAGTCATATGCAGTGCCCGCAGCTGTCCTATATTTCCTATTTTTCCTATATTTTTAGATAAACCTTCAAAATTGTCCTATATTTGTCCTATATTTAGAAAAAGGATAATTTGTCCTATTTTTTCCGACAATTATGATACAAATATTTATATTTTATCTCTGCATTGATTTAAATGGAGTATGTCATTATCGGCGCCGATGGCTAGAAGAAAGAAATTAAAAGGAGAGAAAAAAAACAGCTGGCTTAAATGTTCTCTAATTTCTCCCTCCCTCCTTCCTTTCGCAAACGGAGCATTTTTCTTCCCTCCCAACATTTCTCTCTTAGGAAGGAAGGGGGGGAGACAGATTGCAGGGAGTGGCCGGCTAGGCCAGGAAGTCAGTGAGAGCCGAGAGCGAACGTTGTTGAAGGGGGGAAAGCATGGACTTTACCGTACAGAGAGATGAGTCAGACCTCAGAGGCAAATGCCCGGCGCCGGCTTTTGTTCTCTGATTGCGATGGAAATATTTGAGTGGAGCGTTGAACACATTTGATGCCATGCTTTTTTAGATTTGTAAGTTCCGTGTGCTGCTTTGAGAGTGTAAATTAATTTTTTGAGCTATGATTTTTTTAAATTAAATTTTTTAAAAAAAATGGGCAGGCAAACAAAATTTCAGGATAATTGGTTAAGTTTAACAGATATAAATGGAAATACATTAAGCTTCTGGTGCATTAAAGGAAAAGACGATTTTCATGCTTTTTGCCGATATTGTAACAAAGAAATAGCTACAGATAATGGTGGAAAGGCACAGTTATTACAGCATGCTAAAACTGAAAAACACAAAAAAAGTATAAAAGATATTTGTGATTCTTCTCAAGCAAAACTAAAATCATTATTGACTGCTAGCGGCGATCGTGGTTTATGCTTGGATCGAAAAAATGAAGCTGCTACACAATCTAAAACTGCAACATGGAATTTTAATGAAGAAGAAAAAGTTATCCGTGCTGAAATTTTCTGGATACTGCATCTTGCAGTAAATAATTATACGTTCTCATCTTGTGAAGGAATTGGTGATTTATTTTCAGTTATGTTTCCGGCAAGTATTGAAGCAAAGGGAGTTAAACTTTCCCCCAGAAAAATTTCCTATGAAATTTCTCATGGATTAAGACCATATTTTTTGAAGAAACTTTCACAGGCTGTAAGTAATTGTTCATTTTACACTTTAATGTATGATGAAACATTAAATGAAGCTAATAAAAAACAGCTTGACATCCATGTCAGATTTTGGAATAATCAAACTAATATGATTCAACAAAGTTATGTTTCTAGTGAAATGCTTCATCATGCAACAGCTGTAGATATTGACTCAGTGATCATGAAATGTATAAATTCTACTAATCTGCCATTAAAAGGATTGATTATGCTGGGTTCTGATGGGCCAAACGTAAACAAATCTGTTTTCAAAATAATGGATAAACGCCTGCATGACATGGTAGGTGAAGGACTTGTAAATATAGGAACTTGTAATTTGCATGTTGTGCATAATGCTTTTGGCGAGGGTTTGAAAATTAAAGCATTTCAAACAATAATTGATTTTTTAGAAGATATTGACGTATGGTTTAGAAAGTATCCTTCACGGCAGGAAGACTTATTGATTTCGATTTCTAATGTTAATGCAGAAGAATCTATTAATCGCATATTACGCCACATAAATAATCGTTGGTTAACAATTGTTCCAGCTTGCAAAAGAATTTTGCAGTTATATCCTGCTTTGAAGCAACATTTTCTGACTGATCTTATAACTAATAAAAGTCCACTTATTAAAAATGATCGTTACAAAAGAATAAGACGTGTTCTAATTTCAGACTTAAGTCTTGCATATCTCCATTTTCTAGTCAGTGTTGGCTCCATTTTTGAACAATTTTTACTTTTTTTGCAAAATAATAAAACTTTAGTACATGTATTATATGATGAAATGAGCAATCTAATCCAAAAGCTACTTTTTCGCTTTATTAATATGGATGAGTATTGAAATATTAAAGGAGAAGATTTCCTATCAATTCCGTTGAAACAAATTGTAGAGAAAGAAAATATGAAGCATCTAGATGTTGGCTGTGAAGCAAATGTAGTGTTAGCTAGTGTAGAGCCTGCTACAAAGAGATGTTTCAAAATGGATGCACAGAATTTTTATTTGAAAACAACTAATTACCTTCTACAAAAATTACCATTAAAAAACAGATTGCTTCAAAGTTTACAAGTTTTTCACCCTTTAGTTCGTAAAGAACCAATTAGTGGTACAACTCCAGTTATAAAGCGCTTAGTTAAGATGCTACCACGCTGTTTTAAACCTTCGGAATATGATAAAGTAATTGATCATTGGAGGTTATACACTGCGGATGATGAAATTACTGATGATTGGTGTCATGAACAGGATGTAAATGGTGAAATCTTATTGAAGTGGAAAAATATAGATTTTTATTGGCACAAAGTAATGACCTTGGTCAATAAAAATACTGAGTCTGTTAAATATCCATATTTAACACGTCTTATAAAAGTAGCACTCTGTCTTTCACATGGCCAAGCTCCTGTTGAAAGAGGCTTTTCCATAAATAAAAGAATGATGAGTGACAGAAGCAGTATGAGCGAATCGACTATTGTTGGTTTAAGGTTGATTAAAGACAATGTTCCTAGCAAAGTTGACAAAACTTTAATTACTAAAGAAATGATATGTTATTACAGGGAAGCTCATTCAAAGTATAAGGCAGAATTAAAATTAAATGAAACAGTTGACAAAAAAAATGAGAAAAGCATTACTGGAGAATCTTCTAAAGTAAACCCTAAAGAAAAACTTAACAATTTAAAAGGAAATATGGAGTCTGCTCAAAAACTTATAAATGAAGGCAATAAACGACTTGAAATTGCTTTAAAGAGAAAATCTTTTGAAGATGTTGCTGCAGCACAAGCACTTATTGCTGCAGGAAACAAAAAATTAAAAGCATCACAATAAATACACATATTTTATTTCAGAGATGAGTATTTTCAAATTGTTTATTTTTCTTATTTTTAGATAACATTAAAATAATTTTAACATTTGTGTAAACTGTGCGAAAAATATGCGTAAAAAAAAAAAAAAAAAAAAAAACTATATTTTCTTATTTTTGTTTTGTTTTTTATGCACTTGAACAATCTATTTTCATATATTTTCCACATTTTTTGATAGAATGCATTACATTAATAGAATGGCATTTTGTATATGCTTCATTTCCCTTTTATTTTTTAAATAGAAGTCATTGAAAATATTTGAAAAATCAAATTATCTTTAGTTTTGGTGCTTATTGTCAGACTTTTTATCTATTTCCCACTCTCATCTCTGTAATTGGTATGCAAATAAAAAAATATATATATTTTATTATTTTTAATATCAGACATCCTTATTAAACAATTGTTATGGAAAAACTTTTTTAAACCTCCATCTCAGTTTATATATATTTTTAAATATTATTATCAGTAAAAATTAAAGCACAGTGTGTCAGTATCAAATCAATTAAATCTTGCATCAACAAATAAAGAAAAATAAAGAACTATAACTACTTCAAAGTAACTTATTTATTTTATTTATTTACTTTTTTGTATTATTGAATTCAGAAATGCCCTGCCTGCTTGCAGAATGAAAACAAGTAAGTTTGTACTTTTGTGTAATGCATTATGTGTGCTTTTATCTAATTACAAAACTAATTTATAATTTTAATTGGTACTTTTTTCTTTTTTTCAGTGTTTATTTATTTTTAAATATTACTGCTGTCTAATTAAAAAGTTTCTAAAAAAAGATTTAAGTGGAACATATCAATTTCCCATGCGGACCAAAAATCTAAAAATAAACTTGAAATAAGTAAAATGTTCTATTTTGAGGCATTAAAAAAGTGAGATATATCCCATATTTAACTTATTGTTGGAGTGAATTTTTTCAGAGACCTATGCCTGAATTAAGTGTTTTTAAATATTATATTGTCTTTGAATTTCATGTTGCATTATTTTGTTTCTCTAGAAAATTCTCATTTTAAATGTTTAATTTGCCTTATAATGTATTGAAAACTCTCAAAATATTATTTAATATAGATTTAAATAAATGCTTTTAATAAAACCATATATGATATGTCATTAATAAGGCTCCCTTTGTCATTCATCCTGCATGCTAGCAACAGTTTTCAGGATTTTGGCATGTTAATAGTTTTACCCTTTGTGGTATTTTGTTATCAGAATCTGATTTAAAAAAAAAAAAAAAAAAAAACTACCCTTTTGACTTGACTTTAGGGAATAATTTTGCAATCACTGCTAATTTCTGTAGTGGTCATAATTTTATTTCATTTTATTTTATTTTAGAATTTAAATAAAATTAAAAGGTAGCAATTATTTAATAAGGAAGTACCACAGAACTGGCGTTGTGAAGTATTATGTAGAAAACTTTGAATAAACACCATAAAATGCTTTGACTGCTGCACTCGTGCTTACTTTTTTGCCTGACAAAGGGTCACTCTTTCGACCTAAAACAATTGTTGTGAGTTTATTGCATTTTATGGTGTTTATTTAAAGCTTTGTGTGTAATATAGCAGTTATTTACTTACTCCCCCCCCCCCTTCCCTCACTGATCAGGCCTTAGTTATATTTGTTACGAACCTTTAAAATTTGTCCTATATTTTTGGAACTTGTGTCCTATATTTTTCTTGATCCTTGCTACTGGCACTGCATATGCTCAATATAATGCTTATTTAGATCATATAAGGACAGCAGCAGCTCAAAAATGGAAGCTTGAGGAAGATCATACAACTACCAAAGCCCCCCCCCCCCCCCCCAAAAAAAAAAAAAAAAAAAAAAAAAAGAAAGAAAAAGAAGATCAGCAACATAAATTTAAGCAATTAAGATCGGAAGAAAATGATTTGAGGGATGAAGAAAAGCTGCTCATGTTTTGTGCAACAAAGCCTCAGAAAAATTGCAGTGTGGGATAAAAAGTAATGATATGCAAACCATTAAAATTGGACAGGATGATGTTAGAAACTGCTAATGCAAAACTTAAGACTGTTCTAAAAAAAAGTATATCTAAGATTAAATAAAATAAGTCTGATGGTGAAAAAAATTTCTTTTTAAAAAAATAATATTTTTAGAATACTGTGTACTAAAGTTTTTTGTACATAGTTTTTCAATCCATTTTTCATTAAGTTTAAGTATTTTTGTTAAAACTTTTGTTACATATATATAATTTTTCTCAATAATCTTAATTATCACATTAGTTTTTAAGATCCTTTTTAACTACATAACTTTGTTTATATTTAACTATATTAAGTCTATAAAGTTTTACTATAAAAAGTACTAAGTTTTTTATGAAATTTTAATATCACAAAAGCAATTAGGAATTAAAACTGCTGTAATACACATTATAGCTATTTGTACATTCATTCTTTCTTTTTTATATAGATATATATCTTTGAAAACAAGTTGTATTTAGTGCAATTGTATTTCATGTACAACTTAAAAAATTATATTTTTAACTTATTAAGAAAGTATTTTTACCACACAGGGCTCATACTCATCAGGGAAAACAGGGAATACTCAGGGAATTTGGAATTTGTTAAAAAAATGTCTCAGAAAATAAAAATTTTCATTAAAAGTCAGTGAAAATCAGTTATAAAACCTGGAAAAACGATTTTTTTCTCTCTCTCATGTTATGTTTTTCTTTTTTAGCTTCGTATCAAAATTTAAATGATAAAGTATTGTGAAAATACGTATATAAATAATGATTTCTACCTGAATTTCTAGCATGATCGGCAGTAATATGACATCATACAGCAGAAGTAGTTGTATTTTGTCCTGTCTAGAGAAACATTTCTTGTAATATGTCGCTAATATTTTCTTGAAAATTGTCTGGGAACTCAGGGAATTTTTCCCCATACTTGAGTATGAACCCTGCCACATTATGTAATTTATATAGTTAAATTTCTGTAAAATGATAGCTGGAAATCTGAAAATGGATAACTTTTATTGTGTGTGTCCTGAAATTGTATAAAAATTGTGTCCTGAAATTTTTTTGAAGCCACTACTACCCCTATAAATTATTCACTAATGATAGCTATCATACATATTCTCTTGACGAGAGTTAGAGTGAGTGAGAGCAAAATCAGCTAAATTAAGACTTATTTGCAGAATAAATTCTGTGCACAGTGAAAATAAACTGTAATGCTGTATGCAGTTGGGGGGACTAAAATGCTTAAAAAAATATATTTTAATAAGTCAAATCTATTGTTAGCCCAAAACTGCCTATCTTTTTTTACATTTCTAGGTTTTGAAGATTAATGAAGCTTATGTTTCAAATTTTCTTCTTTTCTATGTAAATTTTATGCACATTAAATTAAGTCTCAGTATATAAGATTTATATTCTGAAAAAATATCTGAGAATAATAATTTTGTATCTTAGAAAGATTTTAAAGATAACGTTATCAGTTATTATGGTATAAGTAATCTATTAATATAAAAGTATCCAATTTAACAGTGAACCTGATTATGTATATAAGTATATAATTTACTACAACAGTTCTGAAACGCTTTATTAAAAATTGCTGTTTGCCATTTAACCAAATTTTGTGTAAACAAATGCTTTCTTTAATTTTAAGATATGTAAAATTCTTCAAATGTACATTAATAAATCTTTCTTACTACTCTTTACTATTTGGTATCATTATCCTAGTTAGCAAAATATTTGATTATTACACCATTATTTTACAAAATTCCCGCTGGATTTTATCTATCTCTAGTTTCTAAAATATATAAGACTTACAATGTGTTGTAAAATACATGGTCATTTCACTACTGTTTCAAAAGGGAAAAAAAAATACTTTAATAGCAGCTAACTTTTAAAATAAATAATATGTAATATATAATTTTTAAGGTTGATTTTCCGAAATACGAGATTATTTTGCTACTAATCAATAAAATATGTATGATTTTCAATGTTGATTCCTGAAGTAAAAGATTATTTTAGCAAAATATAAAATTCTTGCTACTTGGTGGTGGATTTTTTATGTATACAATATTTCGATAGTTGATTACGAAATTATGCAATCATTTCAGTACTGTTTAAAAAATATTACATTTATTCATTGATAATTTCTTAAATTAGTGATGTGTTTTCCCTGCTGATTTTGGAAATAATAGACTAATATTTTATTGCAATCATAATTTTCGGCATTTAGCCCTCAGTGTCAGATAATCATCATCTGCAGATAATTTGTCACTGAAAAAAAAAATAATAATAATAAGCCAATAGATATCTTTCCTATTAAAAATAAAATTTCTAACATTAAAGTCAACAGACTCATTTTTCAAGATGATGATGCCCTTGTGGCACAGCATATGTCGCAATTTCCCCCCTACCTACCTATCTAAAAAAGCACTTTTTCAGTTTTTTTTTTTTTTTTCCATTTGTCTGGTGTGATGATACAATGCTTTACAAATGAATTATTGTAATAAACACAAAAGCAAACTGTATGCATTTTAATAAATAAACAAGTATCCAACACCCTATAAAATAAAGTAAAATATAAATTCTGCACAAGATAAAGAATATGTGTTTAATGGCACCACCTGTAGAATAAAAAAAACGTAAATTCTGTCGCATTTTTACCTTTTTTATCAGATAATTCACCAAAAATTATAGTGATTAGGGGAGGGGGGGTATATCTTTATTCAAAGTTTTTCTTTTTTAATATCTTATTATAAATACACAATATATTTGCTGGGGTGTGGGGGATTTTTTTTATGATGATTCCAGAAATAAGTGTTTGTTCTGTATTTTGCTATCCCCAATCATGCTGGTTTGTGTCAGGTGCAAGTTCAACCTGTTAGACTTACTTGTACTTTTGTGCATGGATAGAATTTTCTTTTTCTTTTTTTTTTTTTTCAATTTCAGTTTAGAATTGTTTAATTCAAAGGGGGGGGGGGGAAACAAAAAATTCTGTATGTGGGCATAAAAAATCGTGATTCTATTATGTTTGGGATTAAAAATTGGATTGATTTGCAAGTCCCAGATTCTGATGATTGTAATCCTAGGCAGGCCCTGATTACCCAATAGACACAAGAAGCATGTGCTTCCCCTAGAAAATTTTGAAAAGGCCCCAAATTAAGCAAAAAATGGGCCCCGGATTGTAAGCTTGTGGTCTAAAAGCATTATCTCATTATAAAAAGTCACAGTACACCTGACTGCACAACTATCTTTTCTGGATTATGTAGGAAATATGCTAATGAAGCGTTTACATTCATTTATAATGGAATAATTTCATATATTGTGGTGAATATAAGCTTTCACCAGTTTATATTTTGGTACAAAAATTAAGTGAATTCACTTGTATATTTTAAGCGAATTTACTTGTCTCTAGTTCCAGGTAACTACAAAATTTAATGAAAAATTTATAAATTTTTCAAGATGTTTGTATGAGTCTCTAGACTGAGCAGTCAGTGGGGGCCCCCAAATGGATTTTTGCTTCCCCTCAGTTGTAAGGTTAATCAGGCCCTGATCCTAGGTGTGGAATACATGGTAAAATACAATAATTTTAAACTATATTTTAAATAATAAAAATTTAAATATTAACTTCCATTGTATGTATATATATATTTCTTTTCTACTGATAGGATTTATAGTTAATGGACTTTCAAAAAGAGTTACTTTATCATTAAATAACAATGTGGTATTGCTGACGAACTGTTTTTCGTCATTATAATGAAAGTTGTTAAAACTTCATAATTATAATTTTTATTTATAATTTTTTCTGTACTTTATAATTCTTTCTTTAAGAAATATTTTCTCAATATTTTGTTTCTTTTTAATTGAACAAAGCTTAATTGTTTTCCTTTTTTTTTTTTTTTTCAGATATTTTAATTCTCTACAGTGAACATGAGCAAAAAGTTTGAACTTGACGATTTGGTGTGGGCCAAAATGAAAGGATTCTCTCCGTGGCCTGGCATAATTGTTAAATTTCCACCTTCAACCAAATCAAAAAAGAATCATCAGTATGTCTTGTTCTTTGGCAGTAATGATTATGCTTCAGTTTCTATTGAAAATATTAATTTGCATAGTAATAAAATGCTACTAAAATACGGCACTAAAAGAAAAGATAAACTTTTTAAAAGTGCAGTTGAAAATATCATTAAACTCAGTAAAGGTAGTTCAAAATATTATGTACCGGAAACAATTAATGAAAAGCATAATGCTAAAGACAAAAAGAAGGTCTTGAAGTCTCATAAGGCTCCTGAGAGTTTTTCATCCAAAACAACTGATAAAGAAGATACTGCCAAAGATAAAAAGCAGGTTTTTAAGTCTGATAAGGCTCCTGAGAGTTTTTCATCCAAAACAACTGATAAAGAAGATACTGCCAAAGATAAAAAGCAGGTTTTTAAGTCTGATAAGGCTCCTGAGAGTTTTTCAAAAAAACTATCCAAAACAACTGATAAAGATACTGCCAAAGATAAAAAGAACACTGTTCAATTGAATGAAATTTCTAAAACTACAAAGGAGGAAATTCCTGTATCCTTTTCAAAGAAAAAACTTTCTTCAGTAAATTCTGAAAAACATAATGCAGTTGCTGGTCCTTCAAACATAAATGATAATGATAAAAAATACGAAGTATTTTTAAATAAAACAGTGGAAAAAAATATTGCTATGTCATCCTCAGTAAATCCTTCAGTAAATACTGAAAGAAGTAATTGTGTTGCTGGTCCATCACATGTTTATGATAATGGTAGAAAGTATTATGAAGAATTATTGAAGAAAGCAAATCCTCAACCTGTTAATGAGGAAAAATTAGAAGAAAGTTTAGATCGAATTGTATCAAGAATTCGTCCATATTGTAAATGTATGCAAGGAAGTTTTATAAACAGTGAAATTGCTTCTATCAAAGCAGATGGAGTCAGTCCACCAGATATAAGTGTATTTGAAAAAATGTGTGAATGTTGCTTTGATAGTCTACCACCAAATCTAACATACAAAACTAAACTTTTGAAGAAGAAAAAAACTGAACCTCTAGATAAAACAATTGGTTTTCTAGGGTTAAGTAACATCACTCAAGGCATTGCCAAAAATCTTTGCCATATAGGGGCACCCATTGTTATTTGGGATCAAACACATGATTATGGCCATGAATTAGTTGATAATTTTCAAGCAAAGTTTGAAGAAACTGCTGCTGGTGTGATTGATTCTGCTGATGTCATATTTTTATGTTTTTCCAGGGAATCTATTCAAGAAACTGTTTTTGGGAAGAAGGGCATAATAAAAAAATTAAAAAATCGTAGTGTTAGATGTAAAAGCTTTGTTTTAATGACGACGATAGATCATAAAATATCTGAAAATATTTGTAAAGAAATTACAAAGGAAGAGGGGCGTTATCTCGAAGCCCCATTTTGTGGATCTGAAAGTGAAGCCAATAAAGGATCTCTAGTGATTTTTGCTGCAGGAAATAAATCATTATATGAAGAACTAAAGACTTGTTTTGATGCTGTTTCTAAGAGACATGAATTTTTATCTGAAGAAGTGGGAATGGCTTCCAAAATTGCTGTTACTGTAAACAATTTATATGGAAGCGTCTACTCAAGATTGACTCAAGCACTATCTTTGGCAAACAAATATGGTTTAATAGGAAATACATTTCTGGATATTCTTAAAGACTGTGACATAATACATAATGCTTTTTTACAAAAAGTAATGTAAGAAATCAGTATGATGTGTATGTTATTCACTAAAAAACTGTAATATCAACATTGTTAAAAAATTAAGACAACATTCTTTATTGAATTTTGTTGTAGTTATACATAATGAAAATTTCTTTTTTGCTTTTTGTATTCTGTCAGTGTAGTTATAGCCAAAAAAAATCTGTTGGGAAATTTGTCTCAGTGGTGAAATTTTTTCAGTTTTCATTAATCTCTTCTGCAATTTACTTTTAGACTATTTATTTAGGAAGGTCTTCAGATAGCCAGAAGCACTGTCTTATATACAGGATATGTAATGGAGATAATTATCCTCCCTCAATCCAAACTGGAATCCTTCCCAGTTTGTAGATTCATAATGAGTACTGTTGAATTTTTATTTAAGTAATATTATATAGCTCATATTTTCAGCTGCTTAATGACGCCTGAAAATTCTAACTGTAGCATAGTAAACTCTTGCTCAGTCCTCAGTATAACACCCTCTCTCGGATCTAGCACCTATAACTAATTTCCTCCTCACACAGAACACCAAACTTCCTCTGCCATTAATGCTTTTCTTTAAACAATTCTACATGGTAAGCATTGACAGGTTATTGTTCAAGTTGAATGTAAATGTCCCAATCTAGAATGCTTCCTTGTGTAAGTGCCTTCAATGTAGGGGGACCAGGGTAAAGTGGACCACTTTTGTAAATTTTAAGTGCTTACTCTAAGGTAATGACTTTTGGCTATTGAAAATATGTTTGCATATTGCCAGTATATTAGGGTTCATGTTCATATTGCACTCTGTAAAAAGTAATAGTTATGTTTACTTTTTTTAATATAATTTATTCAATAGCACTGACAGAGTGGACCATTTTACCCCATTTCATGCAAATAATGTATGGTAATGAGCTGGGTCAAAGCCATAGGCAAGCCCCCCCCCCCCCCAAAAAAAAAAATATATATATATATATATATATATATATATATATATGTATGTATAAATAAATGATGAAAGACTGTTTTCATCTAGTCTCGTGTATCAGGCAAACATTGCTGTCTTGAAAAAAAATGGTTTAAAAATTTTTATAAAACATATTAATTCAATCTACCCTTATATTCTTTCTTCTCTATATTTAAGCTCTAGACTCTAGAGCATTGTAAAACCCATTCAACCTTAATCTTGCTATATATATTCACTTAATTTCATCCACCTTCTTGGTATAGCTATAATAGATCGTCCTATATCATGAATTCAATCTTTTACTTTCTTCTGTATTCAATAGAAGAAAATACTGAATTCGAAAAAAAATTTTGATTTCAGTTTTCTGTGAATTTACAGGTTTTGAGAGATCCAGAACATGATTTGACCATTTTTAGATAATGTCTGTCTGTGTGTGTGTGGTTTGTTCCAGTTGTGTCTCAGGAATTACTACACTGCACAGAAATATATATAAATTTATATGCAGCTGCACCATGACTTAAACTTGGTGCCTATTACTTTTGGTAATAATCGTCTGAAAGGTGGCGTTGCCATCTGGAATTCTCTCAGTTTTTAACTTGGTGGTATAGAACAAAATTTCTTATAAATGTAATCAAACAGAATTATTTTTAACGAATCGTTATAAAAGTACAAAGAACCATTTATTAGTCATTATTTATTTATTATTTATGTATTAGCTCTTCAACATCTTTAAGACGAAATATTGATCTATGATAATTTGAATCTAAGTTTTCCATCTTTATCGTTTTAAACAAAACAAAAAGGAAAAAAAAAACATTTTTTAAGATGCCGTGAACATAAAATTGACTTTCTTTGAACATTAAGTGTTAATTTCTATTAGAAACAAATCATCTGCATTCATCATGTAAATTAATTTTAATAAATTAAAATTTAAAAAAAATGATTGGTATTTGGTGAATTTGTATAGGAAAATATAGAAGAAAGATTAGTGCACAAGGCCTGATTAAAGCAGGGGCATGTAAGACATGTTACCTGAATAGCAGACGGCTATATAACTCGCCCTGAAAATGCTATTTAGCCTTTTATGCCCTAAAAATGGTATATAATGCAAATTATGTCATATTATGCCCATAAACAGGTATATATGTACATGTGTTTATTGGTGCAAAGTGCGAGGAGGAAACAGGCTAACGAAACTGTGTGTGTCCTGGGCCTCACATGAAGTTAATAAGGGTCTGTTTGTATAGAGCCTGATTAACTTTGTATGAGGTCTGGGGTAAACATACTTTTGTGAGCCCGACCCCCCATTGTTTGTACTGTGCATGAATCAGAAAAATTACATATATATACCTGTATATGAAACTAAAATGGCAGAATTTTACATTTTATGATACCATTTCTAACATTTTCAGAAGCAAAAAGGCATTTTCAGGACTAGTTTTAGGGCCCTTTGCTACTCAGGGCCCAAGGTACCATGTATCCTGTGTGCCCCTGGCTCTTGTTTATGTGTACATATGTTCTTTTCTTTGAGTATGGGTGTGTATATTACTATATCATATTCGATGACTTGTATTAAAAATGTAATAGCCCCCCCTCCCCCCCCCCCCCCAAAAAAAAAAAAAAAAAAAAACTGGCTACAACCTTGAATTGGGTACAAAAAAAGCTTTCCAACAATTTGCAGCGAAAGCAGAAAGACTTTTGGATACTGGAACTTTTAAATTTTGATAAACGAAATGCTGTTTTATGTATATAGGGGAGAGGGGGGCACATGTGAACATGGTGCTTTTTACCATGATAAACTAAAATAAAAAATCTTGAAAAATTTCCAATAGATGACAGTACCAGTCCTATCTCTCTGCAAAACATTCAAAGCAATGAGCCATTTTGTTTTTCTGTAGTGACAATTTCTTTGTTTTAGCAGGTGGTGTGTGTAATTTTATCACTGATTTGTTCAAGTGAAAACACAGTTTAAACTAACTAATAAGCAGAAGTTGATCATTGCGGGATATTATATGAACATTTAGGTAAGTTTATCACAATTTTTTTTTTTTTTTTTACTGAATTAAGAGTTTTTATTTTTGCAAGTTAGGCCTAAGTAAGATAATGGGGTACATGTGAACAGAACATCTGGGGCAGATGTGAACAGTTCACATATGCCCCTCCAGAGTATTAAGAGTATTATCCTCATGATATTAGGCCTGGTATGCCCTACAGAATGGATGACAGCAGATAATTTTCTGGAAACTAATGAAGCATTTCTAAAAATTTTCACATTGCAAGAAAGTAAGTCCTGTTTTGTTACTTGTCGACAATCATGAGTGTCATGCAAGTCTGGAAGTAAACTTGTTCTGTTGAGAAAATAGAATAGTATTATTATCCTTTCCTCCACATTGTTCATATAAGTTACAGTTACTAGATGTAAGCGTTTATGGTTCCTTCAAAGCCACTCTAAAAATTGCATTTAATGACTGGTTAACAACTAATGCAGGAAAAATAATTTCATTTTATGAAATCGCTAAACTCTCTGCAGCAGCATATTATCAAGCTTTTACTATTTGAAACATAAGATCTGGTTTTCAAAACCAGGCATTTGGCTCTTCTCCAGAAATGTTTTCACCGAAGATGATTTCCTAGCTGATATTGTAACAGATCAAAAAGCAAAAGTAGAGAAAATTCCAAGTACTTCTGGCCATTTTACTGAAACTAATGCTCAGGCAGAAAATGTTGATCATGATCTTAATAGCAGTGTAACCAGTACTACTTGTCCTACACGAGAATCAATCTGACCATTTCCAAAAGCCCAAGTAAGTAATTTAAAGAAACGAAAACAAGAAATCACATAGTCTAACTGATACACCAGAGAAAGATAGAATAGCTAAGGCTACAAACGAATTGGTAGAAAAAGTACAGAAAAAGCAGGAAAGAACATTACAACTTTAGAGGAAAAGAAAGAAGTTGCGAAATATGTACTGATTTTGTTTTAGTAGAATTTTTCACAAAAAAGACTAAAGTACATTATGTTGGTCAGATTGAAAAATTAGAATCGGATGAAGCATGTGTTACATTTATGTGAAAACAAATAAAGAAAACCTTTGTTTTCCCTGAAAATTATGATACAGCAATAGTCCAAATAGATGATATAATAAAATTGCCCCAACCATCTATATCAGGGGGTACATCATGAGAAGTGTCTTCACTGTCCTTTTCTGTTAAATTAGATCAACTTAATGTGCATTGAATTTTTATTAAAATATACTTTGGGGGACTGCAGACAGGGTTGGGGTTTAGGACGTCTGAAACTGGTTTTGGACAGGACAGGTGGTTTTTACCGTCCTAAAGTGTCCAAAACCTTAAATTATAAGAAATTCTATTCACTACATTCTCAGTAGTAATTATAATTAGTAATTAAAAGTATTTTATACTGAAAATTTAGACTTTTTAAATTAAAAGAAATTTACATTTTAGTAACAGCTATACAAAATTTTAATTTTATTGACTCAAAAAATTTTCTTACAATAAAAAATGTATGATAGGATATTTCAAAATGAATAATTTGTCTTTTGTTTTTAATTGCAAAATACTTACATATCCAATATTTTATAGAAAGTATGTTTGAAAGTTATTTTATTAAAAGTTCTTTCATAAATTAAAATTACATACATTAAAAGATACCAAAAATAAATAAAATATAAAAGTTATAATTAGGCAATGAAGACTATGCATTTTCAAAAACAGCAGATATGCCTCCCCCCCCCCCCCCCAAAAAAAAAAAAAATAATAATAATAATAATAATAATAATAATAAAATAAAATAAATAAATAAAGTGTGTACTATTTAATATTTTTAAATATATATTTTCTCATTTATTCAAAAATAAAATAAAATATGTTTGTGGGGGTAGCTGCACATTTTTAATATTTATTTCAGGATGATTTATTTTATTGTAAATCATATATATATATTATTTTGTTCTCTTGATATATTTATTCATGTTGCTTATATATCTGTGTAAATATTTTAAATATCAATATTTGAGGTACAATTATCCACATGTTTCCATTGAAGCTTCAGTAATAAATTTTTGCTTTTGAATATTATAATTGTTAATATATACATCTTTCATTAAACATTATTATTATTAGAACTTAATGGAATATACTGGAAAATGTTACAAAACAACAGTAATTATAATTTTGTAAATTTTTCAAATATTTGCATAATTTGAATAAAATATAATTCTACTAAAAAATATAGTTTTGGACAGTACGGTAAAAACCATGGTTTATACCGTGGTTTTTACCATAGTGTCCGAAACCTTGCCAACCCTGACTGCAGATCATATCAATGTAATCTGTATCAAAATATGTTAGATTTTTCTCTTTTAAATATAATTGTTTTTTTTTTTTTCAATCTTTTTCACATGTGGGGGGGGGGGGAGGCACATGTGAACAATTGAAGTCATTTTTTTTAAATGCCATACAGTAAAGAGATATTTTATTACAAAATCTGAAAATATTCTGTGTCACAAATTGTGTTATAATGTAACTCCATGGTTTTAGTCATGCGAGCGCGCGTTCTGTGTTAAAATTGATATTAGTTTAGAGTTTGAAAATGGTTGTTGTTCTGTATGTTTTGTGTTTTGTGGCTGTTGAATAAAGTTATAATTTAAACAGCTAGCAATGGATTCTATGCTTAGTTAAGCAATATTTAAAGCCTCCGTTAAACCTGTATAGGAAAAACATCACATGGTGGCAGCGGGAAAAACAGGAAAAGCAGTAAAGTGAAAAAAATACTGTAAGTAATTTGTTTTGCATTTACTGATATTGAGCGTAGCCTATTCTAAAATTTTCAACTACGATGGAAACTGATAAAATTAATGTTGTAACGCATTCATTTCAAGTTACGCCACCAGAACCATTTACATTTTCTACTCCAGCTAATTGGTCAAAATGGATAACTCGTTTTGAACGGTATAGAGTTGCATCTGGTTTGAACAAGCAATCGGATGGTGAGCAAATAAACTCATTGATTTACATCATGGGCGATAAAGCTGAAGATATTTTTGCTTCGTTCCAGTTAAGCACAGAAGAAGCAGAACATTATCAAATAGTCCTGAAAAAATTCAATGACCATTTTGTAGTAAAAAAGAATACTATTTTCGAGCGAGCGCAGTTTAATAAGCGTATTCAACTCGAAGGAGAAAGAGTTAATGACTTTATTACGGCACTATATCGTCTAGCTGAGAGTTGCGAATATGGAAATTTACATGATGAATTAATAAGGGACAGAATTGTAGTTGGAATGAGAGATAAAGCCTTAAGCGAAAAGTTACAATTAGATAGTGAATTAACATTAACAAAAGTTACAGAAAAGGTACGTCTTAGTGAATCCATTAAACAACAACAACTAAAACTTGGCGAAGCTGAAAGAGCCACTTCTTTAAATGTTATGGGCTCAAATAAAACTGTTCGTTACCAGAATAATTTCCAAAATAAAAAGGAGAATAAATTTAACGAGAAAAGCACAATGCCGAGAAATATTAAATTTTCACAGAAACATGAAAAGTGTAAATGGTGTGGAAAACAAAAACATGACAAAAGAATGTGTCCTGCTAGAGACGCCAAATGTCGAAAATGCGCCAATATCGGGCATTACGAAAAGGCCTGTTTTTCTAAAAGCCAATCTAAAGGCTCATCGATTTCATTTTTAGACATAGTTTTTCACTTAGGGAAAATTAATGAAGATTGGACAATCGATGTTAAGATAGAAAATCAGGATTTAAAATTCAAGATAGATACTGGTGCTGATCACTCAGCAATTTCTACAACAGTTTATCGCTCGCTAGCCAAGAAAACTAAATTGGAGCCAGTTCATAAAGTCATATGCGGTCCGGATAGAAATCCTTTGAAAGTTTTAGGAAAATTCAACGCACATTTAAACTTTAAAAGGAAATATTGTAAAGAAGACATCTATGTAATTGATGGTCTACAAACAAGTATTTTAGGAAAACCAGCATTGATTTCTTTTGGGTTAGGACCAAATATAAGCAATTTTGATCAAGTAGTAGTCAACAACCCTAGAATAGAATTTCCAGAGCTCTTTGAAGGACTTGGACTGATGAAAGGGTGTTATTCAATACAGCTGAAGAAAGACAGTGTTCCATATGCAGTTACCTCACCTCGACGCATTCCTATACCTTTACTGAAGAAAGCCGGAAGATGCGTTAAAGAAGATGGTGGATCAAAAAGTCATAACACCTGTTAGTGAGCCTGCATAATGGTGTTCGCCAATAGTTATAGTTCCAAAGAAAGATGGACAACTCAGAATCTGTGTGGATTTGACACAGCTTAACAGAAATGTTTTGAGAGAATTGCACCCTCTACCCAATGTTGAATATACATTAAGTCTTTTATCAGGTGCCAAGATATTTTCAAAATTGGATGCAAACTCAGGTTTTTGGCAAATACCGTTAGACGAAAAGTCTTCATTTCTCACTACCTTTATTACACCATTTGGGAGATACAGATTTCTAAGATTACCGTTTGGAATCTCATCAGCTCCGGAACATTTTCAAAGAAGGATGTCTCAGTTGTTGGAGAGTTTAAGTGGCACTGCTTGTCACATGGACGATATTCTGATTTGGGGATCCACTCGAGAAGAACATGATCAAAGATTAAGAGAGGTTTGCAAGAGATTAAAAGATGCCAACTTGACTTTAAATGAGAAAAAATGTATTTTTTCAACTAAAAGTATAAAGTTTCTAGGTCATCTAATTGACAGCCAAGGAATCCATCCCGATGATGAAAAAGTTGCAGCAATTAAAGAATATAAACCCCCAAGAAATAAAAAAGAGCTGAAACAACTATTAGGATTCGCCAATTATCTAGCACGTTTTGTTCCAGATTTCGCAGAATTAATGTATCCTCTTACGTCGATGCTTAGCAACAAGCGAGAATTCGTATGGGATCATCAACAGAGAAACGCATTTGAAGAGTGGAAGAAAATTTTATCTTCAGATCCAGTATTGAAAATATTTGATCCTAATAAAGAATCTATAGTCACTACAGACGCATCATCCTATGGTCTAGGAGCCACTCTACGTCAAAAACTGGAAGATGGAAAAACTTTCGTAATCGCATATGCATCGAGAACATTAACACCGGCTGAGAGTCGCTATGCCCAAATCGAAAAGGAAGCATTAGCTGTAGCATGGGGATGTGAGAAATTCAGAGATTACTTAACAGGGTCTCATTTCTTGATTGAAACTGACCATAAGCCGCTGATTCCAATTCTTTCAAGGAAGCATTTAGACAATCTTTCTCCTAGACTGCAAAGAATCAGATTAAGAATGATGAGATATTCATACACTATTACTCATGTTCCAGGGAAGAATCTTTATGCAGCCGATGCTTTATCTAGAAGTCCAAGAGAGCAATCATGTGAAAATGACGAACTAGAAGAAGAAATTGAGGCATACATTCAGATGATCACTAATAATCTTCCAGCAACTTCTAATAGGCTGAAAGAATTTCAAGAAGCACAACAATCTGATGCTACCTGCCAGAAACTTTCTTCGTATGCGGTGACAAGATGGCCCTTGAAGAAAGATGTAGATCGGCTCTGTTTACCGTTTTGGCAACATCGCTTTGAAATTTCTATACAAGATGGTCTTTTAATGAGAGGTTGTAGAATAATAATCCCAAAGTCGCTCCAAACTGAAGTGCTGAAAAAGATTCACGAAGGACATCTTGGTATAACTAAATGTAGAGCTCGTGCGAGATGTTCTGTATACTGGCCAAAAATTAACAAAGAGATTGAAGAAAGAGTGAAAAATTGTCCTGCTTGTATCAAAGAATCGAGCAACAGGCATGAACCATTAATTCCGACGCCATTTCCAGAAAGACCTTGGGAAGTTGTAGGCCTTGACCTCTTCAAATACCAGAATTCGTGGTACCTCCTTATAGCAGATTATTATTCACGGTATCCTGAAATTTCGAATCTTGAAACCTTGACTTTGGAAGAAATAATTAACCATTGCAAATCTATATTTTCTCGTCATGGTATTCCAGAAATACTCAGAACGGATAACGGTCCACAGTTCGATCCAATGAGAACACGAGAATTTAATGAGTTCGCAAGAAGCTACGGTTTCAAACATATCACAAGCAGTCCGAAATTTCCTCAAAGTAATGAATTTATAGAATCGAGCGTAAAAACAATCAAAATGCGTATTAAGAAATCTGCTGATCCTTATCTTGCGCTAATGGAATACAGTCCCGCAGAACTCCTAATGGGTAGGAGAATAAGAACAATTCTGCCAATAGCTAATTCTCAACTACTTCCTAGATTGATCAAGAAAACTGATTTAGAAGGCAAGGAGAGAAAACGAATAGAGAAACAAGAAAGAAATTACAACAGACACCACGGGACAAGAATTCTATCAGAACTTGAGAAAGGACAGGGAGTATGGGTTACTGACAAAAGAGTGACAGGAAAAGTGTTACAGAAAACCTCATTTCCGAGATCATATCTTGTTCAATCCGGAAAAAGAATTTATAGAAGAAATAGGAAGCATCTAGTACCATCGCCAGATTTCGAGCCAGAATCTGAATCAGATGAAGGAATAGATATCCCCGAGAATAATCATTCAACTGATATGGGATCTGGATTAAAGTCTCCGCCAACCAACAAAAATTCCGGAAATATATCACCAAAATGTACCAAGTTGACCAATATGACCAAGCCTTATGTTACAAGAAGTGGTAGGACTATTCGACCACCCCAGAGACTTGACTTATAACTTTGAAAGGAAGGGAGATGTGTTATAATGTAACTCCATGGTTTTAGTCATGCGAGCGCGCGTTCTGTGTTAAAATTGATATTAGTTTAGAGTTTGAAAATGGTTGTTGTTCTATATGTTTTGTGTTTTGTGGCTGTTGAATAAAGTTATAATTTAAACAGCTAGCAATGGATTCTATGCTTAGTTAAGCAATATTTAAAGCCTCCGTTAAACCTGTATAGGTAAAACATCACACAAATTATTAAACATATGGACATAAGAACAATTCATTAAAATTTCAGGAAATTTGGAGTAATATATACTGAGAAAACAGTACATAAAGCAGAGACCTCTGTGAGCAATAACAGCACATATCTGCCTAGGCATTGAATTGAACAGCAATTGGATGACATGTACGGGTAGAGCACTTTATGAAGCTTCAACACAATGCCACAATTCATCGATTGAAGTTACTGGAGAGTGGTAGGGGGCCAGTCGCTTTTCAATGATTAAACAGTCACTTTCATTGGTGTGAGATCAGGAGAACGAGATAGCCAGAGCAACAGTCGAACACATTTTGTATCAAAGGAGGTCCGGACAGTACAAACAACTTGCGGTTGTGCATTATCTTGCTTAAATTTTGTGCTACAGAGGCCTCGAATACAGGGTAGAGGCGTGGGCCTTAACTCATCAGAAATTTAATGGCAGCTGTTCAGAGTGCCAGGAATACAAACATGAAGTAATCGAGATGTGTATCCAATGGGAACCCATAACATCATTGCAAATGATGGACAGTATGATGATGTTGAATCCCAGCTGGCAATGTGCATTATTCATAATGCCGTTAAATACGGATAAGGCAATCTTGATGCTGTAAACATGATTGTGATTTGTCTGAAAAGTGACTTCACGCCATTCCTGTGTCCAGATTCATTGTTGATCACACATTAATGGCGCTCATATCAGTGATGCAGTTTTGAGGGTAATCAGAATTTTGGTAGCTGCATACTGAGTCACCACCTGGATTGATGGTATGATGTACCATTGGATACACGTCTCGGTCACCCCTTGTTTTCATTCCCGCCACTCTGAATACCAGCCATTACATTTCTGACGAGTTAAGGCCCATAGCTCTGCCCTATGTTCAAGGCCTCCAAAGCGCAACATTTAAGCAGGACAATGCTTGAGTGCAAGTTGTCCATATTGTCTGGACCTTCATTGTTACCGAATGTGTTCGACTGCTGCTCTGGCCAACACATTCTCCTGATCTCGCACCAATCAAAATGACTGTTTAATTGTTGAAAAGCGACTGCACCCCACCACTCACCAGTAACTTCGATCGATGAATTGTGGCATCGTGTTAAAACTTCCATGAAGTGCTCTACCCGTACATGTCATCCAATCGCTGTCTGATTCAATGCCTAGGCAGATATGTGCTGTTATTGCTCACAGGGGTTGTTGCTTTATGTACTGCTTTCTCAGTACATATTACTCCAAATTTCCAGAAATTTTAATCAATTGTTCTTCCTACTATAATGTATGTGTCCAACAAAGTTACCAAACCATTATTATCATTCCTTCTTGGTGTTGCATTTTCAATGTCGAGCAGTGTATATACCGGGTGATTCGAAATAGATGTTATAGCGATTGTCTCGTAAACTACGAAAAATAGAGACATACTTCCATTTACAAAATTAGTGCAAATTAAATGCAGATTTCAAATATGGCATTTTTTTGTACAAGGAGCTGTATACATATAAAAAATATTAAATTTAATTTTTATACGGTCCCTCCAATTATATGACTTATATTTAGAAAAATATTCTCCTCGCTCTAACAAACAAAAAATAAAAACTAATCATCTCTAAGTCAAAATCTCACTGAGTTATTGCAGTTTTTAAATGATGACTTATACCACTTTATTTTCAATTTCAGCATCTGTTTTTCGACGTCAAAGGGACTTTAGGGTTTATCTATGAGATGAGAAAAATTTAAAAAGATTCTTCATTTTAAAATAGCAGCTAAAATCATTCAAACACATGAAATCAACAGTTTTAAGAACTTAACATAAATTTACATTTTTCCGCATTGTTAAAAAATTTAATAGTTAAATTTCTTAGGGGTCACCTGCAAATTAAAACACGTTAAGTGAGGAAGAAATTCCAGACAAGCGAAATTTTTGCACTTTATTTCTTTTTACCAATTTTCATCATAGTTGAAAAATTTTAATAACTTCAGCTCTTTAATAATTCCAACAAGGTTAAAAAAAATTAATGACATTGGTTTGCCTATCTGTCCATCCGTCTTTCTGTCTGACCATGCGTTAACTCCTGTGATTATTCATGGAATTTCCTGAAACATATATGGTATTTGAGTTCACTATTGGATGTTTCTTATTGAAAATGGAGTGAATACCTCTGCTAGCTTGTGTACAGGGACATCCGAAAGTATTCCATAGCATTGTATTCTATGAGAAGTATTTTTATAAACCATATTTTAATACCTTTAATTTACACATATATTAATAAAATTGAAATATATTATTCAAATTTACTATCAGATATTTTCTATAGAAAATGGAATAAATACCATTACTGGTTTGTATATAAGGTTACCCGAAAGTGTTCCAAAGTATTGCGTTCTATGAAAGATATTTCTATAAACCAAATTTTAATTACTTTGCTTAAATCTTAATGAAATTGAAATATATTATTCATATGCACAAAAGAATGCTTTCTATAATGTACGTACAGTATGATTAGCATTAGATTTACAGGGCTCGCAAAAATAATCTGTTACGTTAAGGGTTATTATTGGGCATTTGCTGGAATTGGCATATTCGTTTACATTAAACGTTTTCTAACAATTTTTAACTGTGAATATGATTTCAGTTTGCATATTTTTTTGTCTGACAGTCTATTTGTTCATCTGCCCGCACCCAGCGTCCGTAAATATTTTCAGAAATTTTAAAAATAATATATCTTATTCAGGTTTACTACTGCATATTCCCTATTTAAAATGGCATTTATAGGTCCTCTACAATTGGTTTATGTTCAGGAACACACACAAAATGCCAACGCATTGCGTTTTGGAACAGACATTTTTATAAATTACATTTAAATAACTTTTTACTGTAAAAATCATAAATTCATATTTATTGTTAATATTGTGAAATAATTTTTTGTGTAGAATATGATATGGTGTTGATGTATTCTATTTCAATGGGTTTACTACCCTTCTGTTTAATTATAGTGCCTACATTTATTAAAACAAATTAAATTAAAGTCTGTTATTAATTTCCTTGAAACCTTCAATTCTTGGTCAACTTTTCAAGTGGCAACTACATATGGAATCCAATGTACCAAATTTGAATTTCCTACAGTTATTTGTTGTTAAAATTCACTGAAAATTCATTGATATACACAAGGCGCGAAATTTCCGCTCGCCAGCTCGCCATTGGCGAGTAAATATTTAAAGCTGGCGAGTAAATTTTCTGTTTTGAAATATTGTGTTTCAAATAAAACTATATTCACTCAGATTATCATTATCGTTCTTTAATTTATCGGCGCGCAGAAATTTTTTGAAACCAAATTCAGACATCTTTTATTACGAATGACAAATGCTGAGCCATCTACTTCTCCTACACAGGAGAAGTAGTCCCACACCTCCCCCCACTCACTTTTCTAGAGTGGCTAAAACCGCGACAGGAAGTTAAGCCTACACGGGAAATCGAAACTATGTGGTGACGGTAGAAAGTTAAGTCTACAACAGGGGATCGGAGCGGCAGCGCTGGTCATTTCATTCCTGCGCAAAGAAATCTGATTTCATCATCTAACCGCAATCGCTTGAAACGTAGTTTTTCTTGTTTTTGTTAAGGCTCCTATAATTTATTTAAGGGGCTCTGGTTTTGGTGGTAGTTAATGTTATTTAAACTGGTATTTTTAGTTCCTTTATTACCATGGAGAAGAAACAAAGTAATATAGAGTCCTTTTTTACTAGAGGTAGAGGCAATATATCAAACGAAAAATGCGATAAATATGCGGTCACAAATGTTAATAATGAACACGTGCATCCGCAAGTGAAACAAAGTGAGATTGAATCTGGTAGCAGCGGTATTACTTTCTGCTCACTTTCTAAGTCTAGTAAAAGTAATAAAAGGAAATGTGGCAGCGATTTCCAGTCGCCACTTTTAGTTAAAAGAAGATTTAATAAAGAGTGGCTAAGCCAGTTTGAATGGCTTTTATATGACGATACAACTAGTCTTGCTGTGTGCAAAATTTGCCAGCAAGTGCCTTCAAGTAATGTTGATAAAAAATGGATCAGTGGCTTTTCTGGACCTTTTAAAAAAAAAATCTTTTGATTGGCATAATCAAAGTAAAATCCACTGTGAAAATGTTCCCGTTGCAAAGGCAAAGATGCTCCCATCAGAAACACCAAGGGCTAAATGTCTGAAAAAAATGGACCAACACATGTTTTCTCATTTAAAAAACCTATTCAGTGTAGCATACTATATTGCAAAGCATGAGAAATCATTTAAAGACTTTGTAGATCTTTTGTGCTTAGCTGAGAAATTAAATGTGGATATTTTAACAAAGTATGGAAATGAAAAACAATGCAGTTATTTTATTCATTTTATTGCTGAAACTTTGAAGTTAGAATTAGTGGAAAAATTAAAAAAAATGTACATATATCAGCATACTGGTAGGTGGTTCCACCGATAGATCAGCTGTTGAGCATGCAAATGTGTTTGTTCGATATGTGGATGCTAATGACAATCATATCAAAGAGGACATATTAAGAGTAATAGAGCTGCCAAATTCTACTTCATCTGGTTATTTCACAGCCTTAACTGACTTCCTAGATAAGATTATAGGCCCAAATGAATATAGAAATAGGTGTTATATTGTAGGATTAGGTACTGATGGTGCTGCAAATATGGTAGGGCACAAATCAGGATTGTTTGTGAAAATGAAATCTATTTGTCCTATATTGATAAGCATTCATTGCGTTGCACACCGCTTGCAGTTAGCTGTTTTGGATGCATGCAGTGAAATTGAATATCTTAAAAGATTTGATACAGTGATTAGGAGTATTTTTAAATTTTACCGTGCATCTGCTAAAAGACTACATAAATTAAAAGAAATGGCAGAAAATTTAGGGGAAGAGATTCTTAAACTGAGTGGTATTCACACTATTAGATGGTTGTCCAGTAAAGAAAGTGCTGTAAGAGCTCTCTTGCAATCTTGGAACAGTGTTTGTAACCCATCTTGAACAGGTAGCTAATGGAAAAGACAACGATAGTGCTAAATCTAAAGGTTTGCTGAAAAGTTTAAAGGATTATAAATTTCTTAAAGTTCTGTACTTTCTGTTGGATTTCTACGGGAAATTGAACCCTTTAAGTATGGCATTACAGAACAAGGAACTTGCCATTTCATCTTTGAAAATAAAAACTGAACACTGCATCTCAGTTCTGACAGATCTCGAATCTACTGTTGGACCAAGTGAACAGGAGTTTTTAGACCAAGTATCTATCTCAGGATTAATCAAGAATGTGCAGCTAACAAATACTAAAAAAGGGGAGCAGGAGTTTCAGACTTTAAGAGAGAGATTAATTAAACATGCAAAGACATACATTGAAGAAAGACTGCAATCTATGTCGGCAGATGTTTTA
This sequence comes from Salticus scenicus, assembly GCA_963930645.1. Classification (NCBI taxonomy): domain Eukaryota; kingdom Metazoa; phylum Arthropoda; class Arachnida; order Araneae; family Salticidae; genus Salticus; species Salticus scenicus. The sequence continues at coordinate 39,175,632 of OZ005657.1, read as the reverse complement.
ACATCTTTGCATGTATTTGACACCTTGGGTTGGCCTCCCAAAGAAAAAATTCTTGAATATGGTGTAGAAGAAATAAAGAAACTTTTCATGTACTTGAACCCAAGTCTCTTTAATGAAAAAGTGGATATTGTATTGGCCGAGTGGGCAGAATTCAAGTTTATGTTTCCTTCACTAACACTGAATCAGATGTTGGAAAAATTTTACAGTGAAAAATGTTCCGAAAGATTCCCTAATTTGCTCCAGATTTTAACATTTTGTGCTGTTATACCAGTGAGCACATCTTCCTGTGAAAGAGGCTTCAGCTGTCACAACAGACTCAAAACTGCATACAGGAACTCCCTGAGGACTGAGACACTGGATGATTTGCTCAGAATTTCAATTAATTGACCTACCCTGACAGAGTTTGACCCTACAGCTGCTATTGAAAAATGGTATTTCAGTGCAGAAAGGCAGCGCTATACAAATATTAAGTGCTAAAAGCATGCAAACTTTTCTTATAGGACATTTTTAGTGGCATGTGATAGTATCTGGAACCACTGAAACATGGTAAGCTTATTTTGAATAATTATTACATTATAATAAATATGTTTAAGTATTTCAACTTCTACATTCTTTTATTGTTTCAGTCACCAAAAAGTTCTCTATGTTACAACATCTGTTAACATTTTAAAAATTATTTATATTTTTCATGAATGTAAAATAGTGGCGAGTGAAAATTTTAGTCTGGCTAGTAACTTTGAACTGAAATTTCATGCCCTGATATACAGATCAACCACGAAAAGTTTGACTTTTGTATTCAGGAGGCATCAAAACGTTATATTATACAGAAAAAAATCGATCTCCAAAAACTACTTTTACAGTATGGGTATGAGAAATTAATTTTCCGTTCTGTGTCAGCAGTGTTCTTTGACATAAAACAAATGCGGCAAAGCACTTACGTCAATTACTTTTAATAAAAAAAAAGTTTATCTTAATTTTGGGTAGCCTTGTATACTGTCTATAAACTATATATACATGACTTTGTGCACGTAAATTTAGTGTTATATGTAAAACACTTAACACAAAATGAAATGCACTTCCAGCAATTCCCAAGTATATCTCTAATATATCCAAATACTCTGAGTAACCCTGTAAACGAATGATGAGTGATTGCTATACCACAATTTACACAAAACATACTTTTATGCGTATAAAAAAATCTGTCCTTTTCATTTTGTTTAGGGCAGCCTATAGATGTCACATTGTACATATGAGAAATTTCTCTCACGGACGTAATGTATTTGAATTCTCTTGCTTGACCCTGTAGACAACCTTTTGTCTGATCGCAACAAATAGCTTAGTGTAGCATCACAATATGATATGAATGTAGAATATCGAATTTGGACTTCTTGCTGCTATTTGTTCTTTAGATATGCTAATAACACCATACACAAAGAGTGAGTGGGAGAGACCAACTGCTAAAAGCATGATGTTTGAATTCAGAAGATCTGAAAACGTGTAAAAATAGCAAAACCTAATTTTCGGAAATTCGACTCAAAAATAATACTTTCTGTATACCATGTATATGGATAAGAGAATGTATAAAGGAAAAGAAAGAAAAATGAATTTGAAAATTCCCTTTCAGTACATAAATTATTCAAAAATTAAATTTTCAATGAGTATTCTTGTGCATATTCACTAGAGGAAAAAAAGACAACCCTCCTCCAAATGCTGATCAATCTATGCCTTATTACAAAAGCTACAGTAATTACAATTTCTCACTTTTGATACAACCCCTTAAGACTTGGCGAAAAATGCAAGAATTTTCAAATTGCAATAACTCTGTGAAATTTTCACTTAGAAACATGATTCGAAGTATGTTTGTATCTTTCTTAGTTTACGAGATAATCGCTGTAACGTCTATTTTGAATCACCCAGTATATATATATTAGGGGGATCGGAAAGTATTTTTTTTTTAAATAAATTCAAATAGAAAAATTTTTAACAAATTTTCATTTTTAATCAATGATGTAATCCCCCTCCTTATTAACATGCATGCAAGTTTTGGATTGATGAAAGTTATTTGTTTATTGAAAAGAAAAAAAAAAAAAAAAAAGTTGAAATGGCATTTTGGACATCCATCTAAATTTTCAAATTCTTTGGTACCTAAGAAAGGTTACAGCAATTGGAATGAATGGAAATTCGATGGTGCAAATCAGAAAAATATAATGGATAAGACAGTATCTCCCACCCTAATTCATTATTATTATTATTATTTTTTTTTTTCATGGTTCGTGTTGTGTAGTGCAGGCTTGCATTATCATATTGCAGAATAACACTAAAGATTGATTTATTTGATACAATTGTTCACATTAAGGGCGAGTTTCAAAGTTTGAAAAGTTACCTTTTCTCAATAGATGGCGCTGAATTTCAACGGGAAATTTGAAGCGGAGGACGGTTCCTGAGAAAAAGGAGTGTCTTGAAATTGTCACTCAATTGCTACTGACCAATACCTAAGTGTTTTTTTCTTCCTGTTCTTTGAATGATTAACCAATAAATGACACAAAGGCGGAGTCAAAATTTAGAGAAATTCTTTAAAACATACAATAATTTCTGGTTTCGTTTTTATAGGACTCGTATTTCTGAATTGTATTTAATGCCTGATTTAAAAAAATGAAAAAAAAATTCTTTTTTTTTGTGTATTTTAAGAGGAAAAAAAAATATTTTCTTCGTAGTTTATTTTTATTTATTTATTTATTTAGAAATTGGGAAAAAAAAAAAAAAAATAACCGATTAAAAAAAAAAAAAAAGTATTTATAAAAATTTCTCAAGGCCTCTCTCTTTAAAACATAGAAAAGTTTTTGTTTTCTCATCATTCGTTATTATTTCTGAATAGTATTTAATACCCGATTAAAAATATTATTTTCATTGTAGTTTATTTTTTATTTATTTACTTATTTAGAAATTGGATTAAAAAAAAAAAAAAATGCATTTATAAAAAAGATCTTAAGGCCCGAAGAAAAAGTGTATCGTGAGAAGCAAGTGAATAACGAAATTCATGAAGAATATATTTATAATGTTTAAAAAAAAGTAAATGTAAAAGATTTAAGTAAAATCTCAACATGTTATTACAGTGAAACCTCTCAAGTTGGACATTTTTTCTCGGAACGGAATGTATCCATAGGATTAACATTATGTCCAAACTCTATAAGTTGGACACCCCTTTAACTTGGAAGTTGGACAGTGAACTACTGTCCTAAGTTGGACACTTTTACCCGATGACACAGAAAAAAAAGAAAGAAATCTTCCATTTTGTCACTCTTATTTTAGAAATTTTACCTATCCCTTGTAGAAAAAACTGTAAATATCTTTAAAAAAAAAAAAAAAAAAAAAAAACAATGTTTTTTGTCACAATATATTTACTTCTGTCTTATCTTATAAAAAATACTTCTTTTCTTCAGTTGAAACATTCACAAATTACTGCAATTAGTGCATAATGCAAGAATATTTCTTTTTATTGAATTGCATGAATTATCCTTGCTTTTTTTTTAAAAGATTCCACAGAGAGCTTACAGGCATGTTTTGACTTAGACTGTTTAAAAATTGGCATTAGAAAATGCATTTTGGTTGGTAGAGTTCCTCTTCATTTACCCCTTTTATTTTTCCTACCAAGTATAACTTGAGTGTATAATTGCACTAAACTTAATATGAGAGATATCTGTTGTGAAAAACAATGCTGATTCAATTTGAATGCATATCAGCTGACAGATGTTGCTGCTATGCTTCAGTTTCTCCATTCACCGGAAAACTATATCTCAGTTTCTAGAGTGAATAAATTCACCAAACTTCTTATGTGAGATGGCCATTATGAAAATGAATATCAGCTTAATTTGAGTGTAGATCAGCATACAGGTGGTGCTACTTTTACTCACATTCTCTAATTTTCCACATGACAATCTCAGCATCTATTGGTTAAAATTGCACCAAAATGCATGTGCTAAATCTTTATTGTGAGAAGCTATATTGATTAAATTTTCTTGCATGTTAACTGGTAGGTAGCGCTATCATATAAAAAATTATAGAAGAAAGTATTATAATGGCCACAACATAACAATTCAAATTTAAATTTTAAATCGGCAAATTAATTATTCTTTGTATATAAGTCATGGATGCTTAATTAAATTATATGTAGACGTGATTAAAAGTTAAAAAGCATGCATAAATACAGTTTTATTAAATCAAGAAAAGTAAGCACCCCTATAAGTTGGACACCTCTCTAAGTTGGACACTTTTTCTTGGAACCGTAGGTGTCCAACTTAGAGAGGTTTTACTGTATTATTTTGTCTAAAATAATAAAGTTTTTAAATTACGATATTAGTTGCAAGAGGTATTCACTCTTCCGATGATCCGGTGATTTTACTTTTACTTTTTTTTTTTTTTTTTTTTCAAATTACAATGAAGCATCCATAATCCGGAATTCTATAATCCGGCAACACCCATAAACCGGCAAAAATGACATTTCTATTTTTTTTTTTTTTTTTAACCTCCAGTATGCATTTTTTTTAAACCTCCAATTCGCAGTATGCTTGCCAACTTTTATGGACCATTAGTAAAGTTTACGGATTTTCATTTAATTTTATTAATTTACAGACTAGCGTGAATTTGTTACAGATTAATCAGGATGATGTCAAAAATTCCGAAAAATAACGGAATTTTTGTCTCGCTATGGCAAATCCAAAAGTTAATAAAAGAGATCGTTTCTATTCCTGCTACCGAAAGTCAGAATTACACACGACCACCCTAAATCTCAGTCAACACAACAGTTTTATGAAGGACTTTAAAAATATTATTTTATCAGCGATAACCAACTAACGAACATGCATACGTTAAACTGTCAATGACAAACTGGAAAACAAAAAACAATGAAACAAATGAAATTGACTGACATACTTAATAGAATGCATTACGTTCTGTGAGAGTTATATAAATCACATTTTAATACTTTTATTTTGTACGAATCATAATGTATGGATTTTAAAACTTTTTTACACGCCATAAATTTTAAGCCAGCACAACCGGTTTCGAAAGGACGTAGCCTTTCTTCATCAGGTGAAAAAAAAACAAAAAAAAAACACGTGCTATTGCCTTGGAGGCAAAAGACTGTCTTGCTTTTGCCTCCAAGGCAGACGTGTTTTTTTTTTTTTTTTTTTTTTTTTTTTTTTTTTGCACCTGATGAAGAAAGGCTACGTCCTTTCGAAACCGGTTGTGCTGGCTTAAAATTTCTGGTGTGTAAAGAAGTTTTAAAATCTATATATCGATTGTACACCAGTTTTGAATTTTGTTTTGGTGAATCATAATGACGTCAAATCATAACTACGCATATATTTTGTGAGTAATCATTGTTGTACGTATTTATTACATGGGATTGTCTTAAAAAAAGAAAGAAAGAAAATCTCCCTTCCCAATTGGCACTTTCACTACGTTTTATGTTTTTAATGGCAATTCACATTAATGTATTACATAAACGCATGCATTATTCTTTTTTTTTTTTTTTGATAAATCTTTCAAAATTTCTCCTTATAATCATCTATACCTATATGTATAAAAGAGTACTTCCTGACTGAGTGAGTGAGGGGTTATCTATCATCGCCCAGACCAAACCCCTGGACCTATAGAAGTATGAAATTTTGTGACAGTGTTCGTTCTATGACGTAGGCATCCACTAAGAAGCGATTTTACAAAATTCGCCCCCCAACGGGGGGAGGGGGGGGCAAAACGTGATTTCACAAAATCCTTCATATCTCAAACAAAAAAACAGATATCCGTAAAATTTTTACTTTAAAAGATAGCTAATACAAATGTCTAAAAACCAATTTCTGGAATTTCCAAAATTCGGTCCCCAAGGGGGGGCGGGGGTGGGGCAAAACGTGATTTCGCATAATCCTACATATCTCAAACAAAAAAATAGATATACGTGAAACTTTTACTCTAAAATATAGCTAATGCAAATATCTAAAAACTAACTTCTGGAATTTTAGAAATTCAGCCCCCCGGGGGGGGGGGCTATGGGGCAAAAACAATTAGAAATACAGTTAAGCCTTTCAAAATTGGTACAGATGGGTTTTAGAGGCCTGCAAGTCGAATGGGGATATTTTCGAAAGTGTAAAGTTATTAGGAGGGGCGAGAAGGGGAGAGGGGATAGGGGGGCAAAACAAAATAAAAATAGAGTTAGACGTTCAAAATTGGTACATAGAGGTTTTCGATACTTACAAATCGATTGCGGATATTTTTGAATTTGTAAAATTATTAGGAGGGGGGGGGGGCTATAGGTAAAAACAAATAGAAATACAGTTAGGCCGTTCAAAATTGGTACAGATAGGTTTTAGAGGCCTGCAAGTCTAATGGGGATATTTTCGAAAGTGTTAAGTTATTAGAGGGACGGGGGCGGAGGGGCAAAAAATATAAAATAGAGTTAGATCATTCAAAATTGGTACATAGAGATTGCGGATATTTTCGAATTTTTAAAATTATTGGGAAGGGGGGGGGAGTGGAGGAGCAAAAAAATAAAAATAGAGATAGATCGTTGAAAACTGGTGCATAGAGGTTTTTGACACTTACAAATCGATTGCAGATATTTTCGAATTTGTAAAATTATTAGGATAGACGGGAGGGGGGGCGAAGGGCGAAAATAATACAGCTTTTTTCAAGGAAGTCTATCAAAATAAAGGTGTCGAAATTTTCGTCTGTCGAAAAAAAAAAATAATCTTCTCGTTTCCGAAAATTGTAGCATCACTAGTACCCGAGAGGTTCCGTTCTCGAAGCTGGAATACGGGAAGTGGCAGATTCGAATCCACGTTTCGCTCGTCTTTTTCAGACTTTTTGTCACCATTTGTAGTAGATAATGTTAAATCTAGCATAATAAGAAATAATCAGAAATTAGAAGCAAAGATTTTATAAACTTGTAAAGAGGAAAAATATGAATAAAAAGTAGGACTCAGGTACTGAATGAAATTCTGCTTAGAGTTTTTTTTTTTTTTTTTTTTTTCAATATATAATTTAATGGTTATTTTTTTTATTAAAATATACAAAAATGAGTGAAAGAAACTAATTCTTTTTTTTTAAATATAAATTACTGTTTCTTAGCAGCGGTTACTATATAAATTTCCTTTCTTATATAATTTATTACTTTTTTTTTCTTTCTTACAGGCTATTATGCATATATTTTTCAAAGGACAGAATTTGGTGTATTCTATTATAATTATTATTTTCATTAAATACTTGTCCAGTACTATATAGTTGAATGAAAAAAAAATCTTAATTTATGTAAAATTAATTGAAATTTCTCATAAATCATTTAATAATATTTTCATTATTGAATATTTTCTCTGTCATTCTTTAGATAAATTCCCATTTTTTTACATTTTCCAACTAGGTTGAAAATGTTTATGACTTCGGTTTGTCTGTCTGTCCGCGCTCTAACTCCGTAAATATTTATGGAATTTCTTGAAACTGATATATGTTATTCAAGTTCACTATCGAATGTACCCTATCAAAAATGTAATAAACACCTTTATTTGTTTCTGTACAGAGACACACGAAAGTTTTCCGAATCATTGTTCCCTATGGTAGACATTATAAACTATATTTTAATGTCGTTACTTTACACAAATCCTAATGAAATTGAAATATGTTATTCAAGTCCACTATCGGACATTTTTCATTGAAAATGTAGTAAATACCATCACTGGTTTGTATACAGGGACAGCCGAAAGTATTCGTATGCATTGGGTTCTATGAGAGATATTTCTATAAACTAAATTTGAAGAACTTTACTTTGTTCAAATCTTAATAAAATTAAAATATATTATTCATATGCACAAAAGAATGCTTTTCACAGAATACTGTATGATTAACATTAGATTTACTGGGCCACACAAAAATATTCAATTACATTAATGGGTATTATTAGAAATTTGCTTAAATTGCAATTCCGTTTATATTAATCTTTTTTATTATTTTTTATATTTTTTTTATACTTTCCTATAAGGTTAAAAATATCCGGCATATTAATTTGTTCTTTTTTTTTCTTACGACTGAAATCCACTGAACGGTGAATTATTTAGCCGTCTGTCTTTCCGCACTCTAACTCCCGTTAATATTTATGGAATTTCTCGAAACTGATATATTCAACTTTACTATCGGATGTTCCCTTTTCAGGTTTTGGTACAGGGACACCGGAAAGTATTCGTAAGCATTGTGTCCTATGAGAGGTATTTCTATAAACCAAATTTTAATACCGTTACTGTAATTGCATTTTCGTTTACAATAAGCGATATAACACTTTAACATTTTTTAAAGTGGGAATGATTTCAACTTAAGTATTTGTCTGTCTGAGTGTCTATCTTCCCGCCCGAGCGTCCGTAAATATTTTCAGAATTTTTACAAAATTATACAATATATGTTATTCAAATTCACTATGGAATGTTCCCTATTTTAAATGAAATTATAGGTCCTGTGCAATGCATTGCATTTTAGGATAAACATTTTTATAAATTACATTTAAATAACTTTCTATTGAAAAAAATCATAGAAATTGACATTGATTTTTAATATGCTAAAATAACATTTTGTGTAGAATACGATTTTATTATCCTTCAAATTTATAGGGCTACACTAAAATATTCAGATACATTATGGACTGCAATTAGAATATAAGGACTACGTTTTCTTTTGTGTTAAGCATTTTTAACACTTTCTAACAATGTTTAAAGATGATTAGGAATTCAATTAGCTTAACTGTATGCCTTTCAGAACTAGTGTCTGTCTGTTGTGCGATTGCGTAAGCAAAGAGTATTGAAAGTTACATTATTCAACAATTACGTACATTTGGAAAGTTTCGATAATCAGTGCGTACCGCATGATTTTGTGTTCTTGTTTTGGGGAAAATCGATGAAAAGTTATATCTATTTTTATATTACACCGCGTATTACTAAACACAGTAACGTGACAAGATGACCGTATTAAATATGTATGTATAATTTAAGTTGTGGAAGCAAAATAAATTCTATGAATGAGCATTTTCCCAGGATGAGACAGAGAACTGCCCAGGTTATATGTTCACTTCACTGTCGTCTCTCTTCCAACCTTCCAAGGCTGACAGCCTTGGTTCTGAATCCGTGGTGATGTCACAAGATTTCTAGGAGGGTGAAAAGCAAAGACCCAGTCATATGGCCGCAGGCACCTCTTCAAAGGGAAAGGGGGTGTCAATGGGAATGACCTTGCATTTCCCATCCTACTCTATAGACAAGCAGTTCTGTTGTTGAGAAATGGGAAAAATACAAGAGATTTGTGTGCTAAGTCAAATCCGACACTTGTTTTTTAAAACAGACAATTTATAATAATTTTAATATAATTACGATAATTTTAACAATAAATTATGATTTTAATAAGCACAAATTTTTGAATAAACACCATAAAATGCAAGAACGTGGAACAACTGTTTAGGGTCGAAAGAAAAGACGACCCTTCGTCAGGCGAACAAATTAGTACCCCCCCCCCTTAAAAAAAAAAAAAATAGAATCTATAAAGACACGATATGCTTAAAAAAATTCTATATATCAGTTAGTAATAATACAAAAATATACAATCAAAGTAAATATGCTAGTATTAATAAAATTATAAATACCTTTTCAAATTATTAAGGGGAAAATTCCACTGATAATAGACTGACGTTTATGAAGCAAAACAAGTATTTTGTTAAATACTGCATTAAAAAAAAAATAATAATAAATAAATAAAAAAAAAAGCAACTTTCAAAATAACTGTTCAATTCAGTGGTGTGATTGAATTCAAATAATACTTTTTAGATAATTTTATTAAACAACAGGGCATCTCAAAATTTTGAGAAGTAGTGCAAAAGAATAAAGTAGAAAAATATGCCAATCTTTTGCTAATGAAGTAAACGTATAAAACTGCTAAAAAACTTGTTTTTCGATTTATGTAACCTCAAATCAAAACGTACAGACATTGCAAAAGCTCAGTTTTAAAAATTTTACTCGAAAGCAAAACATTATAAGTCTTTTTTTTTTTTTTTTTTTTTTATAATATAAATCTATCTTGACACTTACTAGGAAAGTGTTTGTATTATTATTTGATTTCATTAACACTGTTTACATTCTAATATTAAACTAAAGTATGTGTATATTTCAAACAGCGCTTTCATTATTTCCGAACGCACATATGTAAGGATAGTATTGTAATCATATCAAAAATCAGACTTTGATATTTTGGTGTTTCTACACATTTTGAGGTTCCTTGAGTTCTTTTTTGCTATTTTTATTGATGATGTATGTGTGTGAGTGTGCGAGTGAACACGCTAGCATCTAAACGCTTTGCTCGAATGAGCTGAAAGTTGGTACGTACGCACACAGGCACTTCTCTTAATTTATATAGATTTTGTCCTGTATCATATTAATTAAATCAGAATAAAATATAAGAAAATAAAATACATTACCGAAAACACAGATAGTTTATTATTTTCAAAGTATCAGTAGGTAATAACGAGAAAAAGATGTTCTTTATAAGTATAAATTATTTTAATGTATAAATAAATCAACTATATTTTTGCCGTATTACATTTTTAAAGCAATCTTCATTAAAAAAGAAAATATATATATAAAATATTTTTTTAATCTGTGCGTATTTTTCATTACCCATCATACTATACATGATATTGGGATCTTAGGCAGTCATAAAAAATATACATTCATCTACTCATACGACGAGTAGTAATGATGGCTAAATTTTGGCAGAAACCCCTCCCTATGAGATATATGTAACTCTCAGTATATATTACTTAAAACTCTAATGATAATTAAACAAAGTTTCATTAATATCTTAAATATATATATATATATATATTATCTTGCTGTACTCATTGTGGTCCCCTTCAGCCCCCCCCCCCATGTATATTTGAGCTTTAGTGGGGTTTTTATCCGATGGGGCATTTGTCCGGGGGGATTTTGACCGTGGGGATTTTGTCCGGTGGGGCTTTTGTCCGGGACCCAAAAATTTCTATCCTTTTTTTTTTTTTTTTTTTTAACATTTCTACACGTTTTGAGGTGTGAGAAATCTGAAAATCATAAAACTGATATGTTTTATCTTTTTGTGTGTTAGTTAATTAGTATATCTACACGACATCGCAAGGACAATAAGAAAACTCTTTTTTTTTTTCAACTTCTTATACATTAAGAAATTAAAAATTAATAAATTTTTATTGTTGTTTATAAAAATAAATTTTAATTTTAAATAAAATTTTCAAAAAATTGAAATTTTATATTTGAATATATAATTTGTTTATATATATATATATATATATATACCTTTCAAAAGCATGCATCTATTAATACATACATACACACACATATACATATATATACACACATGTAATTATTATTATTATTATTTTTTTTTTTTTTTTTTAACCTGCTAATAAAATTACTTGTTTATTATGCACCATTATGCCGTGGTGGTTTTTGCTCCTTTTTAGTTTTGTTTGAGTTTTATTTGTTTGAACACTAACTTTATTTCACACAGTTTTCAGTTTTTATACTAAATATAAGTACTCATGACATTCTTACAAACTTTTAAAACGCATTTCAAAACTGAAAACGAATTTTTATTTTCTTTCAATAGGCTCTTTTTGGTGACATTTTTTCGGATAGCTTTTTTCCGCCAATCATATTCACAAAACTTATAGAAAAATTTATAATACATTAGAGAAACATTATTCTGAAGCATCAAACATAAAAATCATACGTGTAGTATTCGCTGAGATTTGAGCATTTATAAGAAATGTTTTTTTTTATATATATACTGCAGATACTAGAGGTGAGTTCGGGCTCTATTTTGGCAATCCGAGCCCGCCCGGGCCCGAAACATTTTTGAACTGAGCTCGCCCGAGCCCGAAAAATTTTGTGTGATCAGAGCCCGAGCCCGATATTGAAAGTGATACGCTATGCAACGCATACACAATAGTAAAATTAAATAACATTTTCATTTTAAAATTAATTTTCTTATTATCAATACTCAATTTAAATAACTATAAATGTTATTACAACAATTTATAATGTCTGTGTCTCTGTATACATGTATATATTTATAGTGCAGCCCATTGTTTATAACGCGTCTGTCGGGGGACAAAAAATTTATCCGAATGAGTGATATAATGAGGCCCAGTATAACGAAGGAGGAAGGATTACTGTATAAAAGTATGACATAATATGCATCCCGTTGAAAAAAAAGTTCTATTTAGAAAAAGGAAAGTCAAAGCTACTAAGGCTTGCAAGATTATTTTGTGATTTATAACCTATCATGACTATTATGGCATTACTAAAGGTGCTCTCAAAATAAATAATTTTTTTTTTTTTTTTTTTTTTTTTTTTACATTTTCCAGTTAGTGAAAAATAAAATAAACGGAACTTTTAGCTTGAATCCGAGCCCGCCCGGAGCCCGAAGACTTGCGTAAGATTTGAGCCCGATCGGGCTCGGGCTGAGCCTGTCTCATCTCTAGCAGATACTCGGAAGATAGAAAAAAAATTATTGCATAGGTTGAAAACTAGATACATTCGGCAATTTTTGCCAAAAGTTCATTCAAATAGGATAAAGTCGGTAAAAGAATGGGCTACATTTTAGGTATTTTCCAGAGTACAAATTTCATGAGGAATTTTTCACATGCCGCGATAGAAAACCCCTTACAAACTTGTAGCTCTAATATATTTTTATTTATTTACTAAGATTTCAGAGTTCATAAGGTATTTTTCGCTCAATTAAAAAAAAATAAATAAATAAATAACATGTTTCAGAATATTGTTTGTCTAATGTTTTGTCATCTTTTCTGTAAATTTTGTAAAATTCTACGGAAATTCTTTCTAGTTACAAGCAATATATATATGTGTGTGTGTGTATACATCCACCAAACTAATTGCGCAATTTTCATAGCAAAAAGCAAAACATATAAATATTGTACACAGTAAGTGCAACAATGTGTTACAGTTACAAGACTTTTTAGCTTTTTATGATACAGGTTATTATACAAGGTATTTGCGCTCTTTTTCAATTTGTGTTTAGTCTTCTAATTGCTTTCTGGACTAAGTCTATAGTGGAAGATTTGAGTTTTTAAAAGCTCTTTGCATGCCTGGAGTTCCAGGCCATTTCGGGGCCGCGGTAGCCCAGTCGGTAGAGCGCCGGGCTCGTAATTGGAAGATTGCGGGTTCGGTACTCGAGCCGGCCAAAGACCGTCGTGTACACTAATGGTGACTGGTGCACGTAAAATCTGTCGTGGCCGCAATGTCCTCCCTGTTCCCATCAAAAATTATACCTCTAGGGGTCACCGAAGCGGGAGAGCCATCCCTTCCGTGTAGGATCAAAATTGTGATGGCATGTCTCCGGACCATCTCTAGGGGTGTGTCCCAGACCGTCGCCCATTGCCCATCTGCGCAGCATCAGTGCGACGTAAAACCCAACCAACCAACCAGGCCATTTCGTGCGGCATTGTTTAAGAAAATCAAAACAATGTCAAAATAAAATAATTTTATAATAATTTGATCACCCACTGTATACTAGCCACTTTCTGGCAATCTGGAGTTAGTTCGTTTTACCATATTTTTGTAAACGAGTAAAAGTCTGACTCCCAAGCAACGGGGGTACAACCCGTGACCGAACGGTTCGTCGCACAAAGTTGGTGGATTGGTTGGTTGGGTTTTACGTCGCACCAGTGCTGCGCAGATGGACAATTGGCGACGGTCTGGGACACACCCCTAGAGGTGGTCCGGAGACATGCCATCACAATTTTGATCCTCCGCGGAAGGGATGGCTCTCCCGCTTCGGTGACCCCCAGAGGTATAATTTTTTATGGGAACATGGAGGACATTGCGGCCACGACAGATTTTACGTACACCAGCCACCATTAGTGTACACGACGGACTTTGGCCGGCTCGAGTACCGAACCCGCAATCTTCCAATTACGAGGCCGGCACTCTACCGACTGGGCTACCGCGGCTCCAAAGTTGGTGGACAAAGAAGTGCCAAGTTCGATCTCAGGTGGCCTTCATCGATAAAGCCATTGGGAGTTTTCGATGGTTTTGACCGTAACTAATGCTAATACAGCCTAGGACCCTTTCGGAAGACTCCCTTACGAAGAATATTTAATTTATGCTGCACAAAAATAATGAAATTAGTGTATATATTATAAAGATGATTAAAAAAAATAATAATTCGGCCGCGGTAGCCTGGTTGGTAAGAGCAACGAGTTCGTGATCGAAAGATTGCGGGTTCGGTGCTCGAGCCGGCCGAAGACCGTCGTGTACGCTAATGGCGACTGGTGCACGTTAAATTCCGTCGTGGTCGCAAAGTCCTCCAAGTTCCCATCAAAAATTATACCTCTGGGGGTACCGGAACATGGGTCTAAACTCGCTCTGATCCGGATCAAAATTCGAGTTTGGCTGGTGCTGCCATCTTTCACCAGCTTATGGAACTAGAAGTCGTGCTTCCTCCCTATGTGGCGTTCCTAATAACGGAAGACGCAACCCTCTTGCCTTAAACTTCCGGGGCTCGGAATTTCCGAGTGGCACACGACAACAACAACAATAATAATAAAATAACGTTTTTTTTTTTCTTCAGAAAAGTGTATGATTACCATTAATAATTAGTTTACACGGTCACACAAAATATTCAGATAAGTTAAGAAATCAAAGAAGAATTTGCACGAGTGGCTTTTTTTCAGTTGGCTTTATGGGTGTTTCTTTTTCATTTTTAGTGCAAACTATGGATCGAATTTTATTTTTAGTCAATATACACGGCGACGCCAAAACGTATTTTCTGATTTTTCTTTAAAAGTAAAGCTATAAATATAGTTTTTTTTTTTTTTTTTTTTTGAGACTCCTTCCTCGATAATTCAAACAAATTCCATAAGTCACTCTACTTGCTTTTGTAAAGAGAATTGAAAATAATTCAGATACATTATCATCTATATAAGTGGATTGCTCTGTAAATTATATTAAGATTAATAAAATATAAAAAAAAAAAAAAACATAGTGAATATGATACATATTAATCAAGTACGCCAAATATTCTTATTGAATATTGTACGGTCATCTTAGTATATAATCAGAAATTACTAAATGTACATTTCTTACGCATTTCTAGTGCATCAGTTATGCTTAGCGTTTTTAATACTTGTGAAAAAAAAATATTTAAGTTAAAACGATAAAACAAGTACACGTAAATACACTCTATAACAAAAAAAGCGACGCACCAAGAAGGAGTTATCTGAATGGGATAAAAATTGGTAAGTGTGATGTACATGTGGAGAAAGACAATTGAATACAGTTTCAGAACGTTTGAATGATTTAATCAAAAGAAAGGGCCTCACAAAGTAAACAAGTCAATAACGCGTTGATCCACTCCTGGCCCTTAGGTACGCAGTTATTCGGCTTGGTATTAATTGACAGAGTTGGTAGATGTGCTCATGTGAAGCATCGTGGCAAATTCTGTCCAATTGGTGCGTTAGATAGGTAAAATCCCTAGCTGGTTGTAGGACCTTTTTCATGATGCTCCAAACGTCCTCAGTGGAAGAGAGATCCGGGGACTGAGCTCAACCCCATTTCACTGAGCCGCCTATTAAGGGCTTTTGAAGTCACTGCAGTACCAGTTACACGTAGGATCGATGATAATGATGAATTGGAACTTTGAGTACCGCTTTGACGATTGACTGTTTCTCCCTTTCTTCCTCTCTTTAGGTCGACCGTTTTCTCCCTGACGCTGTGTTCGGCCATGGTTCACCCCATTCCTGTCAGTATTATCTAATTACCTTTCCTATCCAATTGTCAAAAAAAAATCGCAGATTAGACCAACCGGCTTCTTTGATCCCAACTACACACCACACTCAAATGTTGGCATCTGCGCATGTTGTTTTCGCACCTGTGTGCGAGGCAAGGTTACTGTCTTTCTGAGAAGACGAAATAAAATTCTCGAAGAACTTATGACCTGGAATCAAAATTTCTCATTTTTAATATTTTGCTAATTGCGCAGTTATGATGCGCTGCAGCGTCGCTGGCAGTCAAACTTTAAAATTTTACATTTTCCATCGAAACCTGTATGTATGTCAATTTTTGCCCAGTTTGCATTACCCCTTCTTGGCTTCTTGGTGCGTCGCTTTTTTTGTTACAGAGTATACAATTGGAAAATGTTTCATGATTTGTGATCGAAACACATGATTTTCCTTTCTTGTTAAAGTGAACATTGCTATGTTTCATGAGCGCCATGTTATTTTCAGAGAATGCTGTAAATCCTTCTTTAAATTTAAACTTCTACTTTTTATTTAAAAAAAAAAAAAACGTTATGAGTTGCATATTGAGATTACTAATTTCTAAATCAGGCTATGATTAGAATGACATTCAAAGTTATATTATCTTTGGGTGTTGCTGTTTAAACTGCAAAAATGTCGCTTTAATACCATTACAAAAGGCCTAGCACAATTAATTTTAGGATGTTATAAATATATAAATAAATAAACAATTATATATATATATATATATATATATATATTCAGATCTATAAAAAAGATGATAGTTTTCATCCTGCTAAATTTAATTATGAAAAGTGTAGAATTACAGAAATAACTTAGATTTGCCTTGGTTCTCAGTCTAATTATTTTATAAATTTCGGGTTTGGCTTCATTTTACTTTTTTTTTTTTTTTTTTTTTTGGTCCGAACCGGGTAAGCAAAGCTTTAATATGGGCCGGACCGGGCACGGACCTCAAAATTTCGACATGACCAGGTGATTTTACATTGAGGGGATTTTACTTTATCTTTTTAATTATACACATATTAAAGTATTTGTCATCATTTGATTATTATTATTTGTCACATCATTCAACAAAGGCTGTAGATTGTATGACGTTGATTAATAAAGTGCGCAATGTAATTAAGTATTTTCTGCACAGGGCCTGAATATCATAAATGTTTGAGCTCATGGCACTTTCTAAATTTCGTGCCCTTTTAGAATAGTTGAATTTGTAAAAAATTTCAAGGGCATAACGAGTAGTAAGATGTGATTATGATTACCACTGAACACTTCCCCCCAAATTTAAGGAATATATTTTAATCTGTCTATGGACTAGAAACGAGAGATTTCATTTTAAAATTTTACATATATAAGATAAGTGAAACGTAGCTGAGTTCCAGTGGCGGCTCGTGAACCGAAAATAGGTGAAGAGCTCAAAAATAATATTTAAGTATTTTCAATGCATGACTTTTATTAAGCATGATCTTGGCTAAAATTAACTAAAAATACTTATTTAAACGTACATTTATATTCTATAAATGAATACAGTGTAAAATACAGTGTGCCTCTTCACCTATTTTCGGTGCATGAACCGCCACTGATGAGTTCATGGTAATGTCTAGAAAATTAATCCAATTCTTTCTTTAGAACAAGCAGTGGAGATTTAATAAAAAAGCACCACAAAACTGAGTCTCCGAATTCCGAATGTGAACTGCGTTGTGCTAGTGCATCAGAACAGGACCTTTTCTATTTTTTCCTGCACAAGAAAAAAAATCACAGCAACAAATCAGTTTATCTCTTTGTGAAGGCCAGCCTTTGAATACGCCCCCAGTTGATGAGGAAAAAAAACAAGCAAACGACAAAAGTACTGCCATCTATTGACTGCAAGATGAATTTATCGTTTATTTCATTATAAGCGAAATTATAACATTTAAAGTCATATTTTTAACTGAAATTGAAAAGAAATGACATGACATTTATCAAAAATAAATTTATGTTTTGATAATCTTCCAAAAGTTTCTGAATTTATCGATTATTACTTTTTTTTAAAAATTACAATTATTTGAAATAATATATTGCCAACTGGACAATAAATCGCCAAAAGTAGTTTTTGAATAAAAATTATAGTTATTTTTAAAAATATCTATTTTTTTTTACATACAATGATTCTAGAGGGTGAATTTTGTATGGAAATGAATTTTTGAACGATTTATTTAATTACAGACTGAGAAACGTGGAACGCCGTAATTCTGGGCTAAATACTGTTAAAAATCCATAGTATGAAATGTGAAAGGAGTATCAGAATTCGAAACTCTGCAAAATATAAAAGAATAAAGGCGTTCTGGGTTTACCGTGGTTTTCTCCGAAACAACTGTTCCTTTTCTACATTTTTCCCCTTCCCCCACCCCCTTTTCCGTCTCTTCTAATTATTTTACACTTGAAAATATCCGCAATCGATTTATCTTTCATTAAAACCTAATAACACCAATTTCAAACGCTGTAACTTCTTTTTTTTTTTGCCCCTTCATCCCCCACCCCTCTCTCCCTCAAGCCCTTCCTAATAATTCTACACTTTCAAAAATATTCAGAATCGAATTATCGGGCGTTAAAACCAAATATTACGAAACTTCAACGGCATATCTCAATTTTAAATGCTGCAAAATATAAAACAAAATTTAATCTAATTTTTTTGTTTATCCACATATTCTCATGAAAATTGAACAGTAGCTTTATAATATGCTGTCTAGGCCGAATATTAATTCAAATGAAACGTGAATGAAAATTTGAAAAAAAGTGAAAATTGCAATTCCCCCCCCCCAATATAAAACACGTGACATCTTGATCGGTTACAATCATTTCCTTTTTCATGGCAGACGGTTGTCTGGCATTTGAAATGATGTTGCCACAAAAAATTCATACTTTAGTTAATTTTAGAAAATCTAATTGTTGTACCGATAAGCCGCTTGCACACTTATATTCAGAAAAAATGCCCCTTTCATTTGTTATCAAAATCGTAACAATCGGACAAATATTTCTAATTTATTTTCCACTTTTTCTGCTTTTAACTGCGTTAAAATATCTTTTTTTTATGCAATGGCGGTGAATTCTCAGTCATTGAGATTGCTTTTAGATTAGACATGAGTGGACATTTTAATTAATATCTCCACAACTAATTAAAATTTTTAAATTCCATTTTCAGGAGCCCCTCGGGAAGGCTCCTGAGCATCCGTATGTCAATTTTTGTACTTCTGCGTTCAATAGGGGCTGAACCGATAAGCCGCTTGCACACTTATATTCAGAAAAAATGCCCCTTTCATTTGGTATCGAAATCGTAACAATCGGACAAATAAAGAACAGACAGACAGACAGACAAACCTTTTCTTTTATTATTATAGAAGATTGGTGATAGGAAAATCTAATTTATGAAAATACACAAATTGTTGGCAATTCTCGGAAAATGAGGACAAATGTAGTCCTCATTAGAAATTTTCAAAATTGAGGAGGATGTCTAAAAATGAGGACAGTCCTCAAAAATGAGGACGTCTGGTCACCCTGCATTAGATTCGACAATGTGTTTTCTATTTGTTTTATGAACCTGTGTAAAGTTTCGTGTGACTAAAATAATTTAAGTTAAATCCATTTTTTTGCAATGTTTGATTAGTCAACTTAAAATTGCGGATTTTAAAAAAGTGCAACACGCGAAAGTGAGAGGGAAGTGCTGAAAATTTTAGAATAAAACTAAAAGAAGATTGTAAATTTTTTTCAACATTTTGTTTTGTTACGGTCTTACGTACACTTAATTTCGTTAAACCAAAGTCTTAGTGACTAAAAATGGGAAATGGAGTTACCATTATAAAAACTTTGACTGACCCAAAATCTCAAGTTATAAAAATTCTTCTAAGCAAAATTTCAGCGTATGAAGGGGCGGCAAATTGAAGCTTGCCCGAGGGCGGCAGAGCACCTTGCGACGGCCCTGGCTTTAGTTGTAATTTTTCTGATAATATTGAGTTCTTTGTTTAGTAAATATTTATTAGAGCAAACGGTGATGGCGCGATTGATATAGGATTGAATAGTGTGTATTTCATATTGATAGGGGCTTTTACTATTGCAATGAATTATTTCAGTACTACAATTTGGTTTACGGTAAACGGTTGTTTCTAAGGTATGATTATTGGTTTTAATTATACTAACATATCGAGTAATTAAGGATATTGTTATTTTCAATTTCATGGGTGAATTGGATATTTTTATCGACTTTATTTAATTTTTCAAGGATTGTCGGAATATTATATTGATGGCTGATAATTGCAAATACGTTATCGACGTATCTGAGCCAGCAGAATATTTCTTTGTTGAACGTTTTTAACCCTTTGCGGCGCAAGACAATTTGAAACATTTAAATTTTACTGCCACCGGCATTCATGAACTAAATTCAACTAAAAGAAATTTTAAATTTTAAGGTTTAAAAAATCGGCCTTTTCTGATATGTTATAAACGTGAATTTTTGCTAAGAAATTTCCGGGATGAATTTTTGCAGCTCGATCTTAAATTTTGCGTCCTCGCAGCGAGGACAGCGCGCGTTAAGGGGTTAATATGAAGTCTTCTAAAATTCTCAATTTTAATTCCACTACAGTACCCAAAATGGGGGATCCCATTGGGACGCCTTTTTGTTGTTTGTAAAACGTGTCGTTGAAACGATAATAATTTTCTCTAAGAACTAAATTACTAGCAGCGATTAAAGTATTAACTATTTCAGGGTCATTATATTTATTTTTGATTTTTGAATTAATTGTTTCTGAGATTTCATCTAAATCAATTGATGGGTACAAGTTAACTACATCGGAGCTTACAAGAGTTTGGTTCTGGTTAATTTTGATATCGCGAAGTTTTTTGATGAAGTCTTCGGTTGAATGTAGACTGTTTTCTGAAGGGGGGAGAATAGAATTATAAATTTTATCCATATATTTTCTAGGAAATAGCCCGGGCCTTCACATTTACTTACAATGTGTCGCATTGTTGGAGGATTTTTGTGGTCTTTGTATCTACCGTAGATTCTGGGAGTATTGGATGCGTGGTTATTGTAAAGGGGGGTTTATTGTCCGGCCATTTACCTTCTTTTATGAGTTTTTTTTATTTTATCATTAAGCTTATTGTTTGGACCCAAGCAATAAGCTTAAGTGAAGGCCCGGGCTATTTCCTTGAAAAATATATGGATAAAATTTATAATTCTATCCTCCCCCCTTCAGGAAACAGTCTACATTCAACCGAAGACTTCATCAAAAGACTTCGCGATATCAAAATTAACCAGAACCAAACTCTTGTAAGCTTCGATGTAGTTAACTTGTACCCATCAATTGATTTAGATGAAGTCTCAGAAACAATTAATTCAAAAATCAAAAATAAATATAATGACCCTGAAATAGTTAATACTTTAATCGCTGCTAGTAATTTAGTTCTTAGAGAAAATTATTATCGTTTCAACGACACGTTTTACAAACAACAAAAAGGCGTCCCAATGGGATCCCCCATTTCGGGTACTGTAGCGAAATTAAAATTGAGAATTTTAGAAGACTGCATATTAAAAACGTTCAACAAAGAAATATTCTGCTGGCTCAGATACGTCAATGACGTATTTGCAATTATCAGCCATCAATATAATATTCCGACAATCCTTGAAAAATAAAATAAAGTCGATAAAAATATCCAATTCACCCATGAAATTGAAAATAACAATATCCTTAATTACCTCGATGTTAGTATAATTGAAACCAATAATCATACCTTAGAAACAACCGTTTACCGTAAACCAAATTGTAGTACTGAAATAATTCATTGCAATAGTAAAACCCCCTACCAATATAAAATAAACACTATTCAATCCTATATCAATCGCGCCATCACCGTTTGCTCTAATAAATATTTACTAAACAAAGAACTCAATATCATCAGAAAAATTACAACTAAAGCAGGTTACAAAAAAGACTTAATTGACAAACTATATCGTAAAAGAATAAAAAAACTTAATATTATAGAAAACTTTCAAAATCCAAAACAAAAATTCACTCCAGCTATTATGTACGACCGCGGAATTTCCCAAAAAATCAAAAATGCAGCCAACAAAATTAATATAAAAATCCCAATTAAACCAAATAAAAATATTTACCAAACAATCAGAAATGAAAAAGACAAAATTGATCCCCTTGAAACCTCCGGAATTTATCGTATTCCTTTCTCCAAAACAAACAATGATACCGGTTACTACATAGGCATGACTAAACGCAAAATCAAAAACCGTAATAAAGAACATTCTGCCGATATCAAATTTGGAAAAATAACCACCGCACTCACTAAAGTAAACGCTACCGAACCCATCAATATAAATTTTAACGAAACTTGCCGATTACAACAACGCAATATACGCCGCAAATCGCGAAACGGTCGAAATTTTATTTAATCCACTTACCTGTAATGGCAACGACCCAGCGCAGGAAATAAACCGTAACTGGTATAGAACAATCAAAACTGCAAAAGATCAAGTCAACAGTGTCAACACAACTAAGCAAGCCGTCACCGTGCTGTCTCTGACGATGGGAGGGGCCCCTTCCCGCAAGTACTAAAGCTTTCCTCAAGAAGTATGTAAGGTCTCTTTCCTTAAATTAGTTATAATTTTGCTTCTTGTTTTACGAATTTTAATACAGATTTATTTTAAAAATATAAAATAAGGTATATTTTAAGTATTGAAATGAATGTTCAACATTGGTTTGTCATAAATTTGTATAAACTTTCCCGATATTCTTTGTCCTGATCTGGCATTAGCCCACAAAATTTCAGGATAATAAATAAGGAAACTCACAGTTTTTTTTTTTTTTTTTTTATTCCATTTGTGCTTTATTTATAATCATTTAGTAACATTTTTTTTTTTTTTTTTTTTAAATTGAAATGTATCAGAATTGTAGAACCAATTGAAGTTTGATTTTGTGTAACAGGAATACAAGTGTTCATATCTAATCTATTGCATTATTTATTAAATTAAAACTTGCATTTCAATTAATGGTTAAAAGGAAGAATTAAACTAAAAATTCAATTTAAAAATGTAAGAAAAAGTACAGATATATATAGGGGAATGTCTCCGGTTGAGGGCACAGTTTTGATTTTGTCTTATAACTTTTGATAGAATAAATATTATGCAAACATATGAATACTAATGGAAAGCTAGAGCCCTTAGCTAATGTTTGATGAGGAAACTGTATTGATTACGTCAACCAGAAAAAAAATATTACCAATTTTGTGAAGTGCTCATTTTTGACCCAAAAAAATTTTGTACCCGGTTGTGGGCACACTTAAAAAATCCGCTAAAAACAGGGAGATAATAAGAAAAACCACCCTAAATACAGAAAACAACAAAGTTTATTCATTTTGTAAGGATTCAGTGGCTGAAATAATAACAGAAAATGGCATTTTTCCAATTTTATTTATCATCTTCTTTGTTCTCCAAATCAGAAGTGCAATGCTTGTAAGTAAAATAATTTGCATATATATTAGCAACTTCAAATGCATCAGACCATCACACATGTTGCTTTTGATTGAGATGGCTCTTGTTAGGCATAGTGGCAGGTGCTTCAAACAGATGACATAGAAGTCGACATCGTCAGATTGTTGAGACTCCAATTTTTAGTGCGTTTGGCCGGCACTTTAAAAGGTGAAGTTGCCTTTCTCTAGGATTCTTCTGGAAGGACTCAGATGCAAGGAAGCCCATATTCTCAGGCAGCTGATTTTATGGATTTCCTATCCACTAAGTAATCCTAAGTGGCTTTAAAAAACGTATTTAAATCCATTTCTTTTGGATTGGTTGATTTTTTTGGCGTTGACATTGCTAAAATTGACTAAACATTTAAATACTAATAAAATATGTTATTTTGATATAAATGACCGTATTTGACAATTTGTAAGTCAAACACACGTTTTAAATAAAAAAGCAAGTGTGCCCACAACTGGGAATGGTAGCCATTTCTATAATGGCTGAAAAAGCAATGTTCGGTCTACATTTTGGCTAAATTTGATATTGCTTAAAAAATATATAAGGAATTTACTGTGTAAATTTACCTTGCATTTACATTTTTCAACTAATTCAGTTCGATTTATCAGATTCTGAAAATATTCACAAATCACTTTTGTGGGTTTTTTTCTCAGATTTTTCTTTCGATGTCACTTAATAAGAAAAGCATCTATTCACTTCGGTGTTAGCACAAAAACTGTGTACTGTCACAATACATATTTGACAGTACTCAATTCCACCATATTTGCTTTTTGTTAAAAGATATGGTGGGGTGCCCATAACAGGAAACATTCCCTACATTTTTTAAAAAACTCGAATTCACACAAGAAACACTCATGAACTGTGATACACTGATCATAACCAAACTTTACAGGTAAAGGATACAAAAATATACATTCCTAACAATTTAAATCGGCAAATGTTATTTCAGAACAGAGATATTGATGTTCGAAGTTGGAACTATTTTTTTTTTTTTTTTTTCCAATAATAATGTAAAAATAAAATTCTGCTGATATAGACCTGAAAGTATCCACTTGCCATGTATTATTAACTCCTTGATGTGCTTCATGTTATATAATAAAACGGGAATTTAAATAAACTATTAAAACTTCTAATTGAATTCTCTGTTATATAAAAATACAATGTTATTGTTCAAATGTTTTTAAAAAATGAATTCTTGGGCAAGAACAATATGTATGTACAGATGATTAAAAATACAATTTAAATAAATAAGTAAATAGCACATGGTTGGTGAGAAGAAAAATGGAAAAAAAATTAGATAAATTGAATGACGTCACAGTATTGGAAAAAAATATATCCAACTTTGAAAACCAATATCTCTTATATAAAATATGAATAAAAGTGGTCGTAATTAACTTATTAACAAGATAATACCGCAAAGATCACTTACAATTTTCCTAAGAACTTTCGGCCAAACACTTTCATGGCCTTAATCATAGGTAAATGACATGACTCTTCATCTGTATGAGAGCCTAAGCATGCAGTGCCATCATTTGTTGATCTCAGCTTCGGTTAAGTTACAGGTATTTTCACAGGTAATGATTTCCACTGCTTCCCTTTTTATTGTGTAATAGTGGCTAATATAATTAGAGAGTTTTTATGTATTATCGATATTAATATTTTCATTTTGGTGAATCTGGGCAAGGACAGTTGTATTTTTATTAAATTTAATATCATTGGAATGTTCCTTAATCCTATCCTAATTTGTGTTTAGTAATACCTATGTAAGAACTGGAAAAAAAAAAAAAAAAAAAAAAAAAAAAAAAAAAAAGCATATTTTTGAAAATTAATTTTATAAATTCCTGCAATATCTAGATTATGAATTTTATCTTTATCATTACGAATTCTTTAAAATATGTTTTTATTTGGTTTTCTAGGTATGTTAATTCCGATTTTGGCAGCTTCAACTTTAATTGTATTAGTTGCACCATAGAATTAAAGAACTTAATAAATGCCTAAAAACCCCCTCCCACTTATACTACTTCTATTCCTTATGACAAAGGTACATCTAATCAAATTAAAGCTAAAGCTGCCAAAATCGGAATTAACATACCTATAAAACAAAATAAAAACATATTTCAAAGAATTCATAATGATAAAGATAAAATTCATAATCTAGAAATTTCAGGAATAAATTAATTTTCAAAAATATGGGGGGTGGGGTCCGGTTCTTACATAGGTATGACTAAACGCAAATTAAAGGATAGGATTAAGGAACATTCCACTAACATTAAATTTAATAAAAATACAACTGCCCTTGCCCAGGTTCACCTAAATGAAAATATTAATATCGATAATATAAAAAATCTCTCTAATTATAATAGCCACTATTACACATTAAAAAGGGAAGCAATGGAAATCATTACCTGTAAAAATACCTGTAACTCGACCGAAGCCGAGATTGACGAAAGATGGCGCTGCATGCTGAGGCTCTCAAACAGGTGAAGAATCCTGACATTCTCCTTTGATTAAGGCCATGAAAGTGTTTGGCAAGATCTTAGGAAAATTGTAAGTGGTCTTTGTGGTATTAACAGTTAATAAACCAATACCTCTGTTCTGAAATAACATTTGCTGATACAAATTGGTAGGAGTGTGTACCTTCAGATCTTTTAACTATGTACCTGTACAGTTTGACTATAATCAGTGTGTCACATTTCATGAGTGTTCCATGCGAGATGTAAACAGTAAATTTTTCTAATAAATACAAAATTTTGAATAAACACCAATTCCTGATATAAATTGGTAGGAGTGTACCTTTTAACTATGTACCAGTAAAGTTTGACTATAATCAGTGTGTCACATTTCATGAGTGTTCCATGCCAGATGTAAACAATGAATTTTTCTAATAAATACAAAACTTTGAATAAACACCAATGCAATAAACTCTCAATAATTATTTCAGGTCAAAAAACACACAAACCTTCGCCAGGTGAACAAAGGAGGTACGAGTGCTGTAATCAAAGCGGCTACACGTGTTCTGCTTTGATTGCAGCACTTGTGCCTACTTTGTTCATCTGACAAAAGGTTGTGTGTTTTTGATCCGAAACAGTTGTTGAGAGCTTATTGCATTTTGTGGTGTTTATTCAAAGTTTTGTACTTATAACTTTAAAATGCCAGTTCTGTGGTGCTTTCTTATTATCTCCTTAATAGTACTTTTTAATGAAAAAAATTAACAATGAAATTTATATTCTGCCCAACTTTTGTTCCAAGAAATATAACTTAAAAATACCCTACTCTTTTATATTTCAGATATATTTAGCTTCTAAAGAGTTAATTATAATTAAATTATATATTTTTCTTCATTTATGTTTCTTTTCTCACTTAATTTCTATTAATACCAAGTAATAATAATAAAAATACTAGGACCAAAAAAAATTAGTTTAAAACAAAAATGTTTAAGCCAGGCCCAGACTGGCTCCTATGAGGCCCTCGGCTAGAAATAATAAAGAGGCCCCTTATGGATGAATTTAGAGGGAACTAGCAGGTTTTTCTCACTTTGCTGGCGATTATATTTAAATGAAGTCTCAAAATTACATACAACTTATTAATAACTAAAAATTCATTGAAATCGGTCAAAACTTCAGTTTTTTACCCTCCCCCACCAAAGGGGAAAATTTCGCAAAATTTATTTATAGTGTGTATTGGGTACACATAACCAATATACACACCAAAGAATGGCCTATCATAGATAATTTAGAGCACAGTTACAATTTGAAACACGCTTTTTACCCACCACACCCCAGTGAAAGGGGATCTTTCGTAAAATATTCCTGTAATGTGTATTGTGTAAATATGACACAGCACCATAACAAAAAAAAAAAAAGACATCCTGAGATAATTATAAATAAAGTTATGCTTGGAAACACATTTTTTGCTTCCCTACCCCCTTACTCCGGCTAAGAGCGAAGAGGGGGAAAATTTCACAAAATCCTTTTATAGTGTGTGTTACACTCACGTAACCAACCTACACACCACACCAAAGGTCTTATACCAAAGCTGTACCAAAGAATTTTTAAGGAATGAATATAGTAACCGGTTACAAAGAAACAAAACAATTGCTGAATGTGCTAAGAAACAAAACAATACTGAATGCTTTTATATGTTTGGGTTTTACGTCGCACTAGTGCTGCTCAGATCGGCAATTGGCAACGGTCTGGGACACACTCCTAGAGGTGGTTCGGAGACATGCCATCACAATTTTGATCCTCCACGGAAGGGATGGCTCTCCCGGTTCGGTTACCCCCAGAGGTATAATTTTTTATGGGAACATAGAGGACATTGCGGCCACGACAGATTTTACGTGCACCAGCCACCATTAGTGTACACGATGGTCTTTGGCCGGCTCGAGTCCCGAATCCGCAATCTTCCAGTTACGAGGCCGGCGCTCTACCGACTGGGCTACCGCAGCCCACGAATAAAATTGTTTATCGTTTTACATAGAAAAATAGATTTTAGAAGAAAGTCCTGTCATACTAAATTAAATTCTGTTTCGTACAGAATTTTTTAGGAAAAAAAGGCTACTGGATCAGTATTGTGCGGGCGTGAAAGCCCATTGAGACCGATTTTATTTTATTTTATATATATTTTTTTTTTGCGAGTATATGTGATTTTAACATTGATAACTTATATGGAATTTTAAGATCATTTTAATATAATGACCCGCGAAAAGCAAAACGGGTAAAGCCTGCTAAATCCATGACATCACGTGACTGGGTTCAGCTAGTTTATAAATAAAATGTCCATTTTTCACCTGAAATTCTGAGCGTCTAATTTTAAAACTCAATATAAAAAATCAAATGATAGAATTGTTTTGCTACTGTTTTTTTCCGGTAGTTAAATGAAAACAGTGTAATAGTGTAACTTCCTACATTATATTCTAAAACAATAGCCAAAAAAAAAAAAAAAAAAAAAAAAATCCCACTATTTAATGCAGTTTTGTTCGAATAAATAATTGGGAGTGAGAATGACCGCTAAGCATATGAAAAGTGAAGCGTTGATGACAGTCACTTGATTTGTACTTTTTTTAAATTTTAACGGCAAAAATGAAGCACAGCAAGAAACAGAAATAAAGGCTTGGATCAAATGACTGAGTATGTGGAAGGTACTTAAGTATTATTTTTATATAAAATCTCTAATTTTCATCTGAAATTAAGAACTACCAATTTTAAATATTAATTTTATAAAACTAAATAATAGAATTGCTTCAACTTATGAGCTAATAAACTAATTCGAGCTACACCTGTAAACATTTGGAAATTTTTTCAATATCTACAGATTTTCTCTTTTCATTTCGAAGCGCCACATTGATAGACATTTTTCATGTTGGCACAGCTCTGACATTTCTTTAAATACAACCTTAAGTGCTGGTTTCTAAGAACTCAAGAACATCAATGATTCAGCGACACTCCAATCAGAGTCACCTTGATATCATTGCTGGCGTTGAAACCACAGAACAGAGCATCGTGACGCATGCGCAAATTAAAAATCTTGACGACGAATACATTTTCGTTTGTGTTTTGTGTTCGTAAAAACCAGGGCTTTACTAGGAGACTTATCAAGTGAGCGTTGCGACAAAGAAGTTAGTCATATTAGGTAACAACTAGAATTGCAGCTCCGAAGAGACGTAACTATAACAATCTAGACGTTACATTTAAAATTTCGTGGCTGCTTGAGGTACGAGAACAAACATGCAGGATGAAGATAAAGCAGTGTGCTACATGAATGAAATATTCTCGACTTCACTTGTGCACGCATTCTAGATGAAAACAATAGCAAAATGCTAAAATACTACTAGGCTTAGAAATGGTACTTGCATACATGCAGTCGACAGCAAAAGTAACTGAGCACTAGCCAAACGCTGAGTGTTATTATCAGGGTTGTCAGATTTGCTGCTCAGTCATTTGATGGGTTTTTTTTCACCCATTATCTAATGGTGTTTTCCATTTCCTGCGGCTTATTTCTGTCGAGCTATCTACATGATAGACCAGAGATGTTTCTGCCTTAAGGTTGTCTGAGTGAGTGATGCTGACCGGGGTGTGGGCCTGGATAGCTCAATTGGTAGAGCATTGACCTTGTAAATCAAAAATCCGGGGTTCGACTACTGGTCCAGGCATTATTTTCACTCAGTCGGAAAATAAAATTTCAATAAAATATGATTTTCTTCCACAGTTGATTGTGTGATTTTAATAAAAATTGTATTTCTTTCTCCCATTATCTAATGGTGTTTTCCATTTCCTGCGGCTTATTTCTGTCGAGCTATCTACATGATAGACCAGAGATGTTTCTGCCTTAAGGTTGTCTGAGTGAGTAATGCTGAGCGGGGTGTCGGCCTGGATAGCTCAATTGGTAGAGCCTTGACCTTGTAAGTCAAAGATCCGGGGTTCGACTCCCGGTCCAGACATTATTTTCACTCAGTCGAAAAAATAAAATTTCAATAAAATACTTTAATGAAGGTTTACTTTCCATACAGAATTTCTAACAAATATATAATTTCTACCAGTATTCTTCACATTTACTTTTCAATTGGTGGCACTGTACTAATTTTTCAGTTTTGTTGTTCCCTAATCTCTTACGAACTTTGTTTTGGATAAACTGAAATGTTGAAAACAGTTTCTCAACTGATGCGAGCTAGCAGTTAATGAATTTAGTAGTGTCATATAATTACAAAATTCTTCATTCTCAGGAGTTGTGGCCTTTTTAGCTTTTCTGGCCATTATATGGGTTCAATAATTCAGTAGAATTTGCAAGAAACATTGAATTCAGATAATAATCGTTATCCGATATCTGCAAAGTCATTAATGATATCACATAACCATTGCCAATACACTATTGCCATTGTAAAGCTAGCTTTTCTTCAGCATTTGTGAGCTTTTACACCTTAATATTTTAGAAGTGGTAGATACATCACCATATGTGCTAGTATGATGCATTAATAATATCTTTTTTGTAAGACATTTTTATAAGGAAGAAGTACATTTTCAGGCACATAATGAAATCTCAGACAGATACTTTCTTTTGTTTATTCCTGTCTTCATCAGATAATGATAACCCACTGGAGAAAAGTTTTGGTTTAGACATTACAGACAGGTACAATTTTTTTTTTTTTTTTTTTTTTTTTTTTAGATAAGAAAAATTTAGATTAAATCAAAACTTCTGTAGTGAAAATAAAAACAGTTTTAATTTAGACTTGAAAAATTTAAAGCTTTAGTTGGATTAAGAATGGGTTTATTTATTTTATTTTCATTTTTTTTTTTATATGAAAAATCACTTTAAAACGTCACACATCTTATTTGAAAAAATATAAATATTACATTATCTCTTTCTTTTTAAAAAATAAAAAAAATTGTGAACTAAATTTCCAACTTGAAAAATCTCCTCCATGCCTATTAGATATTCCCTAATTAAAATAATGCTTAGATTTGTTGAGTAGATTATATTGTGATAATTAGAAGATAATACATTAGAAGATAATACGTTGTTACATCTAACAACGCCGTTAATGACATTGGACACAGCATTATACCACCCGAATGGCAACAGCTATACAACCAAAACAAGCGATGTGAAGAAAGCGAAGAAGAAGCGTTAGGAAATGAACAAACCGCCCAGCTTTAGCATCTGCAAGTCATTGCCGAGTGTTTCTGATGATGGCCCCGACTGGAGGCCGAAATATATTAAACTCGGAACTATTAAGGATTTTAATGAGGTATTAAATAATACATATAATATGTGTGCAAATTTGTTCACATATTTCTCCCATTTGCCACAAAAATTTGCGCTCTCTCCCTAAATACAAAACAAAATATTTGTAAATATATTCAAAATACACTTTCATGACATATATGTTAACATGAAAACAATCAATATTGTGAACAATGGGAAAATACAAGTAAAGCAAATTTAAAATTATTTATATATATACATAATATTGAGAAAATTTATATATGTTAATTCTGTACAGCATAATTCTGTAATGAGATGATTCCAGCAGACAGTTTTTATCATCAAAGCAATTTCCTCTGGAAAATACAAACATATTAGTTTCATAATTTATGACAAAGGTTCCAAGGAAAAGTTGACTTTTTGGTATCTGTCCATTCTGTTTTATTTTAATTTATTTTTGTTCAAAATTCTATTAAATAAATTTAATATTGAAATACAGTATGGGACCGGAAACCGCGGGACCAACGCCATTCCGGATTTTAGAAACTTAAAAAAAAAAAATATATATATATATATATATATATGTATATATATATATATATATATCGATTTAATTAGAATTAAGTCTGAAAACAATAACTTATACAGAAAAAAAAAAAAAAAAAAAAAAACCATACGAAGCCAAAACACCGGACATTTTCTTTAGCATTTGATTAATCATCATCAAGAACAAAAACAGCTTATTTTCTTTTTCTCCTTTTTTTATTTTTAATTGATTAGGTTACATTTAGTTGAAATATTAGATAAAGCTTATTAAAAATAAACTTTAGTTGACATTTCAACAACATTTTCAATTTTTTCTCCCTTTAATTTTTTAATTTGTCACTATTCCTTAATTTTCTAATTCAAAATAATAATGACTGCTACAACCATCTATCGCCAAAATAAAAAACTAATAATAATAATTAGTAATAAAATTGAGATGCTTATTAATTTTACCTCTTCTAAAAAATATATGTGTAAAAAGATAAAATTATAAACTAGAAAAGTTCACAAAACAAATGTAAAAAATAAGTTTAAAAATAAATTAGGCAAGAACAGCTTAATAGAAATCATTCCTATTAAAAATTCAGAAAATTGTTTGATGCTGCCGTCTATCAAATTTTTTGGATTAACAAAAAAGTAGAAGGAATGAATTTAGGTTTTTAAAAATTGAATTAAATTACCGTCATTTGCTGTAAACATAGTTTTTTTTTTTTTTTTTTCATTGCCCCATTTTTTCCCCCTGATTGTTCAGAGCAGGAATGATTGGAATTTCAGAACGTTCCGGATTTTCGATCCTATACCACAGAATAATAATAAAGAAAGTAGGAACACATCAATACTCTAATTACAGCGTCTAGAATAAACAGTGTGGAAAGCGGCGAATAAAATTGTACTAAAAAAATTAAGCCTGTCACCAGATGTCATTGTAATCGAAGCTAGGGTCACGACAACAAAACCGAGACTCTCTATTGGTTAATTATATGCTTAGATCACGTGATTAAACTGACGAAACTGGGAAAAGCCAATCAGGTCTTCGATTTGAGCAATAGCTTCGATCATAGCGACATCTGGGTAAGCTTAATTTTTGTAGCATCATTTCAACATCATGGTTACAGGCGATTGCCACACTGTTTATTCTAGACGCTGTACTCTAATGCTTACAAACCCCTTCTAGTGAATTGCCAGCAAAAGCTGCTCTGGATTCTCTGCCCTTGAAGTAGGGCATCCATCCTCGGCGCATTTATCGCTGTTTGTAGTTGGGTGCTGCCTCAGTGACTGATTGACTAAGAGACGATATGATTCAAAAATATCGCCAACCAATCAGATTGAAGCATTGTTACAACCCTATACCTGGCATTCCTAGATTTTTTATACTGTATTTCCTATACTGTATTTTAAAGCATTCACGTAAGGCAGCAGAAAATTTTTAGATAAAAATATAATTATTATTAAACATACACTGAAATTCTTAAATTTTAAATAAAATTTATAATTGCTATTATAGTTATTTTATTACTTTATACTATTCAAGAGAATAAATTTAATCTAAATTAGCAAAAGAATGTTTGTAGTTCAAAATTGAGTACCATGCATGCCATTGGACTAAGTTAGGGGGCACGCCAGCATTGTCGAACCCCTGTGTACAGAGTTTCAGTTCGCGCCCTTAAAAATAATAATAAATCGTTTCATAAGTTATTATGCAGCAAGTCAATTGAATCTCGAACCTTAATAATGAGAAATTTATTGAATAGCTAAGAAAAAAGAAATGTACCAAATAAAATGAAAGATTAAAAGAAACAAATAAAAAGTGCAACTTGTAGAAAGTGGAAAATCTTATACAAGGAGTCCCAAAACACACGCCCAATTGAGAAAGAAAATAGAGGAAACTAAAAGACGATTCATTTCATCTTCTCCATAGCTCTCATTATCTTTAGGGTCTACATCTGTTCGTACATCGGGTATCATCTGCTCATCTGAAAGAGCTTCAGAAGTCTGTTCATCATCATCTACTTTAATCCAAAGGCCGTGGTTAGAGAACCGGCAGCCGGGTAAGTATTATAGACCCGGCAGTCTTCTGCGCTTGCGTATTAGAACTTCCGAATATAGTACACTTGATCTGTAGCTGAAATGCAGGGTGACACCATCGAGCAGATATACTAGTAGAGGGAGAATCACTATTCTTTTCTGCGGAAGAAAACGTGTCCAACATGTATCACGTGAAATTTCGCTGCGCTAACTTTTTTTCGCTACTTATCGCCTTCTTGGCAATATTTTGTTTTCCATTAAAAATAATTTTTAGGTTGAAAATACCAAAGAATAATTATCTCATTAGATATTCTTTGACAAATATATTAGAAGAGTTATGAATTTATTATTCTTATTCTTATTTCTTTTTCCAATGAAAATTCTGCTAAGCGATTTTCATTCAAATAAATTACAATTTTGAAAAAAGATTTAAAAAAAAATCTTTTGAATAAAATATAGAAATAAAAATATTTCAAATATATAGTATGTTGTGGCCATCCGTATTTACGCAAGTTTCGGAGAAAACCACGGAAAACACCAAACAACTAAGCCAACGAGCGCGAGCTGGGATCGAATCCGGCACCTCACGTCTACCAGCTTTGAGCGCGGAACCGCTCGGTCGCTGGTGGGCGATTTTCAGTAACAGCTTATAAGCACTAATTTTCGATGTTAGAACTGAATATCAAGTTTGGTTAAATTTCGTCCACTTATTTATGAGATATAGAATCCACAAAAGTTTAGGCACACACGAAGACACTTAAAATAGTGCAATCGTGTACAGGATATGTCAAAACGTATAAATTCTTAGGAAACCAGTGACTAAAACTTTCCATTAATCGAATACTTTCTTCTTAAATATAAAGAAGAGAATAATAAATAAAACAAATATCTTAAATAATGATGCATCTAGATTATTAATAAAAATATTATGAAGACATTAAAAAATAGAATCTATCCTATTCTTTTTTATATTATTATGTAATTTCTTTTACAGTTATAAGTTGAAAGTATTATATTCCTATAAATTGTTGCTCCGATTTTTGATGGGTTTATTTATTTATTTATTTATTTATTTTTTTTGCCAATATCGTCAATAATGAAAATTAAAAATATTATTTCAATACATAATTCCTATGAGAATTGAAAATCAAGACTATATTTCGATGTTACTAGCGTCTCTTTGTAGCGACAGATCTCTACGGAGCTAAGTGAGTTTGGCGAGAATTCACGCTTGGCGCACACTGTGGCTTCACGCGGGCGCAATACCTCTATAATTCGGCTTTCGGCTAACACAATACCGTAGTAGTTCACGAGCACAGGAGAAAGGAGAAATCTCAGTTATTGTCACGTGGCACTTCTCGATGATGTTGGCCACACAAAGGGGTTGCCATTTCGCTCTCTACCTAAATTAAAGCTCGGTGGCTGACACAGAGAATGAATATTTTCTGAATTCTTATTCCTAACAGATAAACACATAAAAATAAAGAATAAATAGCGTCAGTCAAGCATATGAGTCTGATGTGTATTTTAACAATTAACAAACAAGCAAACGAATAAATAGCGCCAGTAGCTGTTTTTCAACCAGTCAACTTTGTAATAAATCCAGCTAGTGCTGCCATCTTTCGAAATGATTTGAAACCAAGTATTTTCCTTAATCCTTGGGAAAACCATAAAAATTTGGAAAACGAAAGTTCTTATACTATACTGATTAAATTAAAATTTAGATAACTTTTCAAATAATATAGTTTTTAAAAATTCTAATATAATAATAGAAGCTACTTTGGAGAGACCATGCAAAGTTGAAAAATTAAAATTCTTGTACTATATACTGATTGAATTATTATTATTTATTTATTTTATTTTTTTAATATATTTATTTTTTAAAAATTCAATAATAACATATTAGAATATTCATTGGAGAGATCATGCAAAGTTGAAAAAACAACTTTTTTGTACTATATTGATTAAATTAAATTTTTAAAAAATATATTTACTTTTTAAAAATCAAAACATAATAAAATATTAGAATAACCTTTCGAGAAATCCTGTGCAGTTTAAACATTAAATTTCTTGTGCTATATTGATTAAATTAAAGTTTTAAAAATATATTAGTTTCTAAAAAATCCAAAAATAATACTAAATTCGTATAATCTATGAAGAAACCATGCAAAGTTGAAAAAATATTTATTTATTTTTATTTATTTATTTATTTGTTTTATGATACTGATTAAAATAAGTTTAAAAAAAATATATTTAGTTATTAAAAATCCAAATATAATAATATATTAAAATAATCTTTCAAGAAATCATGCAAAGTTTAGAAATTAAATTTCTTGTACTATATATATTACATTAAAGATTTTAAAAATCCAAATATAATAACAAATTAGAATGATCTTTAGAGAAACCACGAAAAGTTGGAAAATTAAACTTTTTTGTACTATACTGATTAAATTAAAAGTTTTTAAAATATATGTAAATTTAAAACTAAGAATATAATAATGTATTAGAGTAATCTTTCGAGAAATCAACCAAAGTTCAAAGATTAAATTTCTTTTACTATACTGATAAATTAAAAATTTAAAAAAATATATTTAGTTTTTAAAATCCAAATATAATAATACGTTAGAAATGTGATGATTTTTATGCAACGTAACATATCCCCCCCCCATCAATCTATACACGTATATTTCAATCATATGCATTATGAGTTTTCTTAAATTTTTATTTTTAATTTGCATTATGGAGTGATATAAGATCTCAGGAATATCTGTAGCAATTTCGGAGGCTTATTTAGCTCAATTATATTAACTTATTTAACGAAAGACAACGTAGCAGATAAAGCAAAAAATGTAAGAGAAAATAAAACTGAATAATGAAACAAATATTTAACGAGAAAACCAAGAGAGAGAGTTAAAATATAAAACGTGGTCAGTATTAAAAAATATGAGTTAAAGCGGCAATATGAATTATCAAAAGTACGTATTGATAAGAGTCGTTCACTTTACCGACAGATGAATACTAAATCACCCTGCAGTCATACTGCGCAAGCGTCAGAACTGCCGGGAATATAATAGAGACCCGGCTGCCGGTTCTCTAACCACTGCGTAATCCAAATTTTCTTTTCATCTTCGTTCACATTCAAACTAAGTAACTTGGATTGTTGAACTAGAAGATCTACTGAATCTTCTTCATTAACATCGAGTTCGACATCATCTGAAAGTTTCATCCAGCATTTATAAATGGTTTCGGACATAAGAGCGGATCACGCCTTTTGAGAGATGTACATGGCATCTTTTAAGGTCATGTTTTGTAGGGCTTCAGACAGTGGATGTTCTTCAAAAAACGAAAGATTGTTTAATAACTCATATCGATAGACTTTTTTGAATGTGGCAATTATTCCTTGATCCATCAGTTGAATAAGGTTTGTTGCGTTTTGAGGAAAAAACACGGCTTTAATTTTTTTGTCTAATGACATGAATTCTGCACTTAACTGGGGTGAGCACTACATTGATCTATAAGGAGCACAGCCTTTTCTTCCAAACCCTTATTTCTCAGATGAAGCTGAACTGATGGAATAAAATTTTCAAAAAACCTTTTTTTTAAACAAGGTTTGTGTCATTCAAGCATTTTTTTTCTTTTTCTTAGTTTTCGTATATCACTGGCAGGTTTTTATGATTTACATTCTTTAAAACTCTAGGATTTTTGCTCTTACCTATTGTGGATGCCTAGTATAGTTTTTTGAGAGAAATGGACTGTATTAATTATTATTAGTAATTAAGCTTAATATAAAAAAAATAGACTGTATTACAATTTAAACATAAAGACTAGAGTCCAAAGAAATTATTCACCAATCATGGCTATCATACATATTGGGCTCATTCGTAAAGTCAAAACTCGTCCAACCGGTGCTGTTACTTTTTGAACTAGCCGATCCCAACCGTTATAGCACAAAAAACAGCGAATAGAGTTTTGGCGCCATCTTTAGTTTTTAATTTAAAACATACACTTTTGTAAAAAAAAAATAATATATATATATATCTTTTTTTTTTTTTTTTTTTTCGTTTTAAAAATTAAAATTATCCTTTTAAAATACAGTTAGAATTTATTTATTTTCCTTTCAGACTTTAAAATGATACATTTTTAAAACTATATAAGGCAAAATAATTTAATGAAAAACAAATTTTATTGGTGTTTTGTGTTATATTTTAGTACTCGTTTTATTTTGAAAGTGAAATAAAAATAAAAAATTTTCTTCACTTTTATTTAAAAAAAAAAAAAAAAAAAAAAACATTATAATTATAAATGAATTTTATTATTATTATTAATTTAAAACAACAATAGCAAGGTGATGAAATAGAACGTAAAATGTATATTAGAAAAACCATAAAAGTAGAACTGAAATTCATGAAAGATGTGTGTAATAGCAATTATTGAAAAACACGTCAAAATAAATAAATAACATCTTTAGTTGATCTTGATTGAAACCCATAGTAATTTATTTAAAAAATATATTAATTTCCTTTTCTTTCTTTCCTTTTTTTTTTTTTTTTTAGCATTATAACAATTTATTCTACCAAAACACTACATATTTTTAAAACGATACTATTACAGGAAAAGTAACTAAATTAAAATAATATTTTAATATATTAATTTCATCACTAATTTTCTAATATTAAATTACACTATAATATTGTAAATATTATACTTACTACACTTAATGTTGTAATAAATTACAATATTAAGATGTTTTATTCTTTTTTCTTTTCTTTCTCTCTCTCTCTCTCTCTCTCTTTTTTTTTTTTTTTTTTTTTTTTTTTAAGCATTATAACAATTTATTCTACCAAAACACTACATATTTTTAAGACGATACTATTACAGGAAAAGTAACTAAATTAAAATAATATTTTAATATATTAATTTGATCACTAATTTTCTAATATTAAACTACACTATAATATTGTAAATATTATACTTACTACACTTAATGTTGTAATAAATTACAATATTAAGATGTTTTATTCTTTTTTCTTTTCTCTCTCTCTCTCTCTCTCTCTCTTTTTTTTTTTTTTTTTTTTTTTTTTAATAATATAATACAAAAATAGAATATTTTACAGAGATTATAATAATTATAATATATGAAATCCATATCTAAAATTAATTAACATTTTCAGTTTTATTTATTTGTTAGTTGGAAGGTTCCGTCGATATAACATTGATTTTGTTTTAGAAAATGACAGCAAGAAATTTTTTTTCTTTTATAAGAATTCTGATATAATAATAAAATGACAAAAATTTGCAATACTTTTCAAACAGCAATGGCTAGGTGATCAAGCACTTAAATTACGTACTTGTAAAATCCTAAAAGCAGAAGGGAATTTTATAAAATATATCCAATAAATAAATAAATCTGTATTTGATTTTCATTAAAACTCATAATAATATATTTAAATATACTTTTCTTTCTTTCTTTTTTTTTTTTTAAGATTATAACACTTTATTCTATCAAAACAATATATTTCTATTAAGGAATACTGTTGAAAGTATAATATTTTAACAAATGAATTTGCTCATTAAATTTCTAGTAATGAAATACACACAGTTGAAATATTTATTTGTATAAAATTTTCAATATTTATTTTAATAATTTCAATCATACAGTATTAAGATAAAATTTTTTACAGATTATAGTAATTAGAATGTGCCAAAATCCATATCTAAAATTTAATTCATATTTTCTGTCCTCATCCCCTCCCCCCTCCATCAAATTTAATAACAGGAAAGTGGCGTGGATTTAACGATAAAAAGCTGCCTTTAAAAAAAAAATCTTCCATTACAATTTAGTTAGCTTATGCCTTAGATATAATATTAGATTTTCATACATCTGCAACTTTTTAATTAGCTATTAATACTAAATTATGACTTATACCGGGGATATCAAAGATCATATTGTTTGTTTTAATGTTGATTGGAGATTACAAAACATTTCAATGATTTTAAAAATGTGGTAAAAATGACTTTGTAAAAATATTTTGGGGAAAAAAATCGACAAAATATAAATTAAGCTTTACATTTCTATAATTTTAAAAATATGATAAAATCATCTGGAGAAATTTCGTATGGAAAATACAAGTTAAGCTTTTTTCAAAAATGAAATTTCTGGTATTTGCGGGTCACCCAAGGCGTTCACAGCCGGTTAATGGGTATCCCGGGCCCTGTACACTTAACCCACAAAACGTTTTTGGGTTAAATGGTCACGTGATGGGTAAAGTGCATGTTATTTGTCAACAAATCGTAATATCTGATAAGAATTATGAATTTTATTCGTTATATTAGAATGTTATACCTCACTTATGTTACATTATTTTTTTCTTGCAAATTTTATCCCTTGAAAATGTCATTAACACATATGAATATCGACAGACGTAGAAAAATTTATTTCATAAAATTTTAAGTATAAGAATAAAATATTTTCATAATATACACTTTTACAGTAATTAATCCTTATATCCTCACCTGTTTTAAGAAAATAATGCTTTTATCATCCAAATTTCATTTGTATGAACTGTGCGTTAAATAAAGATGAGCAGTTTGAGTTATTATTTTAAATTAATATTTATGTTTTCTTTTTTACACATTTTCACAAATTATTTTGATGATACAGGTATGATCTTTTACAGGTGCTACCCCTGTATTTAGGGTTTTCGAAAAATTTGCTATCCTTGGATTTCATGTTGAATTATTGTTATTATTTTTTAGAGATTTCTCATTTTGGATATTGTATTTGCCTTGTAATGTATTAAGAATCCTCCAAATATCACTTATGATAAGTATAAATAAGTACTTTTAATAGCCCTATTATATCATTAAAAAGTCTACCACAGCCTTTCATTCTACATTCATGTAACAGTTTTAGGCGGCTTTGCATATCAAATAGTTTCACCCATGACTCTATTACAATTGATTTACATTTATTGCATAAATATTTTTTCGTTTTTATGCTATTAAATTCATTTGATTTTAATCAGTCTTAACAATTTTAGTTTACTTTTGTTCCATTGTTTGTACTAATCTAAAGGATTTTGTAAAGTTGAAACATAAATGTTTACAATTTTTTCACTGTATTTTGATAAAAAAAATAATATATATTTAAATAAAATATATTTCTTAAGTAATTTAAGTTTTGGCATTTGCTTTTCAAGATGCTCAAAAGCAAAAAGATAGAATAAAAATTTCTTAAATAATGTAA
Organism: Salticus scenicus; assembly: GCA_963930645.1. Lineage (NCBI taxonomy): Eukaryota > Metazoa > Arthropoda > Arachnida > Araneae > Salticidae > Salticus > Salticus scenicus. Next base: position 39,134,751 of record OZ005657.1, on the reverse strand, counting down.
TCTGACAAAATTGTGAAATACAAAGAAATGCTGACAAGTCATTTGATGTTAGCAATTATATTTTTCCTAAACATATTTCATAAATTGAATTCATTTGTGTTAAGTGAAATGTATTCAATGTGCTTCTTATTATTCAATCCTGCAACGATTTTAAATGATATCTCTTTTTATTTTAAAATAAATCGGCATATCACATGTCATTTTTTGAAGGTAATTTTAAAGTTTTGCAGCACTGAGTAATATTTTACACAAGGTTGTTATTGTCATACTAAATGTCAAAGATGTTTCGTAGCATAGCAATTTTACTTTGGGACGTGTTTAGTCACTGACTATATGATACAATATGCCAACTAGTAAACAGTCATTATATTTGGGAGATACAGTTGAATGGTTACCATAGTCATAGGCCTGGTATATAGTGTGTTGTGCTCAGAGGCGGATTTAAGTTAGATTGCGCCCTAGGCCCATTTGCTATGGCACTCCCTCCCCCTGCAGTGGCGGATCCAGAACTTACCTTTTTTTTGGGGGGGGGGCTAAGATTTTTCATGATGTTATTCCAGATCAATGAAAAGTTCACAATTGTGATATTCAATTGTGAATGTCAGTACTTTTGGGGGGGGGGGCTTCAGCCCCCTAGCCTTCCCCCTAGATCTGCCACTGTCCCCCTGCATTTTGAAATACTATACACATATTTTATAATTATAATAATAAATGTAATATAACTAAGGAAAACTATTTCTATCCATAAAATGAAAACATACTGAGCTTCAGCAAGTATTTTCCAAATTTCTTTATACTGCCGATTCAAAATCTAATCGGTTTTGAATTCCAGTTGCTTTTTATACAGTATAGGACCCATTATCCGGAATACACAAAATCCAGAACATTTCAGATTTTTTTTTTTTTTTAATGATTAAAATACATTTTATATCTAAAATCAGAAAAAAAGAAAGAAAGAAAATTGCCCTAAAATGAATGAATTATTGTGTGTTCTATTAGGTAATATTATGAAAATTTAGAAATTAAAATAGAATTTCTTTCTTTCATGCAGTCAGGGATGTTTGGGGTCCTGGAAAACCCTGGAATTCACAGCAAGCCACGTGAAAAAAAAAAAATCTAATTTATTTTATGATAGATTTCCGGTGATTTTTAACTTCTCTTTAAGATCTTAAAAAAAAAAAAAAAAAAAAAAAAAAGGAAAGGGAAAAGAAATAGAAATTTGTAAAGAAAAATTATTATTATTTTTTAGCATTCTGCTCTTATTCATGTTTAGCAGCACTGATAAAGAAGCAACCATGCCACTCATGGCAAGTGGCAGTAATGTACAGTCGGGGAAAAAATAACGTAACACTCAACGTAACTTCGTTGGTAATCGATGTAGCAAAATGTAATAGGTATCATTCGACGGGGAATTGTGAGTAGTTTCAGAAAATGAACTGAAATTTTGTATTGAGGGTCGTCTACATATTAAAAGGCGCACCAAATTTTTTCAATGGTAATGCCCCCTTTTTCTTTTATATTTGAATTCCTGGGACCGCGACAACGCGAAAAAGTATATTGGTTGTATATTTTACTTATTTTTTTCACAGAGTTATAAGCGTTCAAAATTTGAGGGTGCTAATGTTAAATTCATATTTCAAACTTTTATTAATATCTTCACAAAAAGTAACTTCATCGATATAATTTTTTTTTACTAGATAAAGTGAAGAAACACAAACATAATCCATCATTACTTTTGTTTCTAAAAAATATTCTTAATTCTGAAAAATATTAATAAATTCATATTCATAAAAATTATGAATTATGACCTATATTAATTTTTACATAAAATGAATCCTAATGCTGAAAAATATGGGTGTGCTAATTTGCAGCTCATTCCAGTTATTAGTTTTCGAGATATAAATAAATCTTTCTTTTGGAGTGGTTTAGGAGGCCGTCTCTTATAAAGTTTTGCATGAGATAACGAATCAAATCTTAAAAGATAACAAAGAAAATTAAACAAAATATTTTTATTTTTTATTTACGGGTCAAATTATATAACAACAACGTCAAACGCAAATAAATAAAACAAAAATGATGATTTTTAGACATTAGTGTTAGCATCAAGAATTCCTGTTTTCTAAAGAAGACAAGCCCCGCCTTCATCGTTCTTCAAAACAAAACAATGCAGAAAAGAAAAGTAAATGTGACATTGAGTGGTGAATTCGTGTTAAACCCCATATTTTATGTTGACAAATATATGCAGAAGTGGTATTTACTTCATCGATTACTGGTGAAAAATTTTGAACCTTTTAAACGAACACTAGAAGAAAAAATTAACTAAATAGGCGTGGTTTACTGTTTTAAATAGAAAAATAAGTTTAATGTAAAAATTGTCTATTAGAAAAAAAAAAAACGAATGGAATTGGAATGCAAGACAGACTTTTAAAATCGTTTCTTAACTACCGTCATAGTTAAAGTCATTTGCTTCATATATTTCTTTATTTTTATTTCTTTATTTATTTACTTTGTAGGTGGGAGGATTATTATTTTAAGGACACTTTAGTCTTTAAAATTTTATTAATGTATTTTAACTTTATACATTTTTATAAACATACTTTAACTTTTATAAATATATTTTAACACTTTTTGCGACCGCAGAATTTTGCCTTTTTGACTGTAAGATCCGCCTACAGGCGTTATTCTCTCAAAATAGAATATTTCAGAACAACTTTTCTGTATTCACAATTATATTACAAATGGATACATATTATAATTATATTCTTTCTAATCAATATATTTCTATCCATAGTATATTTTATTGCAAAAATATGGACACTGAGTACACATTTAAGAAATACGTAACACACAAATTACGAAAGAAACGCCCACTGACAGAGTTACAGATTTTCAAATGACGTGAATCTACGTCAACAGTCGCGAAAGGGTTAATTAAGAAATTATATTTTCATAGAAATTATAAAACGAATCGTACAGTCCCAAAGAGTTCAACTGATCCAAAACTGGAAAGTGCGATTAAAATTGTTTGATATTTACTTGATGAACCCTTGCAATATTTTATCCGAAAAGATTTAGTTTATGTGTTGTATCTATATTATTTCATTTCGTATATTATGCTACACCTACGAAAGAAAATTTAAGCTTTATTGGCAGGGATGGAACACGGGCGCAGAATTCATACCACTATCAATGTAAGAAAATTGTCTACCTGTTAAATCAACGATATTATAGGTCGAACAGTTTCTTAAACAGATTCCGGTGTGAATTCTGCGCCCGTGTTCCATCCTTGTATTGGTGATCCGTACTGTCATAATAGACACTTTTACTTGAAAAATATCGCACTTTTTTCAGAGAGTACTGTCTGGACCAATCGCAAGTGTAATGTATTTAAATAGACCTAAAATTATCTAAAAGAAGTACTGAAGTATATGCAAATCTAAAAAACTGAATTCTGAGTAATTAAGAAACTGCAAAATGTGATTGTTTTTATTAATTTTTATGATCCTTTCTTTCCTGAAAGATTTCCGGTGTGAAACATTAAAATTTGGTCAATTTCTTATAGGATCTTAATTTTATTTTTCTACATTTACAAATAATCCCCCAACACATTTTTGATTATAACTCTATAAATGCTAAAGTTAAAGTATACAAATAGTATACTTTTCCGCACTGCCAGACTCTCAGAAATTCGAATATGAATAGAAAATTTGGTGTTGCTATTGAAAAAATCAAAGTTGGCGCTCATTTCAATATGTAGATGACCCCTAATTTAAAATTTGACGGAAATTTCAAAAAGTGCATTTAATTTCCTGTTAAATTATGTCTATTAGATGTTCTTGCGTCAATTAATAACGAAATTACAGCGGGTGTTGCGTTTTTTTCCCCGACTCTACCTATTCAGTGATAAAACGTTTTATTTATTTATTATTATTTTTATATAGCTTTTCGTGTCATACTCATGCTTTCCAACATTAAATAAATAAATAAAAGTAAAATAAACAGAAAGCATTAATTTACTTCTAGCAGGTATAAGTTTAATAAAATCTAATTATTATACATTATAGTTTATGAGTGCAATAAACACTTTTCTTTATTTTTATACGAAAAATAAGTAAATAATATTATATTCAAATGATAAATATTTGAAATTAGTAAGGGGGGGGGCAAGATATGAAAGGGGATCAAACTATGTAGGTAGGAGGTTTGCCACTAAAGATCGATTTGAAATTCACGTCCATTTTTTTACACTATCCTATTTGATTAAAACATATATCTATATTTTAAATATTGACTCCCTCCCCCGCCCCCTTCTTTTTTACGTGACATTTTATTTTATCAAAACAGTACACTTAAAAATATATATATATATAAAATAAATAAATATCACGTTTAAAAATTAAAAAGCAAGTGTGCCCACAACCGGGAATGGCAGCCATTTTTATCATGGCAGAAAAAGCAATTTTCGGTCTACATTTTGGCAAAATTCGATATTGCATAAAAAAAATATAAGAAATTTGTTATGTACAGTCGGGGAAAAAAAATCGCAGCACTCGCTGTAATTTCATTATTAATTGACGCAGAAAAATTTAATAGACACCATTCAACAGGAAATTAAATGCACTTTTTGAAAATGCTGTCGAATTTTGAATTAGGGTTTATCTACATATTGAAATGAGCGCTAACTTTGACTTTTTCAATAGCAACACCAAATTTTCTCTTCATATTCGAATTTCTGAGAGTCTGGCAGTGCGGAAAAGTATACTGTTTGTATACTTTATCTTTAGTATTTATAGAGTTATGATCAAAAATGTGTTGGGGGTTATCTGTAAATGTAGAAAAATAAAATTAAGATCCTATAAAAAACAGATAAATTTTAATGTTTTACACCGGAAATCTTTCAGGAAAAAAAAGAATTATAAAAATTAATAAAAAGATTGACCCTTTTCCAATTTCTTAATTATCTTGAATTCAGTTTCTTAGATTTGTATACAGGGTGATTCAAAAAAACGTGGACAAAATGACATGGTAGATCAGTCATACAACAAGGATCAAAAATCGCATAGGAACAGAGGGTCGCAACTGCGATCCGGAGCTGCTACAGGGCGTCTAAAATAATTCATAACACAAAGAGAAGAAACAAAACCATTACAGATCATTTTATTGATAATTACTCACTCACATGTAATTTATGCAAGCCAAATGTTTAGCCTACAGGAGATGCTCAAAGTTTTTGCCAGATGCATCGAGACACGCCTCTCATCTACGTTGCATAGAACGCCGCACCTTCTCAAAGATCAGGTGTATCTCGAACACATTCTCCTGCCACAACGATTCTTCCTACCAAGTCTTCCGGCATTACAACAAGTGTTTCATACACAAGTCCTTTTAAAAATCACCATAAGAAAAAATCTAAGGAGATGGATCTGGTGATCGGGGTGGCCATGCGATTGGTCCACCGCAACCAATCCAGCCGCCAGGAAAAGTAGTCTGCAGATGTGCTCTGACATCTGTGCTGAAATGTGCAAGAGCTCCGTTGTGTTGAAATCGAATGCGTTGACGAATAGGCATCGGAACATCATTCAGCATTTCTGGTAGAACTTCTTGCGAGAATGTTAGATAAATGGGATCGTTAAGTCTTTCTAGGAGAATGTCGCACCAAGTAAACAGTCAAGTAAACTACAATGCCAGCCCACACGTTAACGGAAAATTTTCGTTGTGCTCCATGCGGACATGAAGCACCGGGTTTTCATCCGCCCACGTATGCAGGATGTGAAAGTTCATCACACTTTCTAATGAGAACGCAGCCTCATACGTAAAGAGAACACTTGCTGCGAAGTTTCGGTCTGCAGCACGTTCTTACAAAAATCAAAACGCAAAATCCATACGATTGTTGTAGTCTCCCGGTTACAGTGCCTGGACGAAAATTATACCTCTGGGGGGTCACCGAAGCGGGTGAGCCTTCTCTCCGTGGAGAATCAAAATTGCGATGGCATGTCTCCGGACTATCTCTAGGGGTGAGTCCCAGACTGTTGCCAAATGCCCATCTGCGCAGCACTAGTGCGACGTAAAACCCAACCAACCAACCAGTGCCTGGACGCGTTGTAAATGATAAAGATGTAGTCCTTCGTCATGTACAATGCGCCAGACGGTAGCTTGGGGGATATGGGTCTTTCGGGATACAACTCGTGTACTCATTAAAGGATTACGCTGGAGTTCTTGGACAACTCTTTCTTTAACATCAACTGTCGGAGTTATTCGTTGGCGACCAACATCCGGCTTGGGCACGTCGAACGAGCGGGTTTCACACAATCATCGATGCAGACTGGCAAAGAATGAGCCGCTAGGCACCTTTATACCAGAATATTTCTCACGATACATTCGCAAGGCTGCTCGTTCATTGCAGTTGGTCATACCGTAAATTAAAGGCATGTCCCCACATAGCACATACGTTCATTTTACATTCACATTTCCTCCATCACGTCTGAGTTACATCTATAGACGAATTTTGAACATAGGCCTCAAGCTCAAATATGTTCAGAATATGTGAAATTCTGGACATAGACGAATCTACGAAAAACGTACAAAATACGGACGTCAATATAGGCACATAAACTGAATGAAAATTGAACTAATCCAATTTACGTAAATACTCGAGCTAAACTGCACCTGAAGGTCGCCATTTTTTTTTATGTAGTGTAGATATGGTATGGTAATCAACAAATTTAAGAAAGTTTATCTTCTACAAAGTTTTTCGATTCAAATTTTAATTTTATTTATTCAATGTTCAGAAGGCTGCTCTCTCAACGTATCTCCATGGTTCTGTGCATGGAAATTGAAGAGTGGTTTGTTGTGTTTGTATCCACGGATTATTTACATCGCCTTCAACCGTATTTGTGTTGAAAATTGTGTTTGAAAAGTAAATATGTGTTCTGCGTAAACTATGTTCTTTGAAAAACATATTGTTATAACATTTTAATTAATATAAACAACAAACCTTTAGGCTTTTAACATTTCATAATGAATTGTTATCATCATTCAAAATATACTGTGATACGTTCACATGTTACTACGAAATTTATTTATAACTATGTTTTAATATGGTACATGTTAAACTTAGTTTTGTGATACTTTAAAAATATAGCTGTTTTTAATAAGATATTATTTATAAATATCTTTTAAAAATTAAACAAATTTATGTTTTTGGAGAAACATTATTATAACATTTTGATTAATATAAACACAAAATTTTAGGCAAAACACGTAAAGCACATTCCAACCTATTTTTATAACACTGTTTTGTTTTACATATGCACAAATCATTCATACATGTGATGTGTGACAGGGATGGCTGCAATATGTAATTTTTTGCATTTTGAGATTTGTGCACTGCAAGGTAGCTGTATCTGTATCTAGTCATTTTCTAACACGCTTTTATTAGCTTCACCTGTATGTATGTTTGTAACCGCTCTGGGAGCAAACAAAAGATCGATATTGTAAAAAAAAAAGACTTTCCCTACATGAATGTTGTGGCTGTGAGGTAAAGCTCCAGGCTACGAACCTAAAGGTCTAACGTTCGAGCCCAGTCAGGGGAGATTTTTTAGAAATGGTTTTTGTTTAATTCTAAATTATTTTATAATCACCCTGTAATATGGTGTGTCACTCACACAATTTTTTCTTACCCTGAATTTTAATACTATAAAGATAGATATTTTGTGCTTTTTAGTTCACATTTCAATAAAAGCGTGTTCTTTAATTTTTTAAAAGTATAATTTTATTTCTTTTCAAGTACACTATGGTGATTGCTGCAATACGGACTTGCATATATTTTTTAAGATTCAAGAATTGCTAGGTTAGGGGTAGCCAGTGATTTTATTTTATTTTATTTATTTATTTATTTATTTTATTTTATTTTATTTTATTTATTTATTTATTTATTTTTTGGGGGGGGGGGGTAGAGGTTGTTATGTGCACAATAGTAATAATTGCTGCGTTAGAGAATTTCATGCTTTTTTTCTCTGTGATTATATTATATTTTATTAAAATTTTTATTTGTGATCGGTTATAATTTTGTAATTTTTAAATTACAAATTAACAATATTATACAATGATTTGGTTAGTTTCCAGTATATTATTTCTGACTGAATTGTTTATTTTCAGTGTCTTTTTCAGTTTGTTTGGTTTGCCTAAAAAGTTAGTAAAATTATTATGCAGGCGGTCAAGTGTTGCAAATTGGAGCATAATGCAAAATATCGCCAAATAAGTGAAAGTTTGAAAAATTCACAGAGATTCTACAGAATAAATTTTTCCGAAAATAAATTTAGAACAAACAATAAATACAATAACCAGAAGTGCACAAACTGTATTTGTATACTAGCCGCCTTCGGCAACCAGTTGGTTCGCAGTCCTTGAAAAATCTCACCATATTGAACACCCGATCAGTGGCGCCTGTGATGCCTCATCCCTGTTTTATAACCTACAACAGCTTGTTCACTCACAGTTAAAATTTCAAATACCTTTGAAATTTTATCTGTATCAAATTTCCACTCTGTGGCGACGGCGATGTGCTCTCCACTTTCATGATAGGAAACACCCTGTTGGCTCACCGTGCAAACAACCTTTAAAAATTCTGATCCTGGAAAAACCCCAAACTGGTGACGCCTACAGTCTTCTTATCTACCCCCTAAAAATTCTACATTAAAAAAAAAAAAAAAAAAAAAAAAAAAAAAAGTGTGAATTTATTTTAAAACGAAAAAGATTTAATCATTAACAGCTTAAATTTAGTGTATATATCGATATCGGACCACAGATGGCACAGTTATGTTCCGTAGAAATAGTTTAATCTTGTGTAATTTCATTTTAAGACAAAAAAGAATAATCAGTAACAGTATAAACTTTACGTGTATAAAATTAACTAATCTTGGTCATATTTGGGTTTATAGTTCATGAGGTGACACTTTTATTCTGCATATTCGACCATTTAGTTAGAGGCTATATCACATCTTGTATTGAAAATTGCAGCCTTAACAAAATGTATCAATTGCTCTGATTTTCTTAATTGGGATTAAATTGGTGTGTATATTGTCTGAAATGTAGCACTGTTAAACTGTAATCTTTCTTGTTTAGGTAAAAGCTATGTCTCAAAATCTAACATACATAACTACATAATTTTTAATTTATGTATGTATTGTGTGAAAAGTTGTTTGTTTTAAGTCATGTTTAAAAAAATGGTATAATTTTCTTTGTTTTCTATACTACAGAAAATTCAGACACAAATCTTTTTATAACAATGTTTACATTACTTTTGCACCTCAGCTTCTAATTATACAATTTTATAATTAATATATCATTTTTAAACTTATTTGAATTGGAATTGAAGCAAAGATTTTGCAAATCTTAGTTGGCAGATGACACTTTAATATTTTAATTTTAAAGAACAAAAGTCTAGAAATTAAGTTAGAGTGTCGAAAATTCGTACTTTTAGGTTTTAAGGCCCGATAAATCAATTGCTGATATTCCTGAAAGTATAAAATTATTAGGAGGGGCAAAAATATAGAAATGCACTTAGATTGTTAAAAACTAATACATTTAATACGCCATTCAAATTTTGTACAGGAATTTTGAAGATAACCATGGAAAACAGAGGACAACTTTTCTTTTATATTTGAGTTTTGAAGAAAACCATGGAACACTCAGACAATACTGGTCAAAATTTCATATAAATGTGCATGATGAGAATAATTTTTGATTAGTACATGTGTGTGAAAATTTCAAAATATCTTTAAAATAATAATATCTTTAAAATTAAAACAAACGTTTGAACCCAGTGATAGTTGAAAACAAAGTTATCAATTTTTTTCCATTAAAAAAAAAAAAAACTGCATTTCATTAAAAAAAAATAGTCCATGTTTATTTATGTATTTTTTATTAGTATGCAAAGTTATAGTATTTAGTTGTATTTTTTTAGTTAGCTTTTTTTTTTTTTTTTTTTTAACAGTTAATATGTATGTTTTATTTATTTTACCCTATTCATATAACAATCATTTTAAAGTAAATTAACAGGGTTAACTTACAAATCTGTTTTATAAGTTAATAATATAACTGTTTTTGTAATAAATATAAATCACAAGCTTTAATACTTGTACTTTCAATACAAAAGCAATTAAAATTATGTGTTCCAAGTTATAGACTTAGACGTGCAAATTTCTTTTTCCTTTTTTAATATTTATTACTTTATTAATATACACACAGCATTTTTCTTGTGAAGGGAGTTAATTTCATATATATATATGATCTACACTAATCATAGAATGTAAATAGTATGATTAACTACATGATAAAGAAAGCAAGTTCCTTCATGCATAATAGAAGTGAATGCTCTACTTGTTTAAATTAAGGTATTATATTAAAAATGATGTTATAGATGTTTAATTAAAATAAAAATAAAAAATTAAGTAAGTAGGATATATATCAATCTTACAAAATATGATTAAATAGCAGTAACAGGAAAAAATACAGAATTAGGAAGCTAAAATAAGTGATTGAATTAAAGCTTCAAGCCTTATTGAAAATTTAATAAAGCTTAAATATTATTGTATATAGTATTTTATAAAATATAAACCTTAAAAGTGTGAAATTTTTTCAATAATTAATAAAATTTAATATATTACTTTGATGTTTATATTTCAAAAACACACATCAATAAAAAGCTATTTAGCACATTAAAATATTTCCTTAAAAAAAAAAAAATCTTTTAAATTTATGGGACACTGCATCCTCATTAAATTTTTTAAATGTGCATTTGTAGTTTTGTCATCTAAATTGGCCGTTTTATCTTTTTCGATCAAGCGCCGTTAATACTTCTAAATATAGTTGCACAAATTAAATTAAAAATTTAAGTTAATATTTAAAAGAATTACCGGCGATTACGGATCAGTGTAGTAATTTTCAACATTTGTTTACAGTTTACACTCGTTGCTATGCCGTTGCCATATTTTTCATCATCTCCGCAAAGTACCCAAAGAAAAATCGTGGGGAGATGGGGGAGTTTCTAAGCTCCCCGGTCTGGAATCATGAACAGCTTTATTTTCTACCCGAGTAACTCAAAATGGGACTTGTGAACAGCTTGGGGAGTTATTGGGTAACACGAACTTTTCGGGGAGTATACATGAACACGGCCAAAATTTACTGCTGTCTGCATCCAAGCAACACCTCCTGTAATAATGCCTCCGAGCTGAGCTTTACGTCATGGAAGATCGGCCTATTTTATCCAATCAACACTTACTATGATACATGTTGGATCGTTTGGATTGAATGAAATCGGCCGATCATCCGTGACGTAGAGCTGAGCTCGGAGGCATTATTACAGGTGGTGTTGATCCAAGTGCTTCCATATCTTTACTATATAACTAATGACGTAATAATCATAATGAAAGAAAATGGAAATTTGCTTATAATAATGAATGATAGTAAAGTACCGCTCTATAAAGTCGCCAAAAAAGATACTACCAACACCAACAGTTACATCCAGACTGAAACATTGTGATCACAAATAGGTAAACAATCACAAATCTGGCTGTGTTTCAATCCAAACGCAACATTTGTTTACAAAACTGATCTCAAAGTTGTGAGCGATGAGGGGGAAATTTGTGACTGCCTCGGAGCTCTCACAACTCGATCGCAGGTGTACTATCGCCTCAAAAAACATGGCCGCTGTTGTCCAGTGTTGTCGAAGAAAGTAATAGTCACAGACAAGGATATAATTTGTCTGTGGTAATAATCATTCATGAAATGATAATAAATAATCCGAAACAAATAATTTATTATAATATTTCATTAATCTACAATATGAATTAAATACTATCCAACATAGCGAAACTCTTCTTTACTCGGAAATGATATTTAAAGCTCTCATTGGAATTGAAAGATACATGTAATTGTAAAATATGTTATGTTATGGTTTTGTATATTCATGTAAGTAAGATTAAATGTTTAACATTGAAATATTATTATGGATTATGCAGAAAATTATAACTGTAACATTTGTATATTTTATAAATGCTAGGCTTATTTAATGTAAATTAAACGTAATATGTCATGTTTCTGTAATTGTTTATTTACAATATAGAATAATATGTTCTATTATTTAATGCGATGACTATGATATTCGTTAAAACTTTACAATCTGGTATGATATCATTTGGATAAATATTCTTCTCGTTGTAAATAAAAGCCCGATTAGTCAATTATTTATTCCATTATCTATTTATTCTGTTTAGGCGAAAAAAAATAATAATAAGAAGAAGATGATGACAGCAATATTTCGTAAAACTTTATAATTCGGTGTAGTAAACCTTAAATATTTTTTTTTTATTGTAAATAACAGTTATTGCATTTGATTGTAAAAGGCTGATTAGTCAATTATTTATTTTATTATATATAAAACTCTAGCTGAAAATATACAACTTCATTGTTAGTGTTGAAAATGAGTTTCGGAGAATAAAAATATGTTACTGTCAAATAACTATACATATGTATAATTTATATCTGTAGCTGGTTCATTACATTTAAATTCAGTATTTAACTGTTTGTAAGCTTTAAATGAAAACTTTATGATTAAACACTATAAATTACAAAATCTTGTCCATTAAAAATGGAGGAGGAGGGGGAGATATGCTGCTCTCCCCCCCTTCCTGTTACTTTGTTTATGGTTACATGATTACACAATAAATAGACTTTTTTTCTCCCCTTCAATACACTTTCTTCTCCATTTTTTTTTTTTTATTATTATTACTAGCAGGCTTTGCCCGCTTCGCTGGTCATTATATTGAAATGAATCCCCAAAACAGCATATCATTAATAATAATAAAATATCTTAAAAAAAAAAAAAAAAAAAATCATTGAAATCCGTCAAAATCTAATTTTAAGTTGCCCAATGCCTTCGGCAGTCCCTTACCTGCTTCTTACTCCCCCTCCCTCGCGGTTACAGTTGAAAGTTTTACAAAATCTCATCAAAGTGTATATTTCGCACACTTAATTAACACCCACACACCAAAATTCGCCATTCTTAGGTAATTTGGACGGATTTAAGCTTCAAAATGTGGTTTTTGCCCCGCCCGCCCCAAGAGGAAGGGGGGGGGGTAAATTTCCAAAATTACTTTATATTGCATGTTGCATACACATACCTAACCGACACATCAAAAAATTGAGATAATGAAATTATTTAAAGCTGAGTTATGCTTTAAAACTTTTTTTTTTAATCTCTCCCCCCCCCCCCGTTCTTAAAGGAGGAAATTTCGCAAAATCTCTTCATACTATGAGTTAGATACATATAATCGTCCCTTACATAAAAAATGTCCAACCTTAGATAATTTAGTGCAGCGTTACGCATGAATACATGTTTTTGCCCCCCATTCTCCAAAGGGCGGTAGGGTGGAATTTCATAAAATCCCTTTGTAGTGTGTGTTCAGTTCCCCCCCCCCCCTAAAAATCCAAAATCGCAGAAAGTAATTTTTTTGTACTCAAGTCTGGTCTTTCCATCTGCAATTTCTTCACCGTTAAGTAATTTGGAGCCGAGATAAGCCTTCTGCCCCCCAAGGGAGACAGGGGGGGGGGGTTATTTTGCACAATTCCGTCTTAGTTGGGGGTCAGGCTCCGAAAACCAACCTGGTCACTAAAATTTGTGACCATCTTTTCCACAGAATCGTCATGGCAGTGTTGAGTCAGTGAATCATTGAGTTTACTCTTTTATATGTACAGATTTGTTTATAATTTTTATGGACTACTTGGCTTAAGGTTGCTGTCACAAAAATAGAGTCCTTGGCGAAAAATGTCCTATCTACTTCAGTATTAAAATTAAAAATATACCCAGGATTATCAACTAATAAAGCTCTTTAATAGAGATCTGAATTAGCTTTCATTTTCTTATTATTTAATTTTGATAATGACGTTATGTTGTCATGTGCCTAAGCAAATTTAATATTTATTATTATTTTTATTATTATTCGCGTGAAATATTCTTTGGCAACAATTAAAAATTAAAATAAATTATTTTAAAGTTTTATTATAGAAGAAATATTTATATTATATACAGGGATGGAACACGGGCGCAGAATTCCTACCGGAATCTCTTTAAGGAATTTCTCTACTTGATATCGTTGATTTAAGAAGTAGAAAGTTTTCGTACATTGATAGTTGTATGAATTCTGCGCCCGTGTTCCATCCTTGTATATAGAACATTAATTAAAAATTTACATTTTTTCCGGTATAAATAGAAGCCTATGTCTTATTCCAGACTATTATCTATCTCTGTACAAAATTTCATCCAGATCCGTTTAGCCGTTGTGGCGTGATTGAGTAACAAACATCCATCCAAACTTTCGCATTTATAATATTAGTATAGATTAGTTATCATGTGCATGTGTTAGATTGAGTTATTTTGCTGTCAAATTGACAAAATTTTAATTTTAAATTTCAAAATTCTGTCGTTCTTGGCGCTTATTGTATTTAGTGATCAAAAACGTAATACGAAAATATGCATGCCAGATGTATATTTTCGTAATATGCATTGTACGAAATATTGTTTCATATTATTCATTACTCTCTTAATATAAGTTGTTAAAATAACCATGATTTTTGAAAGGAATTAAATTTTGTTCGCCAAATAATTCGTCGATATTTTTTTTTTTTTTCTGCTAAGGATGACCGATATCAAATCTATTCCGCTGCAACATATTAGTATCTTATATCAGATACTTTATTTAGACATTTGAAAACAAATTTTACTTCAAACTATGATGGAATATTTATCATTTTCCTTTTAATTAGTATATTAGTTGGATATTTATTGTGTAAATATCATCTTTTGAAATGAAATGTTTGTGTTTTCAATCGAATATGGAAATTTGCCATTTTTTTTTTCCTACAGTTTTGAAATTAAAAATTCAAATTTTGTCAATTTTACAACAAAAATAACTTAATCTAACGCATGGACATAATAATTAATACATACCTATACCTAAATATGGGGATTAAAATCGGGAAATAATTTTCCTCGATTTTTAATAATTTTTTACAAAAAAATCCAATGGACGTTTAACATAGGAAATATTTTTCTTGCATCCATGAACGGCCAGTGACGTCATCACTTCGCTTGCGTATTAGCACTTTATCAATGTGTAAAAGAAATTTTTTATTAAAAATGACGTCAGTTTTTGTGAGATGCATAATTTTTTTTTATAATTTTTTATCGTTCACGTTTAGATAAATGTATTTATTTTCCTGTTGAAAAAAATAAATAAATTCGTTTTTTTTTTTTTTTTTTTTTTTTTGGCATCAATTAAATTATGGATAAATTTAAATGGCTAATTTTTTGCTTTTATTAGCTTACAAAATTGCTATTTCATGCATAAAAATCGCAAAAACAATTTTTTTTTCGGAATAAAAGGTAGCCAACTTTTTAAGTTAGGGTATAAGCTATCTCCATAACAAATTTTATCGAAATCCATCGAGCAGTTTTAGCGTGAAACTCAGTCAAATAAACGGACATTCACATTTATAATATATATAAGATTTCTTTTTTGCTGTGTTTGAATTCACTGCTGCTAGATCTATTTTTTCCCAATTGCTTATTACTTTGTTACTGAATTTTTTCTTCATATACTACATTCATTTTAACTAAATAACTTGATATGGTCAATTGAATACAACACACAAGCATCAAGCAATAACCAATTAGCCTTGAATTAAAGCATTGTAGTCTGAAAGAGAAACATTAATATTTTTAATAGCAAAATTTTAAGTTTAAAGCTTACTAACAGCTAATATTAAATTTAAATATAATGAAATAGCTGCAGCTATTAATTATACACATGCATTATTGTTTGATAAAATATTATTTTTCAAAACACAATTACAGCACTAATAGAGAAAGAATGTGGCTTGTACTTTTTCAACTATAAATATATATCATAAATAAAAAAAATAACTAATCAGACAGTTACAGTTAAATGTGGTAGCAGTTATTTACAATAAGAATATTTAAACAACTCGATAAAAGAAATATGAAAATGATGATTTTTAAGATTTTTTGTACAGTTACCAACTAATGATAGAAATGTTCCTTCTGTTTTTTTAAAAAATCAAGTCATCTTTTAAAAAAGTGTGCTATAAGTTTTAATTTGATGTTCCAAATTGGGAACGTTGGCCTGTAAAAAGGTTAAATAAGCCTAAAATTTATGAACTATATAAATGTTACAATTATAATTTTCTACGTAACCCATAATATTACAAAAAAGTGAACATACAAAACCATATTATCTATATTTTTATACTTGACATATATCTTCAAATGAGAGCTTTTAGTATCTTTTCCAAGAAACATAAAACCTTATTGTACCACAAAACTGACGTTAAAAAGTAATACATACAAAACTTTGAATAAACACCATAAAACGCTTTCATTCACAAAAATTGTTTTGGGTTGAAAGAAAATAGGATATTTTGTCAAGCGAACAAAGTAGGCATGAGTGCTGCAAACAAACACTCATGCCTACTTTATTCGCCTGACGAAGGATAATGTTTTGTTAACATGATTATTATTTTTTTTTTTTTTTTACCTTAGATTCTGTTTTCACCTTCAGAAAATTCAGAACCATACTACTACTTGTTTTCACAATTTCTAACATTTTATTCAGCTTAAAAATACATTTAAATATTTTTTGTTTTTTAAACTCAAAAGTGAAACATTAATTTTTTAAAAAGTAATACTAATTGAACGGTTATAGATTTTCACAACATGAATACTTAATTAAAAAATGCATTAAGCAATGAGGAATTATAGAAACAAATTTCCCCATAGAATAACATGAGTTCGGCTTCTTGTCAGCAACTGACTTTCTGATTACCAACTCCGAATTTCCTACATAATATCCATTAACATGTAAGGATAAATTTTTTATACCAACTATATGAAAAACGACAGAGCTGAGAATTTAACTCGGGTACTTAAGCAGATATTATATGGGAAATGCTGAGCTGGTATCTGACAGGGTAGCTCAGCGATACATAATAAGCGGAGTGTTCGATTTCAGTTCCCAGCTCTGGCCTTTTTCACGTAGTTGGTATACAAAATTCAATCTTACACTCAAATTTCTCTAAATAAATCATCGTTCATGAATGATTTAAGTAAAGATTACAGGGTCTATCAAAGTTGTGCTATCATTATTCTTTATATGTTTACCCGTTAAATCTGCATTTGTAAATACAGTGACATTGCCAACAGATGTTATGTAAGAAATGCCGAGTTGATAATCAGCCAAGGTGGCTCAGTGGTAGAACATCTGCACTGTAAGTGGAGTGCTCGAGTTTGATTCCCAGCTCGGATATTTTTCACATAGTTTGTACAAAAAAATTCAACCTTACACTTCCATTTCTCTAAATAAATATTCATAGGTCATGAATGATATTTCTAAGTAAAAATTACATGGTCTATGATTTAAATTTAAATACCTTATATTTATCCTTTCTTTAAACGAATATATTTCGGCATGTTTATCGCAGCCCTCTTCAGCGCCATTTCGACGCTGAAGAGGGCTGCGATAAGCATGCCGAAATATATCCGTTTAAAGAAAGGATAAATATAAGGTATTTAAATTTAAATCATAAACGATAATCCTGTAATATTATACCTATTACATGGTCTATCAGATTTGTATCACGATTAATTTTACACTGAAGCATCAGCAGGAAACAGTTGTTGCCTGATTACCGATTTATTGATGTTCTGAAAATGCATCAAAATAGTCGATCAATCATAACATTAAAAAAAAAAAAAAAAAAAAAAACTTTTTTAAAATGCATAATACCCTAATACAACTGAAATTTGTTAACGTGAATCTCGAGAGGAAAAAAAATTGTTCATACTATCAATAACCAAACTTCATTTTGGTGGGGATAGTGGAAACAGTTCATGTTTGACTGTATATACCTAATGCATCGAAAACATAATTAAAATAGCATTTGAAATACGTTAAAATTTTACTAAAAACAATCTCTTTTTACTTCCTTATACAATGTATAAG
The DNA here is from genome assembly GCA_963930645.1 of Salticus scenicus. Classification (NCBI taxonomy): domain Eukaryota; kingdom Metazoa; phylum Arthropoda; class Arachnida; order Araneae; family Salticidae; genus Salticus; species Salticus scenicus. Next base: position 39,116,674 of record OZ005657.1, on the reverse strand, counting down.
AAAGTATTGTAATCCTGATTTGCGAAATGGATTTTATATCTGACACTAGCGAGCTTCGCCCGCTAGCGGGTCAGTATTTTTAAATGAATCACTATAATGAATGAATTCTCAAAATTGCATCTTACCACTCATAAACATTACTCTTAAGAAAAAAAAAAAAATCGTGATCGGGTAAAAACTCAAGCCGAGTACCCACTGTCTTCGACAGCGTAGACCCATGCGCTGCACGCACATATTCCTTTACCATCCTTATGATTTCTCAAAATTCCATATTTATTATTACTAGTGCTGCACCGAGTAGCACTTTGGCCGAGTACTGAGTAGTTGTAAGAAAGAATAATTGACATGAAGAATTTCGAACATCTTGAAATTAAAAAAAGGCATTTTGAACACGAAATTAAGTTAAATGGCAAACAGCATGTTTTCATGAAACGTTTCAGAATTTTTGTAGTGTATATACACAATTAGGTTCATTGTTATGTTTGATACTTCCAGCTTAGTGGATTATTAAAACCATAATAACTGATTGATAACTTCATTCTTTATTATATAGTTTTTCTCAGATGCGAATCAATCTCAGATAATTCTTAGAGAATATAAAAGTTCCTATACACTCAGGCTTAATTTAAGATGCATGAAGTTCACATATGAAATGAGAACATTAAAATAAATATTTTAGATATCATTTCATGATAGATTTCATTAGTCTTCAAATTCTAGAAGAGTAAAAAAGATAGGTGGTTTTTGGCCATAATTTGAAAAACAACATATTTGATTATTAAAATATATTTTTAATAACATTTTAGTATAGTTACCTTTTTCATAATTATTATTTTTTAAATTAAAAACCAATCTTTTCTTACAGTTTTAAAAGTGTCTTACTTTTATTTGAACAAATATGTAACTAAAGTTTTATTTACTATATTAGTATTATATAAGGGTTCTTTTATCTAAAATATTTAATTTTTGTCTGTTTTATAGATATAAGTTTTTATAAAAAAAATTTGTACATTACGCGCATACAAGTTGGTTATACTCAAATTCTTGTAACTAAAATGAATAAGTTCATATCATGAATCGTCTCTATACAGAGTTTAGTGGCAATCTGCTTGCTCGTTTTAACTGCAGAAAGCTGTTTGCAGCAAAAGTTTAATGACTATGTTTATATTTTCATATTTTTTATTGTTTAGTTATTAATAAACAACTCTTATGAATACATTTTTTTCAATAATACATAAAAATAATGAAATTCTTACAACTACTCGGTATTGGCCGAATACTTAGTCCATATTTGGCCGAGCACCGAGTATATAACGAGTACTCGGTACAGCTCTAATTATTACTCATAAATTTCATTCTTAAGAAAAAGAATTACAAAAAAAAAAAAAAAAAAATCATTCAGCTTTGGGTAAAAACTCACACTGGGTCCCCATTGCCTTCGGCTGCGTTACAGCGTCTAGAATAAACAGTATGGCAATCATATAATAGCAGGAGACTTGGCGTTGGAATATTAAAACAGGAATAAACTACTACGTCAGAAACGCCAAAGAAAAATTATTGCGGTGCATACAGCTGTTTCGGTAGCCTAAAGCGTACCGTCATCAGTGCAAAAAGAATTCTGAAGAGAGGGTGAGAGGGTTCCCCTCTCTCCCCAATTCTCGCAGACATTTACATGCACTATTTCGAAAGCAAGCTTTTTAAGAAAATATCTTTTCCTTTTTGGACCCGTTACGTTGACGACACCTTCACACTTATCGACATATCTCATCACAATATTGACCATGTCTTAGAAACCTTAAATTCAATCGACAGTAATATCCAGTTTACATATGAAATAGAAAATAATGGCTCCCTTCCATTTCTTGATACCCTCGTCTCTCGCACTGTAAATGGATTTTCAACCACTGTCTATCGTAAAAATTTTGCAGTCTCCCTTCCTCCCCATGCGCGTTCATGTCACCCACCTAACCAAAAAATGGCTGCTTTCTATACTTTTGTAAACCGTGCCCTTAATATTTGTTCAAATCCTATTTTATTGAAATCTGAAATTAAATACCTGAAAGCCATCGCAATTGACAGAGGTTATGACCCTTCCATTATAGACAAAGCTATCCAAAAATTACAACTCCCTCGTATTTCGTCTACTAAATCAGTCACATCTAATATCAGTATTGTTTTACCCTATTTTTCTAAAACCAGTCAAACCATAGCTAAAATTCTCAAACAATATGATTTTAAAATAATATTTTCGCCTTCCAATAAACTCACCTTTTCTCAGTTAAAAGATCCTATTGATATGCATAATTCTTGGGGCATTTATAGTATTTCCTGTCAGTGTGGTTTATCATATATTGGCCAAACTAAACGCAGTCTTAAATTTCGTCTAAAAGAACATATGAATTACGTCTGCAAACAAGAAACCAATAAATCGGCTATTTCTAAACATTGCTGGGAGGAAAATCATAATTTTAAATTTAATTCAGCTAAAATAATTTGCAGACCTAGATCCATTCATGAACTCGATTTCTTTGAAGCTTTTCATATTTATAAAAATTTTAAAAACCTTGTGAATTGTGATTTCGCTGTTCCCTATTTGTCTGATTGTTGGAAATTTTACATTCAGTCCACATTTCCTTAATTTTTCTACTGTTTACACAGCTACACATTCCTTAATTCCTATTGGCCACACTCCCCACCTCTTCCGTATTCCTATTGGTTGAACTAAATCCGGTCCCTCTAGTACATATACGAGCACTTCTCAAGTTTCAGAATTCTTTTTGCACTGATGACGGTACGCTTTAGGCTACCGAAACAGCTGTATGCACCGCAATAATTTTTCTTTGGCGTTTCTGACGTAGTAGTTTATTCCTGTTTTAGTATGGCAATCGTCTATAACCGTGATGTTAAAATGATGCTACAAAAATTAAGCTCACCCAGATGTCGCTGTGATCGAAGCTATTGCTCAAATCGAAGACCTGATTGGCTTTTCCCAGTTTCGTCAGTTTAATCACGTGATCTAAGCATATAATTAACCAATAGGGAGTCTCGGTTTTGTTGTCGTGACACTAGTTTCGATTACAATGACATCTGGTGACAGACTTAATTTTTTTAGTACAATTTTATTTGCCGCTTTCCACACTGTTTATTCTAGACGCTGTAGCTGCGTAGACCCGTGCGCAGCACGTGCATATTCCTTCCCCCTCCTTATGATTTCTCAAACTTCATTTATCATCGGGTAAAAACTCACACCGAGTCCCCATTGCCTTCGGCAGTGCAGACACATGTGTGCTGCGCGCGCATGTATTCTTTCTCAAGTCAAACTTTTATTTTTAAGAAAAGAAAACGAAAATAATCCTTTATCATCGGGTAAAAAGTTAGACCGAGTCCCCACTGCCTTCGGCAGCACAGGTTAGGGGATATGCACGCTGCACAAATAGGTCCCAATTTTTCCTGGTCAACTATAATATTGACATAGAAAAAATTGTGAAAGCTTTCTTTTTTTTTTTAATTATGGGTTTATAAATTTTAATATTCATTAGTAATGAAGCTTATAACTAAACAAACCACTTTAAAAAAACATTGCCCGCTTGTTCTACCTAGTTAGGATTTTGTTTGTTTTATAATTAGTTTATTCTAACTTTGAATTGAATGGTATAGGGTTCGAACCCAGGTTGCGCTCAATGGCCTAGCCATTTAGAATTCTCAATGCGGTCTGAAACTTACACAACTTGAGCTAGAATCCCTTAAAAAAGGTCATCATTAAAGGTACCTCAGTCAGACTCATAGCGTTATTAACACATTCATTGCCCAGCATGATTCAGCTGAGCTTCTCACTGGGCACAAATCCGATCGTCGGAGATGACATGTACCAGAGAGCCACAAATAAAAAAAATAGAAAATTTTAGAAACTTTTTTTTTATTAAATAGTTGTCCTCAGAAAACGCTATGCCTGACAATAATAGAAGTAAAACAAGGAAGCGTCCCACCCTTCATAGATTTGTAAGAATCAGCAAAGCGAGCCTATAAAAAGTATGTATGTGTGCGCTCTATTTTACCAGAAGAGGAAGCAAACTGCCAAATGGCAACGAAAAATGTAAAAGAAAACACTATATATGCAACCTATTGTTTCTATCACAAACTAAGGAAATACTTTGACCGGGCAAGGCGGTTCTAAAAGTGAAGTCTCAACTGTAACCGAGCCGCCACATTGGTATAAGCAAAACATTAATGCGTTTTTCATACAATCGTATTGGTATTATTCTATATTAATTGTAAAGAGGCTATAAATCGTGAAAAATGGCTTGTGCAGCCTATGGTTGCACCAATAGACCATCTAAGAAGGTTCCGGGAATTACGTTTCACAGGTAAGTTTCAGTAAATATACTTGATCAACAAAAAATTTCCAAATTTATTTTAGCGTTATGAGGTGTGGTAGACATTTGCCAGACAGGCGTTGCAGATTAACCATTACGTCGCTGAATAGAATATTGGATATTTATTTTTTTCACTGAGAAATAAAACAAATGTGAACTAGTATGTTGTGGCCACCACAAGACTTTCTTCTATATTTTCCTATACATATTCAATCAGTAACAATATTTAAAAAAAAAAAAGTACAATTTTTTTTCTCAGTTTTTTTTTTTTTGTTGTTGTTGTTAAAAGCAATACATATTCAAATAGTAACAAAAAAAAATACGATTTTTTTTTTTTTGTTTAAAAGTAAAAAAAATCGATAACTTAGTTTTAAATAATCACAGATTTATAGTTCAACATTCATTTTAAAGGTAATGACGAGATCTTTCGAAAGATACCCATCTTCAAAATTTACCCCTCCCCCTGGTGTGTGTGTGGGGGGGGTACTTCCCCCCCAGGGGGGTAGCGATGTCCCCACATGCACAGAAATTTTTTCCTAGTTAACTATTACTATTTTCAATAACTCATAATTTTACAATCACAAGTTAAAAATAACTCTCATTATGTACATTTATACGACATTTTGCCCTATACTGCCATGTTAAAAATTTAGAAAAAATGATATCACAGCGTCACCTGTTGAGCGATTGATCCCCAAATGTAATCAGCACCACTTTATGTCGGAAACCAACTAAATACCAAGTTTGGTTAAATTTCGTTAAAAAAAAAAAAAAAAAAAAAAACTATTTTTTTTCCAAGTTTTTTTTGTTAAAAGTAAAAAAAAAAAATCGATAACTTTGTTTTAAATTATCACAGATTTATGGTTCAACCATTCGTTTTAAAGGTATTGACGAGACCTTTCGAAAGATACCCATCTTGAAACTTTGCCCCCCGGGGGGTACTTCCCCCCCAGTGGGGGGGAACCGATGCCCCCACATGCACAATTTTTTTTTCCCAGTTAACTATTACTATTATCAACGAGACCTTTCGAAAGATACCCATCTTGAAAATTTACTTCCCCGGGGGGTACTTACTTACCCCCCAGGGGGGGGGGGAACCGATGCCCCTACATGCACAAAATTTTTTTCCTAGTTAACTATTACTATTATCAATAACTCATATTAATTTTGCAACTCATATTATTTTTGGTTCGTGAGATACAGCGTCCACAAAAAAATGATACAAACAGACAGACAGACAGACATTTTCTAAAAACTATTGATTCGTGTTCAGGACATCCCAAAACATGTAAATCCATCAAAAAACGGAGGTCGAAAATTTTCGCGAATCCAATACTATATTACATATAGAAGAAAGTAAAAAATATGCTTTAATCCCGTTCTTGCCCCCCCCCTTCTCCCTGAGGGGGGGCGATATTAAAAAAAAATTATGCCAGAAATCTTCGCGGGAGTGTATTCGACAATTTCACAAAGTTTCATGGCGATCGGATGAATGGTGTTGTAATGGATGAAGGATAAACAGACAGACATGCATTCGTTTTTACATATACAGATTGCAATGTTACTGGTTTCTTGCTTGTACCAATATGGCCGCCGGTCGCTCTAAGCGCCTTACAGTTACTTCACTTTTCCCCATTCAAGAAAGCCGTCTGACCGGGTCTAAGTATTTCCTTAGTCTGTGGTTTCTATTGTCTAGAATCACCTCAAATGTGCTTAGAGTGATTTAACGAACACCATGTGATATAGTATAATGTAATGTTTTCCTAAATATAAATTAATAAAAAGTACAGCATAATGTGTATATTTTTAGTATTTTTATGTTTTATATTCTTTATTTATATTTCAGTGCTTATTCCATTAAATGCCTTTTAAAAATCCTATTAATGCATTAGTAGTCGCATATCGGTCTATTTGCCGCCCACTGATTATAAATTTCCCCAACAGATCACCCCTTAGAAATAAAGTAAGAAAATTCTGTGTAACTAACCTTGAGTGGATGTTCTCTAACATAGTCTGTTTTTAAGTCATTCTTGATATTTTTTGAGCAGTTAAAAACATTTTACTTCTAAAATCGGTATTTGACCGTGATGTGACTATTAACGTTGATTATTTTTTCCCCCACTTCTAGTTTTTCAGAAAGGTTAGAGGTTTGCGGGAAAAGTTTTGCGTGAATTAAAGGCAGCTCATCTTTCTCTACTGGCTGTTGTTTACAACAGCCAGTAGTTGTTGTTTGCCAGTTTGCTGTTGTTTACAACAGCGGGGAATAGACCGACATGCGACTACTAGCGTTATAAAAAATGACGCAATTACTCTCATGCAGTGGCGGCACCAGAAAAAATTCCAAGGGGGGCAAAACCTGAAAAAATACTTTTTTTAAAATAAAATTCTGACAGCAGTTTTAAAGTTAAAGAAAAAAATGCTTATTAGAATTTTCCAGGGAGAGGCAAGTGAACCCCCTTGCTTCATTGTCCCGACGCCCAAGCTCTTGTGCTAACTTGAACAAGAGCGTCACCCATATCTGGATGACACGGAGATGAACGTGTTAAATTTTATTAATTCAAATTCCTCCACATTACCCTATTTACACAAACAAAATTTACTGCTGTCTGCATCCAAGTGCTTCTATATCTTTACTATATAACTAATGATGTAATAATCATAATGAAGGAAAATGGATATTTGCCTATAATAATGAATGATAGTAAAGTACAGCTCTATAAAGTCGCCAAAATAGATACTACCAACACCAAATGGAATATTCTTACTGGTAACTTTTTACCGCCACATTTTTAAAACAAGCTGCATTCATTTCTTATTAGTCACATCTTTTTCCTAATACATCAAAAATGGATGAGAAACCAAAATCAATAAAAATTTGGGATTTGCCTGAACAGAGGAAGAACCTGCCAGTTTATTTCAAGCAAAACACATTTAGCCTAAAATTACTTCTTGTGCAAAAAAATTCTTAGAACTAACATTTATTAAAAAAATTTTATACGTAAACTGTGTATTGTCATCAATAAAATTTGCTTGGCAAGATTTGCAACATTATTAACATTTTCGTATGGTGAGATTTGCACCAGCAAAATGGAAAAGTACTGATAATAATAAACCTTAATTTTTTTTTTTTTTAATAATTAAGGAATGTATCATTTGTCCCTAGTCATTAAATAATATGAAAGAGCCTGACAGTTTATCCAAAATTAAATCAATTTACAAAAGCTTTATAAGCTTCAAATTGTTGAAAATTACCTACTAAACAAATAAAATAAATGCTAGTTTTCATGTACTATGCAAATATAATAACTTTAGAATTTTTTAAATAAATGCTTAAAATATGGATTAAACGTTAGATTAGTTGATGCGTATACATAACGTTTCTGAATTTAAAAATATAAAAGATACAAATACATTAATATCTCTAAACTAAGTTTAAAAAAGCTGCATGTAAACAACCTATAACAAAAAAAAGTTCAACTAATTTTTTTTAAAAACATAAACTGCATTAAACTTCATATATAAGTGTGAATATCCTTTTATTTTTTATTTTATCTCCCTCTGATAATACACAGGGAGAGACATTTCCAGGAAAACAATTACATTTAAAGATTTCTGTATTTTTAATTACGGATACGTTAATAAATAAATATAAACAAAAACGCAAGTATATGCTAGGTCACATGTTTCTCTCTAGCCAATCATCACGGTTTATCGTTTAAAATAATCGATGTATTGGAAACCGGAAATCACAAACTTGCGATCAGCCGTCGTCATTTGTGAGCGACTGAAATTGTTGCGTTTGGAATGAAACATTCATGGCGATCACAAATTTCGGATTTGTGATCACTCGCTTGCGAGCGAGTGAGCGTTGCAGTCTGGATGTAACCGCAAATGGAGTATCCTTACTGGTAACTTTTTACCCTTTACCGCCACATTTTCAAAACAAGCTGCATTCATTTCTTATTAGTCACATCTCTTTCCTAATTCATCAAAAATGGATGAGAAACCAAAATCAATAAAAATTTGGGATTTGCCTGAACAGAGGAAGAATCTGTCAGTTTATTTCAAGCAAAAGACATTTAGCCTAAAATTACTTCTTGTGCAAAAAAATTCTTAGAACTAATATTTACTAAAAAAAATTTATATGTAAACTGTGTGTTGTCATTAATAAAGTTTGTTTGGCGAGATTTGCAGCATTATTAACATTTTTGTTTGGTGAGATTTACACCAGCGAAATGGAAAAGTACCGATAATAATAAACCTTAATTTATTTAAAAAAAAATAATAATTAAGCAATGTATCATTTGTCCCTAGTCATTAAATAATATGAAAGAGCCTGACAGTTTATCCAAAATTAAATAAATTTACAAAAGCTTTATAAGCTTTTAATTGTTGAAAATTACCTACTAAACAATTAAAATAAATGCTAGTTTTCATGTACTATGCAAATATAACTTTAGAATTTTCTTAAAATAAATGCTGAAAATATGGATTAAATGTTAGATTAGTTGATGCGTATACATAACGTTTCTGAAGCTAAAAATATAAAAGATACAAATACATTAATATTTCTAAACTAAGTTTTAAAAAGCTGCATGTAAACAATCTATAACAAAAAAAGTTCAACTAATTTTTTTAAAAAACAAAAACTGCATTAAACTTCATATATAAGTGTGAATATCCTTTTATTTTTTATTTTATCTCCCTCTGATAATACACATGGAGAGACATTTCCAGGAAAACAATTACATTTAAACATTTCCGTATTTTTAATCACGGATACGTTAATAAATAAATATAAACAAAAACGCAAGCATATGCTAGGTCACATGTTTCTCTCAGCCAATCATTACGGTTTATCGTTTAAAATAATCGATGTATTGGAAACCGGAAATCACAAACTTGCGATCAGCCATCGTCATTTGTGAGCGACTGAAATTGTTGCGTTTGGAATGAAACATTCATGGCGATCACAAATTTCGGATTTGTGATCACTCGCTTGCGAGCGAGCGAGCGTTGCAGTCTGGATGTAACCGTAACTTTTTTAAAAAACAAAAACTGCATTAAACTTCATATATAAGTGTGAATATCCTTTTATTTTTTATTTTATCTCCTTCTGATAATACAAAGGGAGAGACATTTCCAGGAAAACAATTACATTTAAACATTTCGGTATTTTTACGGTTACATCCAGACTGCAACGCTCGCTCGCTCGCAAGCGAGTGATCACAAATCCGAAATTTGTGATCGCCAAGAATGTTTCATTCCAAACGCAACAATTTCAGTCGCTCACAAATGACGACGGCTGATCGCAAGTTTGTGATTTCCGGTTTCCAATACATCGATTATTTTAAACGATAAACCGTTATGATTGGCTAGAGAGAAACATGTGATCTAGCATATGTTTGCGTTTTTGTTTATATTTATTTATTAACGTATCCGTAATTAAAAATAGAGAAATGTTTAAATGTAATTGTTTTCCTGGAAATGTCTCTCCCTGTGTATTATGAGAGGGAGATAAAATAAAAAATAAAAGGATATTCACACTTATACATGAAGTTTAATGCAGTTTATGTTTAAAAAAAAATTAGTTGAACTTTTTTTGTTATAGGTTGTTTACATGCAGCTTTTTAAAACTTAGTTTAGAAATATTAATGTATTTGTATCTTTTATATTTTTAGCTTCAGAAACGTTATGTATACGCATCAACTAATCTAACATTTAATCCATATTTTAGGCATTTATTTAAAAAATTCTAAAGTTATATTTGCATAGTACATGAAAACTAGCATTTATTTTATTTGTTTAGTAGGTAATTTTCAACAATTAGAAGCTTATAAAGCTTTTGTAAATTGATATAATTTTGGATAAACTGTCAGGCTCTTTCATATTATTTAATGACTAGGGACAAATGATACATTGCTTAATTATTTAAAAAAAAATTAAGGTTTATTATTATCAGTACTTTTCTATTTTGCTGGTGCATACTTGCCAACATCCTAATTAATATTCCGTAGTCTTGTTAGCCCCGCCTTTTTTCTCACACCAATAAATTTTTAGAGTAATATTCTCCAAATGCAATTACGATTAAATAAGAGAAAAAACACTCGAATAAAATACCGGTGTGAAAAAGAAGGCGGAGCTAACAATACTACGGAATATTAATTAGTATGTTGGCAAGTATGCTGGTGCAAATCTCACCATACGAAAATGTTAATAATGCTGCAAATCTTGCCAAGCAAATTTTATTGATGACAACACACAGTTTACGTATAAAAAATTTTTAATAAATGTTAGTTCTAAGAATTTTTTTGCACAAGAAGTAATTTTAGGCTAAATGTGTTTTGCTTGAAATAAACTGACAGATTCTTCCTCTGTTCAGGCAAATCCCAAATTTTTATTGATTTTGGTTTCTCATCCATTTTTGATGTATTAGGAAAAAGATGTGACTAATAAGAAATGAATGCAGCTTGTTTTAAAAATGTGGCGGTAAAGAGTTACCAGTAAGGATATTCCATTTGGTGTTGGTAGTATCTATTTTGGCGACTTTATAGAGCTGTACTTTACTATCATTCATTATTTTAGGCAAATATCCATTTTCCTTCATTATGATTATTACATCATTAGTTATATAGTAAAGATATGGAAGCACTTGGATGCAGACAGCAGTAAATTTTGTTTGTGTAAATAGGGTAATGTGGAGGTATTTGAGTTAATAAAATTTAACACGTTCATCTCCATGTCTTCCAGATATGGGTGACGCTCTTCTCGTTCAAGTTAACACAAGATCTTGGGCATCGGGTCGGGACAATGAAGCAAGGGGGGGCACTTGCCTCTCCCTGGAAAATTCTAATGAGCATTTTTTTCTTTAACTTTAAAACTATGCTATCAGAATTTTATTTAAAAAAAATATTTTTTCAGGTTGTGCCCCCCCCCCCCTGGAATTTTTTCTGGTGACACCACTGCATGAGAGTAATTGTGTCATTTTTTATAACGCTAGTAGTCGCATGTCGGTCTATTCCCCGCTGTTGTTTAGTATAAAGGGAAAGCCGAAAGAAAGCCAGTAGAGAAAGATGAGCTGCCTTTAATTCATGCAAAACTTTTCCCGCAAACCTCTAACCTTTCTGAAAAACTAGAAGTAGGGGAAAAAATAATCAACGTTAATAGTTGCATCGCAGTCAAATACCGATTTTAGAAGTAAAATGTTTTTAACTGCTCAAAAAATATCAAGAATGACTTAAAAACAGACTATGTTAGAGAACATCCACTCAAGGTTAGTTACACAGAATTTTCTTACTTTATTTTTAAGGGGTGATCTGTTGGGGAAATTTATAATCAGTGGGCGGCAAATAGACCAATATGTGACTACTAATGCATTAATAAGATTTTTAAAAGGAAATTAATGGAATAAGCACTGAAATATAAATAAAGGATATACAACATAAAAATACTAAAAATATACACATTATGCTGTACTTTTTATTAATTTATATTTAGGAAAACATTACATTATACTATATCACATGGTGTTCGTTAAAACACTCTAAGCACATTTGAGGTGATTCTGGACAATAGAAACAATAGGTTGCATATATAGTGTTTCTTTTACATTTTTCTTTGCTTCTTGGCATTTGGCAGTTTGCTTCCTCTTCTGGTAACATAGAGCACACACATACATACTTCTTATAGGCTCGCTTTGCTGATTCTTACAAATCTATAAAGGGTGGGACACTTCCTTGTTTTACTCCTATTATTGTCGGGCATAGCGTTTTCTGAGGACAACTATTTGATAAAAAAAAGTTTCTGGAATTTTCTAATTTCTATTTTTTCATTTGTGGCTCTCTGGTACATGTCATCTCCGACGATCGGATTTGTGCCCAGTGAGAAGCTCAGCTGAATCATGCTGGGCAATGAACGTGTTAATAACGCTATGAGTCTGACTGAGGTACCTTTAATGAGGACCTTTTTTAAGGGATTCTAGCTCAAGTTGTGTAAGTTTCAGACAGCATTGAAAATTCTAAATGGCTAGGCCATTGAGCACAACCTGGGCTCGAACCCTATAACATTCAATTCAAAGTTAGAATAAACTAATTATAAAACAAACAAAATCCTAACTAGGTAGAACAAGCGGGCAATGTTTTTTTAAAGTGGTTTGTTTTGTTTAGTTATAAGCTTCATTACTAATGAATATTAAAATTTATAAACTTAAACCCATAATTTAAAAAAAAGAAAGCTTTCACAATTTTTTCTATGTCAATATTATAGTTGACAGGCAAAAATTGGATTTAGGCAAAAATTGGGACCTATTTGCACAGCGCGCATATCCCCTAACCTGTGCTGCCGAAGGCAGTGGGGACTCGGTCTAACTTTTTACTCGATGTTAAAGGATTATTTTCGTTTTCTTTTCTTAAAAATAAAAGTTTGACTTGAGAAAGAACACATGCACGTGCAGCACACATGGGTCTGCACTGCCGAAGGCAGTGGGGACCCGGTTTGAGTTTTTACCCGATGATAAATGAATTTTGAGAAATCATAAGGAGGGTGAAGGAATATGCACGTGCTGCGCATGGGTCTACGCAACTACAGCGTCTAGAATAAAGTGTGGAAAGCGGCGAATAAAATTGTACTAAAAAAATTAAGCCTGTCACCAGATGTCATTGTAATCGAAGCTAGTGTCATGACAACAAAACCGAGACTCCCTATGGGTTAATTGTATGCTTAGATCACGTGATTAAACTGACGAAACTGGGAAAAGCCAATCAGGTCTTCGATTTGAGCAATAGCTTCGATCACAGCGACATCTGGGTAAGCTTAATTTTTGTAGCATCATTTTAACATCACGGTTATAGGCGATTGCCACACTGTTTATTCTAGACGCTGTAACACAGCCGAAGGCAATTTGGACCCAGTGTGAGTTTTTAGCCAAAGCTGAATGATTTTTTTTTTTTTTTTTGCAATTCTCTTTCTTAAGAATGAAATTTATGAGTAATAATAAATATGGAATTTTGAAAAATCATAAGGATGGTAAAAGAATATGTGCGTGCAGCGCACGTGTCTACTCTGTCGAAGACAGTGGGGACTCTGTTTCAGTTTTTACCCGATCACGATTTTTTTTTTCTTTTCTTAAGAGTAATGTTGATGAGTGGTAAGATGCAATTTTGAGAATTCATTCATTATAGTGATTCACTTAAAAATACTGACCCGCTAGCGGGCGAAGCTCGCTAGTGTCAGATATAAAATCCATTTCGCAAATCAGGATTACAATATTTTCTTATACATTGTATAAGGAAGTAAAAAGAGATTGTTTTTAGTAAAATTTTAACGTATTTCAAATGCTATTTTAATTATGTTTTCGATGCATTAGGTAGTCAAACCTTATTAACATGAACTGTTTCCACTATCCCCACCAAAATGAAGTTTGGTTATTGATAGTATGAAAAAAAATTTTTTCCTCTCGAGATTCACGTTAACAAATTTCAGTTGTATTAGGGTATTATGCATTTTAAAAAAGTTTTTTTTTTCTTTTAATGTTATGATTAATCGACTATTTTGATGCATTTTCAGAACATCAATAAATCGGTAATCAGGCAACAACTGTTTCCTGCTGATGCTTCAGTGTAAAATTAATCGTGACACAAATCTGATAGACCATGTAATAGGTATAATATTACAGGATTATCGTTTATGATTTAAATTTAAATACCTTATATTTATCCTTTCTTTAAACGGATATATTTCGGCATGCTTATTGCAGCCCTCTTCAGCGTCGAAATGACTTCTATGATTTAAATTTAAATACCTTATATTTATCCTTTCTTTAAACGGATATATTTCGGCATGCTTATCGCAGCCCTCATCAGCGTCGAAATGACGCTGAAGAGGGCTGCGATAAACATGACGAAATATATTCATTTAAAGAAAGGATAAATATAAGGTATTTAAATCATAGACAATGTAACTTTTACTTAGAAATATCATTCATGACCTATGAATATTTATTTAGAGAAATGGAAGTGTAAGGTTGAATTTTTTTGTACAAACTATGTGAAAAATATCTAAGCTGGGAATCAAACTCGAGCACCCCACTTACAGTGCAGATGTTCTACCACTGAGCCACCTTGGCTGATTATCAACTCGGCATTTCCCACATGACATCTGTTGGCAATGTCACTGTATTTGCAAATGCAGATTTAACGGGTAAACATATAAAGTTTAATGATAGCACAACTTTGATAGACCCTGTAATCTTTACTTAAATCATTCATGAACGATGCTTTATTTAGAGAAATTTGAGTGTAAGATTGAATTTTGTATACTAACTACGTGAAAAAGGCCAGAGCTGGAAGCTGAAATCGAGCACTCCGCTTGTTATGTATCGCTGAGCTACCCTGTCAGATACCAGCTCAGCATTTCCCATATAATATCTGTTTAAGTACCCGAGTTAAATTCTCAGCTCTGTCGTTTTTCATATAGTTGGTATAAAAAAATTATCCTGACATGTTAATGGATATTATGTAGGAAATTAGAAGTTGATAATCAGAGAGTCAGTTGCTGACAAGAAGCTGAACTCATGTTATTCTATGGAGAAATTTGTTTCTATAATTCCTCATTGCTTAATGCATTTATTAATTATGTATTCATGTTGTGAAAATCTATAACCGTTCAATTAGTATTACTTTTTAAAAAATTAATGTTTCACTTTTGAGTTTAAAAAACAAAAAATATTTAAATGTATTTTTAAGCTGAATAAAATGTGAAAACAAGTAGTAGTATGGTTCTGAATTTTCTGAAGGTGAAAACAGAATTTAAGGTTAAAAAAAAAAAAATAATAATAATAATAATCATGTTAACAAAACATGATCCTTCGTCAGGCGAATAAAGTAGGCATGAGTGTTTGTTTGCAGCACTCATGCCTACTTTGTACGCTTGGCAAAAGATCCTGTTTTCTTTCAACCCAAAACAATTTTTGTGAATGAAAGCGTTTTATGGTGTAAATTCAAAGTTTTGTTTTTATTACTTTTTAACGTCAGTTTTGTGGTACAATAAGGTTTTTTGTTTCTTGGAAAAGATACTAAAAGCTCTCATTTGAAGATATATGTCAAGTATAAAAATATAGATACAATGGTTTTGTATGTTCACTTTTTTGTAATATTATGGATTACGTAGAAAATTATAATTGTAACATTTATATAGTTCATAAATTTTAGGCTAATTTAATTTTTTTACAGGCCAACGTTCCCAATTTGGAACATCAAATTAAAACTTATGGCACACATATTTAAAAGATGACTTGATTTTTTAAAAAAACAGAAGGAACATTTTTATCATTAGTTGGTAACTGTACAAAAAATCTTAAAAATCATCATTTTCATATTTCTTTTATCGAGTTATTTAAATATTCTTATTGTAAATAACTGCTACCACATTTAACTGTAACTGTCTGATTAGTCAATTTTTTTATTTATGGTATATATTTATAGTTGAAAAAGTACAAGCCACATTCTTTCTCTATTAGTGCTGTAATTGTGTTTTGAAAAATAAAATATTTTATCAAAGAATAATGCATATGTATAATTAATAGCTGCAGCTATTTCATTATATTTAAATTCAATATTAGCTGTTAGTAAGCTTTAAATTTAAAATTTTGCTATTACATATATTAATGTTTCTCTTTCAGGCTACAATGCTTTAATTCAAGGCTAATTGGTTATTGCTTGATGCTTGTGTGTTGTATTCAATTGACTATATCAAGTTATTTAGTTAAAATGAATGTAGTATATGAAGAAAAAATTCAGTAACAAAGTAATAAGCAATTGGGAAAAAATAGATCTAGCAGCAGTGAATTCAAACACAGCAAAAAAGAAATAATAATAATAATTAAAAAAAAAAAAAAAAATGGAGTGAAGAAAGTGTATTGAAGGGGAAGGAAAAAAGTCTATTTATTGTGTAATCATGTAACCATAAACAAAGTAACAGGAAGGGGAGGGAGAGCAGCATATCTCCCCCTCCTCCTCCATTTTTAATGGATAAGATTTTGTAATTTATAGTGTTTAATCATAAAGTTTTCATTTAAAGCTTACAAACAGTTAAATACTGAATTTAAATGTAATGAACCAGCTACAGATATAAATTATGCACATGTATAGTTATTTGACAGTAAAATATTTTTATTCTCCAAAACTCATTTTCAACACTAACAATGAAGTTGTATATTTTCAGCTATAGAGTTTTATATATAATAAAATAAATAATTGACTAATCAGGCTTTTACAATCAAATGCAATAACTGTTATTTACAATAAAAAGTATATTTAAGGTTTACTACACCGAATTATAGTTTTACGAAATATTGCGGCCACATCATCTTCTTATTTTTTTTCGCCTAAACAGAATAAATAGATAATGGAATAAATAATTGACTAATCGGGCTTTTATATACAACGAGAAGAATATTTATCCAAATGATATCATACCAGATTGTAAAGTTTTAACGAATATCATAGTCATCTCATTAAATAATAGAACATATTATTCTATATTGTAAATAAACAATTACAGAAACATGACATATTACGTTTAATTTACATTAAATAAGCCTAACATTTATAAAATATACAAATGTTACAATTATAATTTTCCGCATAATCCATAATAATATTTCAATGTTAAACATTTAATCTTACATGAATATACAAAACCATAACGTAACATATTTTACACTTACATTTATCTTCCAATTCCAATGAGAGCTTTAAGTATAATTTCCGAGTAAAGAAGAGTTTCACTATGTTGGATAGTATTTAATTCATATTGTAGATTAATGAAATATTATAATATTTGTTTCGGATTATGTATTATCATTTCAAGAATGATTATTACAACAGACAAATTATATCCTTGTCTGTGACTATTACTTTCTTCGATATCACTGGACAACAGCGGCCATGTTTTTTGAGGCGATAGTACACCTGCGATCGAGTTGTGAGAGCTCCGAGGCAGTCACAAATTTCCCCCTCATCGCTCACAACTTTGCGATCAGTTTTGTAAACAAATGTTGCGTTTGGATTGAAACACAGCCAGATTGATTTGTGATTGTTTACCTATTTGTGATCACAATGTTTCAGTCTGGATGTAACTGCACATCACGGATACGTAAAACAAAAACACAAGCATATGCTAGGTCACATGTTTCTCTCTAGCCAATCAATACGGCTTATCGTTTAAAATAATCGATGTATTGGAAACCGGAAATCACAAACTTGCGATCAGCCATCGTCATTTGTGAGCGACTGAAATTGTTCCGTTTGGAATGAAACTTTCTTGGCGATCACAAATTTCGGATTTGTGATCACTCGCTTGCGAGCGAGTGAGCGTTGCAGTCTGGATGTAACCGCAAATGGAGTATCCTTACTGGTAACTTTTTACCCTTTACCGCCACATTTTCAAAACAAGCTGCATTCATTTCTTATTAGTCACATCTCTTTCCTAATTCATCAAAAATGGATGAGAAACCAAAATCAATAAAAATTTGGGATTTGCCTGAACAGAGGAAGAATCTGTCAGTTTATTTCAAGCAAAAGACATTTACGGTTACATCCAGACTGAAACATTGTGATCACAAATAGGTAAACAATCACAAATCAAATCTGGCTGTGTTTCAATCGAAACGCAACATTTGTTTACAAAACTGATCGCAAAGTTGTGAGCGATGAGGGGAAAATTTGCGACTGCCTCGGAGCTCTCACAAGTCGATCGCAGGTCTGCTATCGTCTGTAAAAACATGGCCGCTGGTGACTGTGTTAGAAATTAATAATGATTTTCATTCAATGAATTAACATGGCGAAGCTTTTCTTTGCACGAAAATGACACTTTCTCGGTATCTGATGGTTTTATTTGTTCACGTAAGTAAGAATAGATATTAAAAATATTAATATGGATCATGCTGAAAATTATAGTTGTAACATTTGTATATTTCTTAAATGTTAGGCTTATTTAATGTAGATCAAACGTGATATATCATGTTGGTGTAATTGTTTATTCATTTTTTAAAATAACATAATATATTGTATTATTTTACAAGATGACTACAATATTCAGTAAAACTTTACAATTTGTTGGGATACAGATATACATAAATATACTTCTAAATGTAAATAAAGGCTACAACATTCGTTTGTAAAGCCCGATTTGTCAATTATTTTTATAGTTATCTATACTTTTGACAGCAATATTTGGTAAAACTTTAGAATTCGGTGCGGTAAACCATAAAAGTTCTTTATTGTAAATAACAGCTACTGCATTTGATTATAAAAGCCTGATTAGTCAATTATTTATTGTATTGTGTGTAAAACTCTATGTAGATGAAAATATACAACTTATTATTAGTGTTGAAAATGAGTTTTAAAGAATAAAAATATTTTACTCTCAAATAACTATACATATGTGGAATTTTTATCTGCAGCTGGTTCATTACACTTAAATTCAGTATTTAACTGTTTGTAATCTTTAAATGAAAACTTCATGTTTAAACACTATAAATTACAAAATTTTGTCCATTAAAAATGGAGGGGGGAGATATGCTGCTGCCCCTCCCATTACTTTGTTTATGGTTACAAGATCACACAATATTCCCCCCCCCCCCCCCCCCTTCAATACATTTTCTTCTCTATATTTTTATATTTCCTTCTTCACTGTGTTTGAATTCTCTGCTGCTGGATCTAATTTTTCCCAATTGCTTATTACTTTGTTACTGAATTTTTTTCTTCATATACATTCATTTTAGCTAAATGACTAAATAACTTGATACAGTCGATTGAATACAACACACAAGCATTAACCAATTACTTAGCCTTGAATTAAAGCATTGCAGCCTGAAAGAGAAACATTAATAATATTTTTAATAGCAAAATTTTAAATTCAAAGCTTGCTAACAGCTGATATTGAATTTAAATATAATGAAATAGCTGCAGCTATTAATTATATATATTATGCATAATTATTTGATAAAAATACTTTTATTTTTCAAAACACAATTACAGCATTAATAGTAAAAGAATGTGGCTTGTATTTTTTCAGCTATATAGAATATCATAAATAATAAAAATAAATAAATAACTGACTAATCAGACAGTTACAATTAAATGTGATAGCGGTTATTTACAATATGAATATTTAAGCAAATATTACCACACAAGATTGTTTAGCCGAATATTGTAGTTATCTCATTATTATACAATATATTACGCTATTTTAAGTAATAAATAAGCAATTACACAAATGTGATACATCATGTTTGATGTACATTAAATAAGCCTAAAATTTATTAACTATCTAAATGTTACATTTATAATTTTCTGCGTACTAATCCATTTACAAAAAAGCGAACATACAAAACCATCATATCCATATTTTTATACTTGACATATATCATCATTGAAAGCTTTTAGTATTTTTTCCAAGAAATGATAAACCTTGTTGCACCATGGAACTGTGATTAAAAAAATATAAAAAATTTGAATAAACACCATAAAATGTAATAATTCACAACAGTTGTTTTGGGTCGAAAGAAAACACTACCTTTTGTCGGGCGAACAAAGTAGGCAAGAGTGCTGCAAACAAACACTCATGCCTACTTTATTCGCCTGACAAAGGGTCATGTTTTCTTTAACTTCTTTTTTTTTTTTTTTTTTTTACCTTCAGAAAATTTATAACCATACTACTACTTGTTTTCACAAAATATTCTAACATTTTATTCAACTGAAAAATACACTTATATATATATACACTGATGGGAAAAAAAAAATCCCAACACCAAGAAAAAATTATTGTACAGTAATGAAATTTCAGCAATACATTTGTCTAGGTAACATATTTAATTGATTAAAGTATCAAGATCACAGGTAGAGCCATTGGCGAGAAGAGCCATTTCAAATGTGAAATGTTGGTATATTAATAACCGGTGTAACCGCCAGAATTTTGAATGCAAGCATGCAAACGTGTATGCATTGTGTCGTACAGGTATCGGATATCAGTTTGTGGGATGGAGTTCCATGCTTGTTGCACTTGGGCGGTTAATGCTGGTTGTGGATGACGCTGGAGTTGTCGTCCAATGATGTCCCATACGTGCTCGATTGGAGAAAGATCTGGTGATCTAGCAGGCCAAGGCAACATGTCGACACCCTGTAGAGCATGTTGGGTTACAACAGCGGTATGAGGGCGAGCGTTATCCTGTTAGAAAACACCCCCTTGAATGCTGTTCATGAATGGCAGCACAACAGGTTGTATCACTAGACTGACGTACAAATTTGCAGTCAGGGTGCGTGGGATAACCACGAGAGTGCTCCTGCTGTCATACAAAATTGCTCCCCAAACCACAACTCCAGGAGTAGGCCGTGTGTGTCTAGGCCGCAGACTGGTCGCTAGCAGGCATTCACCTGGCCTCCTTCTAACCAACACATGGCTATCACTGCGACCAAGGCAGAACTGGCTTTCATCAGAAAATACAACAGATCTCCACTCCGTCCTCCAATGAGCTCTAACTTGACATCACTCACGTCGCAAACGGCAGTGGTTTGGAGTCAGTGGAATGCACGCTACAGGGCGTCTGGCTCGGAGCTGTCCTTGAAGTAACCGATTTGTAACAGTTCGTTGTGTCACTGTGGTGCCAAATACAGCTCGAATTTCACCTGCAGATGCAGTACGATTAGCCACAGCCATACGCCGAACACGGCGGTTTTCCCTCTCAGTAGTGCCACGTGGCCGCCCGGAACCCGGTCTTCTTGAGGCAGTACCTTCCCTTGACCACTGCTGCCAACACTCATGCACAGTGGATACATTCCTGCCACGTCTTTCTGCAATATCGCGGAAAGAAAACCCACCTTCTTGTAGCCCTACTACACGACCTCGTTCAAACTCAGTGAGCTGTTGATAATGGCTTTTTCGTCTTCTTAGAGGCACGCTTGACTAACATTAACCCACTACGTCAAATCTCAACTGTAAATAACGATCACGAACCTTACTGTGCTTATTTAAAGCAAACCTCATTTGCATGTTCATAGAGTCGCTACTAGCGCCACACTTATGCGCGTAGCTCGAAATTTGAATCGACGTCATCTTTCAGATGTATAAACACGCCTACCAAATTTCGTTTATCTAGCACAGCTCCTTCCTGGTGTTGGGATTTTTTTTCCATCAGTGTATATATATATATATATTTTTTTTTTTTTCAACTCAAAAGTAAAATATTAATTTTTAAAAAAGTAATACTAATTGAACGGTTATAAATTTTCAGAACATGAATACATTATTAAAAAACGCATTAAACAATGAGTAATTGTAGAAACAAATTTCCCCATAGAAGAACGTGAGTTTGGCTTCTGGTTAGCAACTGACTTTGAATACCAACTCGGCATTTCCCACATAATGTCCGTTAGCATGTAAAGTTAAATTTTTATACCAACTATATGAAAACGACAGAGCTGATAATTTAACTTGGGCACTTAAACAGATATATGGGAAATGCCAAGTTGGTTATCAGCCAGGGTAGCTCATTGATATACAGTAAGTGGAGTACTCAATTTCAGTTCCCAGCTCTGGTCTTTTTCACGTAGTTTGTATACAAAATTCAATCTTGCACTCAAATTTCTCTAAATTTAATAAATCATGATTCATGAATGGTTTAAGTAAAAATTACAGGGTCTATCAGAGTTGTGCCATGAATTAATCTTTATATATTTATACGTTAAATGTGCATTTGCAAACATAGTGATATTACCAACAGATATCATGTGGGAAATGCCAAGTTGATAATCAGCCAAAGTGGCTTAGTGGTGGAGCGTCTGCACTGTAAGTGGAGTGCTCGAGTTTGATTTCCAGCTCAGGCATTTTTCGCATAGTTCATACAAAACAATCAACCTTACACTCCAATTTCTCAAAATAAATATTCATAGCTCATGAATGATATTTCTAACAAGGAAACATTCAAAAGGTGTCGTCTTCAAAAAGTATGTGATTGTACTCTTCCTAAAACACCTGAAATTGAAAAAATTATCGGCTGAAATGAATTACAGCGACAACAAAAAATTATCAAAATTAAGAATATTTGGCGATTGATTTTGAGTACTTGGCAGAGAAACAAAACACGGTTCTGTTCTTACATAGCAATCTCGGTACTAGCGAACTGAATGCCTAACAGTGCTAAATCGCCAAATATGCTTAATTTTGATAATTTTTTGTGGTCGCTGTAATTCATTTCAGCCGATAACTTTTTCACTTCCTGGTGTATTATAAAGAGTAGAATCACATATTTTTTTCAATATTTTTTGAAGGCGACACCTTTTGAATGTTTCCTTGTAAGTAAAAATTACATGGTTTATCAGATTTGTGCCACAATTAATTTTACAGTGAAGCATCAGCAGAAAACAGTTGTTGCCTGATTACTGATTCATAGATGTTCCAAAAATGTATTAAAATAGTCGACCAGACAGACATTTTCTAAAAACTATTAATTCGTGTTCTCCACATTCCAAAACATGTAAATCCATCAAAAAGTGGACTTCGAAAATTTTCGCGAATCCAATACTTTCTCTATATTACATATAGAAGAAAGTAAAAAAAATACTTTTTAAAAATGCATATGATCGAACCTCGTTAACATGAATCTCTAGAGGAAACATTTTTTTTCATGTTTTCAGTAGTTCATGCTATCAGTAATCAATCTTCATTTTGACAGGGATTAAGGAAACAGTTCATGTTTTGTTAGTGAGGTTTGACTGTATATACCTAATGCATGAAAAACGTAATTAATTAAAATAAGTTAAAATTTTACTTACAAACAATCTCTTTTTACTTCCTTATACAATGTATAAGGAAGTATTGTAATCCCGATTTGCGAAATGGATTTTGTATCTCTCATAGCTCAAAAACGAATCATTATAGAATGTTGCAAATTTATATGTGTCATTGTCATGATGTCCAACTGTAAACCTGCAAGTTTCGCTTTAGAGATATCAGCGACTTAACACCATTTTTCGTGCCATCTGTATGTGTGTATGTATCTCGCATAACTCAAAAACAGTTGGCTGATTGGTTAGGTTTTGCATCGCACTAGTGCTGTGTAATGGTCAATTGGCGACGGTCTGGGACTCATCTCTAGAGGTGGTCCGGAGACATGCCATAACAGTTTTGATCATCCACGGAAGGGATGGCTCTCCCACTTTGGTGACCACCAGAGGTATAATTTTTTATGGGAACATGTAGGGCATTGCATTCATGACAGTTTACATGCACCAGCCACCATTAGTGTATACAACAGTCTTTGGCCGGCTTGAGTACCAAACCTGCAATCTTCCAATTGCAAGCCTGGCACTTTACCGACTGGGCTACAGCGGCCCCCAAAAACAGTTGGACATAGAAGATTGAAAATTGGTATACAAGTTTGTTATAACATCTAGTTGTGCACCTCCCTTTTTTTTGGTCTTTCTGTGACTTCGTTTTGGTGATATTTACGAAAACTGTATTCATAATAACCAAATATACAAAGGTTTTAATTAATACATGACCCACCATCATAGAGATTTAAAAATAAGCTAATGATAGAGCCCATAATTGTATTATTATGAAAGTCGTTGACATTTTTGCATGTAGAAAGTAATTTGTAAAGACATAAGCAAGTTTTAGTCGACAAATGCATTTTATTTTAGGAACATTCAGCCCGTAAATAGAACATGTAATGATATTTTTATGAAAGTTGCCGACATGCAAAAACAGGTTCTAGACGACGAATGCACTTTAATGAATATTGAGCACGTAGATAGAGCATGTAATGATATTGTTTTGAAAGTTGCCAACATTTTCAGTGAAGAAGGTAATTTTTAGTATGTAAGCAGGTTCTAGTCGACAAATGCCCTTTATTTTGTTTTAGTCTTGTTTGTCATATAAAGAATTTTCGAAGAATTTAGTTTAGTGCTATAAACCAGTGGATCTTTCCAGAATTCTATTCCTATTGAAATTAGAACTTCCAAACTTTGGCAACCCTAAACTACAAATTTTCGCCAAATTTGATGCCAAGACCAAAATCAGTATTGGCTACAAACTTGGCAAGATGAGCGATCAAATTTGGCACAAATATTGTTTCAGGATAGCCTGAATTAGTAAATCCTTTCTCAATTTTAACTGAATTAATTGTTTTGGTAAAGTGTATCATTTTTCACCTCTAATTTTCGGCAAAGAGAACAAAAGTAGTTCATCTATACTCAAAGGATTTTTAATAAATTCTAAGCTATGAATTTGCTAAAAAAGATTGTTATTAAAAGAACCTCACTCAGACCCATAACATTATTAAATGTCATTAACCCAAATACCTCCACATTACCCTATTTATACAAACAAAATTTATTGCTGTCTGCACCCAAGTGCTTCCATATCTTTACTATATAACTAATGATATAATCATAGTGAAGGGAAATGGATATTTGTCTATAATAATGAATTATAGTAAAGTACCGTTCCATTTTGCCGGTGCAAGCGATAAAGGTCGCCAAAAATGATACTACCAACACCAAATGAAATATCCTTACTGGTAACTTTTTACCACCACATTTTCAAAACAAGTTGCAGTTATTTCTTATCAGTCACATCTTTTTCCTAATACATCAAAAATGGATGAGAAACCAAAATCAATAAAAATTTGGGATTTGCCCAAACAGAGGAAGAATCTGTCAGTTTATTTCAAGCAAAAGACAACTACTGCTTGTGATAAAAAGTTCTTAGAACTAACTTTTATTAAAATTTTTTTATATGTATACTATGTGCTTTCGACAGAAAAGTTTGCTTGGCGAGATTTGGAGCATGATTAACATTTTTGTGCCAGTGAAATGGAAAAGTACCGACAATAATAAACCTTATTTTTTTTTTTTTTTTTAATTGAGCAATGTATTACTTGTTTCTAGTCATTAAATAATATGAAAGAGCCTGACACAACTAAAACTCAAATCCATTTTCATTAAAATCATTTCTGAATTAAAGAATTGTGGATATTAATATGAAACAAAATTAATATCTATATCTATCTATATATATGCATCTGTGTGTGTGTGTGTAGAAAATTAATTTTACATCTATTAACATTATATAAAACATTACGAAAAAGATTTTTTTTTTTTTTTTTTTTTAATGCTCACATCTATAAGTACTAACTATAACATTTTTAAGCTGCTGAATTTTATTAATGTGAATTTTTATTTTCAAAACATTATATACTTATACAGCTAGTTATTTACTTATTATTTTAATTATTCTAACCAATGAATGTTACTACAAATGAGGAAAATAGTTTATCGAAAATTAAATCAATCAGTTTACAAAAGCTTTGTATAAGCTTTTAATTGTTGAAAACCACCTACTAAACAATTAAAATAAAATCCAGTTTTCATATACTAGGCAAATATAACAATTTTAGAATTTTTTTAAAGTAAATGCTTAAAATATAGATTAAATGTTAGACTAGTTGATGCATATACATAAGTATACTTAAAGAGTTAAATTTAGGCTTCATTCCAAAAATTGTAAGAATGTACACTTAAAACTTATTATAACCTATTTACTAAATAAAATTCAATATAGACAATAAATGAATGATAACATTTAACGTTTCTGAAACCAAAAATATAAAAGATACAAATACATTAATATTTTTAAACTAAGTTTAAAAAAGCTGCATGTAAACAATCTATTAAAAAAAAAAAAAGTTCAACTAATTTTTTTTAAAGCACAAAAACTGCATTAAACTTCATATATAAGTGTGAATATCGTCTTATTTTGTATTTTATCTCCCTCTGATAATACACAGGGAGATACATTTTCAGAAAAATAATTACATTTAAACACTTCCGTATTTTTAATTACAGATACGCTAATAAATAAATATAAACAAAAACGCAAGCATATGCTAGGTCAGATGTTTCTCACTAGCCAATCATTACGGCTTATCGTTTAAAATAATCGATGTATTGGAAACCGGAAATCACAAACTTGCGATCAGCCGCTGTCATTTGTGAGCGACTGAAATTGTTCCGTTTGGAATGAAACTTTCTTGGCGATCACAAATTTCGGATTTGTGATCACTCGATTGCGAGCGAGCGAGCGTTGCAGTCTGGATGTAACTGTTAGCCTAAAATTACTTCTTGTGCAAAAAAATTCTTAGAACTAATATTTACTAAAAAAAATTTATATGTAAACTGTGTGTTGTCATTAATAAAGTTTGTTTGGCGAGATTTGCAGCATTATTAACATTTTTGTTTGGTGAGATTTACACCAGCGAAATGGAAAAGTACCGATAATAATAAACCTTAATTTATTTTAAAAAAAATAATAATTAAGCAATGTATCATTTGTCCCTAGTCATTAAATAATATGAAAGAGCCTGACAGTTTATCCAAAATTAGATAAATTTACAAAAGCTTTATAAGCTTTTAATTGTTGAAAATTACCTACTAAACAATTAAAATAAATGCTAGTTTTCATGTACTATGCAAATATAACTTTAGAATTTTCTTAAAATAAATGCTGAAAATATGGATTAAATGTTAGATTAGTTGATGCGTATACATAACGTTTCTGAAGCTAAAAATATAAAAGATACAAATACATTAATATTTCTAAACTAAGTTTTAAAAAGCTGCATGTAAACAATCTATAACAAAAAAAGTTCAACTAATTTTTTTAAAAAACAAAAACTGCATTAAACTTCATATATAAGTGTGAATATCCTTTTATTTTTTATTTTATCTCCCTCTGATAATACACATGGAGAGACATTTCCAGGAAAACAATTACATTTAAACATTTCCGTATTTTTAATCACGGATACGTTAATAAATAAATATAAACAAAAACGCAAGCATATGCTAGGTCACATGTTTCTCTCAGCCAATCATTACGGTTTATCGTTTAAAATAATCGATGTATTGGAAACCGGAAATCACAAACTTGCGATCAGCCATCGTCATTTGTGAGCGACTGAAATTGTTGCGTTTGGAATGAAACATTCATGGCGATCACAAATTTCGGATTTGTGATCACTCGCTTGCGAGCGAGCTAGCGTTGCAGTCTGGATGTAACCGTAACTTTTTTAAAAAACAAAAACTGCATTAAACTTCATATATAAGTGTGAATATCCTTTTATTTTTTATTTTATCTCCTTCTGATAATACAAAGGGAGAGACATTTCCAGGAAAACAATTACATTTAAACATTTCGGTATTTTTAATCACGGATACGTAAAACAAAAACACAAGCATATGCTAGGTCACATGTTTCTCTCTAGCCAATCAATACGGCTTATCGTTTAAAATAATCGATGTATTGGAAACCGGAAATCACAAACTTGCGATCAGCCATCGTCATTTGTGAGCGACTGAAATTGTTCCGTTTGGAATGAAACTTTCTTGGCGATCACAAATTTCGGATTTGTGATCACTCGCTTGCGAGCGAGCGAGCGTTGCAGTCTGGATGTAACTGTATATAGCCTAGTTGTTGCGTCAGAGGGATAAATCCTATAATTAACAGCTTGTTTGTTAAGAAGATATTTGTAAATGTAAACAGAGAATTTTGTTGTTTGTCGGTTTTGATAGTCTGATGTATTTGCTAACAGAAAAAGAACAAACATATCGTTTTTGATTCTGTGATTAAATATATATGTATATATATTGGTTATTTATCTACAAGATTGCTTAAATTATTAAATATTGTGTTGAATTGTTAAAAACGGGCCGCTATATTTTAATTGTGTTAACCTGCACATTAAGATAAAAAAATATATATAATTTAACAAATAAGGACAGCAGAGAGATTAAGTTCTGTTAAGGCGAAGGTAATATCCATTCTTGTTTTGAGTGTATCAATATTAGAATGATGTGCTTTATTAGTGTCATTTAATTTTACCACCAGTAACGTTGAAAGTGAGAATAGTATTGTCATTCAGTTTATGAAACTTACAAAAAAGAAAAGAAAAATGTGATATTTGCAAGTTATTATTTTCCCCTAGGTTCGATACTGGTGCTATTCTTATATTTTTCACAGGGTTCAATGCCTTAGGAAAAACCTGGAATACTCAGGTAATTAGGATTTGGGTTCCAAATTTTAGGGAAATCTCATGAAAAATTAAAATTTTCATTAAAATTTTGGAAAAAGGAATTTTTTCCTTCAGCTTTTACATTTTTCTTGTTTTGCTTGATTCAGTTTATAAAGTATTGTGAATACTGGTTTCATCCTATTATATGGTACCCTGCCAAAATTGGTGATGACGCGTTGAACCTGGCAAACCCATTTGCCGGTCATGTGAATTTGCTCCTCTTGCTTCTCCTAGTGCAACCCATCAGCGCTTTCATCTCATTGGATTAGTCGCATAACGGGAGTGTTAAAATTAATATGTCTTTAGCTGATTGGTTTAGCTTTCATAACAGAGCTGATTAATATTTAAATTAATTCAAAATATTCTTTTTATGTGAGGATCTTCAATTGTTAAAGATGGTTTTTATCTTCTCTTCTACTTTTTAAAAAGTTGCCACGGTATCTGTAAGTAAGATTAATTCTAGATTTTACTGTTTTTAAATGATTTTTTAAAGTTTAAAACAATATTTTTTCAGTGTATTTTTATATATTTTTTAATAAATTTACAAAGGAAAAAAAAGGATAGGGCATGATAGTCATTGCTTCAGTATAGATTTTTTCATGCACCGTGATTTAATTAGGTGCATCCAGTGAGTATTTATTTATTTAAAATGCTTGCATACTGATCTAGCAACAGAATACTGACCGTTACAGTACATATTTCATGCGATTTCTGATTCATGTGCCTCGAAATAGGGGTGTAGTGATGTGTTTTCTTTGGTTTTAATGCTTGTGAAGCAAGCATACAGCAGCTAGTGTACTGATCGCGGCCTATAAAAATTTTCATGCATTTACTGTCTCATGCCTCGGGAATTAGGGCTATCCAGTGATGTTTTCTCTTTGTTTTAATGTTTGCGAATCAAGCATACAGCAGCAAGTATACTGGCCACGGCTTATACAAATTTTCATGCATTTACTGATTCCTGTATCTCTAATTAGGGGTATCCAGTGATTATTATTTTTTTTTTTTTTTGTTTTAATACTCGCAAAGTGAGCAAACAGCAAAAAACAAAGTGACCGCGGCTTCATCAATTTTCATGCCCCACGAATTAGAGGTGTCAAGCATTTTTTTTTTTTTTTTTTTTTTTTTAAATGCTCGCGAAGTGAGCAAATAGCAGCAATTAAACTGACCGCGGCAGTTCAGAAGGGTACCAACCTCTGCAATGTATACAGATACAGAATGAAAACAAAAAAAAAAGTCTAAATTTAAATATTTTTCTTTTAATTATATATATATTAGTACTATTTTTATTATATTGAATGCGACTTTTGTTGGTGCGATCCATGTCAGCTCGTTGGTGTGATTTACATTTAAAAATGGCATTTGTTGATGTATTTTGTATTGAAAATTCCATTAACAATCAAATTTTTTCAATTTCATTTGCACAGAAAAACAATCGTTAAGAACGTCAACAGCCGCCATCTTGCAAACTAAATCACGCTTCCGAGTCTGTGGGGATTGTGCCAACAAAAGTCGCCAAAAAGTGCAAGGGGGTACCGCATAATAGAATTTCAACATGAATGCTTGCAAAAACTTGCACTACTAGGATAAATAGTAACATACAATTACTAATAATTGTTCAAAAAGAATTAAAAAAAAATAAAAGTATAAATATCTAACTCATTATGTCTTACTTGAAAAGGAACCGTGTTAGAAAGTTATATCAGGTTAAAGTGATTCCATGCTTCGAGGGCATAGGCCTGTTTGGTTGTGGTTACGTAATGTTTTAACAATATATTTTTGAAAATGATCTGGAAAATTTGGGAATGTTGAAGAGCAGGATACGTTCTCGTCACCAACTCAAAATTTCATCACTACGACGCCAAAGGGTTATTTTCATCAGAATCCAAGCTGGCATGCCCCCCTTGATGAAAAAAAGGGGATGATTAGGGGGCAGATCCCCTGAACCCCTGTTAGATCAATGAAAAAAAGAGCAAAGTTACATTTAAAAAAGCTTTTTTTTTTTTGTTATGGGGGGGGGGGGTGCCTTGTTAGATAATTTAAAGAACAGACAAAAATTATTGGATTCTGACAAAAGCAACATGGTGTCATATAAGACAAAACAAAATACAATAAAAAATATTACCAAATTAATGAAATAGTAACATTATGCTAAGTAATTTTATCTTTTTTTGCTGAACCCCCTGTTAGATCGATGTAAAAACGGGCAAAAAACCCATGGCCTCGTATTAGACGAAGCAAAATACAATAAAAATTGTTACCAAATTAATGAAATTACATACCGTAATTTTCGGGAGATAAGCTGCAGTACTGTATAGGCAACACCAACAAAAAATCGACAAAATTATATTAACTTTCATCAGATAAGCCACGGCCTATACCATGAATAATCTGCTAAAACAATTCTTTGCACATACATCGATATCGTAAATATCGATGTATTTTCTTTCAGATTTAATTATTTTTTTTTTCTTTTCTTAATATTAATGCATTAGTAATGAAATGTTAAAATCTTATACAGCATAAAGTCGAAAAAACGGACATTTTCGATTCGACATTTTAATTTTCCCCAACAACATTTTTTTTCTTATTATTTTCAACTATTTTTAATTATGTGAATTATGTTAAAATATTAGATAAAACTTGTCAAAAATAAGCTTTATCTAACATTCCAACTGCATTTTAGCTGATCCCCCTCCCCCTATTTTTCATGTTTTAATTCATTATTATAAATGTTTATCAGAATTATTTGATGACATGCTTTCTAATATTTTGAGGTGCTTGTTGTTTTTATCTCTTCTAAAAAAAATTATATGTATAAACTAGAAAATGTCACAAAACAAATGTTAAAATAAGTTTAAAGATTAATTAGATAAGAAAAGTTTTAATAGAAATCATTTAATACAGTTTTAATAGAAAATTGTTTGGTTTTACATATTTCTTTTTAAATTAAATGATTAAAATTTTTTGCTATCTGAATGTGTATTAAAAAAAAAATTATTTTAACAAAATAAAATATCAGCTGATGAATTAATGCTACGGAATGCTATCAAAATAGCCATGAAAATCGATCACTGAACTTGTTTGCTTCATTTTGTGCAACAATATCAAGAGTTCTTCTGGTTGAAAACTAAAGGAACATAAAAAAAATAATAATAATAAATAAACAGATAAAATGGCATAAGTTGTTCTTTCTGATTTAGAAATATGTTTTTATTTTGATAAATATCGCTTCTAAAAATATTTTTGCAAGGAAAAATATTTCCATATTTTTTTTTTCTCCAACAGATAGGCCACACCGTTTGATAGGCTGCAGTTACTGATTTTAAACTTTTAAACACGTATAAGCCGCTGTTTATCTCCCGAAAATTACGGTACATCAAATGCAATATTAAATAGTACATTAAAATTTCTCAAACTGTATTTAAATAAATAAATTTCCTTTACTTTTTTAAAATGCCCGCGTCTAATTTTTAATTTTATATCTTGATTTTACATTTTTATAAGTTTAACAATATATTCTAAAATATCTGGATATTACTTTGTGGATTTATTGTTAAAAATTAACCTATCATTGAATTCACAAACTAAGTAATAACCTAATATATTTAGCAGGGTTAAAAATAAGCGGACGTTAGTCGCATTGTGCGACCAGTTTTTTCATTTTGACGCCTAGAATTCCAATCATAGGTGCCATGTTTGATGCCTGGATTTTTTTATCATCATACCTAATAATTTTTCCAATCCCATCAGACTGTAAACAAGTCTATTTTAGTCAATTGAACCTAATAAAAACTGATTTAAGACATCATATTTCTTTGAAAGTAGATGACTGTTTGTTAATGATTAAATTAAACAGCCCTAAATTAGATGATTTCTACCCAGAAAATGCTATTAAATTGTGGTGGAATGATGTATCTTCTGGGCGAAGAATGAATTTTCCATTTTAAATATGTATGTTTAATATTGTCAATGTAATTACATTCAATACATAAATCTTTTTTATATTATCTTGCATATGTTATTTACAAGTTGATGCTTTATTATTCTTACCTTTTTAATATACATATTTATTAAAAACTTGTTTTTTGTAGCAAGTTTTTTGTACTTGTTTTTTGTTTATTAGCACCTAGATTTTTCATTTTGACACACGAAAAATTTAATCCAGGCATCATTTTGATGCCTAGTTTCAAAATTCTTATTTCTAACACTGATATTTAGTTTATACTAGCCGCCTTCGGCGACCAGCTGGTTCGCGATCCTTGAAAAATCCGACTTTATGAAACTCCCGCTCGGTGGCACCTGCAGCGCCTTTTTCCCGTTTCAGATCTTACAACAGCTTATTGACATATAGTAAAAATAGCTTTATTGAAAAATTTAATTGCAGTAAATTCCCGCTCGGTAGCCTGCGGCGCCCTCTTCCACTTTCAATATCTGAAACAGCCTGTTCGCTCACCATGTTATAATCTTTCAAATTTCTGACTTTAGCAAAGTCCCGCCCGGTGGCGCTTGCGGCGCCTTATCCCCATATTAGAACATACAACACCTTCCTCGCTCATTAGAATTTAAAATATTGAAATTTTAAAATATTACAGCACCATCTGGCATTAGAAATTTCTTTAATCTACTGTTCAATTCTAAATCAACAAACCTTTCAAATGATGTATTACTTATGAAAATATTTTAAGTAGTTGCTGAGATACAAAAGAAAACCTAAACAGGAAACCCTAAAACGTGTAAATCAGGTAAAATCTCCAATTCCACTTTCGATAATATAAAAGAACTTTAAAATATCTTTCGAATGATGTATTAAAAATGATATAATCATAATTAGAATTTGAAATTTTAAAATATTTCAGCGCCATCTGGCGGTAGAAATTTCTGTGATCTACTGTTCAATTCCAAATCAACAAAGCTTTCTAATGATGTATTACTTATGAAATTATTTTAATTAGTAGCTGAGATACAAAAGAAAACTGATTCGGGACACCTCAAAACGTGTAAATCTTGTGAAAACTTTTGATTATATAAAAGAACTTTAAAATATCTTTCGAATGATGTATTAAAAATAATTTAATCATAATTAGAAATTGAAATAAGCTTATTAGAATGAAATTCAATTTGCAATTAAAATGTAAATTTTTTCAAAAATCGATGAAATTTGAACTGCAACAATCCCCTGTGCTGTAAACTGTGCATACAAAGTTTAAAAAAAAAAATTTAGAAGAAAATTGAAGCATTTTGAAATTTGCAATTTTTATTCCTAGTAGAAAAAGCACGTGATCTCAAGTGGTAAAATATTTCCTTCGTTTGGGCGGATATCGAATTCTCTCTTCTCTGTCAGGGTCAGTTGCTATGGTAACCCACCCCATGGATCAAGATAGGAAGCAGCATTCAGTTCATTACGGAATGACGATTGCCATTTTCAATGGTTTAATGCCTAAAATTAAAAAAATTATAATTCATTCAGTTTTTGAAAATTTCTCTCAATCTTTTGGGAATTGAATTGTGGAAGTGAGCAGTTGCAGATTTAAGGGAGGGTGCTAGGGGGCTGAAGCCCCCCCCCCCCCCAAAAAAAAAAAAAAAAAAAACTCTGACATTCACAATTGAATATTGCAATTGTAAATTTTTTATTGGTCGAGAATAACAAAAAAAAAAAAGAATGATTTATCTCTATAAGATTTTGAGTTATAAAATGTTTTGTGAAAACATCAATGTTTCGTAAAATCTAAAAATATGGATCACTAATCCGTATTTTGTTAAAATGTTTATATGGTTCGAAAGAGGATTAAATGACCTTTCCAAATATACCACTTGTTAAGAAATGGAACAATTTCGCTTTCGTACAGGGCATTTCAAAAAGGACGATCAAGAAAAATAGAAATTTTGGACCCTTTTTAAAACTATTTTTAAAAATATAAAAAATCCATAATTTTCAAAAAAAAAGGTACTGTAAGAATCGGTAATAAATGCTCTTTCTCGTGGTATAGGTGTATTTTCAATATCTCCAAAAGTTCTGCAGCGATCGCTTTAGAAAAATCCGCGAAATTTTTCTCTCTCTGCTTCCTCTTTTGAGGAACACGCTGAATTCTACTTGAAGGGCGGAAATTATGATCCTCTCGCTTTTTAATTAGACATTGGTTGATGTTTTAATTAATATCTCTGGAACTAATACAAATTTTTAAATTCTTTTTTCACTATGCACTCGGGCAGGCTTCTGAGCACCCGTATGTCAAATTTTGTAGTTCTGTGTTCAGTAGGGGCTGAACGTATAGATGCTCAGGCAGACAGAGAGATAGACAGACAGACATCTTCTTTTATTATTATAGATTTTTAAATCATAATGTTAAAGTGAGGAGGGGAAAAAAAAAAAAAAAAAGAACATTTAAAATTCTTTAAAAAATGTAAAATTTTTATTTTTTGTAAAATTAGTTAGTTAAAAAAATTTTTAATATGCTTAATTGCATCACTATAATTTACCATCTATATATGCAATTTTTTGTAGTTCTATGGCAATTTACAAAAGATTTATAAACATTCACTCTCTTCTTAAGACAATTGTTACGTTTCCTAACATAAACATTTCTTTCTTTTTCTGAATATATATATAAAACCAATGTTAACTAGTCCATTGCAACTTAAAAATATGTATATAAAGTTATTTTACATTTCATTTTCTAATTTTCACATATGGTTTTCGACAGTTTTTGACACCTGTTATGTCAAAAAACAAGTTTTTGATGTAAAAAAAACAACCCTGTTTAAAAAACGTCGCTGATATCATTTGTTAAAAAAAAAAAAAAAACTCATTTAACGTTCAGCAGTCAAACGTTCCTCAGATGCCTTCCAATTCCCAATCTTTCTCCATCTACAACATAAATATTAGTATTTTTTTTAAATTTGCTGTATGAGATTCTAGAACTTATAAAGAAAAAGAATTGTTCAATATTTCTCGTTCATATAATTATATTTTTAACTCCCTCACCTTTTTCTAATTTCTAATTAGCAATCAGTGATCAAATGCTCTGCAGAAGTCTTTTATTTCCCAACCTTCCCCCATCTATGATATAAATGCCAATGTTCATTTAAAATTTGCTTTGTTAGATGCTATAACATGTAAAGAAGTAAAATTGTTTATTATTTTTGCACTCATATACTTATTTTTTTTTATCCCCCTCCCTTCCCCATCTCTAGCTAGCGGTCAACTGTCTATTCAAAACCAATAGAAGTGCTCATGGGCGTGCCTAGCGAGGGGGACAGGGGGGATGTGTATCCCCCCCCAAAAATTTCATCTGCATGGGTGGTCCCCTCCAAAAATATTTCTAAACCCTATAATTTTAAACTTAAAAGAAATTAAAACTTAAAATCTCTTTGAGGTGTGAGGCTATTCTTCAAATCTCTCTAAATTTTGTGTTTGTGAAACGCAAAATTAACTCTAAATTGTGCGTGTGTGTGTGGGAGGGGGTGATTGAAAAAAGATTTTTGTCATCATCGCATAGGAAAAGGAAATCAGCACTAAGTTTTTTAACCAGAATGCGTATTGTCAGTCTATCTTATTGCAATTAAAACGTTTCTGGAATACCCCCTTCCATTATGTATTTTTTAAGGGTTTAAATCGCAAATTTAAAGTAACTTCCTTTTAATGATAACACAAAAAAAACTTTTGCTTGGCACAAAGAAAACTTATTACACAGTTATCATAAATAATCATCGTTCTTGGTTGGAGATAATAGTTATAATTCTTTTATGTTTTTCCTGGATGATATCTGCAAGGGGCGAAGAAGAGAAGAACAAGTGTAGTCTTCAAAAGCCAGGGGAGTTTAACCTGAGGGTCTTCTTTATCCTTTTCTTTCCCTATAATGAATGTTTGTTACTGTCTTGGATGGCTTAAAAAGGAATCAACACAAGTAGCTTGCTTTGTATTGAATGACAAACTATTGATAGAAAAACGAAAATCTGAGCGGTCATTATCTCCTAATGATTACAAATAGGTTTTGAAATTGTCCGGATATTTTAAAGTAACCTCTTTGGACATATCTAAGTTATTAACGAATTTGAATCACTGCAACTTTGACAGAAATGTTGAAATAAATTGACTTAAATAGATGTATGTTTGGTTTGGTTTTGACACGCTATGATCATTTTTTCCACATTAATGTTAATTTGACAAGTACTTACTAAATAGATTTAGGATGTTACTCTTGATTATCAGAAAAATTTGAAACGCCTTAATTTTCGGAAATTCAACTTTGTGTGTTATCTGTTCAGTTTAAAGAACCTTTTTTCTCCAATGCCAAAATTGTTGCATATGGTGCATCCCCTCCCCCCACGTCCTCCATGAACTTTAAAGAGAGGGACAGATGAAAAATTAGGTGATCTGATTAGGCTAATGATCATCATAGGCGACAGTTTGGTGTTTCGTAGAATTAGCAGTTCTCGGTGTTCAGTTATCTATTTTAGTTTTGAAGCAAATGAATTCCTGAATTTTACTGATATATATTCATATATATTTAATACGTAATATTAAACTGAAGGATTTATTGAAATGGATAAATCTGTCATAAAATCTAAACAGAAAATATTTAAAACCCATCATGAGCTTGACGGTGTTCTGAAAAATGATGAACATATTAAAAAAGAAATTGAAAATGTTGAATCGATTACAACTAGTGAGAATTTAAGAAATGTTAATCAAGATCCAGGGCGAAAATGTAAGGTATTCCTTTATTTATTTTTTTATTTTGTGAACCAGTTATAAGTTCAGCCAACATAGGAGAAAAAAAAAAAATTACGAGCCTGCTGATCCGAAAGCCACATCAAATATTTAAATAGTCAGAATTTCTTTATTTTTTTTCTTTTACCTAAAGATTTTTTAGGCATTTGAAGATGTAAATTAATTCCAAAATTGTAAATTTTTTTATCTAAATATTGTAAATCTTTCACCTTCTCCCAATCATTTTTTGAGTTTGATAACGTTAGAATTTTAAATGTGAATTGTTATTATTATAATTTTCCGTATCTGAAATATTAAATTTTTCTAATTGCTGTATTCTCTTCTTATATTTTTGGATTTGAAAGTTGGAATATTGTCGAAATTCAGAAAATTCATGAATTTTCTGAATGTGAAAGCGAAATTCAAAATACTGTATTATTTAATGAGTAATGATAGGAATTTTTCCGGTCTGGATGACAGAAAATAACACTCAAATTATAAAATTTTTGTCCTAGTTTCTGAATTCATGAAAACTAAAATTAGTCACTTAATTTAAAGGTATTTTTGTTAAAACTTAATTTGCTATTAGAGCTGAACTGAAGAAAATTAAGCTATTACATTTTCTTTATATTATTTCGAATTAGTGTTTACATAATTATTTTATTTATTTTTCAAATTGATATTTTCATATTTTTATATCTTAATTCAGTTTTATTATTTTTTTTTAAATTAGATTATTTTTAATTGCTTTGATGAAATTTGTATTGCATTTAAAAAAATTATACAGGACTTATTTTTTCATTTTAATTGCAAACTCTTAAGTTTATATATCCAATTTCATATAAAAATTCATTGAAATCTCTCTGAATTTTGCTTCAGGTACATGCTGCCAACAGCAGCTCTTTTCGCGTCCGCACTGCATAGGGTTTCCACTGCCTGTATAGCAATGTTTTTCCTCAGCACTTTGTCTCAATTTCAATTCGCTCTTTTTTCTGTATTACCATTTGGCTCCAAACATTACAATAAATAAATAAATAAAATGTTTTCCAACACAATGCAAAAATATTTTCTAATAAAAAATACGATAAACAAAATAAATAAATAAATAATAAAATTATTTAAATTTTTATCCTTTCTGCAATATTACCATTTTTTTTTTTTTCTTTCTGATAAATACAATAAATAATAATAATAAAAGATTTCCCTTCCAACGGAGTTAAATAAATTACTAGAAAATCGTGTAACAGCCGTTGCTAAGCAGCGCAGATGAATGCAAAAATTTAAGAAAAATTTATGGATAAAATAGAAAAAAAAAAATAATAATCAGATTTGAAAGAAATCTTGATGAGAGACACCCCAGAAGAGTTCAAAGTAACCCTTTGTCAAGTTTTGTTATAGATTTGCGATCAGTAGACTGAGCTTCAGAGCACAGAGACAGTCATTTCTTTTTATGTACAGTCGGGGGGAAAAAAACGCAACACCGGCTGTAATTTCGTTATTAATTGACGCAGGAACATTTAATAGACATCCAGGGGTCGATCCAGGCAAAATTTGGGTCCCTTTTGCGGCCCCTTCACAAAATTCCACATAGTAAAAAGGGACCCTTCACAAAATTCAAATTCATAAAAAGGGACCCTTCACAAAATTCAAATTCATAAAAAGGGACCCTTCACAAAATTCAAATCCATACAAAGGGACCCTTCACAAAATTCAAATTTATAAAATGAGTCCCTTCACAAGATTTTGTTTTATAAAAATGATCCTTTTATTAAATATTTTCATAGTTTCAGTATTATTTTTAATATATGCCTTCATTTGGCTCAACGAAACTCTATTAACTTGATATTAAACATTACATAAAGTGATTGTAAAAACTGAAGATTTTACACAATATTTTACTTTTTCACAAAAATATTTTATATTTCACAAAAATAAATAAAAATTTCACAAAAATATTTTGTTTTTCACAAAAAAGGGACCCAAAAATTAAAACCTGGATCGACCCCTGACATCATTCAACAGGAAATTAAAAGCACTTTCTGAATATGTCGTCAAATTTTAAATTAGGGGTCATCAACATATTGAAATGAGCGCCAACTTTGATTTTTTCAATAGCAACACCCAATTTTGACTTCGTTTTCGAATTTCTGAGAGTCTGGCAGTGCGGAAAAGTATACTGTTTGTATACTTTATCTTTAGTATTTATAGAGTTATAATCAAAAATGTGTTAGGGGGTTATCTATAAATGTAGAAAAATAAAGTTAAGATCCTATACGAAATAGAAAAAATTTTAATGTTTCATACCGGAAATCTTTCAGGAAAAAAAAGATATATAGAAATTAATAAAACGATGTTTCTTTCCAGTTTCTTAATTATCCTGAATTCATTTTTTTTAGATTTGTATATACTTCAGTACTTCTTTAGATAGTTTTAGATCTATTTAAATACGTTACACTTTCGATTAGTCCACACAGTACTCTTTGAAAAAAGTGCAATATTTTTCAAGTAAAAGTGTCTATTATGTCTGTAATGGTCACCAATAAAGCTTAAATTTTCTTTCGTTGGTGTAACATAATATACGAAATGAAATAATATATATATATATATACAACAACGTATAAACTAAATCTTTTCAGATAAATTATTGTAAGCGTTCATGAAGTAAATATTAAACAATTTTAATCACACTTACCAGTTTCGGGTCAGTTGAACTCTTTGGAACTGTACGATTCATTTTATAATTTCTATGAAAATATAATTTCTTAATTAACCCTTTCGTGACTGGTTACGTAGATTCAAGTCATTTGAAAATCTGTAACTCTGTCAGTGGGCGTTTTTTTTCATAATTTGTGTGTTACATATTTCTTAAATGTGTACCCAGTGTTCATATTTTTGCAATAAAATATACTATGGATAGAAATATATTGATTAGAAAGAATATAATTATACTGTATATCCAATTGTAATATAATTGTGAATACAGAAAAATGTTCAGAAATATTTTATTTTGAGAGTATAACGCCCGTAGGTGGGTTTTACTGTCAAAAAGACAAAATCCTGCAGTCGCAAAAAACGTTAAAATATATTTATAAAAGTTAAGTATGTTTTTAAAAATGTATAAAGTTAAAATATATTAATAAGATTTTAAAGACTAAAGTGTCCTTAAAATAATAATCGTCCCCCTACAAAATAAAGAAATAAGTAAATAAATAAAATAAAATAAAGCAATATATGAAGCAAATGATTAAGCCATTTTTAACTATGACGGTAGTTAAGAAACGATTTTAGAAGTCTGTCTTGCATTCCAATTCCATTCATTGTTCATATTTGACAATTTCACATTAAACATATTTTTCTATTTAAAACTGTAAACCCCGCCTATTTTTTTTTTTTTTCTTCTAGTGTTTGTTTAAAAGATTCAAAATTTATCACCAGTTAATCGATGAAGTAAATACCACGTGTGCATATTTTTTTCAACATAAAATAAGGGGTTTAACATGAATACTCAATGTCACATTTAATTTCCTTTTCTGTATTGTTTTGTTTTGAAGAATGATGAAGGCGGGGCTTGCCTTCTTTAGAAAACAGGAATTCTTGATGCTAACACTGTCTAAAAATCATCTTTTTTGTAAATTTCTTTGCGTTTGACGTTGTTGTTATATAATTTGACCCGTAAATAAAAAATAAAAATATTTTGTTTACTTTTCTTTGTTATTTTTTAAGATTTGATTCGTTATCTCATGCAAAACTTTATAAGAGACGGCCCCCTAAACCACTCCAAAAGAAAGATTTATTTATATCTCGAAGACTAATAACTGGAATGAGCTGCAAATTTGCACACCCATATTTTTCAGCATTAGGATTCATTTTATGTAAAAATTAATATAGGTCATAATTCATAATTTTTATGAATATGAATTTATTAATATTTTTCAGAATCAAAAGTAATGATTGATTATGTTTGGGTTTCTTCACTGTATCTTGTAAAAAAAAAAATTATATCGATCAAGTTATTTTTTGTGAAGATATTAATAAAAGTGTGAAATATGAATTTAACATTAGCACCTTCAAACTTTGAACGCTTATAACTCTGTGAAAAAATAAGTAAAATATACAACCAATATACTTTTTCGGGTTGTCGCAATCCCAGGAATTCAAATATAAAATAAAAATAGGATGTTACTATTGAAAAAATCAAAGTTGGTGCACGTTTTAATATGTAGACGACCCCCAATTCAAGATTTCAGTTCATTTTCTGAAACTACTCACAATTCCCCGTCGAATGATACCTATCACATTTTTCTACATCGATTAGCAACGAAGTTACGTTGAGTGTTGCGTTTTTTTTTTCCCTGACTGTACATAGATAAATAAAAAAACATATATATATGTGAGTGTGTGTTCAGTTAATTATCAACAATATGCACATAGATTAAATAATAATAATAATGATAAAAAGTCACTCGATGAAATTTGTTTGTATGTAGAAATAATTAATTATATTTAATAAGCGTGTTAATACTGTTATTTAATTAAAGCCCATATGCTATTGTGATACATGTACATGGACATCATTATGTCTGCTTAAATTTATTTTGACAAAGAATATTCCTCCACTTTGCATATATCTCAGATAGGATCCGTTTAACTTCATGTGAGGCCCGGGACACACATACTTTCGTGAGACCCCTCGCACTTTGCAACAATCAGCAAAAGTACATACAACTGTATATGGGACTAACATGACAAAATTTTGCATTTTATGATACTACTTTTTGTCGTTTTTAGGGGCAAGAAAGGCAAAAGGTCATTTTCATCGCTAGTTTTAGGGCCCCTTCTACTCAGGGGCATGTGTCCCTGCGTTAATTGGGCCCTGACTTCAGATTCCCCCACCCCCCCAATATTTTGAAGCCGGACACGCCTATGGAAGTACTCAATATTT
This sequence comes from Salticus scenicus, assembly GCA_963930645.1. Lineage (NCBI taxonomy): Eukaryota > Metazoa > Arthropoda > Arachnida > Araneae > Salticidae > Salticus > Salticus scenicus. Next base: position 39,074,516 of record OZ005657.1, on the reverse strand, counting down.
CTCACATATGTAATTATTCCTGGACTTTATTACTGAAATTAATGAAGCTATATATTTTTTAAATTAATTTAAAATACATAATGTATTACCAAACAAAAGCTATGTTAGGCAGCAGACCTAGGAGTGAGTAGCTATTCTAGCTATTTGTCTCTTTTTTTCACATTTGTCTCTTTTTTGTTCAATTAGTCTCTTTTCTAGCTTTTTTTTCATGCTTTTCCCCAATGATGTTTTTTCTTTACCCACTTTTCCTGAAAGATTCACTTTCATATCAATGTGATAGATTTAAACTCTTAAAGAGGTATGTCACACGTATTATATAGAATGTAAAATACAGGATAATAATAATAACAAAAAAAAAATGAAAATTAGATTCAAGAAAAATGTTTGTACATTGGGGGCACATCATACATATTTAATGTAAACTCAAAATTGCTATTCTTTTACTTGTGTCACTTTTCTTGTCGTGAGATGTTTGTTACTTCACCACATGCAAAGGGCAATGAAGTAATCATGAAATTTAAGTTCATTTTCTTCATTCAGGATGTAGGTAAATCAATTTAACGGCTTAAAAAGAAATGCTAAGCTTAAAACATATTTTATATTACTAAATTACTATAATACTTTTTTTTTTTTTTAATACAAATTTTGCTTTTTTTACACTTATTAAAGTAGCAAACTTGGAAAAACATTTTTAGGTCTCGATGAAATTTCATTTTACTGCAGATTGGTATAGAAAATTTTGTTATTGGGCATATCATGTAGTACATGTAATGTAACTGTTATTTTGTCCTAAGTTATCAATTTTATATTGCTGGCTAGTAAGATTTTTGGTGAATTCCCCACATTGTTATATATGTACCAGTATCTTATGTGCTATTAAAAATTATTTTACATATAAGTAACATACATGTTATTCTTATTTCAGTTTTCAGGAATTTCGTTACAAAGATGATTTTTCTTACATATGATGCAAGCTGACATTGTTTTGTACACAATACATTGTACACTTTTTTTCTTCCCCATGTAAAAAAAAAAAAAAAAAAAAACTGTATATTAGTGGCAGACTTACAATTATCGAAACCAGGGGTAAAATTCTCACTCGTGGCCCCATTTGCCCTGCCTTATTTAGTGGATTTGCAGAAATATAAATGAGTTTTCTTTGGTTTTGGAGTTGTCGCTCTATGGTCACATTTTGCACTTTAAAGCTCCTTAGACAGGAACCTACAACTTAAAATGGAATTGCAGGGAAGAAAATAATGGCACGACATCTTTACCAGATATATAAGGTAACCAATAAAGTTCTTTCTGTTTTTGATCTGAAAGAAAATGATTTACAGAAAGTATAGCCTATTGTTAGTCCTCGAAGTAATCGTCCTCGGCATCCAGCACCTTTTACCAACGTGTCTCCAGCTGTGCAATCCCCTTGCGGTAAAACTCAGGGGATTTGGACGCAAAGAAGTCCATGAGTGCTTGGTGGAAGTCTGCTTCAATGTTGAAGGATTTTCCCGAAGGTTATTGTTCAGAGAGTGGAAGAGGTCGTAATCGGATGGCACAAGGTCAGGTGAGTAAGGAGGATGGCACAAAGTCTCCCAACCAAGTCGCTGTATGGTATTGGTATCCCTGACCACCCGAGCTACATGTGGTCTGGCGTTGTCATGAAGGAAGAGTACACCTTTGTGATTCACTAGTGCTGGCTGCTTCTGTTGCGATGTTTGTTGCACACGTTGCAATTGCTGCGAGTACAGGTCCGCAGTGTTCATTTGGCCCATTGGTAGCAGCTCATAGTGAACCACTTGGCAACTTGTCAGTGTTTCCGTTAATGTATCATTTTTAGCAAAATGCTAAAAGACTTATCCAGAATGCAAAAATGAAATAACATGTTTTTGCTTTTTTGCTTAAGCATCTTACTAAACACAAATTGAAAAAAAAAAAAAAATCCTCGTCGAAAATATATTATAATGTATTTTTCCTGGGAAAAAAAAGAAAAAAAAATCGCAACACTGATCAAGAAAAATCCATCGGTTCATGCATATAAGGAAAATCAAACGCTGAACAACGCATAAGAATCGGATACAGGGAATCAATTTGTAAATAAACATGAGGCATTTGTAAAGTGGTGTAATATGAAAGAAAGAAAAATTATGAATTGTAAGCCAAAAAGCTTTGAATAATAATAAACAAATTTCACTTATATTTCTTTTTTTTTTTTTTTTTTTTTTTTTTTTTGTACGTTATGTTTTTATTTTCAGATACAGTATAAGCTTAATGTAGTTTTACATGCTATAGTGATAATTATATCTCCAGAAAAAGAATATAAGTTGTATCTAAGATGTTCATATTGCTTTAAAAAAGTTTACAATAGTATACAAAGTAATAATCTAAAAATTTTAATATTTTTCATATCTGCCAATAAATGTGTTAAAATATGTGCTTGTAGTATATTCGAATTGATCTGGTTACAGTAGTATAAATTACTTTTTTGTTTTTTATTTCAAATTAAAAAAATTTTACCTTCTGAGTATAACTTTTTAAAGACTTGATTAAAAACTTTTAAGTTTAATTTACAAATGAAAATCAAACATAACAAGGTGTTTTTAATAATGTGTAAACTGATATTCATCTTTTTCTACTGTTTCTGGCATTTTAGCATTTTGCTAAAGCTTTTTTTCTGATTTTACTCAGCTTAAACCCTGCAACTTGTCCACCAAACACAAAGCAAAATCTTGCGTGGGTGCATAGGTGGTCTTGTGCTGTGAGGGACAGTATCCTGAGGTGACAACCAATGTTTAGAACATTTGGGAGTGTTATACAGAACCCATTTTTCGTCACTGTTAAGCACTTGATTGAATATGGAAGCGGTACGGTGGCGAGAAAGCAACGACATGCAGACTGCCACTTGTTGTCTCTTGTGGACTTTCAACAGTGTGTGTGGAACCCACTTACTCAGCTTGTACATCTTACCTAAGTGGTGCAAATGAAGTCTAACTGTTTCGTCAGAAACGTTAAACTGTCTCGCAAGTTCACCACATGTAAGACTACTGTCCATAGGCGCCGACTTTTGTTTTTCACTACGGGGGCGAGATTTATTGCTTACAGGCGGCTGAAGATAGTGTAGGAGGGGGGGGGGGGGTAAAGTACCGGAATAAATTAAAAAATCCAATTACTAGAAATTAATAACGATACTGATGCTGCTAATTATATAGTAATCAATTAAATTTCATTCTTTTACAATTGCTTTAATACTTTCAAGGAATATCATAATTTAAAGTAAACTAAGTTAATATAATTACACTTTAGCCCCATACGTTTAAGGGAACCCACCACTTTTTAATTTTTTTTTTCCCCTTATAAACTTATATTTATCTCATATTCATATGTGTATTATGAAATTTTATTAACAAGCAAAGTGATTTTTACAGGAAAAATAAATAAATAAAATAAAAATTAAGAGAATCGCATATATATATATATATATATACTTAAAATTTTTTACATTCTTTTTCTACAGTTTTCTGTATTTTTTCACCAAATTTTTTGTTGTAGACATAAGAATATCTGTTATAACTGTAGGGCTGAATTTTGAAGTTTACTAATTAGTTTTGAGACAAAAAATTAAAAATAAATGTCTACGCAAAAATTTGAAAAAAAAAAAAAAAATATATATATGTATGTATTAATATTTTTCTTGTGAAAATGTTACAAAAAATTCATCCCTAACCCTATTAATCATTCAAATATATGCATTAGATCTGTTCTTAAATATCTGTAGAAGTTATACCATTTTGAAGATCATGAATACAGAAAATTGCAAACTGAGAAAACGTAACTGAAAATTTTAAAAGCGTTTTTACTATCTTTATAAAGATCAAATAAATTTTTAAATTTTAAATTTTAAAATTCAATTGAAATTTTTCGTCAATCATATTAGAGATGCCAAAGTAAATTTTTAGCGAAAAAATGAAAAATTAATATTTTCACTGATTTTTTATTTTTGAAATGTCCAGAAACAATCGTAAATTAGTGTAGAAAAATGCACCGGAATGCTGTTCAGAAAGGTAATGAATAAAATCTCTGCGATCACAATAAAATTTCAATAAGTCGTTGTAATCGTTTCGAATCGAAACAACTGAGCACAACTTTTCATTAGGCGAAAAGATATAGAAACAGGGCAGGATGAAAGCAGAAAAGCATTACCTTTAGAACATCGCGTTCAGCCCATTCAGAGGGGGGAAAAAAAATATCCCGAAAGAACTTGTGTTTATTGCATAATGAAGCCTGATTAAGGGTCAAATCTAATTATTTCGATTCGAAACAACAGTTGCTTGTTTTTGTAATTCATGGTGTTAGCGTACATGTACAATGCTTTCTTTAATTATACTAATTTAATGCTATTTCTAAAATTTTCTCTTTGGTGTCTTTTTAAAAATTATAAAACTTATAATTTAGAATAATGAAAAATTATTTTAAAATAATGACAAATAAATTTTCTTGTGCACATATTATATCCACTCATTATTTTACCACTGACTCATTTATTACTATCATAGATCTATTTTTTCATATCTGCAAGTTTGCGACATGTCCAATTTTGAAGATCATGTATTATTTTTTTTAGTTTATTTTTCTATTTTTGTTATGAAGTTCTAATGAAGAATGAAGTTTAAAATTTACGATTTATAAGATTTCAAAAAGAAAAAACTCATATGAGTTATTCTATATTTTTGTTTTTATTTTTTATTTTAATACACATTTCCTGTACAGGAAATTAATAACAAATAAACTGAATTTATTTATCAATTTACCGTTCTTAAAAATAACTTAAAAAAAATGTAAAAATGTCAGATTTTGAAATTTAAATTGAATTAAAAATTTTCCAGTATTTTGAGTTTTCCACCAAAAGTCATCCTTTAAAAAAAATGGAACATAAGGAAATAAATATAAAACATGTGATAAACTTATTGTGTTTTCTCTAAAATAAATTTCTTACTACAGCAGCAAAATTTTAAATTTTGGGAACAGAATTTTCTTTATTTTATTTCACATTGATAACTCAGCAATTTTCATTTATTAAAATATTTTCAAAATAAATTTATAGTCACAAAATTCAAATTTTGTGAGGGGAAAATAAATCAGTTTATATTGATTAACTCTATAATTTTGATTCTCAAAAAGCTTCAAAATACTTTAACCAAATTTTCAAAATACTTGATTTTTTTTTTCCCTGAAAATAATAACAATAATAATGACTAATAATTAATAAGTGTATAAGTAATTCAAAATATCATTTATAAACTTCCTTAATAATTAACCTGCTGATAATAATGCACTACTTTTTTTTTCTAAATCCATTTTGTAATTCTGACAACTTTAAAAGCGTTAATGAATTTTTCAAAAATTTAAAGGATGCACAAACCCCTACGTTTGCGTCTAGAATTCCTCAAAAAAAAAAAAAAAAAAAAAAAAAAAAAACATTGAAAAAGCTTACCTTGTTTTTCAACTTTATTACAAGTCTCCGGTTTTTCTTTAAAAGATCCTAGAATACACTTTTAACTGTCGATGCAGTAGGAAGACACTCACAACTCTATCTTTTGGTTCAGTAGTAAATAAATAAATCGAAGAATATAAAAAATTTTGAATTCATTAGATAAAATTTTAAAATAGTTTCCACTACTTAGAAAGAAGAGTTAAATTTCAGTTAGTCTTTTTGTTTTAGAAGTAGGATGAAGATTCAGTGATTGAGACTTACTTTACAATGAAGATAATTTCAAAAGAACCGTTGCCCGAATTTGTCTCCATTAGATATAACCGAATAATTTGGATAAGCTAAAAGCTAAAAAATAAATAAATAAAACACGGAGGCTCAGGTCTAAAAATTTCTCAACTGAATTCTTCTTTTCATTCTTTCCATCCAAGTAAACTTCGTTGGGATGTGTGTGTGGTGGTGGGGGTGGGGGGGAGGTAGACATACAGACGATTCTATTGTAGTCCTCTTCTTTTATCTATAGAATTTATTTCGATTTCGAAGGTCTTTGATGTGCTGTGTTTAACACTTTAGTTAATCCCCATCCTTAAAGAGCAAAGAGCTTATAGTCCCACCAGCCTATGTTAAAGATATGAAAATTGAAAACTATCCCAGATCCCACCCCTTCTTTGTGTGTTTTATGGTTTACACTTTACAGTAAGGACTTGTACTTAAAAAATACATGATAAATGATATACCCATAATTTTGTTTCTAAACCTTAACAAAAGTTGAAAATAACTGTCGCCGATCGGAGATATTTTTCAGGGAATTAAATCACATATGTTATTGTTTACTTTTGTTATACGTTTAACTTGAACAAACTGTAGCAGACTCATTTTTAAAAGGTGTCGCCGGCTCTATTTTGCGGCGAGATCAAGGGTTGAAAATTGAAAAATGCTTAAATTCTCAACTCATCCTGTCTGTGAAGAGATACACCCTTTATAAAATGTGAAGGTTAGCGTTGCTTTTCAAATTTTTAACAGGTGCATTCCTAAAAGGTCAATGCATGCACCTTTTAAGAGGAATGAGACAGCAGGTACGAGTACATATTGCATTTCCCTAATGAAAATACATCTTAAAAATATCCTGAAACAAGCAAAAGGAGGGTGGAGTAAACGGAAAGCGGGAAAAAGATATAATCACTAGACATTTTCTTGTTTCATGACAGTATAAAATTTAAAATTTTTTAATCATAAAATTAAATCCCGTTAAAATTTTTATCGACTTTATAAAATTTCGTATTATAGGCATCTTTGTAATTTGTTTTTAAATTGTAATTTTGTTTCTTCATTAAAAATAATAATAATTATAATTCTCAATGAATATGAGGCCCAATAAAATCTGTCATTAAAACAACTTTATTTCACTACCATTCTTTTGCTTTATCTGTAGTTAAAAAGAAAAAAGAATTGCTAGAATATTGTAGCCATCTCAAAATTTTCTATACCAATTCACACAGTAAAAGTTATTTATTAAATTTATTTTCCGTGATGAATGCAGACGATTTTCATCTCAAAGAAGTATAACACAAAATAAAAAAGGAAATCAGTTTTGTGCTGATATCTAAAAACCTAAACCAATATATTTTTTTAAATTATCACCAATATACGGTTAAGCAATTGTTTTAAATGTATTGAAATGTTCTTTAAAAAGGTATCTATGTTAAAAATTCATGCTCCCGAGGGATGTCGGGGACGATACCTCCACATAAAGAAAAATGTTTTCTTTGGTTAATTATTACTATTATATATGTAATTTTATATTGAAAAGTTAAAAAAGTAATTTCATTAAATTAATTTATTCGAAACTTTTTCCTATACTGCCATAAAAAAAAAAAAAAAAAAAAAAGAAAAAAAAAAAATTGAAAGCAATGTTATAATTCGATAAAAAAAAAAAAAAAAAAAAAGTTGTACCTCGAGGGACTAATGTGCAAGTTGCACCGAACGAACAAACTATTTCTTTCAACGAAAATGCCTACTAACCCTGAACGATAGGTCTAATACATCGTATCGTATTTATCGTAATATAACTCAACACTTATTTGGCTTCCTTCTTTGACTCGTTTTAATACGCATTTTTTATATGCATGAGCAGCCCCCGAAAAACAAAAACATTAAATCATTAAATTCATTTTTTTACTTATTTTTATTTCATATTATTTCACGGGCACTTTTTATTTCCTAATTCAAAATTATTAAAAAAAAAACTTTTTCGATATCGCTTGTAACGATACTGATTATTATTAATTTTCTTTTCTTTTTCTTTCAATAATAATAATAATAATAAAAAAGATTTTGATGAAATTCTGGCAAAAGCAGAATTTAGTTTAGGACGAAGGACTATTAGATTTTTTTTTTTTTTTCCTTTTTTCAAATTATAACATCGCTTTCAAATTATTCAATTATATTTTCGATAAATTTTAGATTTCGACAAATGTACAATTATCGAAATCGACAACGCAGATTGAGACTAATAGGCCCTCAGTCCTAAAAAAAGAAAGAAATGAGGTAATCAATTGTTGAGCAATTAATTCCCAAATCATTGATTCCCGAATTAGGTTTAAATTCAGTTCAATTTAATTCAGTTAAAAACACTAGTTTAATTCAAGATCTAAATAAATATTAAATTTGGTTAAATTTCGTCCATTAGTTCGAGAGATACACTGACCAATTATAAAATTTTTTATACATACACACAGACATTTTTGAAAAATGGTAAAATCGGGTTCAGATTTAGAAAATCCCAAAACGAGTAAATACATCAAAAACTAAAAGGCGAAAATTTCCACAAATCGAATACTTTCTTTTTATGTGTATGTGTAGAAAAAATTTTAAAGATAAAAAAAATTACTTATATATATTACGTCTTCTATTTCAAACTTTACTCTTAAATTAAATGTTATGTTGTTTGTTATTCCCTTTCTTCAAGGTAATTTTCAAAGAATTTTTTCAGATTTATTTTTTTCCAGAAATGAATTATTTAAGTTGTACCGTGTTCTCTTATTTCATTTATCGAATTTATAATGAATAAGAAAAGAATTCCACATCCATTTCTTATTAATGTTTTTTTTTTTTTTTTTTTTTTTTTTTTAACGGACGCTGCTGTTATTTATATCGAAAATATGCAAGAACAACAGAGAATCTGAAATTCAAATTGTTTACATGTATAATTATATGTGAACAACTTAATATGTGAACAACATATTTAGAAAATTAAAATCAACTTAGATATTATAAATTTTTATGACATATTTCAATTCACGCATTTCCTTAACAGCACACTTATCCCTAGTACATCTTGAGAATATCACTTAGACGTACTTTCATCCATAGGATATCCTGATGATGTCTTGTGGATGAGATGTGCTGTTAGGGATATTTATTAAATTCATAAATTGATTACATAAGACGTTTTGTAAAAATTTGCCGTATTTACTTGTCCACTAAATGTTAATTATGAGATGCGGTTTTCTAAGACAACACTTTTTAACCAATTATCATTTTTAACAATTCTTCCTCTTTCCTGGCCCCACCGGCAGCCAACTACTTCTGCACTCAAAGTTGGTAGACGGGAATTGCTGGGTTCGATGTTGGATCCCAGGTTGCTTTCGTCGATCAAGTCGTTCGGAGTTTTTCATGGTTTTCTCCAAAAACTCGCTGAAATACGGGCTAAGACCATTTAAAAATAATTCCATGGAAGGCATTCCACCTATAGCTCTAGGAATATAGTGTAGTCAATCGACCTTAATTTTAACAACTAACCTTCCTCTTCCCCTGTCTCGTGCAAGATTGTTAATAATCAACATCAATAAATTCAAAGATTTACAAAAAAAAAAAAAAAGAAGAAGATACATACACAAATACCGATAAATTTAAAATAAATAGAAACATAAAATTCTGTGTTTTTAACAGCATTATAATTTTTGTGTTATGAATAGCAAATGTTCAGAACAAAAGCTTTTGCATTTAATACTTGTCAATATGAACACTTTCTTGAGAACTGGGACTGTCGGACTTCAAATGGACATGGACATTAACATGAAAATTAGTCTTTCTGCGTCAACCTACCTTTTGACTATAGAGGGACAGGGACTGACTTTGAAAAGTTGTTCTCTCAATCTCGGTCAGTTTCTTTCGCGCAAAAAGAGAATTGTATAAAGTATATCCTGTTTTTTGCTAATCCGTCAGTAAAGAAAGGAGGAGAGAAGAAAACAATAAATTTGCAATGTGAAAATGTTCATTAAAATTCAAATTTGTGATAATTTTTTTTTTTTTTCGTGTTTGAAAATCCCGTTGGAAGCACGGGGGCGAAAAGATACTTTCGCCCCCGTGAAAAATTACAGCGGGGGCGACCGCCCCCGCTGCCCCCGTTAAGTCGGCGCCTATGCTACTGTCCTCTTCAATGACTGCCTGCAGGGCTTCGTCATTCAAGGCCTGTGGTTGTCCACTGTGAAGTTCATCAGAGAGTGACAAATCTCCCAACCTGAATTTTTGAAACCAATGCCTCGCAGTATGTTCCATTCACTGGACTATCCCCAAATGCTTGACATATTTGCCAACTTGATGCAGCTGCTGATAAGCCCATTTTGAAGTCGTAAAGCAAACAGCATCGAATGAGATCTTTGGATACTTCCATTTCTTTTCACTACTGTAAGAGTTACGAATGATGAAAGTGTGCGATGAACCTGTTTTTATAACGATAGATATTCCTACTCTCGACCGACCGGTTTTTCAACTACGTGATACTCTCATTGCATACATAATCTCACTTCATCCAATTAAAAAGCAAGAACGGCAAGAACTTTATTGGTTACCTTATGTATAGACTTAAAGATTAAGTTTCTTCGGAGACCCCCTCATGATCAGTGGCCCAGGGTGGCCACTTCCTCCGCCTTCCCCTTGGTATGCTACTGCAGTATATACATTAATTTTACATCTTTGTTCATAATATTCATTTATAAGGAAAACACTAGTCTCTTTTCAGTCTCTTTTTTAAATATTTTAGTCTCTTTCAGTCTCTTTTTTAAACATTTTAGTCTCTTTTCTCTCTTTTTCAAGAGTGTTTTACCACTCCTAGGCCTGGGCAGGGACGCGCCGACCCGGTGTGTGGCACACACAGGCACCAGGTAGAAAAAGGTGCCAACCGAGGATAGATTATTCGAAAAAAAAAAAATGTATGTGTATATATATATATATATATATATAATAAATTGGATTTCATAATTCTGGGTTGAAGCCATGTGACTAGTGTAGCCAAATGAGGCGCCTTGAAAACTGCATTGGCAAAACTTGAGTTCGGAAGCAGTTTTGGAGGTTTATTGCAAAAGGGTGCGTTAAAAGTGGATTAACTTGGTGAGGATGCGCCTACCTCAAAATTTTCTTTATCTTTTTTAACATATCAAAGGATCCCTTTGAAACTTAAAAGTGCACTTTAATCTCTTCCCTCCCCTTCCGCCAAAAAAAGACCATTGGGGCGAGTAAAAAGACAACGTAATTCGATTTCAAAAATAAAAATTTAATAGATCCAGGAATTTTATTTAGTAGGTTGGTTGAATGGCTTTAACGTCGCACTAGTGCTTTGCAGTGGGTAATTGGAAACGATCTGGGGCGCACTCCTAAGGATGGTTCTGAGACATGCTCTCACAACTTTGATCCTCTACGGAGGGGATGGTTTTCTCAGCTTTGGTGACCCCCCCCCCCCCTTCCCCCCAGAGGTATAATTTGGATGGGATTTGGAGGACATTGCAGCCCCAACAGATTTTAAGTGCACCAGCCACCATTAGTGTACACGATGGTCTTTGGCCGGCTCGAGTTCGAACCTGCAATCTTCCAATTATGAGCTTGGCGCTCTACCGACTGGGTGACCGAAGTCCCGGAGGATTTTATTTAGAGCAGTTTTTTCCTCTTTGCAACATCGATGTAACATTAGGTTCCATTCAAGAAAAGTATTTTTTATAAAAAGTAGTATGGTATTACAATTTTTACTTTCTTCTACATTCAATAGAATAAAGCATTGGATTCCTAAAATTTTCCGACTTACGGTTTTTTGACGAATTTACACGTTTTCAGACTTCTAGAACATGATTTCCTCAGTTATAAAAAATATCTAAGCGTGTGCACGTGAGAAAAATTCTGTGGCAGCTCTAGCTCAAGAACAATTTCATACAAATTTATAGAGGAGAGTTGGGTTGAATGGGACAATAGCTAGATTTCTATGTTTTGCATGCACCAGAAACTTGAAATTTTTTCTGATGTATGGCAGTACTGAGGTCATTCTTCATGTGTGGTATCAGATTTGATCCATAGAAGAGCAAAAAAAATTTAAATGTGTTTTTCAGCTGCCAAAGTAAGTTTTTATTGATTCAATTAGGTAGTAGTGAAGACATTAACTATTTGCTTAAAGTTAAAATAACTGTTATATGGTGAAAAGGCATAATCTTTTATTGTGTTTATGATATTCAAGAAGAATATTGGCAATTGTTCATTAAGCCTATTTCCTGTTTTATATGATCATGTGGTGGTTGGGATGAATGGGGATAAATGGGACTATGTGCTAATTTAAAATCGTACACAAGAATTATATTAAAATTAATCTTAAATAGATTTTCAATATTTTTATAACCTGTAGTTCAGTAGTTATAACATGGAATTATAAAAGTAGCATAGATTTAGAGAAAAATAGATTGAAATTAATTGCTGTGATTTTTGTTTATAATAATTATGATAAAATTATAAGTTAGAATATTCAATGCAACTTAAATCAATATATACACAATTAAATAAACTAATAATAATTTGATTAAAATCATAATTTCAATCAAGCTAATTAAATAAATCCTGGTGATTACTAATGTAATGTAATACAGAATAAAATGCTGATTTTTCCCGATCAGTCAGAAACAAAAATTTATCTGGATAATTTGTACTCTATTATAATGATTTATCTCTTTCTAGTGTCTTATTTATTTATTTTTAGATTAGATCTTATTAGATTAAAATACCAAAGGAACTGTGCAAACCAAAGGACTTGTGCCTTTTGGCAATAATTTGAGTCAATTCATCAGTTTATGTTAATTTCAGTAAATTCATAGTGTGTAATAAAATCTCATAAACCAATTTAACTTAAAAAATTTATTTACTTTCCATTTTGTTTTGTTTTCTTTCTTTACTCCTGTCCCATTCATCCCCAATCATATCCCATTCATTCCCATAGGTGGGGATGAATACACATGCGTGTAAAAATTTTTTGTTAATAATTAAAAATGGTAACATTTTATTAAAGTTAGTATGTTTATATGTAACTTATTACTGAAGTGTACTTATGAGCAATGTTACAAAATTCTGAATTACATATGGTGAACGTTATCAGTAAAAACATGAAAATTGTCCCATTCATCCCCACTCTCCCCTATATAGTTGCAACTTAACATAAGTGAGTGTCTGTCAACTCTTGGTGAAAATCGTTCAAAAGCTTTGTGCTCCTCTTTTGTCATAATTTTTACTTTCCGAACACTATAGTGAGGAAAGTATTGAAAAAATGTCATAAATCAGAATTAGAGATTTTGATGTTTCTATACGTTTCGAGGTCACCTGAGTCCATTTTCACTATTTTTATGATGATGCATGTATGTGTGTGTGTGTGTGTATGTGTGTGTATGTCTGTCTGTCTGTGAGTGAACACGCTAGCGTCTAAACGCTTTGTTCGAATAAGCTGAAAGTTGGTACGTATATTGTAAGTCACCATAGTACAAACCCTATTGATTTTGGTGAATCTAACACTTATAGTTTTTTTTACAGGGGCACAAAGAAAATTCTTTATCATTATGGCCTATGGGGCCAAATTTTTAAAATTGTGATAGCGTCTAAACGCCTTATTAATCTGAGCAAAAAATTTTTACACATGTTATAGGCCACAGTTGCACCAACTGTATAGATTTTGGTGAATTTTGCACTTACAGTTTTTTTACAGGGACACAAAGAAAAATTCTTTATCATTATGGCCTATGGGACCAAATTTTTAAAAGTGCGATAGCGTCTAAACGCCTTATTCAATTGAGCTGAAAATTTATATGAATATTATAAATCACTGTTGCACTAACTATAAGCATTTTGGTGAATCTAGCATTTATAGGTTTTTACAGGGATACAACGAAAAATTCTTTATCATTATGATCTATGGGCTCAAAGTTCAGTAGTGTTAAATAAAACATCGTGTAATATATGGAGAAAAATACTCAAACACTCTAGTATGGTTTTCTCTCTTTTGTTTGTTTAACAACTCCTCTTTCTTTACTGAAACTACAAAACTGTTAATTACTCAATGTTCGGAAAGTCGAGTGGAGTCACTCCAGATTTTTAATATGGCAGTTAGGACAAAATTTCTTATGAATGTGAACAACAAGAATTATTTTTGACAAATCTTTTTTTAAATTTAAAAGATTTATTGATAAATGTAATAATAAACTAATGATTTTTAAATTTAATGTAGAACATTACTCTCCCTGGAATGGAAGTATCCCGGCCTCTCCCCAGGAAGTGTAAAGTTTTAGTTTGAATATTTTTCAAAAAAAAAAAAAAAAAAAGGATCGTCAAAATCTTTAAAATGAATGTTTGAAAAATAAATATGTGGTAATTTAAAACAAAGTTAACATTTCGTTTCATTTTTATGAAACAAACAAACAAAAATTCATGAAAAATTTAATTTTCTACAGATATCTTTAGGGTGCAAAATTGACTTTTTTTTTAACATTTCTTTTTAACTTCACTAAGATGAAAAATGCCTACATTCATCACAGAAAATAATTTTAATAAGCAACTTGTACTGTGTGAGTTTTATAATAGCCACAACATACTAGTTAGCACATTATAAAATTAAATTAAATTAATAATAATAATAAAAAAAAAAATATTACTTTACTATAAAATTTACAAAAAAAAAAAAAAAAAAGAAACTCACCAGAATGTAAATAAAATTTATATTGTCAATCATTAATCTTTAAAGATAAATTAAATTAACATCTAATCAGATAATTCAGAATTTTTATTTTATCATCTTAGCAGTATATGTCCAAACCTTTTAATTGTTTTGGAGATTATTTTGTCATAATCAACAGTAGCATCAGTGGAACAATCTTTTTCTAAATTTAAATAATCAAAAATACTTCTGCTCCACAATGACACTAGAATGTTTTTTACCATGTTTTTATTAACTCACTTTCTTGTTTCTTCGTCCAGTACAAATCTTGCAATCAATTCTTAACACTTTCCGACCTTACTAGACATTTAAAACTTTTAGAATAGCTCAGAACATGATGACAATGCATTCTTTTAATACTTTTATTCAAATAATAAATGTTTGAATTTATATATATATATATATATATATATATATATATAATTGCTCTCTTTATTACGCATTTGATCATTTTCTTTCAAGTTGATGGGATAATTCATAAAACAAATTTAAAAAAGTATTTATTAATACATAGAATTGTCACGTTTATATGATTCATTGAAAATTTGAAAACGTAGTTTGTAAAAAGTTCTTTTTATCTGGTAATTATTAAATCTTGCAATTATATCTATAGTATAAGATATTTTGGGTCAAATAAATATGTATTATTCCAGAATTTACAAAAATTCAAGCAAATAAAATATATTTAACTAAATAATACCATGTATATAATTTACTATATGGAAAAACCATATAGTATACTGTATGGAAAAATACGTATAATTTTAGTCAATTTTACAAACAAATTATTGGGTTGGCAACTAAGTTCCCGCCGTTTTTAATAATGTTTGTTAAAAGGTTATTTTTCAATAAACATATACAAGTAGTTAATCAAAAATGTATTCTCTTTTGTTGTTTACAATGTTTTCCCAACGTTCAACAAGTTTTTCAATACCTCGTTGATAGAAATCACCTGTTTGAGACTCGAAAATGTCATCCAACCAAGCTCTCTTTTCTGCATCAGTATTGAAAGAAACTCCCCGCATAGCATTTGAAAGAGATCGAAAGAGATAAAATCCGTTGGTTCCAAATCGAGAGAGTATGGTTGGTGTGGCAGCACTTCTCAACAATGAGTATGAATGGCTTCCTTGGTCCTATTGGCGATATGAGGGGCGGGCGTTGTCGTGCAGCAAAAGGACACCATGCTGCCGATTATGTCTTTTCTCTTGAATAGTCGTGTTGAATCGTTCCATTTGTTGCACATAGAGTGCCGTGTTGATCGTTTGGTTCCTTTCAAGCAATTCGAAATGGAGAATTCCTTCCCAGACACACTATACGCACAACATCGTTTTACGTGGATGAACGTCCTGTTTTGCGCGTGGGGTCACTCATACACAGCACAAATGTTACGAGCAGCTTCTGCTGCCTTAGAACCTTGATTAAAGGCAAAAAGAAAGAGGTGTCAAAAATGCTCATTCTTCTCAACTTGACATTCCATGTTAATGATCTGTAAATAACATAAAAATGTATCTTAGTAACAACGAAACATATATTTAGGTAGAACAATGTATTCTCTTTCGAATGATGTATAACTTCGTGCCAAAAGTATTTAATGTCATACAGATTTTTCCAATTTAAAAAAACGGCGGGACCTTAGTTGCCAACCCAATACATAAAATCTTTAGCTAGTGAAAATGGACAAAATTCCTTATACTAGATTTTTTTTTTCCTGTTAAGTATTTTTTATCCATATTTATCAAGTAATATTTATTATATGTTTCTACTTGTTTTATGTACTTGTAAATTTATCTATTCCTTATATAAATGTATTTTTTTTTTTTAAAAGAAAAATACTTTCCATAATGAATCAAGACAATTCTTGTTATTGTATCGATAGTCGTATATTATTAACTTGATTTTTAAGATTATTTGAGAGTTTTCAACAATGAAAGTGAGAAAAATAGAGCTCACTACGGGATTTTTTTTTCTTATTATGCTTCTAATTCTATATACTTATCAATTTTATTCACAAGCACAAAATGTTTTTATTTATATGTGGAAATATGACTTTATCATTAAAAATACTTTATCATTATTATTATTTTATTAAAATTTAAACATTCTATAAAATATCAGATATTCTATATAACAAATTTATCTTAAAGCAGTTTAAAAATTTTGTTTTTTAATTTTCCTATTTCGGGTCTCTTTTCTTCTCATTTTCAAGTTGAAATCTTCTTATTTTTAAAACTACAAAGTTGACAATTATGGAGTAATGAATACCAGGGTTGGCAAACTGGGCCCAGCCCAGAAAAACCTGCCTGAGTGTTTCTGGGTGGGCCCACCAACAAAAACCCACTGGGTTTTTGCTAATAAGTGGGTTTTTGCCAAAAAATATTTACAATTTACAAATCCTGTCTATAAAGTATAAAAAACACCTTACCTTTTAAGAAAAAACTGCTATTTTCATTTTTTAGAAAATAGTATTAAACCTTGCTTTCCCAAGATCAAGGCGTTACTGCAGAAAAATTGCTTTCAGGTGCCGCTTGGCACATTTGGTGAAAATCACCAGCACCACGCTTTTTTGTCTCGTTTAGAAACTGCAACATTCCAGTGGTTACGGTTGCTATCTCTGGCAAATTAGTGCACATTTTGAATGAGGCGAGCTTAACTACATTTCAACAACAAAATGGGGTCAAAATGACCCTATCTTGGGAAAGAGAGGGTTAAATATAAAAAGTAACAACTGTTATAAATATAATAAAAGCAGGTTTATCTTTTATAATTGGTTCAGTTTTCCTTTTTCTGTAAAATAAAACAGAATGAGATTTTTGTTTAACAGCGGACATAAATGTTGTTCAGAATCAATATTTAACTAATTAAAATTGTTTAGTTTTAAGACTTCATAATAAATTTTATTTTAATTTTAGTGGCAACATAATTATAAATCTAATGAAATCATCTTCTATAATTGTTTCAACTATTAAAAACCCTTAAAAAAAAAAAACAATGGGATAAAGCAGTGCAACTTATTTATAATTAAAAGAATTAAAATGATATTTATTGTACTTAAGAATTTAAATACTTTTATTTTATCAGTTACTATCATTAAGAATATTTATTTTGAATAATACACTAGCAGGCTTCGCCCACTTCGCTGGGCACTATATTTAAAGAATTTCTTTTTAATTGAATAATTGAAACGTTTAAATAAATATATTTCGATTGGCAACTATTTTATTCACAGTTTTTGTTTGGGATCTCCTTGATAATATCAAACATTTTTTGAACTTCTTGAATCTGTGCAACAAAACTATTATTAAAACGAATATTCTCGAAAACAGTCAAATAGAAATGTTAATTCTTCGTATATTCTGGAAACAGTTGAATCTGTTACTCGTACAGTAAAAGTCACTATTCGATGAATGGTCGAATCAGAGAACGCACGTAAGTCGTTTTCGCAGCAATTACTGTAACACACAGGAAAACCCCCCCAAAAAAAACACTGGACAGCCCTACAACGCTGTGCATGAATATCAGAACACATGAAACTCGGTTCCACAGCAATCACTATTACGCATGTTAAAACCAAAAACATCACTGGACAGCCCTACAATGCTGCGCATAAATCTCAGAACACATGAAACTCGGTTCTGCGGCAATCATTATCATGCATGTTAAAACCAAAAAACATCACTGGACACCCCTACCTCGCTGTGCATGAATCTGAAAACACACGTAACTCGGTTCTGCAGCAATCACTATCACGCATGTTAAAAAAAAAAGAAAAAAAAAAAAAAAATCACTGGACACCCCTACCTTGCTGTGCATGAGTCTGAAAACTCATGAAATTCATTTTCGTAGCAATCACTGTCAAGCATGTTAAAACCAAAAAAAAAAAAAAAAAATCATCGGACACCCCTACCTCAAATCAATGAAAATCAAATAAATCAATCAAATCTCTTGTAATTCCTCATAACGTAGCACAAGTTCAACGTAAAATGCACTCAAATCAATGAAAATCAAATAAACCAATCAAATACTTCATAATTCCTCATAACGTAGCTCTAGTTCAACGTAAAATGCACTCAAATCAATGAAAATCAAATAAACTAATCAAATCTCTTGTAATTCCTCATAACGTAGCTCTAGTTCAACGTAAAATGCAGTCAAATCAATGAAAATCAAATAAACTAATCAAATCTCTTGTAATTTCCCATAACGTAGCTGTAGTTCTGTGTAAAATACACTCAAATCAATGAAAATCAAATAAACCAATCATAACGTAGCTGTAGTTCTGTGTAAAATACACTCAAATCAATGAAAATCAAATAAACCAATCAAATACTTCATAATTCCTCATAACGTAGCTCTAGTTCAATGTAAAATACACTCAAATCAATGAAAATCAAATAAACCAATCAAATCTCTTGTAATTCCTCATAACGTAGCTCTAGTTCAATGTAAAATACACTCAAATCAATGAAAATCAAATAAACCAATCAAATCTCTTGTAATTTCCCATAACATAGCTGTAGTTCTGTGTAAAATACACTCAAATCGATGAAAATCAAATAAACCAATAAAATCCCTCCAAAGCTTCTCCAGTCTGCGTCATTATAGAAATGGGAAGTTTTATTTTCATATTTTTATTAATTAAAAGAAAACTAATGAAAAATTCGAAAATCTGACTTCGATGTGCACATTGACCCTTCGGAGGGCACCTTTGTGTTAAATCACGTGACTGTCCGAGCTACCGTTTCCGAGAGCAGTGAAATATACATATATATATACAAATATTGCTCACTTAATAGTATAAGATTCAAATAAAATATAGCTTAATCTTACTAATTAACACTATTTTAATATTAGAATTAAACCAATTTTTACTCCTAAGATAAATATTAGATAAATTATTAATTAGTAGTTTATTATAATTAGGTTTATTACAACTAATATGCTAAATAATGTATCTAACAATGCAATGCAAATGTATTCAAACAAAAACCCACAAAAGCCTAGAAAACTCCTCAAAACACCAGAAAAACCCAAGTGTGTTGGGTTTTTCCAACTCTGGTGAATACTAAATTATTTTAATATTACTTACTTTACTTCTGGAAATGCCGTGCTGTGTGACAATGAAATTACTTTTCCAAAAATCAACATATTATTATTATTTTTTTAGTCTTATTGCCAAAATGCGATATTATTGTGGCAGTATGCTGAATGATAGCATTCTAATTACATTTTACTGTTGTTTCAAAAAATAAAAAATAATTTAATAATAATAAAAATTACAGTTAATCGTAACTAATTTTTGAATTATATATTTTTTCGCTGACTTGGAGATTTTATTACATTTTGAAGTAAAACCACATCTTTAAAATTTAAAAATTATTTAAAAGTTTATTTCTGAGCTATGCCATTATTTTGCCAGAAATTGACTAAGTTTCTTTGGGATAGGAATGATTAATTCTTATTTTTCATTTTTATTTCTCATTTCTTCTATATGCATTCATTTTTCTCTTTTAAAGATAAATATATAATGTATGCCATATATGCACTTATACATGTCTTATATACAAGTGATGTTGTTATTACTTTATATTGCGCGCAAGTTCAGCTTTTTTGGCTAATTTGCACTTTCATTCCTTAATCACACACACAACATTCAAGCGAATTGGCGAACGAACTAAGAGAAATGGCATGACATTCAAATTTAAGGGGTTGCCAAAATGCAAATAAGTTTTGGCAATAATCTGAGGAAATGAAGTAACACCATATTTGACAACTTTTCTGCCAGTTTGGCAAGAAAAACCAACTGTACCCTGTTTTTCATTTGCCCAGAAATTTTTTTTTTTTAATAACATTTGAGCAGTGACAGAAATTGAGAAGGAAAGAGAAGGCGTCAAATGATGCCTGTTGCAAAATCTTTACAAACTCTTTAGCAAATTCTTTACCAACGGAACATGCGATCAAATTTTGCTCCTGTGTCAGCCAGGGATGTTCTTTCTGCCACTTCAAAAATGTTGCATTATTTACTTTTACAACTTTTCGGTTTGGATTTGATTTACAAATTTTTTCTTTGCTTTCTTCATTTGCTTCCTCGATTTTTAAATGCTTAGTATTAAAAGTAATTGTAAAATATGAAGATATACTTTGTTTCGCCATTTCCCACTTGTAGTACCTTAAAGTTTTAAGAAAATGGCTCTCTATTCAATAAAAATTTTAACCTGACTACCAAACTCTAGAACAACAGGTGCAAGAGTTTTTGAAGAGAAATCTCCCAGGTCAGTTATATGCTTTATCAGCCATTGGTTACTTCTTGTCTCCATTTACCATGCGTCACACACCTCCCCTCTCCCCCTTGTGCTTCTGCTTTGTTTCAAATACTGATGATTGACTTTTGTTTTGAGGCATAAAACGAAACGTAGAATAACAAAAGGACTGTTCTCCTTTTGTTATTCTTACTTTGAAAGAACCATGTGGTGTGAGAGGGTTACAAATTGCAGTTTTAAGAAAAGATAAGGTTAAGAGGGATTTAAGGAAACTTTTTTTTTTAATCATTGTACAAATTGAGAAGGGAATGAAATATGCCCCAAATACCAAGGTGTTCAAACGGCATAGTCCCTGTGTGGCAGGGGGAAAAAATACAATATGAACTTGGAGCTTTTAAAGTTGAACAAAATTAACCCTTTTATAAAAAAGCTAGGCGTCAAATTTGACAACCAGAAATAATTTTATAGTCATCAAATGCAATAATTTAGTCGCATTTGACGACGAACGACTGCTAATTTCAAACACTGCATTTGAGTATGGACCCTGTTATAAAAGTATATTTTAGTTACTATTTCATGCTTTAATTTATCATTTTAATTATTATGTTTTTCTCACTAGCACTACTGTATTAAAAAAGAGAGTTTGCTTTTTTTTTGGCCCCTAGGAAGGGGATCAAGGTTGGTGTTTTGGCAGTACTATAATACTGGTTTGAACTGCGGGAAAATTTCTGCTGTCAAAATCAGGTTTTTATTTCTAGAGTTCATTTTTGTGGAAAACAAGATATTTTGGTTGAAGTTTTATCTTTTTTTTTTTTTTTTTTTTTTTTTTTTTTAAGAATAAAATATATCCTGTAAAATCTTCCATATTTAGTAGTTATTCTATATCAGGGCTTGTGAAATACATTCACTTGGTTGCTATTGGTGACCAATATACAGTACAACATGAAAAATCCAGAACCATCCAGACCTCTGCGATTCCAGATAATAGAATATATGTAGTGGCGCTATCTACTGGAATTGTCAGAAAAAAAAAAAAAAACTATTTAAATACTTACGTAATTTTATATTGTTAAAAATTTTCAAACATAAATCAGTAATATGATCAAATTTGCTGTAGAAAATATTATTTTATTATGATTTGTAAGTTTATTTATTTATTTACAACTACTACTCATGCCACCCTTTTTTTTTATGTTTTTTAATTTATTTACAAATATAATACTTGAGAGCTATTAAGAAAGTAATAAAATTGCTTTTTTGAAATATTCCTATTTTCTTTTTTTTTTAAATTAAAAAATTAATATATTAAGATTTATTCTACAAATATAATATAGTGGGACAGATAATAGCTAATGATTGTTCACTTTTTTATTATTAGTAAGTACAGTCAACTCCCAAAAATCTGCATATCATTTACAATGTATATCAGCTCAGAGAATTAAAATGTGCTGATTAATCGGTTCAGTTAATCGATCAATGCTTAGTCACGATCAATTTTTTTAATCGAGTTAATTGGCTCGATTAATTCAATTAAAAATTTTCAAAATCCAATTAAAATTTTCAAACTACGAATTAAAGTAAAAATGCTGTTCTGCTTAAAAAAATTTTTTCACATATTTTACTAACAAACATTATAAGAAACTTCCATCAAATAATGAAAAAGCAAAAAATAAAACAAATGAATAAAAATAAGATCTCTCAAAAGAAGTTGTTGCATTTTTGTTGATAGAGAAAAGGGGAAGGACAGCTATTAAACAAAATGCCAATTTATGTCCATGTTGGGGCAACGCCACCTGTAGTATTCTACAGCTAGTAGGGCAATATATTTTCCAGAAACAAGAAGCTTCCAAAAAATGGAAATGCTCAAGGTAAAGAAAAAAAAAAGGATTGTAGATTTCCACTTTTTGTTGTTATTGTGGGGTTTTCTTTGAGACCTGTAGCTGCTGGGGCTGGTCGATTTCCACTATTCTTTTGTTGGGGGAAAGTCAACAGAGTTTCACAATATCTTCAAGCGTTTATTGTCTGTTCAGAATTGCTGATAACTATGTATGAGTAGAAACAGAAAATAACATTCTGTTTTCTAGTCAGAAGTGAAGAAGAACTGAAATAATAGAACAATAAATAATGATGATATGGAATTTTGAGAATTCATTTAAAAATAGTGACACGCAAGATGGACAAGGCCTGCAAATATAAAACTAAAATATGTGTAAATTCATTTAATTTTTCTTTCAAAATGAATTTATTTAAATAAAAAATAAGCAAAAATATTTATATAAAATTAACACCTAAAGTCACTAATAATTACTCTGAAAATTGATTTAAATTTCAGTTATGAAATGGATATAATCAATTAGACCCCCCCCCCCCCCCAAAAAAAAAAAAAAAAAAAAAAAAAAAAACAGTCGAACTTATGAATAAAATAATATTATAAAGAATTTAGTTTTTAGAATATAAAAATAATAATAAATATAAGTTATTTCTCAGCTGTATTTCCGAATAAAATTTTTATTTAAGAATATATTAGGAATATATTTTTTCGCTAGAAAACCCGTGCGAAATTTTCGCACTTTATTTGTTTTCTTTATTTACCTTTACAATTTGAAACTCATAAATATTATGCCAATTTTATCATATAATTAAAATTTTAATTTACAAAAAGCCAAATTATTATTAGAACCAAATTAACACTGTGCAAACTGAAACCAAAATCATTCAAAGAAAGGTTTTAAAATAAAATTCATGGTGAATGACCCAGATTTCATCCTCCTGTTCTAGTACAGGACCCCTCATGACGCCTTTTAAATTTTTGTTGCCTTGTTGGCGATCATTTTTTATTTATTTATTTTGGCGCAATTTTTTGTTAAAAAAAAACAAGAAGAAGAAGAAAAAAATAATAATTCCTCTTTTGTTTATACTTTTTATGATTGTGTTTTTTAGTCAATTTATGATAATAATTCATATTCTGTATATGCTGTATCTTTAAAGTATTGGTAGGTTTTAATTAGTGTTTACAAAGATTCTGATGATGCAAATTTTAAATAATTATAAGATAAAAAACTTTTTATAAACCATGTTTTTAAATTTTCTGTTGAATCATAGCTATAGAACTAACTACATTAGCATTTTATCAATGCGTATTGTTACGAAATTGTAAATAATTGTATTTATTTTTGTATAAATTCTTTCAAAGAGGCTTAGTAAGTTGATAAAATGTCAATTTTCAGCATTTTCAGCTCTTTTTTGCGTTAAAATAGCTTAATTTTCCCTTTAAAATGCATTAAAAAGCTCCAATAGGCAGGTAATGGATTTGGTGCCAAATTTGGCGACTTTTTGCCTTCAGCGACTTTTTTGGTGAGAAAATCCTTATTATCGATATTACAAAGATGGACATTCTAATGTGATTGGTTAAAGAGTAATGGGAAATTTGAATTAAAAAAAAAAGTTGGTTTTAAAAATAAAATATTAATCCTTTCAGAACAACATATACTTGCATCATGAACTACATTAGCACTTTATCAATGCATAGAAAATCTTTAAAGTGATAATGACGTCAATTTTTGCCAGATGCATAATTTAACTTTTTACACTTTTTTAACGCTCACGTTTAATTAAATGTATTTATTTTTGTGTTGAAAGAAAATGAAAATGAACTCAAATTTTTTTTGGCAACAATTAATTATAGCTAATATTTTAATGACTATTTTTATTGCTATTAGGAGCTTCTTATTTTCATATTTCAATTAATTAAAAGATTAATTATTCGAATTAATTATTCAAAAATTAGAGGTAATTAATTAATTATTCGAAAATCTGACTTTGAAGTATTGTGTTGTCACCGGGTTCTGAACTACTGTGAAAGTTTCAAATGTCTAGCTAGTAGGGAAGTTAGTTAAAAATAGATTGCAAAATTTGTACCGGACAAACAAACAAGAATAGAAGTTAATAAAAGCACGGTAAAATACATTTTTCTATAAAACAATCTCATCAAACAAATGTTGTCATATTTTCTTCTTAGATCATTGAACTGAATCCACGTGCTTAAATATTGTCCATTTATGAATATTATTTTTTATCCTCGCATATTTTATTAATTACATCACTATTGTATTGTTTTAACAAATATAATTGTAACTAGACCACGTTAAAGAAATATTATATAGATTATTTATTTGCATGTTTATTATTATTATTATTTATTGTTTAAGGAACTAGTTAAGTTAACATCTGGTATATCATTTTTATGGTTTGTTGTAATCAGGGTTGGCAAGTTTCTTCCAAAGCGGAAAAAACTGCGAAAAAAACCGGCCGGAAGAAATAGGTTTCTTCCAAGTGGAAGAAATGGAAGAAACTGTTTTTCTTAAAAATTTATCCTATAAATTGCAGATTTGTAAGATACAGTGGATGCATTTATCTTATAAAGAACTTTAAGTAACTTTAATTATATACCTATACAAATTTAATTAATAATTATGAGATTTTTACCAAAATGAGCTTTGGTATCTGATGATCACATTCCAAAATACTCAATCCTTTAAAAAAATCAATTTCAATTTAAACAGTGTAAAGTTTTATAATTTAGACAATTTTATTTCTTTAACAGGTAATAAATAATAGTTTGGATCACTTGCTTATACTTTCTGATAAAACAGTTCTTAACAAACATCCAGTTAATTAAAAGAACCAGTATGCAATAATTACTGTATTACAAAATGTTATCAAAAACTTTATTTTCCTTATAGTCATATACTGTACAATCAACTCCCTCTAATCTTCAGATTTATAATCTGCAAATTCTCCTAATTAGTAATTGATTTTTTTATGTTAAAAGAAATTTACATCTAAAAAAAAATTCACATTTCTTACATTTTTACTTTTTTTAAATTAAAGCTTTAGCTTAATCCCTGCTTTGAAACACAATTAGGGAGGGGGGGGGGATAACATTCTTGTATTTATTATTCTGCTATTCATACAGACTAGTGCTTTAAACAAACCACTATTAGATCAATGTTTAACCCTTGGGTACGGATTTATTTGAGAAAATATTTGCACGTGGAATGGATATAATTTTTAGTTGCTTGGAGTAGTATGTAAAAGCAGTACATTTTACATAAGAATTTATTTATTTCTAAACTATTGGTGACATATGTAGTATTAAGATGTCTTCAAGTAATTAGAATTGCAAAACAAAAATAAAAAACAAAAAAAGTGAATGACGTGTCTCAGATGTCAAATGTACCCAAGGAGTTAACAAAATTAATCAGTGATGAATATTATTTCCAGACTTTCAAAAATATTTTGTTTTGTATTTTTTAAATGTTTGTTTACATTTTATAGTACCTATTATTTGAATATTCTTAAATTATTTACCATCATATATGAATGCGATAGATTAGTTTTATTAATATTGAAGAAATATTTTAGTCTAAAATTTATTTGATGTCTATTTATGAATTAATAATAACTGACTTTGTATCTGCAAAAGAAAACTAAACAAAGGCAATGATCCCTAATTTGCAAATTCCTATAATCTGCACAACCTCTGGGCAAAACTTTTGAGAGTTAGAGGGAGTTGACAGTAAAACGAATGAAAAGTTTTTTAGTAGTTCAATACTGCACTTTATTTTTCAACTTAAAATAAATACAAACTATGGATTTTTTTTTTTTTTTTTTTAATCCTACAGAACTTGCAGGAGAGTTTAAGAGTAGGTATCTTTACTTACTGATACAGTTCACTGGGTACCAGCTTCGAGTTTATACAAAAAATTGTATCCTTTAAAAAAAAAAAAAAAATGTTCAAATATTATGGCTAAAAATTCCGTAATTATTATCACTTGTACTGTTTGAACGTATATTATAAGGTAGTATCTATGCAAAAAGTTCTAAAAATATTAGCATTGAAAAGTAAAAACCCCTCACCTGTATATATTTAGTGTTTGTTATCAAATAACATATTTTTCTTAAAATATTTTTAATATAAATTGGATTATAGTTTAGATTTGAAATTATATCTATACTTTGAGTTTATATAGTTCATAAATTTTGATTTTGAACATCTGTTTTGTCTTCTGGTTGGTTTCTTCCATTTCTTCCGGTTTCTTCCGGTTTTTTCCAGTTTCTTCCACTGTCCTGGAAGAAACTGGTTTCTTCCAGAAGAAACCCAATCCTGGTTGTGATCTATATAACTATATATATACATATATATATATATATATATATGAGAGTTTTATTCATCATTCAAATAAAATTATATAAAGGAAAATGAAAACCGATTAAAAATCTGATCAATTGATTAATGTACTATGATTAACCCAGTTAAAACTGTTAATCGTTTGCCACCCCTAATTAAAACTATATAAGAACATTTTAACTATGAAAACAATGGATGTAATAATAACTTGATATATACTTGTAATAATAACTGCTTTAGTTTCAGCCTGTTCTTGACGCCTTGTTTATACCTGTTCAGATTCATCTTATTGTCTAACTACTGTCCGTTGAGTATCTGCATTGTATGTGCCTTTCGCTGTTTGTTTGTTTCTTCTTGTTTTCTATTAACTTTCGTTAAGCATGTTTCTGATGCTTTGTTTATACTTGTTCTTAAATTTTTTCATGTATTCTATTCGAAGCCCAATTAACCTTTCAACTGAGGGGAAGCACAATCAATATAGGAGCCCCCACTGACTGCTTGATGAGCTTGACTATCACAAACCCCTCGAAAAATATACGAAATTTTCATTAAACTTTATAGTTAGCTGGAATTGGAGAAAATGTACACAAGTAAATTCCCTTAATTTAAGCACTAAAATACAAACTAGCCTGCATTCACCGCAATATATGAAATTATTCAATTATAAATGCATGTGTGAAAGCTTCGTTAACATATTTTCTATATATTCTAGAGATGGTAGCTGTGCAGTCAGGTCTGCTGGGATTTTTTATAAATCAGACAATGTTTTCAGACAATAACCTTACAATTCGGGGACCGTATTTTGCTTAATTTAGGGCTTTTTCAAAATTTTCCAAAGCAAGCACATGTTTCTTGTACCTATTGGGTAATCAAGACTGATTCTAGCCACTGACCTGTGAGCATCTGCAAGATACCTTGTCACTGTTCCCCCATTTTTTGTCTTTTATTAGATCTTTTTTGAGAATCAGCAAAGTAAAAAATAAATTAAAATTTGTATCAGAATAATAATAATAACATAAAAAAAAACTGTGATTGTGATGTAGAAAAGTATATGGCTGCAAAAGGACATGAAAAAATTTACAACAGAAAGTTTGAATTATAAAAATGTTATATAAAATGAGTAATGTTTAAAAATTATAAAACAAATAAAACAATATCATAAACGTTCAAAAATGAAGGACAAAAAAATTGTTGATAATGACTAATTCAAGCATCTTGTTTTAAAATTCATAAATTTTACAAGTATGTGATAGAATCAGGCCTATCGAACCCAAAAGAACTCGAGGGCCACATTACAAGTGCATTTCATTTAGGTAGGTTGCATTCTGTATATATATATATATACATACATTATACTATGTGTATACATAATGTACATATACACATATATACTAGGTTACTGATGCCCTTAATTTTGCATTAACTAATTTTAAATAGACATTTTATCATAAAATAACCATATGTTTGTAAGAAGTGTATTTTAAAAAAGAGTGGTGAAATATTTCTTGAAAAAAGTGGGATTGGGGAAATTCTAATATATATATAGCTGATCTTATATACTACAAGAAATAAATATATCCCACAAATATTATATCAGATAATATCACTTTCATATAGAAGAGCGAGAACTAATTTTGCTAGCTTTTGTACTGTTAACAGAAGCATTGCATAAAATTCTGAATCCCATTGTGAATCACAAAACTTTGTTGGGTGGGCCAATTTTGACCCAGTGAACGGCAAACGGATACCACTGTGATAGATGATGCTGTACTATTTAAGAACACTGCGAAAAATACATGACTATTAAAATGCAAATAAAGCCACAAGGGGAAAAAAATGCAGCACTAAAATTATTGCCCTCCTTCTGTTTCTGAAAACTATCCTTTAAAGCCAAAAACTGCCGGTTTGCCACAGATGAAAAGTTATCAAGTTTGTTTTTTCTCTTTTTTTTTTATCTGTTTTTAAAAAAAGGCCCACCAGTGGCCGAGTGGTTATGCGCTCAAAGCTGGTAGACGTGAGGTGCCAGGTTCGATCCCAGGTCATGCTTGTCGGTCTAACCGATCAGAGTTTTCTATGGTTTTCTCCGAAACTTGCATAAATACGGGCTAGGACCCCTTAAAAAGACCCCCACGGAGGGCACTCTCCCTCAGGTCTAGGACCTACAGCAGTCAATCGACCTTGTTCCCAAATCCAATCCAATCATGTTAAAAAAAAAATATATATATATATATGAACAATTTCAGTAAACCTAATTTTTAGCTGAAATTTTGTAATTTTTAGCCGCCCCTAGCTTTTAGCCACCCTGGGCGACCGCCCGGTCGCTCTCCCTCCCGCCCTAAGCACGGCCCTGTTTCGAATAAATTCATATCTTTTTTCTGTTTTGAAATTCAGAAATGTATCGCATTTATATAGCATGTGAGAACTATTTTGCATAAAATACACAAGTTAGAATTATTTCCTTAGGTTTTTACAACTAAACTTCTGGGATTACCAGACTTATCAGTAGTAAATTTTGAGAACTTAAGTGGTAAATTTCGATGTACGCTGTCTAATACTAAGCATTGTTTTTTAAGGAATTCTAGAAACTGATTAAAGTCAGGGACATCATTGTTATTTTAACTTAAGTTCATAGTTCTTGCGAGTTTCCCGATCCAACTTTTGCAAAATGATGTTTAGTAACATAATATTAGAAAGATTATCGCGTTCATATTTCAATACTTTTAACGCTCTTAAATTCTTTAATATACAATCCAACAATTTCCGCAATTCTTTACCCCATTCATGAGTTATTTTTTCATAATTAATAATGGTTTTGATATGAGTATCTATTATAGCTCTCTTGTCTTCAAATCGTTGTTCTAATGTTTTAAAAAGAGAATCATACGTATTGTCACTGTTTTCTACTGTTTTTGCTTTGCCTTTCAACACAGTGCGTAAATAATACAACTTTTGATTTGGCGTTAATAATGGATTATAATTCATTAGATTTTTAAATTGTGTTTTAAATATGCTCCATTCTTCAAATTTTCCTGTAAACATTGGTAAATCGATTTTCTTAAAATGAATATTCACGGTTGATGAATTCGTGAATAAATATTTCTAAATTGAAATTTCGTGGTCTATGGAGTTGTGCTGCGATTAATATTGTCACTTGATACAGCTGCGTTTGCAGACTCGGTGACTTGGCCAACGAATATTATGTGAGAAATGCCTAGCGGGTTGTCAGCCAGGGTAGCTCAGTGGTAGAGCATCCGTGCGTTAAGCGGAGGTGCCCGGGTTCGATTCCCGGCTCTGGTATTTTTCACATAGTTGGTAAAATTAAAATATCAACCTTTACACTCCAATTTTCTTAAAATTGGTAAAGGTATTTGAGGTAAATGCATACTATGATTTGCAATTATGTTTCTTTCAACTCCTAACGTGCTATTATTTGAACTTATGCTGTTCACATTGTCATTACAGTTAATTAATAAGGTATTAAATCTTACCTCCAATTCTTGAAATTGAGAATCTCACTCACTTAACTCTTCTCCTATTGCAGGAAATTCTTCATCCTTTGCTACTTGGTAAAATTCTGCTTTTAAATCTTCAAATTTGTTTTGAAGTTTTTCTAATATCGATATTCTTGAAGTGATTTCTGCTTTTGAATTACTTAAATCTTCATTAGGAATAGTGTGTAACTTTGTAAGTTGGGATTTAATATTCCCTTTTATCCTATTTAAAGCGGTTAAAGCCATAATTATTTCGTTTTCAAAATGAAACTGTGCTGGTTACTGTGTGGTCGCATGAACCAAAAATGTCAGCTCAGAGAATTAAAACTATATATAAGAATATTTTAACTATGAAAACAATGGACTGTAATAATAACTTGAGACATTAGAGGTGATTTTTAACATCACAACCACATATATTAAATTCTTTAAAATGTTAGTAAAGAAAGCTGCCAGCCTCCCATGAGTGGAGTTACAAACTCACTGAGCTCTGTTCCGAAGGAACGATCTTTACAGAGTGCCCAGGCGCAACAATTTAAATAAACATTATCTCATGACTGATTTGTTGATTAATGATTTGCAGAAATTCAGAAGTTGGTCTAGTAAATAAAGCAATTATTAACAATAATTTGTGCTGATAAATGACCAATCACTCAGATTACTACAGAGAAGGAAATAATAAATGTAATTATGCAAACATTAAAAATATTAATTAGACCTTAATTAGAGGAAGAAAAAGGAAAGGATTTACTAGAAGAATTTTTTGTTGTGGAGATAAATGTCAAACTTTCTTATGGCGCAAACTTATGTGACTGTCGAAAAATTACTGACTTTTTTTTTGTTGCAAGTAATAGAATTATGTGTTAATATTACAAAAAAATATATTGAGGCAAAAAAAGAAAAATCTTACCCTACTGTTGATGAGGCTTTTCAAGAATCTGGAGAATTTACAACAATAATTAAATGTGTAAAAATTGACCTTAAAATTAATTAGAATTTTTAATTATTTATAATTTTACTTTGCATAGTTTACATCATATTTATAACATACAAAATGCTTCATAATGATTTGCTACTCAAATAAAGGTTCTTAAAATGTAAATAAAGAAATTATCTTATAATCTGCAAAATTCAGAAATCCACAAAACTTTTTGTTTTTAGCTGTGCGGATTTTTGAGGGCGATTATTTAATAGTTAATCAGTAGTTTAAAAACACCTTTGTTTTTTTTATTTGCTTACCACTTACTATAATATTTTTATTTATTTCTTTTCCCCATTCACAGGACAAATAATCATAATTGAAAATCAAAATTCAAGAAATTCAAAATGGCGGACGGTGAACAAGTATTTTATAATTAATAGAAGAAGAAGAAAAAAACAAAAAAGAACTATACTATTGAATGGGTAAATCATTATTTTTTTTTACTCTTGGAGCTAAAAATTCAGTTGTATATTACTTTAAAACTAGAAAAATAACAAGTATTGAAATTGGTTTCCGAATTAAAAAAATAAAAGTAAATATTCCATGTTTGTGTGGTGGTGCCATCTATCGTTATTTTAGAAAACAAAGATAAAATAAAAAATTTCAATGTCTGGAATTTGGATAATTCCGGTTTTTAGAAGTCTGGATGTTGTACTATATTTTGACTGGTGACTATGTTTTCAACTTCTAAGGAAACTCAACACTTTTTTTTTTAATTCTTTGGTGAAGAAATTGGACCCAGGTTCCACTCCCAGTGTAAGCTTAACTTGTGCTATATTGATTCCCACTTCTCTCACCATGTTTTGTGACACTGTATTGAATTGATACACCATTAGAGAATTTACACTACTTTTCTCCATGCTACATAATTGAGGGTGGCTACTAAATACTGTAACAATCAAACTAAGAGTTAATTTTAATCGTTTGGTTAAACAATTTCTCTCTCTAGTTCTGTGATTGGCAACTTTCTGTAAGTGCACAATTTAGGCATATATAGCTAGGCCTCTGTGATAACTTCAGAGCCCCTGAGCCCACTATTCCCACTCTTCTATTTCTTTTTCTCGTCTATTTTTCTTATATTTTCTTACTAATGTTTATTTTTTTCCCCACTTGTTAGTGTGTGATTTTTTTTTTTTTGCCTTTCCATGCTATTTTCTGTTGATTTTTGACTCCCCCCCCCCACAACCCCATTTTTTTTTATTCTAAAGTGCTCTTAAAAGGATTCATGCCTCAATCGGACAATGGCGTAAGAGATTATAGTTAGTAATAGATAAAGATGGTGGTCGATTCTAATCAAATTATTTCAAGGTAAACTTTCATTGATAGTGATCCTGTTGGCGTATTTATCAGTTTCTTTTTTACATTTGTACAATAAAATGATTTGATATTTGTAACAGTATTTTGTAGCCACCCTGTACATATTTTTAAACACTATTTTTACATTCAGAAAATTCATGACTGCTAATTCAGACTTTGTTTTCTGAAAATTGATATCTTTTAATTTTTCAAATTTATTTAAAATTGTAAAATGCAGAAGCTCTCTTAGTAAAATTTTATAGTTGAGAGTTTCAAAATAAAATATTAAAAGTTTTAAAAATCAATTTTCAGAAAACACTCTTATTTTAATAATTATGAATTGTTATTGATTCATATTTAAAATAAATTGATACCTTACATATTACTCCGTACTTGGCAGAAAAGCTTTTTTCGAAGGGGATCTCCTTCTTCAGTGGTGCCGTCTGCACTCCGTGGCTGGCGGTCTCTAACTAGTTGTTCATCACTTTTATTGATGTATAGGTGACGCCATATCTCATTTATCTCCGCCAATTCGTGGTCATTTATGACGTCAGGATTATGCGTGATCTCAATGCTTTCTCTTAGATAAGCGTAGGTGGGATTATTGTAATTAGCTAATTTTGTTACATTTTCAAATTCGATTTTAACATTGTTTTCTAGATAATTTTTGACCAAAGCGGTGGTGTTGCGGTTAAATTTAATATCGTTTTGTGATGCTCTTTAATTCGGGTTTTTATTTTTCTTTTAGTAACACCTATGTAATTATATTCTTTGTTTTCTTGATTTTTAAGGGGAATTTTGTAAATACCTGCAGTTTCGGTGGGGGGATCGAATCTTTATCGCTTCTTATTAGTTGAAATATATTAGGGTTGGGTTTTATTGGTATGTTTAAATTAAATTTGCTAGCAGTGTTTTTTATTTTATTTGAAGTGCCTTGATTGTACGGTATAGAAAAAGTGTATTTGTTTGGGGTTTTTTGGGCATTCGGAATACTATTTAGCTGTTTGATTCGTTTTTTATACAATTGGTTTACTAACTTTTTGGGGTAGCCTGCATCAACCGTTAATTTATTTATGAAATTCAGTTCTTTTCTTAATGCTGATTTGTCTGAACATATGAGGATGGCGCGATTAATATAGCTGCGTATTGTGTTTAACTTGTATCTGTAAGGTGTTTTGCTTTTGTTGTTAATGATCTCGTTACTTGCGGTGGGCTTCCGGTATACAGTGGTTTTAAAGTGATTGTTGTTCTTAATGATTTTTACATTTAAAAAGTTAATTTTGTTATTGTTTTCGTCTTTGGCAGTGAATTTAATATTTTTATCGAGTTGGTTGAGCTGATTTAGGATTTTGTTGCTATTATAATTTTCTTTAATTATTGCGAAAACGTCGTCCATATAATGGACCCAGAATTTAATTTTGTTACCTAGCAGATCTGTAATTTTGTTTTCCATGAGTCTTAGTTTAAATTCTGCGATGATGCCCGATATGGGAGATCCCATAGGGATGCCCATATTTTGTTTATAAACTATATTGTTAAATTGAAAATAACTTTCTCTTAATATTAAATTACTAGTAGCAATAAGTGTGTTGGCTATGGGTGTTTCATATTTTTCTTTGATGGCGTTATTAATAATTTTGGATATCTCATTTATTTCTATGGAGGGATATAGATTAACAACATCAAAGCTGACAAGGTGATCGTTTTGGTCTATGGATAAATCTTTTAGTTGTTTAATGAAATCCTCGGTGGAATACAAACTGGTATTGGAGGGGGGTAAAAGTTCGCGATAGATTTTTGTCATGTATTTTTCCAATGGGTAGGTGGGCCCTTCCTTTTTATTTACTATGGGTCTGAATTTTGGGGGGGGTTTATGGTCTTTATAATGTCCAAACAAACACGGGGTATTGGGGGCAAAATTATTGATGTAAGGAGTTTGATTATTAGGCCAGTTATTGATACCTTACATATTACTCCGTACTTGGCAGAAAAGCTTTTTTCGAAGGGGATCCCCATCTTCAGCGGTGCCCTCTGCACTCCGTGGCTGGCGGTCTCTAACTAGTTGTTCATCACTTTCATTGATGTATAGGGCATCATCGCAGAATTTAAACTAAGACTCATGGAAAACAAAATTACAGATCAGCTTGGTAACAAAATTAAATTCTGGGTCCATTATGTGGACGGCGTTTTCGCAATAATTAAAGAAAATTATAATAGCAACGAAATCCTAAATCAGCTCAACCAACTCGATAAAAATATTAAATTCACTGCCGAAGACGAAAACAATAACAAAATTAACTTTTTGATGTAAAAATCATTAAGAACAACAATCACTTTAAAACCACTGTATACCGGAAGCCCACCGCGAGTAACGAGATCATTAACAACAAAAGCAAAGCACCTTGCAGATACAAGTTAAACGCAATATGCAGCTATATTAATCGCGCCATCCTCATATGTTCAGACAAATCAGCATTAAAAAAAGAACTGAATTTCATAAATAAATTAACAGTTGATGCAGGCTACCCCAAAAAGTTAGTAAACCAATTGTATAAAAAACGAATCAAACAGCTAAATAGTATTCCGAATGCCCTAAAATCCCCTATCAAATACACTTTTTCTATACCGTACAATCAAGGCACTTCAAATAAAATAAAAAACACTGCTATCAAATTTAATTTAAACATACCAATAAAACCCAACCCTAATATATTTCAACTAATAAGATGCGATAAAGATTCGATCCCCCCCACCGAAACTGCAGGTATTTACAAAATTCCCCTTAAAAATCAAGAAAACAAAGAATATAATTACATAGGTGTTACTAAAAGAAAAATAAAAACCCGAATTAAAGAGCATCAAAACGATATTTAATTTAACCGCAACACCACCACTTTGGCCAAAAATTATCTAGAAAACAATGTTAAAATCGAATTTGAAAATGTAACAAAATTAGCTAATTACAATAATCCCACCTACGCTTTATCTAAGAGAAAGCATCGAGATCACGCATAATCCTGACGTCATAAATGACCACAAATCAGCAGAGAGAAATGAGATATGGCGTCACCTATACATCAATAAAAGTGATGAACAACTAGTTAGAGACTGCCAGCCACGGAGTGCAGACGGCACCGTTGAAGAAGGGGATCCCCTTCGAAAAAAGCTTTTCTGCCAAGTACGGAGTAATATGTAAGGTATCAATTTATTTTAAATATGTTATATTAACTTTGTTAAAGTATAAGTCATAATGTTATTGATTCATTTTTATGGAATATTTTATGATAGCAAATTTTGATTTTACCATATACTTTCAGATTTCCTGTAGATATAGACATTTTCTCCAGGATAAAATAGATATTTATTATGCTAACACTTTAACTCTTGTCTTATTATGTTTAGATATCCAATTTTTTTGTAACAAACATTTATGTAAAATGCCGTTATTATTGAAGGTAAAATAAATTTTAAGGTACTATTAGCTAATAAATAAGATTTTGATAGTTATTAACTTCTTTAAAAAA